>OX235275.1:1497005-2697005 GCA_944472155.2 Trichobilharzia szidati | reverse complement strand
TGCCATCCTCTTCAATTGGGTCCATGATTTACCAAACTTTCTTATCTCTTCCTCACATGGTCTCCTCCATGTCACTCTCGATGTGACAACCCACTCGTCGCATCCCATTGGGAATCCATTCGTGTGCTCGATATCATTCGACTGCCCGAACCATCTCCACTTTCTTCTACATGTTTGTTGAGTGACCGGCTACTGGTTGGTTTGTTCCACTGCAGAGTTTCTTGTTACCAATTCTTTCTCGTCAGCCATTTGATTTTCAGTATCGAGCCAGCGAAAGCAGTTGTTGATGAAAGTCTGCAGTGACCTGTTAGAAATCCTTTTCCTGACAAGCTGGTCAAGTTTCTGACCCGCATAGAAGAACCGACTTTACATTGGTGTTGAAAATGCAACTGGATATGCTATTTTTTTCATGTCCAGCGTTCAGTCTGCATGTTGTTCTACTAGCAGTATCATTGTCACCTTTGAAGATCAAGTGTAGAAAGATGAACTTTTTCTCTACTATGTTGTAATTCACTTTGTTAACAATACTTTTTCTATATTTAATTGGTGGATGGTGACGAGCAGTGGAATCCAGGATGCTCATTTTGTCCTATTTGGGACCCGTCACAAGAGGTGGCTCTCGTGGCCCAAGTGGTCTAGTGGATAATGCTTTGTGGTTTGAAACTATGGGCACTGGGTTCGAGCCTCGGTGGTGGGAACATCATCGCTCACTGCGGAATGCAGGTACATCCAGCTAATGGACGAGTCCCAAATAGGACGAAATGCGCATCCTGGATTCCACTGCTACTCACCATCCACCAATTAAATTCTAATTACATGCCCAGACATTGTCGAATCATCTGCACAAGATGCCGACAAGTCAACTTGAGACCGAGCACTTCGGTCCAATCACTCGGGGGGGGGGGGGGGGAAATCTAAAACTCAATTAAATAACTTTTCTATGTTTGTCGATGATCTTCTCTATGGGTAATCATTATTACACTCAAGTAATCAATGGTAGCTCTTCTTCGATCTTTTTCTTCTGAGCAAAGCTTACTTACACAATCGCTACAAGTGTTTAAGGGAAGACATGTGGTTAGAAATAGATAGGTAGATACTGTCAAAAATAACCGCATTAATATGTATATATATATACGCTATAGAGCCTTCAAAATATGCCATCACGCATACACTATTTTTAATATTAGATCCCTTCATGTAATTTAGCTTAGTGTGACTTTTTCTTCTGTTGTCAATCAAATCGGTTGAATTTTTACTAAATTTCTGTTCTGATCATGAATAATGTGATCTTCGTGTTGATGTGTGCACCTGTATTTGTGTGTGTGTGTGTGTGTGCGTATATAGGTATGTCAGTATGCTATCTCAGATTGTGATATGAGATATCATAAAATGTGCACAACACACCCTTGAATTGAGGCAGGTGGGTAGGTGGGCCGCACGGTGACATTCTCTATCAGTAGTGAATTCTCAAAAGTGCAGCACCTTCAGGTTGTCAAATTTTCACTTCATAAAGGTGAAAAGAGACATATATAGATTCGATATTCCAGATTATAGAATTTCTGGGGTTGTGGATTATTTATTTTTTTTACTGGTAGATTGCCGTCATGATGAACCAGGGGGAGGATACTGGAACAGCGTGAACCCATGACTCTAATAGGGATCGATGCTGGGACCTTCAGGTTACAACACCAAACTTGTTGACTATCAAGCCATTAGGATCCGATCGATTATTATTTATTTTTTACAAATTTTATTCGTTTACGTTGCCAGTGGAACATACAGTTTCATGCTAGAGCAGTGGTATCTTTTATGGGATAGGGTTGCTAGCCTCATGTCCAACTTTCCCTTTTTTCCACCGGGATTACTATTGGCTTATCGAGGCAAAGGAGTGCCTCGTCACCTGGGTATTGAACCCCGGACCACTTGTTTGTTGTCCAGTGTTTTGCCAATGGATCCACCGGCGCATGAGGACCCCATCGAATGGCCAGTCCATGAGTTCCAACTTCTGCCAATTCATAATATATAGTGCGACCACTAGTCAATGTCATCGGTGATGAGTATTTGCCTCACACCCAACCTGCTGTGTACAGTAATGGTCACGACTTCCTACTAGTAGAACCCAAGTAACTACCTACCTGATGCAAAGGGCCACTCGCTAATGAGCATCAGATTGATATCCATTGGATTGGGTCTCAGTGGTGTAAGGGTCTACAAGCTCGCCTTGCAACTGAAAGCTGCTGCGTTTGAACCCTGGAGGCGGGTGTATACTGGTGAAGAGTGGCAAACTGGGATGAAAACAGCTGTCCAGTACTTCCAACTGAAAAACTACATCTTATTGCTTTATCGAAATTCATAAAAAAGGGAACTAATTTCTTTATAACTGGTTGTATAGTATTCACTTCTAGGTGTATGCGCTATGATGAAACAGTAAGTAGAATGGACCAAGCCGAGACCCCATAGTTATTCTGTCCTTTTGATGATGTTGATGGTATATTCTACTTCATCATGTATTGTTCCTTCAGATTCCATGATTTATTATTTTGCCTTAACGCGTAGATCCACGTGTTTTGTTACAAACTTATATGACTAACTATAATTGGCCTTTGTAGGCAATTGCCTGATCTTTTACAACACCGTATAACTAATTGTACATTTTTGAAGTGACTTTACTGGAAGAATATTCTTTCCTGATACCCTATGTGTCTTTTTCATTTCATATCAATTTATATATATATATATATATATATATGTATAATTCCTTTACGTTTCCAATGGAACATAGGGCTTCAAACTAAAGCTTTGAAGTTTCGGTAGCAGTAGTGTTTATTTTTACGGGATGGGGTTGCTAGCCTCATGTCCGACCTTCCCTCTTTACCAGTGTTTTATTACTGTCCTAGCGAGGTAAATGAGTGCCTCGTCGACCGGGGATCGAACCCAGGACCACATATGGCGTGGTTAGCGAGCATTCTACCGCTGTTACCGACGGACTATATATATATATAACACAGGGAACAGAGGTTACTTCCTTAACTTATCTGGGAAGCGCGGTTTCAACCACAAACACGTAGCACGTGAAAGCCAACCAGAATCGGAAAGACAGGATACGCCTTCATCTACCTGAAACCACTTTAGAAACCTTTTGCACTCTGCAACATAAAGAATAAGATTCGAATTTCAACACAAATTTGAAGTCAGTCATTTCTTCTATACTGATCAGGAACTTGCATTGCATGTCACGAAAAGGATTTTCAAACAAGTTACAGAAATTCATCACCAGCTACCCACTTCGTTGGCTGGCTCCATACTGAAGATCAAATGGCCGGCTAGTCGGCTGGGAAGAATTATCGACAAGAAACTCTGTAGTGGAGCAAACTAACCAAGACCCGATCGCTCAACAAATATGTAGGAAAAAATAGAGAGGGATCGGGCATACGTTGAGGAGGCCGTGGAATGACATTGCGCGCAATGCGAGCCACCGCTCGACTGGAATCCCAGTCGGAGACAACGAGTGGATCGTCAGTGGGAGGGTGAAATGGAGCAGTTACTGGGAGAAGGAGGAGGAGATGATAGATTATGGGCAATCGTGGACCCAGCTGAAGAGGAGAGGACCAAGTAGAACAGAGTGGAGATGTGTTGTTCAAGTCCTATGTTCCACTCGGAACTCAAGGGGACAACAATAATAATAATAACGCAGGGAAACAGTGATGTTCATCAGTTGTGATATGTAATTATAAACAATAAATTGCATGGCAGTTTCCCTTCATTCGGGATCTTCAAGGGAAACAAAAATTGACACAATAGATCGTATGACACAATGCTATCTGCCCTGAAGAGCCAAACCACCAATCTCTTAGGATATTTCCCCCTTGTCTCTCCTTCATGAAATCCACAACATTCAGTTGGAAGCAAAATTTAAAATTTAAAAAAACTGCACGAGTACGTTTTGAGACCCAAAGTCATAAATGAATAATTGAAGACTCTACAGGTGGTTAGTTTTATATCTCTCAGGCAGTGACCATTTTTTGTACCAAAAATCTCAGGAATAATAATCCCATGATTTTGCGAACACCTTACCACCCACAACTATACTTCTTCTCAAGTTTACTAGAGACCTACCAGTCAGATGGCTGTAAAAAACTTTGAAAAAATACCAATAGAGGTCATATTTTGTATAGATTAAAACAATGTGAACATGAGAAATAAGATGCAATATAATAACGATGGAAAAACGACCTTTTGACAACAGTTACTCAAATCAATAATTACTTCAATTATCTTCTTGATTACTTTTTAGCTAACTGACTAAAAATACATTTTGCCTCATACCTTTAGAAGACAGCTCTAAAAATGCTTCCTAGCTTGACAGTGAAACGTCCGCCAACAAAAAAAGAATTAAGCTTAAAGGTAGTTACATAAATCTGCTACATCGTATATGTGTGTTTACACGCACAGGTAATTGGATCGTTAGATTATTTATACAGTGTGTTGTATATATATAATAAGGACAGCTGATAGGGATTTATTATAGGGAACACATGAAATACATAAAGTTAGTTATGATAAGCTGATTAATGAATGGTGATGGCTTTGTGCACTTTTACATTATCGATCAGCTGATGACTTAAAACCTGTAAACAAACAAACAAACAAATTAAGTGTTTACGTTCTTGATAAATTTGATGCTTGCCAAGTGTTTTTTTCTCTTTTAGTTAACGATGTTTTGTAAAAATATTGGGGGAAAATTGAGAAGGTTACACGCAAGCATATGCAAGCATAATATGAAGGCATTCACTCCTCTGGATATATAAGTATATAATTCCCTTGGGTTCCGAATGGAACCTAAGGCTGCAATAGTACATCTCCGTTTTGTCCTGTTCTCTTCAGTCTATTGGCTGTCATCTCCTCCGTGTCACTCTCGTACTTAAGTCTATCTTGCCTTTTCCTATTTGGCTTCCACTCGATCGATGGCCTAGAACATGATGTCACTCAGCGGTTTTCTCAGCGTGTATCCGATCCATCTCCATTTTCTTCGTCTGCATATTTGTTAAGCAATTCGTTCTTGGTTGGTTCCCAGGAGTTCCTCGTTGCTAAATTGTTTCTGTCCAGTCATTTGATCTTCTTTATTCCTCTAAGGTACTCAAATTTATTGATTCTGTGGTCAGGTATGGGATTAAAATCGGTCGAGTAGTTTTGAAATTCTGGCTCAGAGAAGGATGTGTGCGTATTTTGTTTTGTTGTCAGTCTCAGTTGGTCCTATACTATCTCTCCCTTCTGGTTTTCGGTCGCTTCTCTACTCGTTTCACAGTTAAGACAACATCTAGTCAGTATCAGGATGTCCTCATATTGCTATTTCTTTGGTATATTTTTAAACGTTTACCTCATTGACTCGACTCAGGTGCATAGCGGTTTCATGATGTGTTTAGAGCTCAGTGGAGTTGTAGTTCATTGGCTTAGGCACTCGATTTTGATCCAAACAGCTCTTAGATTACAGGATTTCATAATGAACTGCTGACATAGGTTAGAAAACCATTGGAAAATCAGCTGGAAGTACTGCACAGCTGTTTTTATCCCACTTTGGCACTCTTTATCAGTACGCGCTCACCGCCAGGGTTCGAAGGTAGCACTTTTTGGTTACGAGGCGAGCTTGTAGACTATTAGGCCACTGGGACTCTATCTAATGGCTATATCGCTCTTTCTCATGAATTGGCAGGAGTCGGAATTCATGGGTTGACCATTGGATCGGTTTCCGGTTGGTGTGTGCTGATGAAGAGTACCAGAGTAGGACGAAACATCTGTTCAGTACTCCCAGCTGGTTTTGCAGTGGTTCTCTAACCGATATCAGCTCATAATGAAATCTTGTAATCAATTCAATCAAGTCCCCTGCAAACCAACACTTGGATGGGTGATGGATTCTAATTACTCACCACTTTAATTCGTATTTGACAAATGTAAAGTATTATCAACCCCTCTTACACAATAAGTATACACTAATACATTAATGGGTTTAGATTTCAAACCTGATTTTGTATATATTCATAAGGCTATGAAGTCAAGTGTTCAGTTCATTGCTTAAAATATGCATTCAGTTAAGTGGTAAGATTGAGATTAGCCGTATAGTTCTAGGTAAGATATACATCGATTGAGTGAGATGGTTAGGATATATTTTGCTTACACTGAGCCATCGCATTTCGTTGACGAGTTGTGTTTGATGACATATAATAAGGTTAGAAAAGAGTTAGTGGTGGTCGAACCAAAAGTTGGAGTCACTCGGTCAGTGAGTCCATGAAATTGTTTAACTGTTAGTTTGAGTCAGTCCCATAGGAAGGAAGATTTAAGCTGTCTGGTTGGAGACTGTTAGGGGTATGACTCGAAATTGTTGTTAGTAGCACTACATACATTCACTCTCTATAATCTCCCAGATTCAATGCATTCTCTTGTGTTTTCCTATGGTACTATTCTTTTCTTCCCTCACATTTCTGCTTATATTGTAATTCTTTTGTATGGGCAAACATTGGGGTTGAATGAACCTGAGAAATTTTGATAGAGTGAATGCTGCATCCCCGTCATTGAGACCGATCTTGAGCCATATCTCCAATAATCTCCAGTGATTGGTTCTTGGAGTCCAGGAGACCTCAGTCAAGCAATCTACAGCTCCTTATGTGGTTGGCTCAAACATTCTGTCATAGATTTTTTGTACGGGTTCTGAGTTTTGGTTTCACCACTTGTAACTCTCTTCCAACCTCACTGATCCTATGATAACTAACATTTCCCGTTGAGGAAGGTGATAACTATTCATGAGCAACACATGTCCTAACCATCTCAATCGATGTAGCTGCTTCACAACCCTCGTTACTTAGAACCCGACCCGATGCCTCACCAACTCAATATTACTCAACCTATTGGACAACCTAACACGTGATTTAGATAGAACGCAGACACTTGTAATCAAAAACATCTAATAGTAATAATAATAATAATTTGCTTTATTCCAAAACAGTACTTGTGATACAGAATGGAATTCTCAGCATTTTTACTACAGTATTGCATCCAGTTAGTACATTATCAATAAATAGAATTCTACATAGATTAAGGAAATCACAGTTCATTATGACAACAATACATTGGCATGTCTGTAACAAAGGTAAAGCTGAAACAGTGTTTGAAGGTGTTAGAAAAGTGGGAGCTGTCATATTTACTGGCGTAAGCAAGAGAAAGAAACAAAGCAGCATATAACGGAAAAAAAAGAGAGAGAAAAGGAACAGAAAGAAAGAAAATGTTGTGCCTATAAATGATATGAGTTGGAAAGACGAGGTCCAGTTGTATTACTGACTATTTAATGAATTATAGGTGACACGCCTAATGCTTTCTTTATCACACAGAACATGAGCTAAGTAGGGTATGGTTGAGTTTTTGTACTTGCTGGTGCGAGCATATAGTTTTCTATATTGGCTTCTGGTTTTGCCTGATGAGATGCAGGGGGAGAGTTGTGAGTGAAGAGGGTGGTGTGAGTTAGATAAAATGGATTTGGCCCATTTTTCAAATGAGTCCATGTGTCTGTCAACCAGAATATTAACAAGCTGGTTAAGTGGCACGTTGCTTACCCTGCTGACAACCTTTTCACATATCTTCCACTTTCAGTGGCTTTGATTCACAACCATAAATGAGGATAAAGAGAGCTGTCCTTTCATCGATAACCAACCGGATGTGATGTAAATGCCAGAGATGATGCAGGTCAGAAAATACCACACGACCCATTTTATGCGTACTGGGAATTCATCAGCAATAAGTCAGTCCATTGTGGCTGAAGTTATCAACACGCTCTACCATCGCTTCATTTCTTATCCTTAAGCTAGGAGTCGGTGTAGTCCAGTCCTGCAGCATTATCTTACATTTGATAGGAGCGAATCACATGCGAAACATTTCGAAGATTGCTGCTCAATGTGTTTAGAAGACTGTGCATTTTATCACCGTTCTCACCTAGGAGGATTATAGCCCCACCAGACTACTCTTTGGTAACAAGTTGTTCCTTGAGTCGCTGTAGTTAGTTAGGGTCAATTCTATTAGTGCGTCTATTATTATTGTTATCGTTTCCTTTGATTCCTAGAGGAACATAGGGCTTCAGCCGTGCGTCTCCATTGCGTTCGGTTTTCTGCTAGAGTCTTCAACTGGCTCCATGTCTGCCCACACGTTTTCATCTCCTCTTCACATGACCTCCTCAATGTCACCCTCACAGTGACGACCAACTCGCCAATTCCCTTTCGGGTTTTACTCGAGGGCTTGTCTAGTGATGCCACTTGATGGTTTCCTCAGAGAATGGCCAGTCAATCCATCTCCATTTCTTCCTGCATATTTGTTTCACAATTGGTTCCTGCTGTGTTGGTTCGCTCATTGCCAGAGATGCCTCTCTGTTGCTGATCTTTTGTGGCCGGCCATCTGATCTTGAGTAGTGTTGAGCGAAGACAACTGGCTGTTGATGAAGGTCTGTAGTTTGTTTGAGATGCTCTTTATGACGCGCAGTGCAAGTCTCTGATCCATCCGTACAGTAAGTGGCACTGACTGACTTCACATTGGAGTTGAAAATTCGGACCTTATTTTTGATTCTGAGTGCTGTTGACCTCCACACGGACTTGAAAGTAGTGAAAGCTTGTCTTGCTTTCCCGATTCTTGCTTTCATATCCTCGTCAGTTCCGTTGGCCTGTAGTTGAAACGATGCTTCCCAGGTAGGTAAAAGAGGTTGTTTCTTTCAGGTTCCTCCCATTTATGCTGATTGTTGTCTGTTGTTGTTGTCGCTGCGTGTGGTGGTATTGCCCCGGAATCTTCATCACCTCTGTTTTCTCTATGTTTACCTGAAGTCCTTCCTATCTTTGATGCTTCTTCTGCCAACTTGTTGCTTTTCAGTTGCATATCTTCCAGTTTGTGGGAAATCAGACATATATTATCGGCGAAGTCCAGATCCTCCAGTTTCTTTTTTGTGTGAGTCCATTTTATGCCTGTTTCCTCATTGCCCACTGTTTGTCGCATTATCCAATCTACTGCAATCAGGAAATCAATCATTGGCGGTAGTAGGCAGCCAGCCAACTTGTCATACTCCTGTCCTCACTTCAAAGGGTTCCGTAAGTTTCCCGTTGTGGATTACTTGGCATGCAGCATTGTCAAATAGAAATGGGGATTATGGCCATCCCTGACAAACACTACTGGTTGTCATCACTTCGGAGAACAGCCCTCCATTAACCCTTACCCAGGTGTGTGAGTTTGAGTAGAGTTCCCTTATAAGTGCGATTGACTTCATGACCAACTATTGCCATAGTTGGTACCTCTCAGCTCAGAATCAGAATCAAAGGCTAATTTCATCAAATCAAGAGATATAGTAATTCTCAACACCAGAATCTATCGAAGAAAGGGTGAATAATATGATCAATACATCCTCTTCTTTGCTGTAAAGTCTGTCTAGATGTTTCCTCGTGTTTACTACAATCCCCGGTACCTCTTATTCAGTTAGTTAATCGGCCTGAAGCATAAAACGCTTGTACTGATTTTCTAATTTGAAATTTCCTTATCCTCCTAATTGATCTGATCGGCTTTTTCTTTTCTTTTCTTTTCTTTTTTTACCGCTTTTAATGACACACACTCACTTGCTTTCATCTTTCCCCCCCCCCCCTACTTCACTTATTATTATCCTATCATGATTAACTCTCGTTTTTTTTAACTAAAACAATTTTTTAGTTGATGCGTGATAATGTGAACTTGATAAGTAAATAGTTAGATAGTATACAGATCGTTGTTGTGTGTGTGTATGTATGCCTTTATGTTTGTGAGTGTGTGTGTCCGTGCGTGTATGCGTGTCTGTCATATGATTCAAATGAATAAAAAATATCAATAATGTAATCAGAATAAAGATTACTACTACATATTCAGTTCCAATAAATTGTTGATGCGGAATACAAGATAGATATGGAATGTATATGTGTTGTAAGGTCATAAAATCTAACTCCTCTCTAGATTTGTTATATTTGTATGCATGCGTGGGTGCGTGTCTATCTGTGCGTGTGTCTGTGCGTATGTGTGTTTATTTTACATCATCAAATTCCTATCCACATCAGCTTGTTCCATATTAGATAAGTTTTATTTTAAATATCATACAGTGACATTTCAACCATAAATTATTGCTTATAATCATATCAGTGGTGGTAACGTCTCTGACTGCAGCACTCACTCACTCACTCACTGGGTGACACCGGTTCGAATCTCAGCAGGGAAATGAATCCCTTCGAGGTTGCAGATACGCCTTGCTGACAGATTAGTGAGTGCCAACTAGCACGAAACCTAGGTCTCAGCAAGGCTTCCTATGGCCGATTGCCTCCAACCATCTAATATCATATCAATTTGTCTTACATATATATATTCTCTCTTTCTGCCTATCCAACTTCCCTTTGTTGTTCGTTTCCACTTTCCATATCTCTGGTATCGGCGATGCGTCATTCCGATTGCACGTGTGCTGTATTGAATCGCTAAACGAAGCCTCGGTGATTAACTTGTCTTTTCAAGTATTGGTTTTGTAGGGATTTTTCCTTGTTTGATTGGTTGGAGGATTTCATCATGAGCTGACATCATTTAGAGAACTATTGGAAAACCAGCTGAGAGTACTGGACAGCTGTTTCGTTCTAGTTTAGAACTCTTCGACAGTACGCACCCGCTGGGGTTCGAACCTAGGACCTTCTGGTTACAAGGGGGGCGATCTCGTAGACCATTAAGCCACTGAGACCCAATCCAATGGCCAGCCCATGAATTCTAACTTCTGTCAATGCACGACATAGTGCGACCATTTCTCAATGTTATCTTCGATGAGTAACTGTCCTCATCTTCAACGTGCTGTACTCTACTGGTCATGGCTTTCCACTACAACCCCAGGTAACTGCCTGAATAGGGCCAGTCGCTAGTGAGCGTCAGATCAATTTTGTAGGGATTTTGTCCCCATCTAACTACATTTCTTTTGAATACTCTCACTCTGACCCACTCACCCTGTTGTGTGATTAGATGCATGTGAATGCAATGAAATGGCTGAATTTTTTTCTGGGTTATTTAATTCAACAGGGGGAAATTATTCTAGGTTTAGCTAAATTTTTATGTTCCAATAATCTAATTCACCCTGGTCTACTAGTTTGACCTTTGTAATTGACCTCACTTACAGTCATTACATGATATTTGATAAACTATATTATCTTTCTTAATTGGATTTATTGGGTCCTTAAGCCGACTATGTTTATCTCTGAGACAGTTGGTTGGTTGGTGTAAATGCCACCCTTACTAATTCTACTCTCATTGAGAATCCTAATTAAGGCCTCTGACGTTCCTTCTTTATACTGCAGTACTACTACAGAGGCTTTGAATTTTATATTATTTCTGTCATTTCTATTGTTGATCTTAGTTTTTTTTGAGGTTCTACACTTACAGCAGTGGTGTTTGTTTTTTACGGGATTAGTTTACTATTCTCACACTGAACCTTCCCTCTCTATTATGGGTTTACTACCTTCTAGGCAGCGAAGTTTCTTGGTGCATTAACTGGAGATCGAACCCCACCGTACCACATGTGTGTGGGCGGCGAGCACTCCACCACTAAGTCACTGATTCATGAGAAAAAAGAGCCCAGGGAGTACTGAGTAGCTGTTTCGACCCAGTTTGGAACTCTTCATCAGTACTCACTCACTAAGGGGTTTGAAACTTTCAGCGACTGGTTACAACGTGAGCCTGTTGACCATTTAACAGCTCGTACCCACCAAGAAATAGTACCACTGAAATATTACCTCTTATTCAACCCCTGGTTTTCAATAGTTCTGTAACTGAAGTCATTTTGTGATTAATTTTTAAGTTAATGCTCATTAGTGTCTTGTTCATAAGGATGAGGTTGTCTGAAGTTCAATTACGAGGAAAAATACTTCCTGTGATGATGAAACTGACTGGCGGATGTGTAGTCGTTACATATTGAAAATTCATGAAAAATTCCCATCTGAAGATTAGTAAAAACATGAAGCAGTTCGGCGAAGAGGCTCTTTTCGGCGGATTCATTTTGCTCCTTGGGTGTACACGGACTTCCTACGTAGTGTAAACAAATTACACTTTGACGTTACCTGCTTTTAGTATAGTCGCTATCCTATAACAGCCTTTCTGGCGTGGTAAGACCCCTACAACAATAGTTCCAACCAGTGTAGTTCGTTGGTTGATTGTTATATGCATGCCTGACCACCTCGTCGTGGTATCTCAGATATCAGTTGGGAGATTATGGCTCACAATCGTTCTCATTAGCTCTGATGCATTCACTCTTCCGTTATCAGTTAAACCTTCAGGTTTTTGAAAAGATGTAAGAGGGGAATGGTTTTGTATGATCAGCTGGTGGTCAGGTTCTCATCGACCAAGCGAATGAAAACGGTTGTACAAAGTTTTTATGAATCCATAGTTTAGGCTTAATTATGTAGGTGGTAATCACTTCAGCTGTATTATGCCATAGATGAATACAAAGATTCGATGGAGTGCAATGATTCACTTTAAATGCCTTCATTTGGTGCACTGAGTGGTCATTATTATCAAACTGGATGGGAGATTACCAAGGTTGTGCATCCATTATTGAGCCACGATGGGAGGTGTTCTGTGACACGTCGATTAAACTGTCTAGTAGTATAGCCAACAAGACAGTTTATGAATACAATCTTACCAACTTATTGACAAATCTCATTGATTGGTTTATACCTTTAAATTGATTTTTCAAGTTTGATCACAGACTGATATCCGTTAGAGAATCATTGGAAAACCAACATGGAGTACTAGACAGCTATTTCATCCCATCTGATACCGGACTCTTGGGCACTACACGTGCTCACTGGGCTTCAAAGTCAGGACCTTCCGATTTCAAGTCAAGCTTCTAAACCATTCAACCACTTGAACCCAATCCAATGCCCAACCCATGAATTTCAACTTCTACCGATTCGTGATTCCAGCACCACCACCAGACGCCAATAACATCGACGAGTATTTATCCTCACATCCAACCGTTCTGATAGTCCCAACTGTAAACAGAAGGTTCTGGGTTCGAACCGTAGTGGTTGCGTGTTGTTGAAGAGTCCCGGGTTAATACGAAACAGTTGTAAAAAATATACTAATTAGAAATAATGAGATGTACTTCCCTGCGATTTATTCTCTTCTGTATAGCGTAGGTAGCTTTAAACGTTTTTTTTTTAAATTTTGGCTCTCTGTGTCTATTTGGCATTAGTTTCTCGTATATATGTAGGTTAGTTCTATTTTGATATCCATCCTTAAAAAAATAAGAGATGAAACTATTTATTCCAAATATTAAGTGACATGTGACATTATCATCATTATTATTATTAATATTAACATTATTACTAAAAAAAATATTGGTTACTTGTCATTTGGTACAACACTAGAAAATAATTTTGCATTTTTTTCTTTCTTTTATATCACTGATGGTATTTTGTCAATTGATTGAATAGTTGATGTCAAAAAATGACCTTTATATTTGTCCTTGATATATTAGTACAGGTTGAGTAGAGGTGAATTATTATTGACATAATTATTATTAAAGTGCGATAATATTGGTGTATAGGATTATGAAGGTTAAAAATAACAATGAAGATCACTAAACAATGTAAAGGAGGTAATAGTACATCTACCCTGGCTAGTATCATAACAAAGTTTACCAAGGAAGGAAGGTTTAATGTGATAATGAAAAGTTGATTTGAACGGATAAAGGTGGTTTCAACTTCCTCATTGCCAGCTAGGGCTTTCACAAACTTTAGGATCGATTCCAAACATGTTTTATGGATTATTGTTATTATTATTATATCCTTTAATTCCTAGAGGAACATAGGGCTTCAGCCGTGCGTCTCCATTGCGTTCGGTTCTCTGCTAGAGTCTTCACCTGGCTCCAAGTCTGCCCACACGTTTTCATCTCCTCTTCACATGACCTCCTCCAAGTCACCCTCACCCTTGCACTGACGACCAACTAGCCGCCGCTTCCCTTTCGGCCGGGTTCCACTCGAGCAATGGCTTGTCTAGTGATGTCACTCACTTGATGGTTTGTTTCCTCAGGATATGGCCAGCCAATCCACCTACCTCCATTTCTTCCTGCCTATTTGTTTCACAATCGGTTGGTTCCTGCTGTGTTGGTTCGCTCATTGCCAGAGATCCCTCTCTGTTGCTGATCTTTTCTGGCCGGCTATCTGATCTTGAGTGGTTTTGAGCGAAGACAACTGTTAATGAAGGTCTGTAGTTTGTTTGACGCGCAGTGCAAGTCTCTGATCCGTATAGTGAGTAGCACATTGGAGTTGAAAATCCGAATCTTATCTTTGATGCTGAGTGTTGTTGACCTCCACACAGACTTGAGAGTAGTGAAAGCTTGTCTTGCTTTTCCGATTCTTGCTTTGATATCCTCGTCAGTTCCGTGTGCCTGTAGTTGAAACGATGCTTCCCAGGTAGATAAAAGAGGTTGTTTCTTTCAGGTTCCTCCCATTTATGCTGATAGTTGTCTGTTGTTAGTGTTGGTGTTGCTGTTGGTGGTGTTGGCCAGGAATCTTCATCATCACCTCTGTTTTCTCTATGTTTACCTGAAGTCCTTCCTATCTTTGATGCTTCTTCTGCCAACTTGTTGCTTTTCAGTTGCATATCTTCCAGTTTGTGGGAAATCAGACATATATCATCGGCGAAGTCCAGATCCTCGAAGTCTCTTTTTGTGTGAGTTCATTTTATGCCTGTTTCCTCATTGCCCGCTCTCTGTCGCCTTATGGATGGATAAGTTTAAAAGATGTGTAAACATCAATTTTATATCCTGTCTCCTCTGTAAAATGTTTCGCAATAGATGAGCTAGGTCTTCTGTGTTCTCACCATTAATAGGTTCTAGGGATTATATTTGCTTCTGAAGCAAGCCCTTATTTAAAGAGATTGGTGAGTCCTCCCTATGTATGTGTGTCCACAGGTACATTCAACTTGGTAAATACATTGGGATGCGACATCATTTTTCCAAGGTTCTAAGGGCTTAGATGGATGGATATATCGGCTTCACATTCTCAATTATTATGGTATTAGTTGTATAAAAAGTCTTTTTAACCACAACAGCATTCAATCTTTGTCTAGTTGTCAAGCTGCTATGATCACCCATCTAGGCGTGTACATCAAGCTATCCTAAAGTTTATGGAAGCTCTAACTGGCAATTAAGAAGTTTAAACCATCGTTATGCGTTTAAAAACAATTCGTCATCACACTAAACCACCTTTCTTGGTAAACCTTATTTTGATACCAGCCATGGTAAATGTACTTTTACCCCCCATATTTAGTTTAGTGATCATCATTGTTATTTTAACCTTCAATATGTCCTTTTAACTTGACCTAAATTTATTTCCTCCCCTCTTAACTCTTTTTTAATTTCATATATGCATTCCTATAACAAGTACGTGGATTGTGATCAGATTGTTCAAAGTGTATTGTGCTAAGACATTAGTATTATTATTGTTCCTTTTGGCTCCGAGTGAAACAGAGGACTTCAAAAACACTTCTCCACGTTACCAATAGTCGAAATTTTCAAAACTAATGTACAACCTGAACATTAGATGTAATTGGGAAAGTACTTCAACTCACTAATGCGAAAATGCCTTTCTTTAGCTTGGCCTTATAAATGTCCATTTTTTAGCTTCACTCTCTTTGTGCGTCGGTGGCACAGAGATTAGGACACTCTCTGATCATGCCTGTGGTTCGGGGTTTGATCCCCTGCCGACACACACCTAATATCAATGATCGGCTTAAAAAATTTGGGCTACCGATATCACATGCTGAAAATTCCATAGTTGTACCGAAAATACGGTGTGGAATCAAGCTATAATCAAAATGAAAAATAATGAAAATATTTTATTTAAATAAGATATTTATAAGACAAATTTCTCCAAATGATATGTTGGTTTTCAATTATTGGTTTTGTAGGGATTTTGTTTGATTGCATGGAGGATTTCATCATGAGCTGATGCTCACTAGTGACTGGCCCTATTCAGGCAGTTAACCTGGGGTTCTAGTGGGAAGCCGTGACCAGTAGGGTACAGCAAGTTGAAGATGAGGCAGTAAGTCATCGAATATGACATTGAGAAATGGTCGCACTATGTCTTGAATTGTCAGAAGTAAGAATTAAAGGACCATTGGATCGGGTCCCAGTGGCTCAATGGTCTACGAGCTCGCCTTGTAACCAAAAGGTCCTGGGTTCGACTCCCTGGTGGTGGGTGCGTACTGATGAAGAGTCCAAAACCAGGACGAAACAGCTGTCCAGTACCCCGAGGTTTTCCAGTGGTTCTCTAACTGATTCCAGCTCATGATATGTTGGTTCACAATAACAAAATAAAATAAAATGCATGACAATTACTCAGTTATATAAAACAAAAGTACATACTAATGATCAATCATATTTAAATAGGTCATGTAGTCCATGGTAGGCGACATTAAATGAAGTCTATTGTTGTGTTGTTTTTGTACACATAGTTTAGGATGTATGTGACGATTAATCCAAAGTGCTTCCATCACCTTTAATAACCAACCTTGAATTAGAGTTATGTGAAATAAATGTGTAACGGTCATTAATATTGATTTTGTGATCTAACATTGATAAGTGCTTTGCAATGGATGATGATGGATTTCTACTCAGAATAATTGCATTGGGATTTTCTGTGTGTTTTAATGACCATTCTGGAGCATGTTCTTTTCGACGACGTTGGAACATTCTATTGGTTCTACTCATATAATTGTCACCGCCACTGCAGTAGAGTACACAGAATTTCATCCTTTAATCGTAGGTACAGGGATCAGAAATTTTCGAGATGTGAGAGAAAGAGATGTGGTGTAGAATGTGCGTCTGATGGCTAACCGAAGTCTTTGAGCTGTCAAGTGCATAATCTGGTCACCCTTGAGTGGTAGGTTAGTAAAGATAGCTTTCTTTGGTACAGAAGCTGTCTTTTCTAGATATGATCAATCCTTAGTGTGACAATTGATAAAGTTTTCTGGATAACCATTAGTTAATAAAAGAAAATGTATGTGTCAAAGCTCATCCATCCATCAACGTGTCGCTCGTACATATTTTGTGGGCCCTTGAAAATAAATATTTCATTAGTGAACGTTTATACTGGTTAGGAACAAAACTGGTGAAATGAAGATATGAGTAATTAGTATGTACTATTGTTTTATATAACTGAGTAATTGTCATGCATTTTATCTTAATTGATTATTGTGAACTAACCATGTTAGTTGTAAAGCGATTGATTGTAGAGAAACTAAGAAGTGACGATATCATCTCTCTCGAAATTTGTTTTCTAAATGTCTTATTCAAATTTATCAAAGAGACTAATTGTTTTAATTGTATTATATTATCATAGCGTTTTTGACATTCGAATTGACCAGAGTTTATGTCTGTTCCGATCAGTTCCTCTCTTAAGTAATCCGTTTTCCTGTGCTTTTCTTATTCACTTCATTCCAAGCCTAATTATCCTTAACAATCCTGTTAATTAACTTTATGTATCCGCGCATATACCTGTGTGTGGATGTATTGAGTGAAAGGTTTTCAGCACGACTGATTAACTTGCTTTTCTTAACTAAATGTTATCGGGAAATGTTATTCGGCCTTTTATCCGTTATTTGAACAGAGATAGAACAATCAAATATTGATTTTATCATCACAAGTCAGTCTTCCAGTTAGTAAGGATGGTTGTTGTCAGAAAGTCCTAATAAAAGTAAGCATACGGATGATATTGTTGTTATTGTTCTTCCCTTCGGTTCTGAGTGAAATATATGGGGCTTCAACAACACATCTCTACTTTATTCTATTCTCTGTTGTCCACTTTGACTGGCCACACAATTGTCTATAGTCTCTCATTTCCTTCGGCTCACACGATCTCTTTCATGTTACCTTGGATGTGACAACTCAGTCGTCGTTTCCTATTTGGGTTCAACTCAAGCGATGACCTGATGTGTGATGTCATTCGTCAGCTGCCTCAGTGTGTGTCCAATTCATAACTATTTGTTCAGCAATATTGTCACGCTGATGAGGTGGATATTCTATGGCGTAAATCCGCTTTTTCAAGTGCTAATTTATGGACTCTAGAAGATCTTGATTTCGCGAGCGATTTACGTCTAGTGTCATGCACACTCGAAGAATTACAGGGTAAACCATCCAAAGGAGCAGACAGTGACGATGGAACTTCAAGTTTGAATGTAGAGAAGAGGGAGGAAGTGATGAAGATAGCCAACTAACCAACCAACAACTAGCGACAATCACTATCAATGGAACAAATTTGAAAAATTTTCAAGTATTGGTTTCGTAGGGATTTTGTTTGATTAGTTGAAGGATTTCATCATGAGCTGACATCAATGGTTCTCTAACTGATGTCAGCCCATGATGAAATCCTCCAAACAATCAAACAGTATCCCTACAAAACCAATACTTTAAAATTGCTCTGATGCTCACTAAAGACTGGCCGTATTCAGGTGGGTAGTCACCTGAGGTTCTAGTGGGAAGTCATAACCAGTAGGGTACAGCAGGTTGAAGGTGAGGACAGTTACTCATCGAAGAAGACATTGCGAAGTGGTCGCGTCAAATCATGAACTGGCCATTGGATCGGGTCCCGGTGGCTTAATAGTTTACGAGCTCAGCTTGTAACCAGAAGCTACTGGATTCGAACCCCAGTGGGTTTGTACTGCCGATGATTCCCAAACTGGCTAAATGGAACAGCTGTCCAATACTCCCTGCTGGGTTTTCAATGGTTCTCTAACCGATGTCAGCTCATGATAAAATCCTCCAACCAAATTTGAAAAAGTTTACTTCTTGTGTTTATCTGGTGGGCAGCATCTTTTTGACTAAAGGTGGCGGGGTTGAGGATGCCAAGATCAGAATCGGCAAGGCGAGTCTTCATCACTCTGATATCAGTTTGGAAATCTGCTTCACTCCGTAGCATAAAGAACAAGATTCAGATTTTCAACACCAATGTTATGTCAGTCAGTTCTTTTATATGGGTGAGAAACTTGGCGTCTTATCAAAAGTATTTCCAACAGGCAACCGCAAACTTTTATCAACAGCTGCCATAGATGGCTCCATATTGAAGGTCAGACGACCAATCAGAAAAGATTATTAACAGGGGGAATTCTGGAAGAGGACCAACCAAGAACCTGTCGTTCAACAAATATTTTTAAGAAAATGCGGATGGGGTGGACACATACTGAAGTCGTCAGATGACATCGCGTACCAGACACATGCTCTATTTGAACATGGATAGGGAAACGGCAAGTTGGGTGTAGCCCCAGTGGTGATATGGATGAGATCATATAAAGAGAAGATGAGAGACTATGGGAAATTGTGCGACCAGCTAAAGAGAGGACAAGGAGGTGCTCTAGCGTAGCCCTATGTTCCACTCAGAACCCAAGAGAACAATAATAATAATGATAATTTTCAGGGATTTGTTAAAGTTTATATTAGAGTACCATTAGTGGCTGTGAAGACTATAGGATGAACTTCTTGGAGAATTGTAATATGAACTCGTTGAGGAATTAAAAAAATATTTTTATTCCTTTGCGTTCCGAGTGGAACATAGGACTTCATACACGGGCTTTGAAGTTTCCGTAGCAGTGGTATTTTTTTCTTTTTACGGAGTGGGGTTGCTAGTCTCACACCCCACCTCCCCTCTTTGTCTGCTTTACAACCGGCTCGGCGGAGATAAAGGGATAGAACCCCGGACTACGTACATGGTCAGCCAGCATCCTACCGTTGAGCCACCGACGCACTTGTTGAGGAATGGGATGAACAAATAGTCGGAGATGATTAAATTGACTAGTAGTGGCGCGATATATTTCACGAATTAGCAGAAGTTAGAATTTTGGCGGTTATCTTAGGTTACCAGATACCTTCATGATTATATTGTATCTTATTTCTCATGTTCATATTGTTTTAATCTACTAAAATATCATTTCTAATGGTGTTATTTACTCTCGCGGGTATTTAAAATGTTTACAACCTGATGGTTTTGTTAGTTTCTACTAGACTTGGGTAAAAGCATACTCGTGGACAGCAATGTATCCCAATGCATGAGATACCTCTGTTCCTGAGTTATGTCCTTGGGTCTTATGACATTCCTCTGAAGGAGACGAAGAAGTAATATCATGAGGGATTGGTGGTTTGGTGCTTCAGACTAGACGGCATTGTGTCAAGCGACCTACTGTCAATTAATATTTTCAAGTATTGGTTTGGTAGGGATTTTGTTTGATTGTATGGAGGATTTCATCATGAGCTGACATCAGTTAGAGAACCACTGGAAAACCTGGGAGTACTGGACAGCTGTTTCGTCCTAGTCCCGGTGGGTGCGTACTGATGAAGAGTCCCAAACTAGGACGAAACAGCTGTCCAGTACTCCCAGGTTTTCCAGTGGTTCTCTAACTGATGTCAGCTCATGATGAAATCCTCCATACAATTAATATTTTCCTTGAAGATCCTGGACGCAGCCAAAACTGCAATAAATTCTGCTGAAAATTCTGTACATTATATTGCAGCCACTGTCTAGAATAAAGCTATCATTATTGAATTCCAACTCAGTATCTGAATGGTCAGTGATCTGCCCTGGTGATATTCAGGTCGTAGGTTCTATTCTTGGTGAGATCATGAGTGCATACCAGGATGAGACAGCTGTATCCAGTTCTCTATGGTTTTTCAATAGTTTTTTAACCAATGTCGCCGCCTAGTGAAGTGTAACTGGAATTTCAATTAATAGAACCAACATCATTTAGAGAGAGATCAAGAGCGTTACGTAACAGCTGTCTCGTCCTATTTTAGGATTGTTCCTCAGTGCGAACTCACTATGTCACCTGGGATGAAACTCAAGACCTTTATTTTGTGAAATCAAGCTCGTTCATCATTCAGTCACTTGTTCTGAGGTTTAATGACTCCTGAATTCTTATTTCGTCAACTGACAGTGATATAGCGCAACATTCGGTAAAGCATTTGTTGAGCGCATCTGCTTTACCTTGAAATGTTGAACCCCACTGCTTACGACTTTTCACCACATCTTCAATAACATCCACCCGGTAGCCATCACTGAGTTGAACAGACAGATGTGCAAATTATGAGATTCTTGAGGATTTGGTCTGAATGTATTGTCAGCAAGTTTTGACTCTTTTTGTCTGAAGGTCGCTGATTCGATCCCTGGTGTCATAAAATAGGACGAAACAGCTTTCCAGTGTACTGTTTGGTTTATTCCTCAAATCTGTATTTAGTTTACGTTGTGGACATGAAATAACCTCATTGGACAATTTACTTAGCCTTGGGTCATTCGCCTATCATAGTCGGAACAATTTGTTATCCTCTAATCTAGCCGATCTTTATTGTGGCTAAGGTTGCATAAATATAGTAATAAAGGTCCGTTACCAAGTCTCTGATCTTCTCCCATCATACCGGTAGAATACAGACACTCATTTCATCAATAAGTGATGAAATTTACTTGAAACTCATGAAGGGAGACGTTATAAATGATATAGAACACCCTACCAGCCATTGATTGTTTCCCTGTGGTTGTGAAATGTTGAGAAAATCACAACTCAGGTATAATGAGTCACAATCGTGCGGAAACTTTTTACAAGTTTCATTTTACATTTGCCATTAGTAATTGACCCTTTTTGCTTTATTTCTTGTTAACACCCACCCACCAGCGATAATGGACCACATGATGACAGTTTAACATCTGATCAATTATTAGACGGTATTCGACTGCTCACTAAAGCATTGAAACAAGCCTTTCCAGTTGACGAGGTCTATCTTCTACCTGTTTTGGGCAATCATGATGTTATTCCAGCAAATGATATGGAAGTGACTGTGAATAGCCCTTCACGTACTGCTTGGTGTCATCAACTTGGTGAAGAGAAAGATCTCTGGGGTGAATGGATTAATCATCGTCAAAAACACTTGATGTCATCAATATCACAGCAAAATTCATCAAAATATCCTACAGCTAATTTCTCACAGAGTAAGTAATTGTGTTTTTATTGATTGGTTGGTTTTTCCCACCCCCCAATTTCTTTTTCATTTTTGAATGACTCCTCTTTATCATACCATTTGGGACTCGTCAACTTTTCATGTGTCTATTCCGCGGTGAGATTGATGGTGTACCCACTGAAACTACCCATAGCTTCTGGCATCAAAGTGTTGCTCATTGGACGACGAGGGCCATGAAGGGAGCACTTATCAAGGCACTTCTAATGCCCAAACTTACTCAACCGTGTAAAAACTTATGCAGAGTTGTCTTATGAAGTGTTGACAACTAGTGGTGTTCGTCAGCGGTGTCCACTGTTCCTATTTCTGTCTAATTTCATCATAGATGTAGTGATAAAACTAACCTTAATTAACATCAGTGACTTGTTACCAGGCAAGTGTCTTATCAACTTAGAGTTTGAAGACGGTGATAAAATCCAAAGTCTTCAGAATACCCTGAGCGAAAATCTTCGAATCTTTGGTATCCGATTCAATCCTGTCAAATGTAAGAGGACGCTACAGGATGAACTACACCAACTCTTACCTAACTTAAAGATAAGGAGTAAAGTGATGGAGCTTGTTGACCACTTCACTTATTTCGGAAGTCACTTTCAGCCAGTCAGCCGCGATGTAGGGAGGTATACGCTATGTGGCTGGTTGGGGTCCTCAGGATGGTAGGAACCAATGAAGTCTGGATACAATCGGTGATACGGCTGGTTGACTGGCGAAGATGCATTGACTCTGATCTGTCATAATATCCACTAGAACTCTATCCTTCTTCCATATGACTACTATTCTCTTTCTCTCACTCACACTTGTGTTTATTATCACTCTTTTGTTGAACCTCCCTCTACTCTTTCGTCTTGCGTTGAATGTGATAGATGGAAGAAGAGTGGGAACTGGAACTGCTACGCATCTGTGTAAAGTTCTATGTTGAAACTAGTTAGTCAGTCAGTCAGTCAGTCAGTCAGTTAGTATCAATCTCGAAACAACGCTTCATTCAATATTTTCCATACCTTCGAATTTGCTTGATTTAAGATAGTTACTTTATACAGCTTATAGTTGACTTCCTGATACTACTTGCTTACTTGATCGCGATCGTTTATGTTGTGTTATGTATGATGTTTCAGTGTTTCTTTTTTACTTTTCATTGACTTGCAATTTTTGTCTTTTCTCGCGATTGTTTGTTATAATATTGAATATTGAATTGAATTTGTCTGTTTTAATTCATGTATTGTTATTGGCGCACTTTTTGTCTCTGTGTGTGTATATGCGTGTGCATATATATATATATATATATATATATATATACGTGTGAATGACTTCCAGTAATGCCTTGGTTCTTTATTATTATTATTTATGCCTTTTTTCGTTTCTTCTTTCTTTCTTTCTCTCTGTGTTGCTTTATTTCCTTTAACCCGTATTTCATTTTCTGTTGTTATTATTATTGTTGTTATTTATGTGGAAACTATTTATTTCTTCATTTTTTATTGTTCTATCACATGCCATGTGTTTTGTGTATAGAGTGTCAGTGTTTGTATGTGTGAGTGTGTGTGTGTATATTGATGTATGTATTGAGTGCCATCTATCCATAAAGCATATATATATATATAATTATTATTATTATTGTTTCCTTTAATTCCTAGAGGAACATAGGGCTTCAGCCATGCGTCTCCATTGCGTTCGGTTCTCTGCTAGAGTCTTCACCTGGCTCCATGTCTGCCCACACGTTTTCATCTCCTCTTCACATGACCTCCAAGTCATCCCCCCACTGACGACCAACTCGCCACTTCCCTTTCGGGTTCCACTCGAGCAATGGCTTGTCTAGTGATGTCACTCACTTGATGGCTTGTTTCCTCAGAGTATGGCCAGCCAATCCATCTCCATTTCCTCCTGCCTATTTGTTTCACAATCGGTTCCTGGTTGGTTCGTTCCCAAAGATCCCTGTTGCTGATCAGTAGCGAACATCATATTAATTTTCAAGAGTTGATTTCTAAGAACTAGGTTTGTTTTCGAGTATGACCACGGATTGTTACAGGATGGAGGTTCCATCCAATCAATAGTGAGAATGGATTTCCTATCGATGATATCGGTTGCTGATGGCGCTAAATCACCAATTGGTAGAAGTCAGGATTCATGGACTGGCCATTTAATCGAGTCCCAGTGACCGAATGGTATACGAGCTTGCCTTGTAGTGGGGGTGCGTACCGCTGATGATTCCCAAGCTAGGCAGATGAAACAGCTGTCCAGTACTCTCAGCTGTGGTTTCCAATGGTTCTCTAACTGATATCAATCCGTGGTCAAACTCGTAAAACAAATCTAATCCTTATAAATCAACTCTTGCGAAATCAGCTTATCAATATGCATATAAACAAAAATGATCTATCGTCTTGAAGGATCATAAAGGTGGATAACACTACTTGAAAAGATAACACTTCTGTTTTTGTTGAGAAAAATAAAATTAAAATACTCCATTTTTAAAGTTCGTTTTCAGGGATTTTGTAACTATCTAAATCAAGCAAATTCGAATGTATGGAAAATGTTGAATTACGCATTGTTTCGAGATTTATACTGGCTGATTGCCTGAATGAATAACTAGTTACAACATAGAACATTCCATAGATGTGCACCAGTTTGAGTTCCCACTCTCCTTCCATCTACCACAATTAACGCAAGACAAAAGAGTAGAGGGAGGTTCAACAAAAAAGAGATAATAAACACAAGTGTGAGTGAGTGAAAAAGAATACTAGTTATGTGGAAGAACAGTAGAGTTCTACTGGATATGATGACAAATCACAAAGAGTGAATGCATCTTCACCAGTTAGCCAGCCAGCCATGTCTCCAACCTTCATTGGTTCTTACCATCCTGAGGATCCCAACCAGCTACACTGACTATACGTCCCTACGTCGCGGATGGCTGACTGATGAACTGGCTTAAAGGAACTGTTATGGACTCCACTGACTGATGAAGCCATATTTTCTTTTGACCACCACTAACTAGCTAGCTCTTTTCCAACCTCACCGACGATCCTATGCCAGCAGCTAACATTGCCCGTCGGTCAAGGAAGGCGATCGATGGCTAGAAGGCATGCACGATACATGTTCTAACCATCTTCACTCAATCGATGTAATAACCTCACAACGCCATCGATTGATTTTCCCTCCTTAGCTAGCACTCGACCGATGATGCCTCACTAAGATCTCATTATCACTCACTCCATCGTACCACATAACATAATGTGATGTAGACAGAAGGCAGACACCTATGATCAAAGATAGCTAGCTAGACTGGCTTTTTGTGTCTTCCACTTTCAATGGCGGTGCTTCACTGACAGTGATAAAATAGGATAGAGTGAAGTTGTCGACAGCCGGATAATATCTTTACTCCAGAGATGACGCAATTCAGAAAATGCTGAGTGAGGCTTTTCTATCCGTGGTGAGATGTCTTCAGTGGTGAACCCACTGCGCCAGGCTGATACAACTTCCGAAGTAAGTGAAGTAGTCAAGAAGCTCCACCACTTCACTCCTTATCTTTAAGTTAGGTAAGAGTCAGTATAGTCGATTCCTGCAGCATCATCTTACATTTGACAGGAGGGAATCGTACGCCAGACATTCAAAAATTGCCTGAAACTGCAGGGGGAAGTCGAAACCAGTGGGGTCCGCCATGTTGGGGTGTGAGGTGGATCTTCATCGAAGGCATTGTTTAAGATAGCGCTATAACACACATGAATTGACTGATTTAGAATTTGAAGGGTCATTGAATTCCATCTCAAGTTGCTGAATGGTCGGCGAGCTTGCTCATGTAAACTGAAGATTCCTAGTTGAATGTTTGGTGGGGTTTTAGTTGGGGATTTTTGCTATGTGCCAAAATAGGATGAAACGGCTGTGAATTGTGCTCCCTGATAATGTTCAGTAGTCTCTCTAGCTAGTGTTGTTTCGTGACAAATTTATAACAGTTGAAATCAAGAATCCTCAGAATCATTAATAAGTATATGTTAGTGACAAGATATCTAAGTTTTAAAGGGGGGGGGGAAGAGTGAAAAGGACTGCAAAATTCAAGATCGGTTAATTTGTAGGGGTTAGCAACAAATTATTACATAGTGAAGCAATTCGCTAAGTAATGATGACTAAGTAGAATTACGTGAGAAGTCCAAGATACAAACATGTTTGCTGGATATAGCTAGAATTGTAATGATAATTCAATAACAAAGTCCCAGAATAAGATAGTTAAAAGGGAAAGGGGTGGGGGGGGGAAGGATCGCCTTTAAAACTTAATACATATCATGTAGTCGGTTGTGTCAAAGTAACACTCACCGAAGAACTTGGTGTTAGTCGTAATCTTTATCAAATAGAAACGGATATCCGACGAAAGTTTTTGAATAAGCGCATATGGATTTAGCAAGTAAATGGTCCAGGTTACCCCATAGTTCGGAAAATATCAGTATTTCTCAAATCGTTATTCATAGGAGATGTTAACTATGAGATTTTATCACAGCACCTGAGAAGGGCCTACAAAGGGTCTTTTAACACTGCTAAGTTACGTTGTTTATTCACTAGCCAACCAACCAACCAATACTCAGTTAAAGAAATAAACAGAAACTGTCTTTTTCTGCCTCCTTCAAGTGTACTTAGTAGTAGTTTAACTGCTCCTACATAGTTAATTACATTGAGCAACTCAGTAGGATAATATCGTCAACCGTCTCACACTAAATGTGCCTCCATAACGTATTATTATTATTGTTACTGTTCTGTTGGGTTGCGAGTGGTACATAGGGCATCAGTAATAGCACTTCTCCACTTTATCTTATTCTCTACGATCCTCTTTAGTTGGGTCGACGATTGCCATTAATATCTGATCTCCCCCTCCCCAAATGATCACATCCATGTCATTCTCAATGTGACAGCCCATTTGCTTTCTACTCGAGCACTACCCTGGCGCGCCATGTCATTCCAGGGTCTCTTCAATGGTGTCTGTCCAATCCTGTTCCATTTTCTTCGGCATATTTATTCACCAATCGTTCCCTGTGTGGTTTCTTCCCACTGCTTTGTGTTGCTAATTCTTTCTCACCGGCCATTTGATCTTCAATAAGCAGCCAGCGCAGGGGGTGACTGTTGATAAAGTCTACATTTGTGTTCCTTATGCTGAGTTATTGCAACAGATTCCAAAACTTATTTCAGATACATGAAGGTCTGTCTGTCTGTCTTGCCTTTACGATTCCCACTGACTTTAACACTTTCATTCGTCTCCCTAGTGGTTGAAACGATGCTTCCTAGATAAGTGAAGAAAGTGACCTCTCTCAAGTTTCTCCCATTGACCGTTGATAGTGATTGATGCTCTTTGTTGTTGTTGCTGTCACTGTTCGTTGATTATCTTCATGACATCCTCCCTCGTCTCTATATTCACCTGAAGTCCTGTCTTAGCTGCCTGCTTCCTCTCCCAATCGCTTGGTTCTCGCCTGTAAGTCTTCCAGTTTGTGTTATATGAGGCATAAATCAATCGCGAAATACAGATCTTCTAGAGTCTTCCTACCAGTCCAACGTATTCCTGTCGTGTCGCACTCCCCACACACACTATCTGATGACGCGTAATGCGGTCCACCACAATCAGGAATATCATCTTGGGAACAACACCTTCAACACTCATATCTTACTCCATTCTGCCTTCACTTCAAATACTTCACAGAATTTTCTGTTGTGGATCACTTGACATGCAACATTGTCAATGGAGTTGATGAAGATTTGCAATACTACACTCTGTAATGTTGAATTAGTTCCCAAAATTACATCGTGATGGTCAATGCTGCACTATCGAAGGCTTTTTCAAAGTCGATGAAGTTGTTGAGGTAGATATTTGACTACCATTCTATGCTCTGTTCAGTGATGTTACTTTGAGTTGCAATGTGATCGGCACATGATTTAATTTTTTCTGAATCCAGCTTGTTCGGGCGGGTGAAGTCTTGAATCCACTGCATCTTTTATTCTCTCCAGGATGGTGCGGGTTAGTATTTCACTTTGCCGTGAGTTGACAAGAGTATGATTCCCCGCCAGTTGTTTCAGAGGCGTAAGTCACCTTTCTTTGACAGTTTGTCAAGGTAGCCTGGCTTTTCCATTAAGTAATTACTCCTCCTTCCTTCCAAATGGCGTCATTTAAAATTTTCATAAAGTCTACTTAAAAAAGGCATATGCTTTCTTCTATAGACCAATTAGTTACTTAATTACATTAAATAGTAATCAATAAGTATAATGAATTCGTCTTTTCACGTTTATGTGTATATGTGCGTTTGAGTATATGAGTACTTAGTTTATTTTGTACTTTGGAGACTTGTGATGAATGATAATTAGTTTTCCAAATGTTAATTGATTACTTCTTACCAGTTCAATGAATTCGTCTAGAAAAAAAACGATTTAACACTGACTTTTACACAATGCCAATGGGGGTGCGTCATCTGAAGAGTCTCGCATTAAGACAAAACTGCCGTCCAGTACTCCCTACTACTGTTTTCCAATGGTTCTCTAACTGACATCAGTCTGTGATCAAATTAACTCTTGAAAATTAATCTGATACCCTCTAGTAACCGGTTAGGGGACAAAGTCGGACGGTTTTCGGCATAGAACTTTGCACATATGTGCGGAAGTTCAAGTTGCCACACACCTTCCTTGTAGAACACAAAGGAAGAGAAAAAAGTAGGAGAAATGTATATTAGAGACAAACAGAGGTGTGAGACTAAGGAATAGTAATAACGGAGAACAAAACAGTTCCATTGGAAATCATAAGCCACAAGGAGTGGATGCATCTGCGCCAACCGTTGAGAACGACTATTTAGAGCCATGTCACCAATTGTTTCCAACCATTGGATTTTACCGTCCCGAGGACCCCAACCAGTCAGGAAGTCTACACCTTCCTACGTGGCCTGGTTTGACTAACTGTTGTAGATTTCATTGACTGGTACCATGTTTTCGTTTGACCGCCACTGGCTAGCTCTTTTCCAGCCTGACCCTATGTCAGCTAACATTGCCCATTGTCGAGGAAGGCGATGACTAGGCATACGTAACACACGTCCTAACCATCTCAGTCGATGTAATTTCACCGTTTCTTCGATTGATTTCCCCTCCTTACCTAGCACTCGACGCCTAACCTCAATATTGCTCACCTTATTATACCACTTCACGCGGGAGGTAGAACGCAGACACCTATGATCGAAGACAGGTAATCTTTTCATGTCTTCCGCTCTCAGTGGCCATATCCTACTCACAGCCATAAAGGAGGACGGAGCGGACTGTAGAGCAGTACACACGCCCTTTGGTCGATAGCCAGCCGGATATCACGTCTACTAAGCCAGAGAAGGCGTAAACTGGCATATGCGAAACTAGCCCTCTGTATTCGTACTGATATTTTGTCGGAGATCAACCCGTTGGCGTTGGCTGATGATACTTCCCAAGTAAGTGAAGCGGTCAACGTGCTCTAGGAGTCGGTGTAGTCCAATCCTGTAACATCATCTTACATTTTACAGGGTATAGGATAAAGTGGGGTCCATGCAGTCGGGAGCGAGGACAAATACTTGCTGGTGAAATTGTCAGCTGTTGGTCGAGTTAAAATCGTCAGTTAGTAGAATTGTTGTAATTCATGGTCTACTAGTAGCCAATGAATCAGGTGCCATTGGTTGAATGATCTATGTGAGGTCACTTTGTAGTCAAAAGGTACTGGGTTTGAATCCCACTGCACTGCACTGCACTGAAACTGATGAAGAGTCCCCTTTGAGGACGAAATAGCTGTCTACTGCTCAGTGCTGCTTTTCAGTATTTTCTCTAACTCATATTGACTCGTGATCAAAACTGTAGCCTCTTGTTTTTCTCATCACCATATTATTATTATTATTGTTAAATAAACATTTTAGCTCAATAAAAATCATAAAATCATACAATATACAACAAGCAATTTATCACTATGGTATGACTCACCTGCGTATTTTGTGGGTGTAGGTGAACGAGAGGACTCAGTGTGTGCGCGTATGTGTAAGTGTGGTATCGCATACCTGTGACGACTATTATCACTAAGAGAAAAACAGCAAAACAAAAGTAACCAAATTAATTGAAAAAAAAACAAAGTTGAAATAAACAAATACCTCAAAAACAATTTTTTTTTATGAGATTTAATTATTTATTGACACACACACACATACACACATGCACACAAACATACAGACATTTACAATCGCCATTATCATCACCATTACATCATGTGTGGGTATGTATGCAACAGTCTGTGAAGTGTGTGTTACGCAATATGTGACTCATAATATTCTTATTATTCAAGTATTGGTTTGTAGGGATTTGCCTGATTAGTTACAGGATTTCATCATGAGCTGACATTGGTTAGAAGAGAACCATTGGAAAACCAGTTGGGAGTACTGGACAGCTGTTTCGTCAGACTAGTTTGGGACTCTTCAGCAGTACGCACCCACCACTAGGGGGTTCGAACCCAGGACCTTCTGGTTACAAGACCAGCTAGTTTGTAGACCATTGAGCCACTGGGACCCGATCCAATGGCCCAATTCACGATATAGCGCAGCCGCTAGCCAATGTCTTCGGTGGCGAGTATTTGTCCTCACACCCGACCGGCTGCACCTTACTGGTCACGACTTCTCACTAGAACCCCAGGTAACTACCTACCTGAATAGGGCTTAATGGTATACGAGCTCACTAGCCTTGTAACTAGAAGGTCCTGGGCTCGAACCCCCCGGTGGTGGGTGCGTACTGATGAACAGTCCCAAACTAGGATGAAACAGCTGTCCAGTACTCCGGTGCTGGTTTTCCAATGGTTCTCTAACTAATGTCAGCTCATGATGAAAAACCTGTAACTAATAGGTTATTTTGATATAGTTGTGTTCTTTTAACTGGATGGTTTATTTGCGAAGCTTTCATCATTCCCCTACTAAGCAACATCTTCAGCTCATACATACTTCAATGTGAAATGAGGTGAGCTTTTTAGATTTCTCCATGAGTTTATTAGTCATCCCTCTCCTAGTGACCTGACCTTGAATGTGATTGATTGCTTTTGTGGGTTTTCACACTCTCTAGGCTACTTGTGTGTTGGTATTTTGTGGTGTTGATTGTTTGCTTGACCTGACCCTTGTGTTTGACCCTTTGTGTGTGTGTGAAACAGAGAGAGATTTCCTTCTTATTATCGATTGGTAAATTTTTTCTATGTCAATGGGGCTGTTAATTGACGATTCACTGGAATACCAGTCAGGCTTCTAAAAAAATTCTCCAGCATTCTTGGTGTTTCCTCTCTCTCTGCCTAGGATTTGAACGTTGTCCCAGATGAAGTGATGTTTGCGGTTGTCTGTATACAGTGATAATAGGGCAATAATGAAAGCTTCTCAAATAAATCATCCAGCTAGCTCAGAGAACACAACTATGCATCAAAATCAATCCACCTGAGTTACAAATCTTCTCGCATCATAACCAATAGGTTGTTCTAAAAAAGAATTTTTAATCATGACAACAATATTTTCCATATTAGTTTGTTTATTAGATATATCACACATACAGTGAAACAGTATTATTTACTATCTGAATGACAAAGTTTTGCACACAATTGATTACTGTTCATAATCATATCAATTGTAATCACACAACTTTGAAACTTGAGTTTTGTAGTTTTCTTTGTTCTCTCCTATTTGTCGTCGTCGTAGGGGTAGCAGAATTTTCCAGATGTCCAGGTGGACAGGTGTTGAATCGTTCCTATTACACCTGTTTGCAGTTGATTCGAGAAACAAAATCATCAGTTTTACGAGTTGATCACGGACTAATATCAATTAGAGAACTATTGAAAACCAGGGAGTACTGGACAGCTGTTTCCTCCTAGTTTGGGAGTCATCGGCAGTACGCACCCACTGGAATTCGAACCCAGGACCTTCCGGTTACAAGGCAAACTCGTATACCATTCAGCCACTGGGATCCGATTCAATGGCTCATGAATTCTAACTTCTACCAATTCGTGATTTTAGCGCGACCCCAACCATTGTCGTTGGTGGGACATCCATCCACACACGTGACATCTAATTGGACCTCACTGGCCACGACTTCTCACTAGAACTCCAGGAAACTCCATCCTGTGGCAAGTCACTAGCGAGCATCAGAATAATTTTCTATAGTTTGGTTTGTAAGGGTTAGTTTTGCTTTTGCGAATTGATCACGGACTGATATCAATTAGAGAACCATTGAAAACCAGGGAGTACTGGACAGCTGCTGTTTCATCCTAGTTTGGGAATCATCGGCAGTACGCACCCACTGGGATCAGTCCGTGATCAAATCGCAAAACATAACTAACCCTTACAAAACAAACTATAGAAAATCATCAATGGTAATTCAATACTAGGAAGGAACTTCGGACACCTTACGCAGAATTCCTAAGAATACGGGCATTCAAACCCACAAACTCAATCAGAAACAAGCTTTGTCACTCAAAGCTTTGGAACCTGTGGAGCCTTTAAAACAAAACAATTTAATTTATCTAATACCCTGCCGGAATGATTGTCAGGTCAGAGTGGTAGAACGCGGTCAGTCAGATTAGCCGAGCATAAAAACCTAGCAAAATCAAAACTAGTGGAACCCAATAAGATAAGAAATGTAGAGAATAGTTCAGCTACACTACTCACTACATGCAATTACTCACAACCACTCATACAATAGGATGGGATGAGATAAGATGACACTTTTAAAATCTAACTGATATAACAGGGTGGAGGGAGAGATTGATAACAGAAGCTTTGTTTATCGAATCAACTGCAAATATGTGTAATAGGAATGATTCAACACCTGTCCACCTGAACATCTAGCAAATTCTGCTACGCCTACGACGACAAACAGGAAAGAACAAAGAAAACTATAAAACTCAAGTTTCGAAGTCGTGTGTTTATAATTGATATGATTATGAACAATAAGTAAATTGTGTTTGAAAATTTGTTATTGAGGCAGTAAATAATAATGTTTCACTCTGTGTGTGATATATCTAATCAACAAGTTAATATGGAATTACTTACTACCACAGTGTCCAAGTTTTACACATATTCAAGTATTGGTTTGTAGGGATTTAGTTGGTTGGTTACAGGATCATTGGAAAACCTGGGAGTACTGGACAGCTGTTTCGTCCTGCGTACTGATTATTATTATTATTGTTCCCTTGGTTTCCTAGTGGAACATAGGGCTTCAACTGCACACCTCCACTTGCTTCTGTCTTCTGCTGTACTTTTCACCTGCGTCCATGTTAATCCATACTGTTTCAACTCCTATTCATACGATCTCCTCCATGTCACCCTTGCACTGACGTCCCACTCGCCGCTTCCCTTTCGGGTTCCACTCGAGCACTGGCCTGACGCGCGATGTCACTCAACGGCCTCCTCAGCGAGTGTCCAATCCATCTCCACTTTCTCCTGCATATTTGTTGAGCGATTGGTTCCTGTTTCGTTTGTTCCCATAGCTTCTTGTTTGTGATTCTTTCCGGCCATCTAATCTTCAGTATGGAGCGAAGACAGTTGTTGATAAAGGTCTGCAACCTGTTGAAAATATTCTTGGTGACCCGCCAAGTTTCTGATCCGTAAAGCAAAATTGACTTGACGTTTGTATTGAAAATCCGAATCATTTTGTTGTTGATGCTGAGTTGAGTGACGAAGATTTCCAGATTGGTTTCAGGTTGATGAATGTGTTTCTCGACTTCCCGATTCTCGATTTGACATCGTCGTCCATTCCTCCTGTAGTTGAGGCAATGCTCCCTAGATAAGTGAATGAAGTAGCCTCTTTCAAATCCCTCCCGTTGATGGTGATTGGCGCTGGATGTCGCTGATGCTGTTGTTGTTGTTGGTTGGTTATTTTCATGACCTCCGTCTTGTCTATGTTCACCTGGAGTCCTGTCTTCTCTGGCTGCTTCTTCGACCAGTTTACCGGTCGGTTTTCGCTTGTAAGTCTTCGATCTTGTGTGACATCAAACATAAATCATCCACACGCGAAATCCAGGTCTTCTAGGTTCTTCACTTCGGTCCAGGATATCCCTGTCTTCTCGTTTCCCACTGTCTGACGCATAATCCAGTCCACCACAATTAGGAATATCATTGGTGATAATAAGCATCCTTGTCTGACTCCTGTGTTTACTCGAAACGCCTCGCTGAGTTTTCCGTTGTGGATCACTTGACATGTGCCGTTGTCGTACAGATGTTGAATAAGGTTGATGAATATTTGGGGTACGCCGTAGTACTCGAGTAGTTTCCAAATTACTTCGCGGTCAACGCTGTCTGTCGAAGGCCTTCTCAAAGTCTATGAAGGAAGTTGAGGTAGAGATTTGGTTGCCATTCCATGCTTTGTTCGATGATAATGCGTAGAGTTGCAATTTGGTCAGAACATGATTTGCCTTTCCTGAATCCAGCTTGTTCTGGTCGGAGTTCTGTATCCAGCGCGTCCTTGATTCTCTCCAGGATGATGCGACTCAGGATTTTACTTGGCGTCGACAGGAGCATGATTCCTCGCCAGTTCTTGCAGAGTCCCAGGTCGCCCTTCTTTGGTAGTTTCACCAGGTAACCTTTCCTCCAGTCAGTAGGCACCTTTCCGTCTTTCCAGATCTTTTGCAATAATGGAGTCAGCATATCTGCCGTCGTTTCTGGGTCCGCTTTCAGTGCTTCCGGGGGTATTCCATCTGGTCCAGCTGCTTTTCCAGCATTCAGAAGCTTGATTGCATTCATGACTTCAGTTTTCGTTGGAGGATTGGTGTCAACTTGCTCCAACGAAAACTGCGTACTGATGAAGAGTCCCAAACTAGGATGAAACAGCTGTCCAGTACTCCCAGGTTTTACACATATATTAATATGACTCCTTAAAGCAAAACCAACAAACCATCTTAACCTTTTTATCGTTGTTGTTGTTCTTTTACACTTCAGCTTGTTTCTTTTCGCATCATCTTGTAAATATCGGTCCATATAATCATTATGATTATGATCATGCTGATAGCAGTCGTCGAACAAATTTAGTCTTAATCAGTTTGAACGGTCTGATTTGGTATCAAGGGAATAGTCTTGCTGGAAATACAGACAATGATCCTTTAGGTCAATTGGAATGGCTACAGAAAACATTTCGTTGGGCAAGAAGACATAAAGCGAAAGTAAGTTCTTTTCCAGTATTATTATTATTATTTATGCATAGATGTGTATATTTTCGTGTTCACCTTAGCCTTCTTCTTCTTTTGTTGCTGTTAACTAGCGTAGGGTGTTAGAATTCCGTCATTGTGTACTGCTCAGTAGCAGTTCGCTCTGTTCTCTTTTATGGCCATGATGCATGACCCCTGAAAGTGGAAGACATGAAAATGCTGGCTAGCTAGCTGTCTTTCAACATCATAGGTGTCTGCGTTCTATCTACAGCCCATCATGTTAGATAGTACGATAGGGTGAGTAATATGGAGTTGTTGGTGTGGCATCATTGGTCAAGTGCTAGATAAGGAGGGAATATCAGTCGATGGCGGTTGTGAGGTTGTTACATTGATTGAGATAGTTAGGACTTGTATTATGCATAACTATCCGTCGCTTTCCTCGTCGTGAGATGTCAGCTGAAATAGGACGGATCAGGATGGAGAAGAGCTAGTGGTGGTCAAACGAAAACATGGCTTCATCGGTCGATGGAATCCACAACAGTTAGTTTAAGTCATGCGCGACGTAGGGAGGTGTAGACCACCTGACTGAATGGTTGTGGTCCTCGGGATGATAAGAACCAATGAAGTCTGGGAACAACTGGTGATATGGCTGGCTGGTTGGCTGGCGAAGATTCATTCACTCTTTGTGATTTGTCATCATATCTAGTAGAACTCTATTATTCTTCCATATGGCTAATAATGTTTTTGCCTCATTCACAACATAAATGGGAGAAATCTGAAAGAAGTGACTTCCTTTACCTACCTGAGAAGTATCGTTTCAGCTACAGACAGACGCGACTGATGAGGATATGAAAGCGAGGATCGGGAAAGCAAGGCAAGCTTTCATTACCCTCAGGTCTGTGTGTAGGTCAACAGCACTCAGCATGAAAAGTAATATCCGGATTTTCAAATCCAATGTGAAGTCAGTGGTACTTACTACATGGATCAGAGACTTGGTTTCGCATCACGAAGGGCACTTCGAACAAACTACAGATCTTCATCAACAGCTGTCTTCACTCAGTACTCAAGATCAGATGGCTGACCAGAAAAGATCTGCATTGGGGATCTCTGGCAATGAACCAACCGAGCAGGAACCATTTGTGCAAGAAATATGTAGGAAGAAATGGAGGTGGATTGGTCATACTCTGAAGAAACCATCAATTGACATCACACGCCGAGCCGTTGCTTGAGTGGACCCCGACCGAATGGGAATCGGCGTGTTGGTCGTCAGTGCGAGTGTAACATGGAGGGGGGGGGTCAGGAAGTGGCGGAGAACTGAATGCAATGGAGATCCGCGGCTGAAGCACTATGTTCCTCTAGGAACCAAAAGAGATAATAGTAATAATAATTTCCTCCAATTAAAGGTCAACAAAATAACCTGAAGACTGTTCACGTATAAAATCACTTGACATTAGTGAAATTAACGCTAGGAAAGATTGTAGAAAATGTCGTGCAGAAAAGATCAAACAATAATAGCAATAATAATGTCAACTAGTAACAGAATATTTGTGGAATTTTTCATCAGATGTATAAAGGGAAGTTATTAATATAACCGTTAGTCTTCCAGAAGCGTCTGAAGCCATAATATACAAAAATTACAAGAAATCTTGAAATGATGGGGTATTCGCCTAATAATAATAATAATAATAATAATAATAATAATAATAATAATAAAAAAGCTTTATTTCAGACAATACGTGGACACATAGGACAGAAATATTTCAGCGTATTTAGTTCCTCTTAATATTTCCTCTACCTCAACTTTATAGACTTTGAGAAGGCCTTCGACAGACAGCGTTGACCGCGAAGTAATTTGGAAACTACTCGAGTACTACGGCGTACCCCAAATATTCATCAACCTTATTCAACATCTGTACGACAACGGCACATGTCAAGTGATCCACAACGGAAAACTCAGCGAGGCGTTTCGAGTAAACACAGGAGTCAGACAAGGATGCTTATTATCACCAATGATATTCCTAATTGTGGTGGACTGGATTATGCGTCAGACAGTGGGAAACGAGAAGACAGGGATATCCTGGACCGAAGTGAAGAACCTAGAAGACCTGGATTTCGCGTGTGGATGATTTATGTTTGATGTCACACAAGATCGAAGACTTACAAGCGAAAACCGACCGGTAAACTGGTCGAAGAAGCAGCCAGAGAAGACAGGACTCCAGGTGAACATAGACAAGACGGAGGTCATGAAAATAACCAACCAACAACAACAACAGCATCAGCGACATCCAGCGCCAATCACCATCAACGGGAGGGATCTGAAAGAGGTTACTTCATTCACTTATCTAGGTAGGGAGCATTGCCTCAACTACAGGAGGAACGGACGAGGATGTCAAATCGAGAATCGGGAAGTCGAGAAACACATTCATCAACCTGAAACCAATCTGGAAATCTTCGTCACTCAACTCAGCATCAACAACAAAATGATTCGGATTTTCAATACAAACGTCAAGTCAGTCAGTTCTTCTATACGGATGGGTCAGAAACTTGGTGGGTCACCAAGAATATTTTCAACAGCCTGTTGCAGACATTCATCAACAACTGTTTTCGTTCTATACTCAAGATTAGATGGCTGGAAAGAATCACCAACAAGAAACTATGGGAACAATCAAAACAAGAACCAATCGGCCAACAAATATGCAGGAGAAAGTGGAGATGGATTGGACACTCACTGAGCTGAGGAGGCCGCTGGGTGACATCGCGCGTCAGGCAGTGTTCGAGTGGAACCCGAAAGGGAAGCGGTGAGTGGGACGTCGAAGGGTGACATGGAGGAGATCGTGTGAATAGGAACTGAAACAGTATGGACTAACATGGATGCAAGTGAAAAGTACAGCAGAAGACAGAAGCAAGTGGAGGCGTGCAGTTGAAGCCCTATATTCCACTAGGAACCCAAGGGAACAATAATAATAATAATAATAATTCCTCTTCATACAGGAATTACATGTAAAGTAAACATCTGCGTCGGTGGCACAGCAGTTGCAACGTCCACCCACATGGTCCGGAGTTCTATCCCCCGCACACACCTGATATCAATGATCGGCCTGCTAAATTTGGGCTACCGCTATCACATGCTGAAAATTTCATACTTATATCAAAAATACTGTGTGGAGTCAAGCTAGAATAAAATAAATAAATGTAACGTGGCGTTGTTGTGTATATAAATAGAGACCCAATTGTGTTCATTTTTTTCATCTCTTTCAAGAAATGTACAGAGTTTAGTTGGGAGTTAATTAAATAAACTCGCGAGTTTATGTAGTGGTCATCGGATATAAAATTTGTATGATTAAAACACTGTGAAATGTAGAAGAGTTTAAGCAGCATTTTGATGGATGGACATTTCAGTAACCCAGTGACTTAAGCAGACTGCCGTGTTCAAAGTTTGAACAAATCAGATCTCTACAAACTAACGCTTAAAAGGAAATTAGTCCAATTTGTGGTTTTTCTTCTTCGTTTAGGACAGTTTCAGACGTGAGCATCGAAGATTCCATTAGGTGTCTAACCTCTCTTAGGACCTTGAAGTTATGAACGGAACATGTTGACTATTCACCAGCCACGAAACTGGTCTATGAACTTGAAATTCTGTCAATTTGTGATATAGCATCACAATCTTTCAATGTTGTTGGCCAGTGAGTACACGTCTCCTTCTACTTAACGTCAAAGAATCCAAGGTTCAGAAATTTCTCAGAGGAGTAAATTCTTTTTGGATTTTCAAACTAGGACGTAACGGCTCCCCTGTGCTTCTCGACTTTAAATCGCCCTCTAAATCTTGTCGTTTCCTGACGAAATTCAACGTATTCAGTCAGCTTTTTGGTTGAATATCTAATGCAAGCAGATGTCAGTCGAGCGATGTGTTGCTACAACATACTCTGGCTAGATGGTTGCCTATTATCAATAAAGATATTCCTAATTGTGGTGAATAGGATTATGCGTCGTCAGATAGTGTGTGTGGGGAGCGCGAGACGATAGGAATACGTTAAACTGATAGGAAGACTCTAGAAGATCTGTATTTCACGGTTGATTTGTGCCTCATGTCTCACAAACTGGAAGACTTACAGGTGAAAACCAAGCGACTGGGAGAGGAAGCAGGCAACTAAGACAGGACTCCAGGTGAACACCAACAACCAGCACCAATCACCATCAACGGAAGAGATTTAACAGAGGCTACCTCCTTCACTTATCTAGGCGGCCAGCATCGTTTCAACCACATGGAGGAAACGGATAAAGATGTCAAAGCCAGAATTGGAAAGACAAGCCTTCGTCAACCTGATAGCAGTTTGGAAATCTTCTGCAGTCTACCTCATCACAAAGAACAACATTCGGATTTTCAACAGCAATGTGAAGTCGGTCCTTGTACACTGGTCAGAAACTTGGCCAAGTGTGTCACGAAAAGGATTTTCAACAGGTTGCAGACTTTGACCAACAACTGCCTTCTCTGGCTGGCTCCATACTAAAGGTAAAATGGCCAGAAAGAATTAGTAACAAGAAACTTCGCAGTGGAACAAACCAACCAAGAACCGATTGCTCAACAAATATGCAGGATAAAGTGGAGATGAATCGGAGACATATTGAAGAAATCGTCGGGTGGCATTGTGTGCAATGCAAACCGGCGCTCGAATGGGAAACGATGAGGGAGGTGTTCGCGAGTGATATGGATCAGATCGTGTGAGGAGGGAACATCAGTCTATGGCAATCGTGGAGACAACTGAAGGGGACTGTAGAGAACGGAGTAAAATGGAGATGGACTGTTGATGCTGTATATTCCACTCGAAATTCAAGGAAATAATAAGTTTAAAAAAATTTAATAAAGTCATCTTGATGGCGTGCGTTTAAAAGAAAAACAATATTGTTTCATGTGTATCATCGGTATTTGGTATACACTTTTGAAAATAGTTCCCCCCGACGCAATTATATGACTTTTCGAATTTCATGCAATGTATTATCGCTTCACTCAGGTATTTTACTATTATTTTACTTTATTCCCTTACGTTCCTAATGGAACATAGAGCCTCAAGCTGGAGTCTTGAGGTTTCGGTAGCTGTGGGTTTTTTAAGATATGGGGTTGCTAACCTCACACCCAACCTCCTGTTTATATCTGCCTCACTACCACCTTAGCGGGGTTTTGGAATGCATCGGCCAGGGATCGAACCCCGGACCACCTGAAGCGTGGTTGGAGAGCATTCTACCGCTGAACCACTGACGTATCTGGTCTGGCAAGGTGGTACAGCTAACCTGAATTCAGGTGACCTGAACTTTTTGAGGTCTTTTATGAACTGAGTCAAGCCGATTACATTTCTGATAAGCTTAACCTGCAAACAAGCGAAACTGCCATCTAATGTTTCGATTATTTCGATCTAGTTTGCGAGCACTACTAATTGAAGAGTGAGTGGTCTTCAGCTACGCATATCAGTCAGTCTATACTGTCGTGTACTTCTGATAAGGTTTGAGTTTTTATTGGTAATGATGTTGAGAAAGAAGGGGGGGGGTAAACTATTTGAAGAAGGTAGAGAGATGTAGCTCACTAGTTTCAACGCTCGTCTTTCAGTCCAGGGGGTCCCAGGTTCGAACTTCGCTCCTTCTCCAGCCCTTCCACACACACACACACAATAAAGTGTGGCTGTCGGTCTGGATTATGAAATACCTATTCTGGGAATTGAATTCGAAAATCAATAATTTTTTTTTTTTATTTGTTTATTTTTCAAGGTTTTACTCGTCAGTCATTTTCCGCCTGGAGCATCAGAAAATGCACCAGCTGGTTTTCGATTTCTTCGACCAGAGATTAACGATCGATTTGTTAATATTCTAATTTATAATGCTGACTTATTAATGGCTGGATTATTTGCACATGAACATGTGGACAGTTTTCGATTATTGGTGTCAAAATCAAGTAAGTTCATCAAGCTTTTTTTTCTTTTGAGTATTTCTAAAATATTTTGAATCAAAAGTGTTGGGGTTTGTGCAGGGATTTTATTGGTTGTAGATTTGATTTCGAGCTGACATCAGTTAGAGAGAGAACCACTGGAAAACCATCATGGAATACTTGACAGGTGTTTCGTCCCAGTCTGGGACTCTTCATAGCAGTTTGCACCCACCGAAGTTTGAACCCATGGCTTTCTGCTTACAAGACGAACTCGTAGACCATTAAGCCAAGACGTTCACCTGCAATAGTGATTGCAGTTGAGTACAGGCTCCTGCCAATCTTGTAAAAGCCCTTTGTACTTAGACAGCGTAGAGCATATGCCGTACTTAGAGACGCTGATCGCCAACTGGTTAGGTGCGATTTGAGCAGTTTGTATGTTATTCCACAGTTGGGTGATGCTTTCTACATACTCGAGTCTAAAAGTCTTCCCCCAGGAATCAGATCTACACCACAACCACCACACACTTCCTTCAGAGCTGACTCCAGAATGTCATTGATGGTAAAGTTAAAGAGAAATAGAGAGATTGCACAAGTCCTTCAAACCCCACTGTTGATTGGGAACAGTTATGATAGTTGGTTTGTATGCCCTCACTCTACCTGAGGTGTTTTTGTATATAGAGCTTTGAGGATGCTAACATACTGGTCAGCTAAACCTGCTTTTAAAGGATAGATGCAGGAAACAGTTCTGTTTAACGAATCGAAGGCAGCCTGATATCAGGAAACGCAACGATTGTTGGCCTGCACCACGTGTGGCGGTGTTCCACCAACTGAAGAAGCGTGAACAAATGATCAATACATCCATGGTTTGAACTAACTAGTTTACTGATTATAGGATCAGAGGGGGATACTGCTCCGTGTACCGTGATATTATCACTCTTCAGGGATTGTTATTTAAAACACAAACATGTCTGTTGACTAGCCAATAGTGGCTGTTTGATCTTGAGAGAGTTCATTTGAAAATAATGGTCTATAATCTCTGAGTTTTGATTCGGTTTATATAACACTTTCTGCATTAGCGTATCTATTAGCCTGCTAATCCAATACAACTTGGATATGATTGGCTCTTTTACATACTCTCTCGTGATTGGTGGTTGAATTTCTGCTTTTGTATAAATTTCTCGAAGACACTGGTGGTGACTGGTAGTCGCGCTAATATCACAAATTGGTAGAATAGTTAGAGTTCATGGACTGACTGGTCATTTGATATGATCCTAGTGGTGCTGGCTGGTCTACGAAACGACTGCCTTGTAAGTGGAAGGTGGTGGTCCTCTGTTCGGAACTCGGTGTGTGCATTGTGCTGTGAAGAGTCCAAAACTAGGCCGAAACTCCTTATCACTACTCCCTGTTGGCCTTCCTATTGTTCTCTAACTGTCATATCAATCTGTGATTAGACTTGAAATAAATCAAATCCCACAGTTTTATAGAAGGCTAGAAGGCATGCATCATTATAATACAGGTCAGATTGTGTACAGGTCAAGGTCACAGATAGTGGGTAGAGAGATGACGCAAAGGTATGGGTAAGAAAGAAAAAAGGAGAAAAAACAAACAAAAAAGGGGTTGAAATTCGATTACCAAGGGAGGCTTAAAGTAATAACAAATAACTTTTGGACACATAAGACAGACAGGCTTGAGTCTTTTTATGGCCAAGGCTTCAACGAATTTAAGAATGTGACCCAACCCTGTTTTAGATATGGGCTTAAGGGGATTGTTGAAATCAACCTTATGACCCATCTCTATAATGTGCATTGCTATAGATGATGTTGGACATCTATTTCCGGGGTCACTTGTGTCTGGTGATTTAATTCGTTGTTAGATAACAATTACCCGCTGAGATTTATTAGGCGTTACGGAAGTGTCAATCATAGAGCTTTACCAATCCAATCAGCTCCCAAAAAGGATGTTTACATATCCTTGCCGTTCAAGGGTGATCAATAAAGTCTGATCACTAAACAAAGATTAAATACGGCAATTAATAGAACTTATTATGCAGCTAAACTTATCTTCATAGAGAAAACGAGAACGATGCTATCCTGTAATTCCTCACAGTATCCATTGTGTTTATCAATTTACATATATGTGGGGACACGTACATAAGGGAGGACTCATCGATCTCTGCAGGTTAGGGCTACAGAACACATTCCAAAGTGGCTCCAACAATAAGTAAAATCGCCAGATGCAAGTGATCCCGGAAATAGATGTCCAACATCATCTATAGCGAAGCACATTATAGGGACAGGTCATAAGGTTGATTTCAACAACGGCTTTAAGCCCATATGTAAAACAAGGTTTGGTCACATACTTAAGTCCGTTGAAGCCTTAGCCATAAAAAGACTTAAACCTATCTGTCTTATGTGTCCAAAAGGTTATTTGTTATTACTTTAAACCTCCCTTGGTAATCCAATTTAGAACCCAGAATCAATTTACTTCATAATATTTTCAACCCCTTCTTTGCTTTGTTTTTTCTCTTTTTCTCTTCCTGACCCACACTTCTACGTCATCTCCTTACCCACTATTTGTGATCTTGACCTGTTCACAATCTGACCTGTATTGTAATTATTCATGCCTACTTGCCTTCTATAAAACTGTGTATGACAAGTACTAGTGTGTGTGACCAGAATGTCGGAAATGTGTTGCGCCAGTACATTACACGTTTCAGATAAACTACGTCTTCTTATTGTGTTGTCGAAATTCATAAAGGAAACTAACTGCTATAAATCAAATCCCGATAAACGAACTCGTGAAATTTAATCTGACAGTCACTGGTGACTACTGGCTACTGAACGAAATTGCTTAGAGTTCTGGTGAGAAGTCGTTAACTATAGGATTCACCAGGTTGTGTGTGTGGAGAAATACCCTCTGGTGACACTGTTTCGTGGTTGTGCTAGAGTCACAAATTGGTAGAATAGTTGAAATTCATGGACTGGCCATTGGTTGAGAATGATCTACGAGGTTTCCTAGTCACCGGTAGGTCTTGGGTTCGAACCCCGGGGTGGGAGTGTGCGGCGTTGCTGAAGAGTCTCCGACCAAGACGAAACAGACGTTCAGTAATTTCTGGTTCTCTAGCTGACGTCAGTACATGATCATACTTGAAACAAATCCGTAGGGATCCATGGTTGCGCAACAGTTGTAAAACCTGTCGTTTTTCTACTGTCATAGGCGCTATTTTGAAGTAAAAATGTTTTGTTGGTATATTATACCATCACCCATTTTCCATAAGGCTTATTCATCTTATTTATAATTGTGTTTCTTTTCCCTTCTTTCTTTTTTCTATAGATATCTCAGTGGCTTCATTATTTCTAATGCCATCCGTCTCCCCAATGCTGTTGCACGGTCTAGGCGATTTAAATCCTCGAATTCGATTATACCGTTATCAGAGGTCAACAATGAAACTACTCGGCTATGCACAATACTATTACAATTTAGAAAATCAGCTCTCACCGACAAATGACAATCATAATAATTGGCAGTTAGAATATGACACTTTGACAGCCTATCAACTAGTCGATTTATCCCCGAAATCGCTAACCACATTGTATCATAATTTTCTACAAGAAGATAATGGTTATTGGTCAGATTATTGGCGATATGAATTAGGCGGTAGACAGCATGCATTGAAACCGAATTATTTGAATAAATATGGTCTATGTCCACGAGCTTATTCACAATGTCGATGTGATCATTTATGTGCAATGCGAAATTTATATCTGAACAATTTAGACAAATGTCTTCAATTATGTCAAGATATCAAGTATAGTTATGGCGGCAACAGCCTGATGTTAGATAATCCAATGTTAACTGTGATTTCTAAACATGAACTCCAGACAGGCGATAACGCCACCTATCCAAATCAATCTATTATTAATCAGACAAGTGTGAATAATACCAGTGAAAGAAGTAGTCTACCTTATATAATCGGTGTAATTATCGCTTTCCTGGTTATCCTTATCGGGATTATATTGATTGTCAACCGGGAAGTGTGTAACCGGCATCGAGGTTATCATCATCAACATCGTTCCCTATTGGCTAGTATGATCAGTGTAGGGGGTGTTGGTGGTGCCGCCGCGGCTGCTGCCGCCGCTGGTGGATTGAATACTCTAAACGGTGGACTATTGAAAGCTGATTTCTTACAGAACAACACTTCGCGAATTGGAGCTCCGCCAGGGATTGGTAATAAGACTGTGGCTACGGCCAATGATTGTGGAATGATTGATCATTATGGAGATTATGGAATTGGTGGATCGTGTATTGAACTTCGGACAGCTTTTCATCCAGGTTATAATGACTTGGATGTTGAATATTTTAATAAATCGATGCTGTCGTTGAGCGGTGAGAAGTTTGGCAAAGTTGGCGGGGATAACAGTGATGATATAGGCGATGGTAATCAGAAGGAAACTGCCGGTGTCATTATGATGAATTATCATGATGGGGAACAACCACTGCATAATTCAATTGTCAATGGTGTATCGTGTAAAACGCACGCGAATGGAACAATTCTATCCCCTGGGCGTATATTAACTGCTTACTATGCGAATCATCCAAGTAGTACAACGACAAGCAGTAGTTGTAGTGGCAGTCAACATCGAGGTGCAACACTAAAACATTATACGATTGATGATAAACGCTATTCAATACCAGATTATGCTTATTTCAAGAATAACTATTTATTATCCAACCACCAGCAGAAGCAGCAGCATCACCAACATCATCGATTCCCGAATATGAAGTCAAGTCATCCAATACCACCGCCGTCAACCGTTCCTAATCATCATATTCCAACTAAAAAGTCTATCGTTAACGATAATCCTGGTTTGGGCGTGGGTGTGAATATTAGACGAGGTGAATCCCTTCTAAGTGATGAAAGAAGTAATACAACCTCTGAGAGGTCGTCAAATTATCATCAACCGACAATGTTGTCACAGAGTGAACCAGAACACCATCAACAGAGTACTACTATCAGTTGTCTTCCTGAGGATTACTATGCGGATGATGAAGCAGCATTTGGTGATGATGATGACAGAAGTGAACTGAATGACCGCCATCATCGTCATAAGGATGACTACTCTCGTGGTGGTCGTGCTGCTGCTGCTGTTGTTGACGATAATGACAGTGTATTTTCGACAACTGGACACAATCATCATAATCGTCGGCATTATAATCTAAATATTGGAAAAAAGCTGAAAACTAAATTGAAGCCTTCAAATTATTCTACAAGTCAACGTCAGTATCATCCGTATCACCATGACGACGACAATGATTGCAATACAGAGGTGGAAAACGATAATGGTGATGATGATGTCGATTCCCTTGGTGATGAACAAGCCTATCACTTTGATCAAGAATCCCAACTTCTTGATGCTAATGGCAACGGGAAACTTCCCAAAGATTGGAAATTCACATTTCTACGCTCAAAATTCAATGAGACTGATTTATCAGCGAAGCAAGGGAATCATTCCTCTCCTCCTCCTTCTTCTTCTACGCCGATATCGCATAGTCAATCGGCGGCTTTGAGTGAAGCGATTGAAAAGCGAAAAGTTAATAATCAATACACTAACAATAATAATAATGTCGGTAACCTTTTGACCTCCTCTCTGACTTGTCTACCTAATGAATTGAATGGTATTCAATCAAAAGGAAATCCTTTGATGGTGAATCATTCACGTGAACAACAGAAATCTCATTCAACTTATGCATCACCTGTTAAACATCTGTCAGGATCCAGATCACCGACGAAAACGACAACAGCAACAACAACAGGAGGAGGAGTTGTTGTTAATCCTCGTCAACAGCACCAATCTCCTGTTTCATTAAATCCTTTAGGGATAAATACATTCCCCATTGAAAGTCAACAATATCAACAGAAACCGACCAAATTGATATCAATAGGTTCACGTAAAAAATCACCGAAACATGCTGAAAATAAAAGGATACTGACGCCTATTCAAACTCCAACTACAAGTAGTAGTCGTAATCCACCGTCTATGCATTCTTCATCGTCTAAAATTCCTGGATACGATTATGTTCGTATGTCAAGTTAGTCAGTTAGTTAGTTAGTTAATTAATTCATTAATCAATCAATCAATAAAATGGGGTGGGGGTGAATTTGTTAGCCTTACCCTTACTTAGCCCAACTTTCCTTTTTTTTTACCTCGGGGCTTATTACTATAACCGGCTTAGCCGAGGTTTCTGGGAGTTCTTCGGCAGTGTTGGTGATGGTGACGCCGATGCCGATGCTCCGACCAGGGATCGGAGCCTAGAGCAACAAAACTTGTATTTTACTCTTATTTTATAATTGTATTCACACTATAGTGTCAATACACACACATGCGCAACAGCAATAATTTCCAATTGATCTTTGTGTATAAAATAGCACAAAACAAACGTATATAAACATATGGGTTAATTTGATGGTTTTAATTTAATTGTCCCGTCTCCGTCTCCGTGTTCTTCTTCTGCTTCCTTTTCCTCCGGCTCCGTCTTTATCGCTGTGTATATTCGTTTCATCTCCTACTTTCATCGCATAATTTTGGTTTTATGTGTGTATTTGTGTGTGTGTATTCAATGTTCCCCCGTGTTTTCTTTGTTTTAACTTCCCTAGTCATTTGAGAATTGATGGTGTGATAATTACACTACCTAAAATGAAACGCACAAACACCTTAGTGAGGGGGGGACCGTTTTCTTATCATGACAAATAATGATTACCTTTACTTATTTTTGAGTTGTTTAACTTCTCCCTCTCCCTCTCTCTCTGTGGTTTCACGTTTTTTTGGGGGGGATGGTGGTGGTACTTCTTTTCCTTTAAAACAGACAAACGAGATTTCCTCCCAAGGAAACTTTTCCATTTCTATGTTTCATTTCCTCAATTTAGGTGTCTTCTCTCTTCAAATGAACTCATTTTATAACCACCACACCCCAACCCGCCTCAACTTCAATCACAATCATTGTCAAATCACCATGACACACATATTCACTGACTCACACATACATACATACACACAATGTATGTGTGGATATGATCTCAATATATATATTTGTACAAATTTTTACTCCCCTTTCTTTTTAGAGTGGTGTCTTTTGCCCCTCGCTCTCACTCCTCAAATCTTAATCCAGTTTTTTCCTTTGAAATCATGATCACCATTTTTCCTCTCGTATTTTATCGATCTTTCTTTCTATGTTTTTCTGATGGTGATTTGTCTTTTATTACAATAGGGTGGGGTGAGGATCCCTCTGGACAATAATCAATGCTCACTTATTTATATAACTTGTATCTTTGATTTCATTGTGTGTGTGTATGTGTGTAATTCTTCAATGTATATTGTACAGATTCTTGAGATCTAATCTAATTAATCAATAAAATAAATGATCAGTTAGTGATTTTATCGATTTTTCTTTTTCGGTGTAGGGTTGGATTGTAAGTGGGTTTAGATATTGAAGATGATGTTAAGATCAATAAAAGTGACAACAATTAGAGTAGATTATGAGGTTTTTTTGGGGGTGGGTGGGATTTTTTTGATTGGCTACAGTTATTTCGATTTCAATATAGAAAAAAAATCCCCATTTAGACATTTAGAAAACAGAAAGATTGAGCGAAGAAATATTAACCTTTTCAATTAGATCCTCATCTCTGGCTCTACTCTAATATACACGTATAGCATTTTTATTACAATACACAACAGTTTACCAATCAAGGGGCACTGATATGTTTGTTAACAATAATTAAACAGTGTCAAAATGTCAATGGGTTGATAATTAACGAAGAAAATCAATACACATTTAAAAGGTAGAAATGGTTAGAATAAATTAATTAAAAATGAAGTGGTCAAAATAAATAAAAATAAAATAATTTGGACAATTATAATTTTTATAGTTTTTAAAGGTTTAGGGGGAGGGGGCGACGTAGTCCTGTTTATGCATTCTTCTAGAGATGGCCACGGTAAGGAAAGTGACTGTACAAATTTCTTCTGAACACATAGGCTTGGCTTCTTCAGGTGGATCCCGATTGCTTCAACTCTCTGTAGAAGACGAACTCGTAGAGCAAAATTAAGATTAGTAGGAATGCGATAAATAATTTTAAATGCAGCATTAACATCAACTTTGTGCTCAGTATCAACAAGGTGGGCTAAAATAGAACTACGAATAGATTTTGTTTGTCCTCCCTTGCTTAACCATGTTGGATGATGTTCGGAAATACGACGATGAACCTGCCTAATCATCATTGAATACTGATACATCAGTTAGAAGAGATAATTGGTCATCATGACCATACTGGAGCATACTACTGGATACAGCTGTTGTTTCTAATTGTCTTATTTTGTCACTGTGTTGAATTTTGAACATATCCCTCAATTTTTTTTCACACATATGAACTCAATAGCAGATGAAATCCACAGGATTCACTTCTGAGGTAGAAAACAAACAAGGGTGAGTTGGCCATGCTAGACTGTGTAGAATAAAAATAAAATACGATGGTGGGAGGTTAGACACTAGCTTGCATTTACAGGAAACCAAAATACACTCTAATGAATACTTAGACTTTAATTCATCCCATTCAGAATCCGTGAAGGAGGATGAGTTTAGTTGAATGTCTGTATAATCGAGTCAAGAGCCTAACTAGTAAGCCAGAAGAGTTAAATAACGAAGTTAAACAAATGAGGGCAGTATTACTAGTGAATAACAGACTACCCATCAGAATTTATTCAGAAATAAATATGAAGAACCATAGAAAGACTAAGATTATCAATAAAAATGACGTAAATAATATCGAATTCAAGGCATCTGTAGTAGTACTGCAATATGAAGAAGGAATGTCAGCTAGACTCGAATTAGTTAGGGTGGTATATAAACCAACCAGCCTTTGTTGGCTTAGGGACCCAATCGATCTATCCTCCTGCACAATTTCATATTAGTTTCTGTCTACTCTATTAGATCAGTTAATTCGATATAACGCACAGTGATGCAGCATGTTTATAACTGGATGACGTTACGTGGAATTCGTAATGATACTGGAATTAGGATGACATTTAAATCAACCAACCCAGTCAGAGACAAAGTTTGTCAGCTTAAGGACTCCGTGGATCCAATTATATATAATCGAATACCATGTAATAACTGCTAGTGAGGTCAATTATACAGATGTCAAACAAGTAGATCGGGGTTAGTTAGATCATGGAAACATTGGGATTTAGCTAGGCCTAGAATGATTGACCTTGCTAAGCTAAATAACCTAGGAAAAGGTTCAGCCATTGCACTGCATCCAATTGCACGTAGCATTAAAAAAACAACTAGGTATCCCGTGTTAAGACAGATCAGGTTCATTGTAGGCTAAACAGTCAAAAACAGAATTCTCCTGTATGCAGAGTTCACGATTTAGCATATGGATTGCCATCAATTCTGTTGTTTTAAAGAAGTTTGGTTCGGACTACTTCTTTAAGAAGGTTTCCATGGTGTTCTCTAGATGATTTTGAAGTTGGTTTACGAGTTCGCTTGATTTTTACAGATTCAATCGGATGTTCCACAGTAGAGATGTGTGGGGAGTCTTTTATCTCCTGTATAAAACTATGAGAGTAAATCTTCAATGATATGTTTGCACAGCAAATGCTGAGTACAGCCGTTATATCCAGTTCTACACGAGCAGGAGAAGTGACTGACTGACTGGTTTCAACATAGAACTTTACACAAATGTCCACCAGTTCGATTTCCCACTCCCCCTCCATGCACCACACACAATGCAAGGAGAGACAGTAAAGGGAAATTCAACAAAAGAGATTATAAACACAAGTTTCACTCAGGGAAAAAGGAGTAGCAATCATCATATAGAAGAACAATAGAGTTCTACTGGATATGATGACAAATCACAAAGAGTCAATGCATCTTCACCAGTTAGCCAACCAGAAATATCACTAACTGTTTTCAGACTTCATCGGTTCCTACCATTCTGAGGACCACAACTAGCCACACAGCCTATACCTCCCTACATAGCGATTGACTGGCTGGCTAGCTGGCTTAAAATAACTGTTCCACTAACTGTCCAACAAACGGCAAAAGGAAGTTGGATAGACAGAAAGAGAGAAAATAAATATAAGACAAAATGTGAAGACGTGTGACTAAATTGATATGATTATGAGTAGCAATAATTTATTCTCGAAACCTCGTCATCCAGTTACTAGTGCTGCATCATCACTGTGTGATTCATAAAATAAACTTATCTAATATGGAATTACATTCTACCACAGTGCTCAAGTTCTACAATTACATTAATTGAGTCATTATAGGGAATAAAAAGACACTTGCAGTGAAGATAATTTTCTTTTCGAAGAAATCATCAGCTAGGCTGTTTATTCGTGTATTTATAATAAATGGGTAGGAAAGTCCCAGAATAATTTCCTGTCGAGGGTCAGATTAATAAAATTACAATTAGGAATTAAAATGGTATAATAAACAGAGGGATGGATAAAGCCCGTCGATTGGTTAGACCGAGCACTTCGGTCCAATCAATCGACGGGAAAATCTAAAATTGAGTTGCATAATCAATATGACCTGTTGTACAAGAGGTGGCTGTCGTGGCCCAAGTGGTTTAGTGGATAACGCTTTGGCGTTTGAAACTATGGGCACTGGGTTCGAGCATCGGTGAGAACAACATTACTCACTGGGGAAAGCAGATACATCCAGCTGAGAGAAGAGTTTCAAATGGGACCGTTAAACCGCTGGGACCCGATTCAGTTACCAATCCATGAATTCTAACTTCTGCCAATTCACGATATAGCGCTACTACTTGACAGTGTCTTTCTTCCTCGATGAGCTACTACCTCACATTGTTTTGATGTCTCTGTCTTAAACAAGTGCCAGGATTATTCTAAGCAAATTGTTTTAGGAAATATCCGTAACATCTACAATCTTCATACTTTTTATCTTATCGTCTAATTTCTAAGCATGTCTACTAACTGGGTTTGAGAAACACCTCTACAGGCATGCATTTTTCTGTGTCTCGTTTCAGTAACATATAAATATATTTCGCAAATACATGGAATGGATAAAATGAGTGTTTGTCTGTCAGGAAGTTAGCACAATCGCCTTCTAATGTTGGTGAGAGAATCTTTAAATGTTAGTGATCTAACCTTTAGACACTTAATGAAGACATTTAATGTATAAGTCAGACAGTGAAACTAACACAAGACAACAGAGGAAATATTTCAACGTCTCCTCGTTTGTCCCATATATAAATCTAAATAATAATAATAATAATAATTTACTTTATTCCAAAAACAGTACTTGTGATACAGAATGGAATTTTCAGCATTAATCATAATATTGCATCTAATTTCCTCAAATTATAAATAAAATTCATCACACAGAAAATATTTCAACATTTACAATAGGGTTAATGTCAAAAAAACATGCAGCATATAAAATGGAAATAATAATAATGATGGCAGCTAAGGTAATGATAATAATACAAGTGGAAATATCCGTGGGCTTGTTTCACACAGTATTGTCGATGCGGTATACAAATCCTTGCATGATTAAAAATATTGAATATAATGTTCTCTTTACTTGATATGGTGAGGGAAAAAAAAAAGATTACAGCTGTCATAGAGATAAGTTGGTGTTTGCAGTTATGAAAGTGAAAACAAAGATTCAACAGGACCATAAATATAATGGAAATAATAAAAGTAAAACTTGAAGGTATATAAAGATGGATGGAGGAGATTGTTTATTTACTAGATGAAAAAAGGTTAGTCAATTCTTGCCTGACGCTATTTTCATCACATAAAATACGTGCCAAGTATGGTATCATAGAATTTTATTACTTAGACGTGAGAGCATACAGTTTTCTAAAGTTACTTCTTGTTCTACCTGAGGAGATGCAAGGTGAAAGCTGAGGGTGAAGTGGATGCTCCAAGTCAGACAAAATCCCTTTAGCAAATTTACTGCACGAAGTCAAATTCTTATCGACAACGACGTTAACTGTGTAGTCCACTGGGTTACCACTCATCCTACTGACAGTCTTCAGCATTCTACGAATTGTGACAAAGTCCTTTTTAAGCAAACCAGGAAAGAATAAGGGTGAACAATAAAGAAGAATAGGTAGGATGCAAGAGTTTATGAAGTGTAAGAGGAGGGGTTGATTTATACCCGAGTGCCTTAACTTCTTAATGTAAAATGTCAGGCAGAATATTTTACTGGAGATCGCTGAGACATGGGAAGACCAGGAGAGATCAGAAGAGAGAATAAGTCCAAGATACTTGATTTCTGATTTAATTCCTATATCATTGTCATCAATCTCACAACTGTCATGAGAATCGACGGCTTCTTTTAACTGTCGTTTACATCTTAAGCTGAAATTAACAGTTTGACATTTAGAAGGATTCAGTTTAAGACCGTTAGACTCAGACCATTTACTGACTCCCGACAGAAAGCTATTTATTTTGATACAATCTAGCTGGGAGTTAACAGCCATTGAAACAGTTAAGTCATCAGCGTACTTCACAAAGTTTATTTCATCAGACTGAGGCAAGTCATGTAAGAAGAAAGAAAAAAAGAAAGGGAGAAAGGACAGCGCCTTGAGGGACACCAGCTTGAGTAGGCAATGAAGTGGAAGACTTCCCTTTATACACGGTGTACTGCTTTCTTTCTGAGAAATAAGAATGTAACCAGTTAACAGCCCAATATCCTCTCCACTTACAGTTTCTCTGTGCATCTGCTTACTGCTGTCAGTTTTTATAGGCCATCATCAACATCAAGTGACCTTGAATCAGCACAAAATCAAGGTGGATTCATTAAACTGGTTAATTGCTAATCAATGATTGTGGTCACTTAGATTATGTCTGTGGCTGTCTATCCACTAACTCTCTGTGTGTATGTGTGCGTGTAAAGTGTGTGCTACACACAGAGATAGATGTAGAGACACACACACAGACACGCACACGTACATGGAGAGACTAACACGCGACATTAGACAATATTAGACACTTATTTACTGAAACCATTCATGGGCCATTTGATCGGTCGGTCCCAGTAGTTAAAAGGTATACAGGCTTGCCTTGTAACTCGAAGGTCCTGAGTTCAAACCCCAGTGGGTGTGTACTACCGATGATTATCGAAAAATAGGATGAAACAGATATCTGGTACTCCCTGATTTTCAATGGTTCTCTAACTGATATCAATCCTTGGTCAAATTCGTGAAACTGTGTATTAATTTGACCCAAGTAGTTAGCTTTGAAGAGTTACTTTGACGTGATTCCATATTATTTTGTTTATTAGATGCATTACACAGCGGAAAAGTATTATTTACTGCCTGAATGACAAAGTTTCGAACACAATTTATTTATTGTTTATAATCATATCAATTATAAACACACTACTTCTAAACTTTCGTTTCATAGTTTTCTTTATTCTTTCCAATTTGTCGTCGTAGGGGTAGTCGAATTTTCCAGATGTCTAACTGGACAGGTGTTGAATCATTCCTATCAGATGGGTTTGCAGTTGATTCGATAAACAGAGCTTATGTTATCAATCTCTCCCTCCACCCTGTTATATCAGTTAGATTTCAAAACTGTCATCCTATCCCATCCCATCCTATTGTATGGTTGTATGTATTTGCATGTAGTGAGTTCTATAGCTGAAGTATTCTCTATATTTCTTATCTTATTCGGGTCAACTAATCTAGATTTTGCTGCTAGGTTTTTATGCTCGGCTAGTCTGACTGCCCCTGTTCTATTAGTTTGACTTATGTATTTGACCTGACAGTCATTGCAGGTTATTAGATAAACTAAATTGTTTTGTTTAATTGACTCCACAGGATCCTTTAACCAACAAAGATTGTTTCTAATTGAGTTTTTGGGTTTGAACGCCAACCACTTTTATTCCTGTATTGTTAAGAATTCTGCGTAAGGTTTCTGAGGTTCGTTCCTTGTATGGAGTCACTATTGATGATTTAGATTCCTTGTTGCTGGTGTTGTCCTGTGCATGTTTGACATGCATATCATCATTAATATTACTGTTATTATTATTATCACTTACTACCAGGGTGCCTAAGTTTCACACATACATTATTACCTTGACGTGATTTGATGTATTTCAAAACTGATCACGGATTGATGATGTTAGTTAGAGCGGCGTTGAAAAGCGGCGAGGTAGTACCGTCCAGCGAGAAGTCTCGTCCTTCTAGTTTGGCACACTCTTCAAGGCACTAAACCACGACTTTACGATTACACTTTATGTTGGTAGATTACTGATCCATGGGCGTGCGAATTAATGTCCCGTGAATTCTAATGTCTGAAAATTGGCGGGATATAAACTTGAAAGCCATCAAAGCTGGTTGAGATTGTTGATCGTGACTTTTCACTGGAGGTCCAGTCAACTTCGTCTTACTTACTTTACTTCGGCTATCTCCTACGGGAGGATGAGCCGGCTTCATGAACATCTCGAATCATCGCTGCCCAGGCGTGGCGATCTGATGCAAGATTTTGCGACAGGGTTACCCAATTCTTGTTCCACAGACGGAGTCCGTAGACGGTTTGCGGCCCCAGGCGCTCCATATCAGCCTTGACTGTACCAAGCCATGTTTTCAGCTATCCACCCCTGCGACATCGCCAAGATGGTAATGGCGAGGGATTTATAACTGATTTGACCAGATCGTCATCTGGTCGGCACAAAACATGGCCAAACCACCGAAGGCGACGTTGTTGGACCAGAACGTTTGTAAGAGAGTTCATGAAGTTTCATGGGAATTTGGTACGAGTGATGTCCCCAGAATCGCTCGGCCTTTTGTTTGAGAGTGCAGCTGTAGCCTTTACACAACCAAGTGTGACCTACAACAAGGCAGTAGGAGTGGAGTAGGGAGTCCACTATCCATTGGCAGCCGGTGACCGGAGTTCGGTTCATACGCCTTTTTGAATGGGGCCAGACATTCAGGACATACAACAAGCCCTTTGTCCATACGTCTGGCGGTGAGCTCTAGTGAGCTTCATACGCCAGTCAACTTCGTCTGGGAACCAGTCACTTTCAAGCATTAGATGAATTTTCATGAATTATTTTGTAGGGATTCGATTTATTCCATATTCTATGAAATTCCACTTCAGGTGTAATCAACTATCATGAATATTTTCATTTATTTATTTCAAATAAAGTACTCTTAATTGGTTTAAAATAGGCGCCATTTTGTGTTATTATTATTACTATCATTATCAGTAATCAAAATCAAGCATATATCTGCATAATTTTGTCTCAAAATCATGAAATAAATGTACGTCTCGTCCTTTTACAAGCTTTTTACGAATGAATGAAAATCTAATGCAAATCATTGTTTTGTTTTTTTTTTTTTTTAATTTTCACTGATTTGTATCAGATAAAATTTAAACAAAAAATCAAAATGAGAATTAAACAATTTTTCGAATTGTAAATGAAAATGTTTCCATGAAGAGATTAGTTTTTATCTATAGAACATTACACCACAGTTTCGCAATTTTATTTATGTTAAACGATTAATGGATGAAAGTACCGGGAAGTTTTAACTGCAATTAAGTTTCATGCATATTAACGCTTATCAGCAAAGCATATCTACAGTCTCGCTCGTGAGATTCACTCTCTTTTTCAGCCAATGATGCAGTAAGTAGGCTTACTGTTCGTGCTTTATTCGTGCTCACGATTGACGTCCCATAGAGAACTTTAGTGTACACATTGGTTGATCACTAGGGAGGAGGTAATGTCATGTATCTAGTACTTGGCGTTGGTACAGACTGAATTCTATCGGTCACCATTGCAAAATGTTCAGCAAACTAGTTAACTCACCATTGTGATACACTTTCAGTTGATGGGAGATGGTTTGAAGTAATTGGTAAGGAACCGTGAACCTAAGTTTTATGCTGTAAGCAAAGAACTTAGGCACTGTATAATTCGATGTTTGAAAAAATTTATTGTGATTAAGTTTCAAAGTGTTATACAGTAATATTTACTGATGACCACATTTCGAGCACAATTTATTACTGCTCATAATCATATCAAGGTACTCACTCACACAACTTCTTAACTTCGTTTATATAATTCCATCATTTTCCATCGCTTGACTTGATTGGTAGTAGTATTTTCCATATTTCCGGTATGAGTGATGGGTCATTCTTATTGCATGTGTTGGGTGTAGATTCGATGAACAGGGATTCAGTAATCAACCTTTCTCTCCACCTACATAGATTACTTTTTAGAATTTTAAACCTCTTCCATCCTATTGTGTGGTTGTGTGTTAATGCATGCAGTACTGCAACTGCTGAGTTTTTTTTGGTAAATTACCTATCTTCGTGGAGTCAATCATTCTAACCTTAGCCACCTTACCACCTCCTATCTAATGGTTTAACCTATGTAGTTGACGTAACTCACATTTATTGTAAGGTATTTTGTAAATTATATTATTTTGTCTAATTGGGCCAACCTACAGGACGCTTTAATCTGCAGAGTTTTTTTACCTGAGTGAGTTTGTAGGAGGGTTTAAATGCCACTACCCTAACTCCTGTGCGTCATCGGCACAGCGGTTAGGACTCTCGCCGATCATGCACATGGTCCGGGGTTCGATCTCCAGCCGACGCACAACTGGTATCAATGGTCGGCCTGCGAAATTTGGGCTACCGATATCACATGCTGAAAATTCCATACTTGTACCAAAAATACAGTGTGGAATCAAGCTATAATCAAAAAAAAATAATAATAAAAAATAAAAATAAAAATCCTACGTAGGATCTCACATATACCCTCGTTATATGGTAAAAGTAAAGATGCCTTATATTCTTTCTTTTTTACCTCCCTCTTCACAAATGTGCCAGTCATTGAGACTATAGACTTCATATGTAAAGAAGCTGAAGACATACCCAATCCAACGTCGGAATTGAGGAAATTGCTACTTTTATGTACTAAAAACGTCCAATTACAATTCGACGGGCATTTATTTCGTCAAGTTGATGGTGTCGCAATGGGAAGCCCCTTGGGAACACTTTTCGCTGACTTATTCTTGTCAGGCCTAGAAACCGGTACCCCGCAACAACATATACAAGAAACGGATCTATACCTAAGATATGTTGATGACATTTTTATTGCCTGTGGAATCAGATCAAAGGCCGAAGACATGCTGATAAAATTCAACTCAAGCCATCCAAATCTCAATTTCACAGTAGAACACGAGGAAACGATACTATTAAATTCCTAGACGTTTTTCTGGCGAAAATGAATAATGCCACAATCGAAAGATCTACATTTAAAAAGTCTTCATGGACAGGACAGCACATGCATTTCATGAGCTTTGTTCCAATCCAGTATAAAAAAGAACTTAGTCAGAACACTGTTCAGTAGAGCACGAAAAATTTGTTCTGACAGTACTGTTGAGCATGAAATAAAATCCCTGAAGGATATCTTATCTAAGAATGGATATCCTGAGAAGTTCATTAATAAACACTCGCTGCAAAACAATCCAAACAGTTCCAAAGAAACCTGTCTATATCAGCTTGCCGTTCAAAGGAGATGATGTACAGGAAGTAGTCAAACGAAGACTCGACAAAGCCATCAAGAGAACTTATTATGCTGCAAAACTTGTTTTCCTTAACACCACTAAGCGAGTGCTTCAACAATCTGGGAAAGACCAGTCGCCAATCCTCGACACTTCAAACTGCGTATATCAATTTGAGTGTGTTTGTGGAAGCAAATACATAGGTCGTACGGAAAGGCGATTGTCTACTCGCATGATGGAGCATTTGCCAAAATGGTTGAAAACAGCCGAGTTCAAAGTGCCAAAATCCTCAATAACAAAGCATCTTGTAGATTACGGACATGATATCGACGCAGTCAAGTCATTCACCATTGTCAGCAGACAAAGAAACAAGAAGATGCTTGCAATTGCAGAGGCTTGTGCAATTCGAGTTTACAAACCAGGTCTCTGTGTACAAAAGGAGATGGTCGTGACTCTGAATCTACCATGGTAATACGTTTTACTTATAATTCTACTTCTTCTTCTTATAATTTTATTATTACTATTATTATTATTATTTTCGATTCATTTAAAACTATCCTTTATCAGTAGGATTATCTTAACTCACTTCAACAATATTATTATTTTTATTGTTATTATAACTATTACTATTGACATCCCTCTAGTTGCAATTCTTGTTAGATTCTCTAATGTCTAATTGTTTATCTAAGTGATGTAATTGAAGCGTAATGCAATTTATCTTAATTTTGATCTCCCATACTCTCTCCCCCCTTATCTAATTGAACATGACCTGGAAAAAAACACATTCGCACCTGTCTTTCTGCATGACTAATTCAATGTAGTTTGTTTACTTATCAGTCCTATATCTCCCAATGTAATTTCAAAGGTATATATATCCGTGTATGTAGAATATTCAGCTGACGAGTTCTACCGAAATTTGATGAATTCATTAAATCCTGCTTTATTAACCTTTATTGCTTGTTTTAAATTCGTATCGGGAAATAAATGTTTCCAATTTCTTTTTTATGTTATCATTATCAGCTTCATTAATACTTTTACTTTCCTTTTGACATTTTTTGATCATCCTAGTGAATTGTATAGGATAGCTGGTTATTTAACACCAACCAGCTATTCTTCTATCCGTTTCATTTCATCATTTAGGTCTTTTTTGTACTACATAGTGGAACTGCTCGGTTTGTTAGACACACTTGTTTAAGCCGGCCTCACAGATAATGGATGATATCAGTCAAGGTCTAAGTGTCTATTAGAATGCGTTATCCAGCTAAGGTCGATTTTGAGCCATATCACTAGCAGTCTGAAGCCAGTGGTTCTTAGAGTTTCGATGACCCTAACCAGGACGTCTACATCTCTCTGACATTTTCATTTTTTGTGAAAGCGAATGTCACCCAATTAATGTCCTTCGACTATTTAATAGCTATTACTCAAGTCACCAAACTTATGGTTGAAGTAGATACCAGACAGACAATCCCCTTTCTCGACTGTCGGTGAACAAAGAAGATTCAAGGAAATTTGGAAGGATAAATATATAGAAAGCCTACGTTGAACGGCCACTTGACATTAAATTACAGTTCAGTACCCATCAGTCGAAAGCGGGACCTGATAATATCTTTTGCGAATAGAATCCCAAGAATCTGCACTTGAAGAAGAGATCACTTTTCTGAGGAAGACACTACTAGGGAATGGTCATCCCTCACGCCTTATACATAAACACATAAAGCCCAAAACCAAGAAACAGCACCTCATCTTTGTGCTGAAGAAGATGCTGTACATGAATGTGGCCTTCAGATGCGAATTTCTGGCCGACATCCTAAAGAAGACAATTTCTGACGCCCTAAAAACTACTTTCTCTGCTGCTGCATTACGATTGGTAGTCTCATACTACCCACTGTTCTTCAACAATTCCAAAGATAAACTATCGCATTTCATCACTTCTATGTGTATCCGACTACCATTTCACTTGCTCATATGCAGCGAGATAGATGTATGGGTCCTTTGATACGTGTTCTATCTAAAAGAGTCAAAGAACTTTATCCCGATTGGCCACGAAAAGGTAAGAGTGGATCAATAAAGAGTGTTATAATTGAACATATATTCAATACTGGTCACCCATTATGCAAACAGAATTTATTCAAAGTCATTTACAAAATCAAAAGAAGCCTATCAAAACAGCACCTATGTCTCTGTATAATTTGAATGGAGGCGGCCTTAGCAATTCGTATGGAAATTAACCTGATTTGTGTACACAGAAGAGACTTCTACAATCCCCTCCTTCTACCTTGAATGTGATTCCAAATTCAACTATTTTGTCAATAATACCATTATGTGTATTTTTCGCGTGACATTTTGGTGGCATCTTTTTCTTAACTAACCCTCTATTTTATTTTTTATTTTTACCTATTACGTAATCTACTTTGGACACTTGTCTCAATGTTGCTTCACATTAACATTCTATTACGTTACCCTAGTCAAGACTCAGTAAACTTCACCCCACCCCACCCCCTGCTAGTTACCATTTAATTATTCGTCACATGTTTTGGAATATTTTCATGACGTAAACAATAATACTAACTAATTTTTATTCTTGTTTGACAAGCATAATGTACACCCACACACGCACATACAAATAAAAATAATTATATACAACTGGGATTGTACAGATAAATTGAATGAATTCTCCGAAAAAATAAGATACTCTTCGCTGAACAATTTGCTTTTTATTTTCATATCTAACTGGGTATTTTTCATGAATTGGAAATATTATCAGCAACAATAATTTTTCACATCTTGCTAGTTACTAGAAAGATGTTTCGCTTAACGTTCTACTTTAGGAAGTTAAGGCAGTCTGGCATAAAGCAGTCTTTACTTTCTCAGTTTGTCAATTCTTGTATTCTACCCATCCCTTTTTACTTCTCCCCATTAATCTTCCCTGGACTACTTAAGAAAGAATTTGCTTTGCTGAGAACGGCACTAAAGCCGTTAGTAGGGCAAGTGGGATATCGTTAAACCAACTGGTTAACACCATTGTGGATAGACATATAATGTCATGTAAGAAACTAGCGAATTCTATATTATCAGACCCCGAACACCCTCTATATACACAGCTCTCTCCTTGCATTTCATCTGGTAGAACTAGAAGCAACTATAGGAGGCTATATGCCAGGACTACCAAATACAAAAACTCCACAATACCTTATCTGGCACAGCTGTTATGTGATGAGAAATCCGTTAGGTATGACACGATCAACTTACTGCGGCACTGTAACAAATAGTTCCCATTAGCTTTTGTTCTCCTTTCCTTGTTACTATTATATTGTTGCTAACATGTTCTATTACTCACTAATTTTATATTTCAAATCCTGTGGTGCATTTTTTAAATATGTGAATACAATGCTGTTCTTTTTTATTTCTTTCATTTCTCTTTTTCTTCTTTTTCTTGTTGTTGCTTTTTATTTTTAAAATCTTATAAAATTTATGAGGTAATTAGATGCAACATTGTAATGCACGCTGAAAATTCCATACCTGTACCACAAATACTGTTTGGAATAAAGCCGTTATTATTATTATTATTAATAATAACACATATTCTGAACAGTATTCATGAAGTGTAAAGAATTTTCACGGGAGTTCATTGCATGAAATTTTCCTTTCATACAATATCTTCAAGAAAAATATATTAATGGACAGTATATCTTTCCTTTGACACAATGACTCTCTGAGCTGAAGAACAAACAATTCCATAATGATGACATATCTGCTTTGTCTCCTGCAAGAAATCCATCCACAATATCTAGCTGTGAAAGCCAATTGTAAGATATTCCGAAGTACATTTTGGGACTCAAGGACATAAGTGAAGAACATTTTATCATGTTGTATCGGAACACATTTCCACCGACAGTCAGGACGTTACCCAAGTTTAGTAGGAAGTTACGAATCAGGAGCGTTAGAGGTCATATCTTAATCGATTAAAACAAACGGAACGAGAGAAAATATGTGCAATAGAGAGACGGAAGTTTTTCGTAGCCCAAGTTTTAAGCAGGCCTCCTCCTCCGTGGAGAGATCACTTCATATTGAGGCTAACGCTGAACATGCTGTCTAGGTAGAACAATGAAACGATCCAACTAGATCACCCACTTCAGGTAGAAAACACTTCTCCAATAAGATGAAATGTATACAATAAGGAATTCAAAGCCATAACAGTACTGCCATATAAAGAAGGACGATCAGAAACCCTATGTAGGATTCTTGATGAAGCTGGAATTAGAATGACATATAAACCCACAAAATCATTCAGAGACAAAGTTTGTCAGCTTAAGGATGCGATAAATCCAATTAGGAGAAAGAAAAAAGCTAGATAATTTCCTCAAAATACTATGTAATGACTGTAAGGTCAGCTACATCGAAGGTTGAACTAATAGAGTGGGGTCAATTAGCTTATTGAAACATTTTCTAAAAATTTTTAAAAACTTCTTTTGATTACAGCTTGATTCCACACTGTATTTTTTTGGTACAAGTATGGAATTTTCAGCATGTATGTGATATCGATAGCCCAAATTTTTCAGGCCGACCATAGATATCAGGTGTGCGTCAGCAGGGGATCGAACTCCGGACCACGTGCATGATCGGCGAGAGTCCTAACCTCTGTGCCACCGACACATATAGGGATTCATCTTGAGCTAGAATGATTGACCCTGTTAGATTCGGTAATCTGGACAAAAATTAGGCTATTGCAATAAATTCATTCACATATAATCACACAATACGATGGGATAGGCTAAAAATGTTGACAAGTAATACACTTAAACGGAAAGGCGAGTTGATCACGGAAACATTGTTCATTGAATTAACAACAGACATTAGATGGTTGGAGGCGATCGGCAGAAAGCCTTGGACCCAGGTTTCGTGATGGTTGGCACTCGTCAGCAAGGCCTAGGTTCAAGGCTTCCTGCCGATTGCCTCCAACCATCTAATCTTGTCAAATCAATGTACACCGTGACGGCGGGCTACCTAGAATGGTGGCCACATTACAAACCTGGCTGACAGAATTCAGTCTGTACCAAAGAGAGGACTAGACACATCACACTAATTACTAGTGTCAAATAAAAATAACAAGAGATATGCCAGAAAAATGGGATAAAAAACAAAGTTGAATGAGACTTTATAAAGGAAGCTATAGATTCGTGTGATGAATATACTGATATCGTTGTGAGGTCTTACCACCCTCCCCACCATCCGTCCATGGAGGGATCACCTCATATTGAAGCTAACGCTAAACATATTGTCCAGCTAGGATAATGAAACGATCCAGTTAGATTACCCACTTTAGGTAGACACGTCTTCTCCAATAAACTCAAATGTATACAAAGCTCTTTAAGCATTTTCCACTGAGTAAAATAAAGTGATATTGAGAATTGTAATTACTGAATATAAAGCTTGTTCGTTGTACAAATGTGGCCTGTTAACCGGAAATGGATTTTTCACTAATAAATAATAACTGTCTATTCTGTCAGTTATTTCGATTAATTTTTATAGAATTTTTAACAATGTCTAAAGTACTAAGTAATTAATTTATTAATTATTAATTTTTGGATAGTTATTGAGAATTGCCTATGTGGATGACCTTGAAATAATTTAAACAACACTAAAACACACAGCTAGCAAGACAAATGCTCGTTGAACATATTTAACTAACTGACAGATTTTATATTTAATAAGGAAGTTTTAATCGATTTTATTTGATATAACTGTAAATGTTTTACTGAATAAATTAATTAATGAATCCTGGTTTTATTTTATTCCCACTAGATTTGAATTTTGTTTGCATTTTTGGTTTAGTAAATTTCGGAGATGATTGAGAAGGCGATTAGATTAAAATTCTCAACACATTTAACTTTGACAGGCAAACTGATTGTTATAAACGGTTTTGACGGGAATTAGGCTTTCTGAAAAAGAGAAGACATTCAGCGAAGAGACTCTTTTCGACGGCGAATTAATTCACATAGCTGTACAATAGCATTTATATATAATTATTTGTGTGTGTGTGTACATGAGGTTTGTCAAGTTTAGATAATTGATCAGCTAATACAAGAATCATCTAATATAGAAACAGAGTTAATCAGACAGCAACTAGAGTAAGATTGAGTTAGTAAGTTAGATGACGTGATATAATTGACTAAAATGTTTCAACTTAGACCAGGGTGGCAACAGAGGTAATTACAGGTAGAGAAGTGAAATTGAACAAATAAGTTGGATGACGTAACATAAATGACTAGAAATTGAGCATTGTTCAAGTCAGTAACAGTGGTAGTGAGGTGTAGAAATTGAATCGTGTGGGGGTAGAGAATAGGAAAGTTGAAAATGTAAAATATTACAATTGAGAAGACAAAATAATACTAATGAAGAGACAGAAGAAAAGATTAGGTAGAATTTACATGTCGGCTAATAAGATAGATTACGTCCATTTCAAGTGTAGTGATTGAACGAACTTCTTCTGTATGCAGAGTTCAGGACTTAGCAAGTGAATCGCCATTGCTTCTGCAGTTTGAAGAAGTCTGATTCGTACACCTTTAGGGAGACTACTTCTTACTCTGTAGACGACTTTGAAGATTGTTTGGGGTGTAGCTTGGTGTCCGGATTCTATCAGATGTTCTAAGATGGAACTGCGGGGGCATCGGTTTTCTCCTTTGTAAAACCATGTTGGTAAGTGCTCGGTGATACGTTTGGAAAGCGAGCGCTGGGTACGGCCGACATACCTGGCTCCACACGAGCAGGTGAATTGATAAATGCACATTGATGAGGCCAGCAGCAGTAGCTTATCCTTCACGTTCACATGAATCATAGGTTTTGTGGAGAAGGTTAGTCGTAGTTCAGCTGCGAAGAAGGTCTTCTTAAGTGAGCGCGACAGTCGATTTTTTAGTGTTTCCGCAGATAAATCTCCATTGAATTGAAGGTTCATGTAGAGTAGTTTTTTCTTGACGCTAAGTATGGGCGGCTTTTCTGGTCTAAGGTTCATAGATTTTGCAATAAATTAGGCTTTCAGCAAATGTTTAATTGAATTTTAGATTTTCCCGTCGATTGATTGGACCAAAGTGCTGGGACGGCTTCTTATGCATATGCTTCGACGATGTCTGGGCATGTAATTAGCATTTAATTGGTGGATGGTGACTAGCAGTGGAATCCAGGGTGCGGATCTTACCCTCCTATTTGGGACTAGTCCATTAGCTGGATGTACCTGCATTCCTCAGTGAGTGATGATGTTCTCACCAGCGAGGCTCGAACCCAGTGCCCATGGTTTCAAACGCCAAAGCGTTATCCACTAGACCACTTGGGCTACGAGGGCCACATCTTGTGCAACGCGTCCGATATCCAAGAAGTTGAAACTACCATCATCCTCGTGTATCCCAGTGAGTGTTACGTATATGTGTGTGTGAGTGTGTGTGGAGATATAGGGTGACGAGAAGTTATGTAACGATGGTTGAGGTACCACCCTCATATGCATGAAGTTATGCTGGAGAATATGGAGAGCCTTCATCATTCTGAAATCAGTGTGAAAATCTTCTCCACTCTGCCTCAGCATAAAGAACAAGATTCGGATTTTCAACACAAATTTTGAGTCAGTCAGTCAGCGCTTCTACACAGGTCATAAAATTGCACTGCGCCCACGTCACGAAAACCTTTTCAAACAGGCTGCTGCAATAGCTGCCCACTTCGCTGCCTATAAATTGAAGATGGGACGGCTAGTCTGCGAGAAAGAATTGGCACCATGATACAATGAGAACACACCAAACAAGAAACGACTGCTGAACAAATATGTTAAAGATGGAGGTGGATTGAGCATAGGCTGAGGAGATCGTCGAGAGACATCGCATGCAATGCAAGCCATAGCTCGAATGGGAAACAACGAGTTGGGCGTGTGTCAGCGGGTGGTATGGAGGAGATCGGGTGAGGAGGAGATATGAGGTTACAGGCAATCGTGGGCAAAGCTTATGAGGACAGTAGAGAATAGGAGAAAGTGGATACATGCCTTTGAAGGCCTATCTCTCAATCGGAACCTAGAGGAATAATGATAATAATAATATGGAGAACCGCCTGGGCGGAAATACCAGTGGCCCAAGTGGTCTAGTGGATAACGCTTGTGCGTCGGTGGCATAGCGGTTATGACACTCGCCGACCATGCACATGGTCTGGAGTTCGATCCTCGGCCGATGCACTCCTATACCTCGCTAAACCAGAAATAATGTTGTTGAAGAGGAAAGGTTGGGCATGAGGCTAGCAACCCCATCCTGTAAAAATAAACACTGTTACAGAAACTTCAAGCCACTAGCTTGAAGCCCTATGCTTCACTGGGGAACTTGAAGGATTAAAAAAACATTAGATATATAGATAAGTGAATGTAGGTCACTCAGAAGCTTACCTATCGTTAATTCACTATCGCTAAAATGATACGGAAACATCTGTGGTGTTTTTCCAGCTTCAACTACAAACGACAACTGATTGCCTTGCTCCTCGTGTAGTAGTTTTACATGAAGTGGAAAATGGTAAGGAGCAGTTAAGTGCAAACGTGGTACCCAAATCCCTGGAGATTTTACAACTGTACGCCTGATATCCACTTACAGGTGTTATTCATCTGACTAGACAGACTGAAAAACTCCTATATCCTCTAATTAAGAACACATAGGTCATTTCTCCTTCTAAAAACCATGCTGTTAAGTATTCATTAGAGCGTCTACACAATGCCCTACAAGTACGGCCTATTTACTTTGCTCAAGAGGAGCAAGCGAACTGTCAAATACACAGACGGATCTAGTCTTCGACGTTTTGGTGAACAAGACCATTTGTGAAGAAGGTGAGGCGTAGAGATGCAGCGTAGAGCCTTCTTCAAGTTGTTCTCGACTGGTGGCTTAATAATAATTTGCTTTATTCCAAAACAGTACTTATGATGTACTGTGGAATTCCCAGCATTTCGTACGATATTATTGCATCTAACTGACTCGACAACAGCGAAAACGAAGAGAAATATCATTCCGGGATTGATAATAGCACCTTTCTGATATTAGCAGTAACAATGAAGTCAAAATCTAAGATGATTTCACTGTCCAGTTTATCTACTGAATATATTCGTTTCGCCCTGCAGACACAGACAGCATCTCCATCAGAGTTGGTTTATACGCTGATTGGACAGAAACTGTTGAAATTCAGGGTAAAGGTCATTGCATGTGTCCTTCTGATTAATCGATCTCCTGAGTGTTACGTCTTACCTTCTCTCCAAACCCCAATATCCAGGAAGTTGAAACTTCTATCATCTTCGTGTACCCCAATGAAAGCGTTGGTTTCATGTAGATTTTTGAATAATCAAGCAGATATTTTGAATAGAATAACAGTGTCTGACACTCGCATCTGCAGTAGCCTGCTGTTCCATCAATTGCACATTTGAGCTTTGTATTCTGTAGTTTAGCCATAAAAATATTTGCCAGTACAGGACCAAATGGACTACCAGTTTCCACCTCATAAATTTTCGTCCTTGAACTGAAACTGTTGCATATTTTACTCTTTCTATAGCTGAAGAGTAGCCTGGAAATAAAATATATGGACATTCCATACTGCAAATCGCATTCCTCTTGCTTCAATGTAAATAATCAAGGACAAATTGAATTAGTCTCCAAACGGTTCCAATGTTGCCATCCATTCGCAGGTCGCAACTAATTGCGTTTAGCATCAAATTATATAGTAGGTCAGAGTGTGTTGCATCCCCTCCCCCCCCCCCAGTTAGAGACTGTATTGCACATTTGGTCGATAGGTGTGTGAACTAGACAGGAACATTGATTGATTAGCAGTCTATAAAATGGTCTGTTTTGTATATATTTCCAGACATAACAAATACGACATTTTATGGAATAAACAATCCCTTGGACTGTAAGTGATAAACTGAAGGTTATTTAACACAGTGTTTATACATAGGTGTATGCATTGTATAAGTGTTTTCAACAGTTTCAGGAATGTAGATGAAATTTCAAGTTCACTGTGAAGTGGTAATTATGAAATGAGAAGAAAATTACAATGTGGTGTGTGCTACTGAAAAGATTTACCAGTAGTATATAAGGCGATGTTCGTCAGCATGAAAACATCAAATAGCAGGGAGATAAATTTGACGACAATGAGAACGACAAGGAAATGAACCATTGTTGCGGAAATATATGGGAGATACGAAAAGAAAACAAAGAAACACAATATGAAGGAAATAAAAGACAATTCAGTGAAGAAAAGTTCACCTCAGTAGTAGTTCCTTTAAGTAGTGGATCGGAACACATACGTCTACATTATTATCCTCAATGAATTTTCATATAAAGCAGATAGTTTCAGTGAGGGGAACGTTGGTGAAAAGCGAAGTAACGTCCATGGATATCATTTTCTTCCCAGATACATTAGCATCATTTATTGAGTCGACGAATTCAAACGAATCAGAAACACTATGCTTGCAGAGGTTGTTTCTGATAGGTAGGAGGATATCTGTGAGCCATTTGGCAATAGCATGATATGGGGAATTTGTCATGTCCAAGATTGGACGTAGTGGCACGTTCTCTTTGTGCACTTTCGGCAGACCATATAAACGGGGAATCACGGAACCGGAGGGTCGTATTTGCTCGAATAATTCAGAGCTGATAATCGACTCGTTCTTCATCTTCTTTAGCATTTGTGTTAGCTTGTCTTCAATTTGTTCCATTTGGTCTTTCTGGCTACTTTCTTTTGAAAATTCGTTTTCATCTGACAAGACTGATAACATTTTATCGATGTAGTCTTGGAGATCCATCAGGACCTTTGTCAGGGCGTGTAAGAACCAAGTTTTTGTTCTTTAGGATCTCACGTAGTTGTTTTCTGTGCTCGGCTGATATCAATCTTTTGACATTTGGTTTCATGTTGATGTACTGATGGCAGCTGTTTAATACTGTAGACTTGAATTGTTCATATGATTTATTGGACACTGCAGGAAGGTCATTCGTCTGTTGGATCAGTGCTTCAAACTGGACTTTAATATCCAAGTCACTCGAATTTGTCGAAATGTCACAGAATTTTAGACCCAACGACACGGTTTGAATTGGACAGGAGTCAATGATATACTAGAGTAGTTGAAAACATATTTTTCTGGTTTGGCAGGAAAACGTGTCAGCGGCTTTGAGGCTGTTCACGAAAAGGAAAGTAGCTAGAAAGACCAAATGGAACAAATTGAAGACAAGCTAACACAAATGCTAAAGAAGATGAAGAACGAGTCGATTATCAGCTCTGAATTATTCGAGCAAATACGACCCTCCGGTTCCGTGATTCCCCGTTTATATGGTCTGCCGAAAGTGCACAAAGAGAACGTGCCACTACGTCCAATCTTGGACATGACAAATTCCCCATATCATGCTATTGCCAAATGGCTCACAGATATCCTCCTACCTATCAGAAACAACCTCTGCAAGCATAGTGTTTCTGATTCGTTTGAATTCGTCGACTCAATAAATGATGCTAATGTATCTGGGAAGAAAATGATATCCATGGATGTTACTTCGCTTTTCACCAACGTTCCCCTCACTGAAGAAAAGTCTCTTGATCGGCGAAATCATCTTCAGAGGCTGTACAGTCGTATTCATATTTATGAAAAATATATATTAGTGAATAACATCTATTAGTGAATAATAGGGGGGGGGTGACATAATTGATATCACTAATCAGAAGTGCCTTTAAAAGTAAAAATATCAGTTGTAAATTACGTAATACTCAACCGCACATAGGAAGAAAGGGTCAGAAATTTGATAAGGTTAAAATTGTTATTGAGTGAGAAGAATGTAATTGAGTGTCAACCTAGCAAGCGTGAAGAGGGTGAGAAAATGTACCGAAGGAACACATGAGAGTAATACTAGTGAAAGCAAACTAAAAGTAAAATTAAAAAGTAAAAAAACCTTACAGGGAACGACTAGTGGAAAGGTTAATACCATGGTAGAATAAGAGACTGGACAAACGTTTTCTGTATACAGAGTTCGGGGTTGTATTGACGAATTACCAACACCTACGCCTCCGCCATACACAAAAGCTGAAGCCTAACACTCTTTGTACCTTTTCTTCTTACCTTGAAAGACTATTCTGGTGGAGTTAAGTGGCTTGAGTTCATCAAGTGCTTGAGAGGTGAACTAGTAACTTTCTTCCATTGTCCTTTTGCTAACCATGCCGGATAACATTCAGCTTCTACAGATGATTTCATCGAATTGTCTTGTTTATTTTTTTTATTTTCTTCATTCCTGAACCTTGTGCGGTCAGTAGTAAGCCCATTAAAGAGAGATGGCTGAGCGTGGGGCTAGAAAACTCCACTCCGTAGAAATAAACACATCTGATACTGAGGCTTGGAAACTGAAGTTTGAAGGCCTATGTTCCATTTGGAACACAAAGCAATAAAATAAATAAACGAATATTGGACTGTGGTTCAAGGTTTGGATTTCTGTTGTACATCATTTCATACTTTTAAATGTTGAGATTTATCAAAAATAAATCAACAAAGCTGAGGGTTTGTTCATCTGTAGGAGTTAATTCATCTGAGTTCTACTCGAACACTAACGGCCTCAATAAAAGACTTGATGAGGTAGGACAAATTTCAAGACGCTTAGTGATATCTGGTGGACTTATTCTTTCACCTTTGTATCAGATCCGCACACACCGAACATTCCTCTGTTTCACTCATCTCAGTTTATTATTATTATTTTTATTATTATATCATTATTATTAATCCCTCGGGTTCTGAGTGGAACATAGGGCTTCTGCGTGGCATCTCCATTTTTTCCTGTTTTCTCTAAACCTTTTTTCTAGATAGCTCTACAGCTGTCCATAAGCCTTCATCTTTCTCTCACACGATCCCCTCTATGTTGCCCTGCCTGTATTTGAAACGATGGCTACCTTGCTAAGTGAAGGGAGTGAAGTCTTTCAAATTTCTCGCCTTGGTTTTGATTGGTACTTATTGCTTCTGGTTGGCTGTCGTCATCACCTCCATCTTCTCTATGTTCACTTGAAGCCCTGTCTTTGCTGTCTGCTTCTTGTGCCAACTTGTTGGTTTTCAGCTGTAAGTCTTCGAGTCTGTGTGACATTAGATATCGCGGAATTCAGATCTTCTAGAGTCTTTTTATCAGTCCAGCTTATTCCTGTCTTCACTCTCTCTCTCCACAGTCTGTCACATAATTAACTTAGGTGTACAATATGTAAAGAAGAAACATGCAAATACTAAAGCATCTGGCAGGTCTATATGCGCACTTAAATTGACGACAATCACCTGCACAATGTAGCGTCTATAGGGCTTAGCGGTACCAAAAACTGGTCAAATATACTGTTATCCTTTTCCTTACCCACTGGCAAGAATCTTCCAAGATCAGATGAGAATCTGGGTCAAGTCAGAACTTCAAACAGCAGCTTCGGTATTGCCAGCCTGGATCTTATTTTAGCTGACCTCCGATTCTTGGTGACTAACTTACGGAATCCTTCGAAGTGAAGACGGGAGTAAGGAAAGACTGCCTACTATCGCCAATGATTTCCCTGATTGCAGTAGATTGGATAATGCGACAGACAGCGGGGAATGAGGAAACAGGCATAAAATGAACCCACACAAAATACTTGAAGGATCTGGACTTCGCCGATGATATATGTCTGATTTCCCACAAACTGGAAGATATGCAAGCGAAAAGCAACAAGTTGGCGATAGAAGAAGCATCCAGAGAAGATAGTACATCAGGTGAACATAGAGAAAACAGAGGTGATGATGAAGATTCCTGGACAAGAACAACAACAGACAACAATCAGCATAAATGGGAGGAACCTGAAAGAAACAACCTCCTTTACCTACCTACCCATCTGGGAAGCATCGTTTCAAGTACAGACAGACGGAACTGATGAGGATATCAAAGCAAGAATCAGAAAAGCAAGACAAGCTTTCACTACTCTCAAGTCTGTGTGGCGGTCAACAACACTCAGCATCAAAAATAACATACGGATTTTCAACTCCAGTGTGAAGTCAGTCAGTGCCACTTACTATACGGATCAGAGACTTGGCCAGCGCGTCATCAAGAGCATCTCAAACAAACCACAGACCTTCATTAACAGCTAGCTGTCTTCGCTCAATACTACTCAAGATCAGATGGCTGGCCGGCCAGAAAAGATCAGCAACAGAGAGGGATCTCTGGCAATGAGCGAACCAACACAGCAGGAACCAACCGATTGTGAAACAAATAGGCAGGAAGAAATGGAGGTAGGTGGATTGGCTGGCCATACTCTGAGAAAACCATCAAGTGACATCACTAGACAAGCCATTGCTCGAGTGGAACCCGACCGAAAGGGAAGCGGTGAGTTTGTCGTCAGTGCGAGGGTGGGTGACTTGGAGGAGGTGATGTGAAGAGGAGATGAAGGCGTGTGTGCAGACTTGGAACCAGGTGAAAACCCTAGCAGAGAACAGAACGCAATGGAGACTCACGGCTGAAGCCCTGTGCTCATTTGGGAATCAAAGGAAATAATAATAACAATATCATCATTCGATCCAAGGTCATTCCAAATAGTTTCACTATCGATATAAGAATAGAACCTCCACACAGTGGTAGAGTAAAAATATTTGATGAAATCATACAGTAACACAGTATGTTTCGAGCACAAATTATTGATGATAATTATATCAGGGCATTAAAGTTTCTGCAGTGATTCCATTGATTCCCCGGGGTAGAACGTTGGCCTCGCATCAACGTTTTCTCTTTTCCTGGGCCTAGAACCAGATAGAAAAGTAGTGAACTTGTAAATTAGGCAAGCGAATCAAGAACCTATAGCGCAACAAATATTTCGAAGAAATTGGAGACGGATCAGACACATGCGGAGTAGACCTGTTGAGTAACATCACACACCAACCATACCATCGCTCCAGTGGAGCCCAAATGGGGAACGACCAGTAGGGTGTATGTTTCAGGGTGACATAGAAGCGATCGTGTGTGGAAGAGATGCAAGCCTATAGTCAGTTACTGAGCCACTTAAAAGGGGACTGCAGAGAACAGGATAAATGGAGATGTGCTACTGAAACCCGATGTTCTTCTCAGAACCTAAAGAAATGATAAATATAAATAACAATGTCTACTCAGATAACTTTCAAACTTCGTTTATACTAATTCTCTTATCTCTTCATTTGATTGGTAGTAATGTTTTCCACTGTGTCGTCTGTGGCGTAGACGTGAAATCCGGCTGGCTGTCTACCAAAGGGCGTGTGTACTGCTCAGGAGTCCGCTCCTTCCTCCCTTATGGATGTGAGACCTGGCCATTCAGAGGGGAGGACATGAAAAGGTTAGCTGTCTTTGATCATAGGTACCTGCGTTCTATCTCCACTGTGAGATGGTAGGTGTAATAGAGTGAGCAATATTGAGTTGGTGGGGCATCTGTTGAGTTCTAGGTAAGGAGGAGAAGTTAATAGATGAGGCTGTGAAGCTACATCGACTGAGATAGTTAGGACATGTGTTACGCATGCTAGCCTAGCCATCGCCTTCCTCAATGGGCAATGTTAGATGACATAGGGTCAGGTTGGAAAAGAGCTAGCCAGTGGTAGTCAAACGAAAACATGGCTTCACCAGTCCACGAAATCCACAACAGTTAGTTTAAGCCAGTCACGCAGGAAGGTGTAGACTTCCTGGCTGGCTGGTTGGGGTCCTCGGGACGGTAAACACCAATGGCTGGAGACAGTTGGTAATACCGCTGGCTCAAAATCGTTCTCAATGACTGGCACAGATGCCTACACTCCTTGTGAACTTATAATACCCATTAATACTATATTATTCTTCGTTATTACTATTCTTTTTGCCTCATATCTCTATTTAATGTCTCTGTTTCGCGTTTCTTTTTACTCTCTTCCCTTGCTTTGTGTGCTACAAACAGGGAGTGTGGCAACTCGAACGGCTGCACATCGGTGCAAAGTTCTGTGTTGAAATGAGTCAGTCAGTTTTCCACATGTATTAGGTGTGTAGATTCGATGAATAAATATTTATTGAGCAGGCTTTTCCTCTCTATCCACCTACCTATATTACGTTTTAGAAATGTAGCTCTCTGTTCCAGTCTACTGTGTGGTTGTCTCTTAATATGTGCATTCTGACTGCTAATTTATTCTAAAAAATGACTCATCTTAGTGGAGTCAATCGTTCCGTACTCAGCTAAATGTTTGTACTGCGATAATCCAACTACAAGCCAGCGGCGCCAAATCAAAGTGATTTAAATTCCGGATGTCCATTTAGCTCGATTTGGTGCCTTGCACATCAGCGGTGAACCTCGCCTAGATTACTAGGTCACTAGTATTCTAGCCGGTCCCAAGCCCAGATAAAGAGGGAGGGTTGGGGCGTGGTGCTAGCAACTCCACTCCCAAAACTTAACCAAATTGCTACTAAAACTTCAACGCACAAATATATTCAAAATTCTAAAATTACAAATAGTGACCTTATTTTTCGCTGGAATCAGGGAAGTGAAATGACGCGGGCTGGTGAAAGCCTTCGGGAAGCCAGTCAGCCGATGTGCCTTCTTTCGATGAGAGCAAAAATAAGGATGGGGACGTGGAATATTCGTACAATGTACGAAACTGGAAAGGCTGCTCAGGTAGCCGCAGAAATGAGGAGATATGAAAAAGAAGTGTTGGGAATCTGCGAGAGCAGATGGAACGGATGTGGAAGGAGCCAACTGCCAACTGGAGAGACAATAATCTACTCCGGTCACCCAGAGGACGATCACGAGCACACCGAGGGAGTAGCCATCATGATGCCACCAACATCGGCTAAAGCTCTCATGCAGTGGGAACCAATCTCCTCCAGGATAATGACAGCCAGGTTCAACTCAAAAGGAAGCAAGGAAGGCTACAATCATTCAGTGCTACGCGCCTACAAACGTCTCAGAAAAAGAGAAGAAGGAGGCATTCTACAGACAACTACAAGCAGTAATGGACAACGTCCCAAATGGCAATATAAAAATCCTGATGGGTGACATGAGTGCGAAACTGGGAGGAGACAATACAGGAAGAGAATTCACCATGGGTCGTGAGGCCCTCGGTGAAATGAACGAAAATGGTGAACTCTTCTCAGACTTCTGTGCCTTCAATGATTTGGTGATTGGTGGCAGTGTGTTCAAACACAGGGATATACACAAGGCAACATGAATTTCACCAGATGGACACACCAAAAACCAGATAGACTTCATTTCAATCTCAAGGAGTTGGACACAAGATCGAGGAGAGGAGCAGATGTGGGTTCAGACCACTATCTAGTACAAAGGACTTTCAAGGTGAAGCTGAAAGCCTCGAGGATAGCTGGGGATAGGCCACAATGCAAGTTCAACACACAAAAACTGAAGGAAACAACCACACAGGACACTTTCACTGCAACTGTCAGAGCAAAGCAGGAAACACTACGTGACATCACGGAATAATCATCCGTGGAAGACCATTGGAACTCTCTGAAGGTAATTTTCAACGAAACGTGCTCAACGGTTTTAAGAAGAAAGAAGAAACAAGACAAGGAATGGCTGTCAACAGACACTTGGAAACTAATAGAGGAGAGGAGAAAGGTGAAAGAAAAAATGATTCAATGCAAAGATGGACAAGAGAAAGAGAAGCTGAACTCAACTTACACAGCACTGGACAAAGAAGTGAAGAAGTGCCAGAAAGGACAAAAGACAATTCTACGACAATCTGGCTACTGAAGCTGAGAATGCAGTAGGCAAAAGGGACATGAGGACATTATATCAGATAACCAAGTCTCTATCCGGGAAGAGATCAACACAAGTGAAACCTATAAAAGACAGCCAAGGGAACCCAATTACCAAAGAAGAAAGACAGATTAAACAATGGGCGGACCACTTCAAAGGACTCTTGAACCGACCACCACCTACAACCCGTCCAGTAATACCAACAACAGCACGTACACAACTGCAAGCTGACACCAATCCTCCAACGAAAACTGAGGTCATGAATGCAATCAAGCTTCTGAATGCTGGGAAAGCAGCTGGACAAAATGGAATACTCCCTGAAGCACTGAAAGCGGACCCAGAAACGACAGCAGATATGCTGACTCCATTATTGCAAAAGATCTGGAAAGAGGGAAAGGTGCCTACTGACTGGAGGAAAGGTTACCTAGTGAAACTACCAAAGAAGGGCGACCTGGGACTCTGCAAGAACTGGCGAGGAATCATGCTCCTGTCGACGCCAAGTAAAATCCTGAGTCGCATCATCCTGGAGAAAGAAGGACGCACTGGATACAGAACTCCGACCAGAACAAGCTGGATTCAGGAAAGGCAAATCATGTTCTGACCAAATTGCAACTCTACGCATCATCATCACAGAACAAAGCATGGAATGGCAATCAAACCTCTACCTCAACTTTATAGACTTTGAGAAGGCCTTCGACAGCGTTGACCGCGAAGTAATTTGGAAACTACTCGAGTACTACGGCGTACCCCAAATATTCATCAACCTTATTCAACAGCTGTACGACAACGGCACATGTCAAGTGATCCACAACGGAAAACTCAGCGAAGCGTTTGGAGTAAACACAGGAGTCAGACATGGGTGCTTATTATCACCAGTGATACTCCTAATTGTGGTGGACTGGATTATGCGTGAGACAGTGGGAAACGAGAAGACAGGGGTATCATGGACCGACATGAAGAATCTAGAAGACCTGGATTCCACTCGTGGATGATTTATGTCTGATGTCACACTAAATCGAAGACTTACAAGCGAAAACCGACCGACAAACTGGTCGAAGAAGCAGCCAGAGAAGACAGGACTCCAGGTGAACATAGACAAGACGGAGGTTACGAAAATAACCAACCAACCAACAACAACAACAAGAGCAGCAACATCCAGTGCCAATCACCATCAACGGGAGGGATTTGAAAGAGGTTACTTCTTTCACTTATCTAGGAAGCATTGTCTCAACTACAGGAGGAACCGACGAGGATGTCAAATCGACAATCGGGAAGGCGAGAAACACATTCATCAACCTGAAACCAATCTGGAAATCTTCGTCACTCAACTCAGCATCAACAACAAAGTGATTCGGATTTTCAATACAAACGTCAAGTCAGTCAGTCAGTTCTTCTATACGGATGGATCAGAAACTTGGTGGGTCACAAATAATATTTCCAACAGCCTGTTGCAGACCTTTATCAACAACTGTCTTCACTCTATACTGAAGATCAGATGGCCGGAAAGAACAAGAACCAACAAGAAACTATGGGAAGAAACAAAACAAGAACCAATCACCCAACAAATATGCAGGAGAAAGTGGAGATGGATTGGACAATCGCTGAGGAGGCCACTGGGTGACATCGCGCGTCAGGCCAGTGCTCGAGTGGAACCCGAAAGGGAAGCGGCGAGTGGGACGTCAGTGCAAGGGTGACATGGAGGAGATCGTGTGAAGAGGAGTTGAAACAGTATGGATTAACATGGATGCAGGTAAAAAGTACAGCAGAAGACCGAAGCAAGTGGAGGCGTGCAGTTGAAGCCCTATGTTCCGCTAGGAACCCAAGGGAACAATAATAATAATATAATAATATAGCATCAGCGTTGTGTAGGGTTCGACTCAGCTCATGCAGTCAAATCAGTCGAAACTACTTTAACTTTGGCTAGCTACTGATGCGGCTCTCTGAACTGAGTCAGGCAAGTCACATTGCTGATGAGCTCGGACTTAAAACGAGCGTCTGGTGTGGTAAGTGGAATCCAACTACTTGTCTCAAACGTCCAGTAGTATATAGTGTAATGTATTTATAATAGTCTTCTTGATTGGCTATAGGATTTATCCCGAGTTGATACTGTTTACAGAACCATTAGAAAACCAGTTGGAAGTACTGAACAGGCGTTTCGTCCTAGTCCGGGACTCTTCATCAGTACGAGAGAGAATAGGACCTTCTGGTTACGAGATGAGCTGTAAACAATCAAATCCCCGTAAACGCACACTTGATAATTTCATTGATTGCTGTTTATGGCGTAAAGCAGATCATCTGATGTAATCTAAAATGTAAAACAATTCAGTTTTCAAACGGGAAGACATACTTGTCAGCTTATATCGATCAATATTTTATTATTATTATTATATTTTGTGGCTAAAATAACCACTAACTAACTGATCGATGTATTGATCAGTTAATTAATTAATTAATTATTAAAATAACCCTTTATTTTGTATCCCATGAAATCAATTTCTGCTAACTCGTTTCCTACATCCCCTGGTTAGTTGGTTGACAGAAGAGAGGAAAGGAAGGAGGAAAACCCGAAAAAACGAGAGAGAGAGGAAAAACCAGCGAGGATATGAGTTAGAGGACAGGAGATTAGGCAACATTGTGACGTGTGGGAGATGGGGTGGGATGAGGTGAGGTGAGGAAACAGCATTGACAGATAATAAAAAAACAACAGCAAAACAAAACAAGAAAATAAAGGAAACAGGAAATATATTCCACACAAATCGATAAATGAAAGGGAATAAGACAAAAATCTTTTTTTCTTTTATTCCCTGTCAAATTCATCTCTGTGTTTATGTAGAAATATTTAAAGACAAACAGATAAATAGACACTGAGTAACTCTTTGTGTGGCAACAACTGAAATCGATGTGTTGTGGTTTGAACAGTGGTGACCGGCTTTCACGTTCAGCAGTTCCCTCCATCCTGCTTTATGGATGTGAATGAGATATGGCCATTGAAAGTGGAAGACATGAAAATGCTGGCTAGCTAGCTGTCTTTCATCAGAAGTGTCTATCTACATAACATCATGTTAGACGGTACGATAGGATGAGTCACATTGAGTTGTTGGTGAGGCATCATCCGTCGAGTGCTAGGTAACGAGGAGGGAAAATCAATCGATGGCGTTGTGAGGTTGTTACATTGATCTAGTGAAGATGGTTAAAACATGTGTTATGCATGCCTCCTAGCCATCGATCGCCTTCCTCGACCGATGGGCAATGTTAGCTGCTGACATAGGATCGTCGGTGAGGTTGGAATAGAGCTAGCTAGCTAGCCACCGGTGGTGGACTAAAGAAAATATGGCTTCATGAGTCAATGGAATCCATAACAGTTAATTTAAGCCAGCCAACCAGATAGCCACCCAGCTGAGACGTTGGTTGACGTTGTTAACTGTTGGCTGGCTAACTGGAGAAGATGCATTTACTCTTTGTGATTTGTCATTATATCCAGTAAAACTTTATCCTTCTTCCATATGAATAGTATTCTTTTTCCCTCACTCACATTTGTGTTTATTATCTCTCTTTTGTTGAATCTCCCTTTACTCTCTTCTCTTGCTATGTGTGTGGTAAATGGAAGGAGAATGAGAACTGGAACTGTTGTGCATCTGTGGAATGTTCTATGTCAAAACCAGTTAGTGAGTTTTCGGGTTCTACTCTGCATAGCCAAACAAAAACTTCCTTGAGTTATCTATGCACGATCCCAAATTGTATCAAACGGCAGTGGAAAGACAATTATTTGCCATAAAATTGGTGTGGTACCTTTTTTCCAGTTTGAGCACAGTTGTTAATTAGAGAACCATTGAAAACCAGCGCTGTAGTACTGGACAGCTGTTTCATCTGCCTAGTTTGGTAATCATTGGCAGTACGCACCCACTGGGGTTCAAACCAATGACCTTCCGGTAACAAGGCAAGCTCGTATACCATTCAGCCACTGGGACCCGATTCAATGGCTAGCCACTTCGTGGTTTTAGTGCGACTTCTAAGCAATGGCATCAGCAGGAAATCCATCCTCACACTTGACTGGATGAACCCCACTGGTCACTAGTACTATTTAACAATATTACCAAATCAAAAGCTCAAAATTCCCTCAATGATACCGTTAGGCAGCTATGCAGAGCCAGTGATTTCTCAGATGTAAAACCAGTACCATACAACAAAACTACTGAATCAGAATCAACTGTAAGAAGCACCTTAAAATCAAAAAGACTATTCCCGACGACGACAACAACAACAATAATAATAATCATACACCAAGCAATTCTCACAGACAGTCTGAGAAGTCGAAATCCCCGGGACAAACCAAGATTTAGCTGAAATAAAAACTTCAATCGTGAACCAACACATTGTCGACAGCATTACACAAATAAAAAAACAGAAGCATTACAATCTCAGAGTAGATAAGAACAAAGACAAATAATAAGGATTAAGTTAACAGGTGATGTGCAATCATTAGAACAGTGATACACACAGCCCAGGAGAACAAATTGATTAGCAAGTTAAATGAAATATCCATATAAGTGGAGATAATGTAGACAGATCGTCCAGGAGAGATTTTCCACACGGCAATAGCTTTATTCTGAAAATTGCGTTCACACAAAATACAGAATTTTTAAATAAATGTTTATTTTTATTTTGGTTACAGCTTGATGCCACACCGTATTTTCAGTACAAGTATTGAATTTTCAGCTTGGATATTGGTAGCCCAAATTTCGCAGGCCGACCATAAATATCGGATGTGCGTCGGCAGTGGATCGAACCCCGAACCATGTGCATTGCCGGCGAGAGTCCTAACCACTGTGCTACCGACGCACAAAACCAGGGAGTACTGGACAGCTGCTGTTCCATCCTAGTTTGGGAATCATCAGCAGTACGCACCCACTGGGATTCGAACCCAGGATCTTCCGGTTACAAGGCAAGCTCGTTTACCATATATATATGTATATATATATCCAAACCAAGTTCACTTTTAACAGTTTGAAAAAAATTTGTGGATTGGGTATATGATATTCATTATAATAAAGGTTTTACAAATAATAATTGTTTTACAAAGTGGAATTATTCCAGAGTCACTACGAGTTGAACCTCCCGAATATTAGCACAAATCCATACTTGCCGCAAATCATACCTCCAAAGCATTTTTACGAGAAAGAATACATAACTGCAACATCAAACTTAAATCTTATCGAACGAGAATCAAAAATATAGACGACTGCTTAACATTACTTTTTACAAGCCATATCTATGAATCCTTTCAAAAATTGTTTAATGAACGTGAATCTCATTTTCATAATGTCACTAAAAGAAGACAAATACAAAAATTCATGAAACTCGAAGAAAAGAAACAACCAAAGAAAATCTCAGCAAATGATATGAAGAATATTAGAGCCATACATAACATGTCAGACAAGATACTAACCGAAAATGAAATTTTATTACTACAGAAAGGTCTGAATCTCGATAACACTAGAAAGCCATTATCGATCCAGGAAATAGCACCTATGATCGAACCTGCTCTACAACAATTCATCAATGAAGAATCACAATCTGTTCGTCAAAAGATATTACACATATTAATGACACAACGAAACATACCATCTAATCTCACCAAACGAGAATATGAAGCCTTAAGAAATTTGAAGACAGACAAAAGCATCGTTATAACGAAAGCCGACAAGGGAAACGTCACTGTAATAATGAACAGAACGGATTATGAAAAGAAGGCGACTGAACACCTATCTGAAGGATCATACTTACTTATTGAAGAGAAGAAGAAATCCGTCGAATTCAACAAAATGAAACTAAATACAAACAGACTCCTTCAAGAAATGAAACACAAAATTGGAAATTCTTTCTGGTTTAAACTAAAACCAAAGTCTTATGTACCTTCAAGATTCTACGATCAACCAAAGATACATAAACCCACAGTTCCATTGAGACCAGTAATAGATTTCACCAACTCACCGACATACAACCTATCTAAATACTTACTCTCGATACTACAACCACTACAAAAGGACACTCAAAACATTGTCAGGAATTCATATGATTTCAAATCCCCAATAGACCACTGTCCACTGGACACCAGTCAAATAATTAAGATCTTAAAATTCTGTCTAGAAAATAATTATTTCACATTTAAAGGGAGTTTATATAGACAGACAAATGGTGTTACTGTGGGTTCACCAGTCTCACCAATAGTCGCCGACCTTTTCATGAATAAATTCGAAAATAACATCTTTTCAAGCATACTCCCTCCTAAAATATGGTTAAGATATGTGGATGATACTTTTGTAATACTAAAACGAGATCTACACAATTCATTCCTGGAGAAAATAAACTGTGTATGTCCCAGAATCCAATTCACTTCGGAAGCAGAATCAGACATCGGTGAACTATCATTTCGAGACTTCCTAGTTAAGAGAAAGGAAAACGGACATTTTAGTATATCCATATTCAGGAAGAAAACCCACTCAAATAAATATTTAGACTTCAGATCATCACACTCCATCAGCGCAAAGATTTCAGTTGTTTCAAGTCTTCTTAGACGAGCACGCTCTCTGATAACGGATGAGAAAGAAAAAGTGGAAGAAGAAATATCAAACATTACTGAAACTCTCCTAAAGCAAAACAACTACCCAAAGAACTTCATCAACAAAATCAACACAGACTTTAAGTATGGCCGAAAACGCATTCTGAAAACATGGACCTCGACAGTCATCATTCCATATAGAGCAGAGACGTCAGACGATATCAGAAGAGTACTCAATCAGCTTGACATTAGAGTTTTCTTCAAAACATCAAACACACTACGAAATAACCTTGTCCATATAAAAGACCAGATCCCTAAAGATTCTCTATCTAATTGTGTCTATAAAATAAAATGCTTGCTTGTAATGTGATGCGATATACATCTCGAGAAATCAAAATCAGAAGAAATGAACACCGTAGAGCATCTGTACGACTACATAGAAATCCAATTGAACTGGAAAAACTTGAAAAATCATCAGCCATAGGTCTACATGCAATAGAATCAGGTGACAAAATTGATTTTAACAATGTTGAAATAATCCAGAAAAACTTCAGAAATCATAAAGAACGTCTAATATCAGAAGCACTTCATGTCAAGTGGAATCAAAATTGCCTGAATAGGAATGATGGACTAAAACAGAATCTGACCTGGTTACAACACCTCCGCCTCCCCCCCCCATGAAGTGACAAAATCAACACGAATATGATATGCAAGTTCACTATGTAAACACACACTACTTTTATAATTTTACACTCTGATCAAATCCAACAATCCACACTTGACTTTGTTATCTTTACCGATTGTCCAATTTGACAACGAAAAATGCTCCCAGACTAACGAACGATGATCAAGTTAGTAAACTTTGTTTTGATATCATTAACAGATGTACTATTACCTTTGTTATTTGGTTTAGTGATCTTCATTGTTATTTTAACTTTCAATATGTCCTCCTTTTAACTTCACCTAATTTGTCTATTTTCTCACCCACCTCCTAACTCTTTGTTATATATGTGCTGAGATTTTGTAAATTCCGGTTTAATAATACTTTGATAAAGCTATTAGCATTAAATAGCGAAACGTCAGTAAGAGCAACAATATCGTTGGGTTTTTCATTCAATGGGAAATACAAAACCCTTAATTATATAGTATAATTATATTTCAATAGTTTACACGCAATGATGAGTTGTTTGCTATTGGTAATATTTCGAGCAAAATTACTGCCCGTGTTCACACCACTGTTGGAACTGTTTTGTTCACACATTTATGATTTGTACTCATACACATATAGTTCATTTTTGGGTAACTCAGTACAGCTGTCAGCATCTTGGAATATAATTCTTAATACAAAAACATGAATGAACAAAACAAAATGAACTATGTATATATGAGTACAAATCATAAATGTGTGTGTGAACAAAACAATTCCAACAGTTGGTGTGAACACGGGCAGTAGTAATTTTGCTCGAAATATTACCAATAACAAACAACTCATCACTGTGTGTAAACTATTGAAATATAATTATACTTTATTTGATCTAATTCACAATGCTCAAACTTCTAACTGACAGAATTTTTAGCTAGTTTCATTGCAAATTATCTCCTATTCGTTACGTAGAATCTTCATATAATATAATTGTGGTGGTGATTGGTTATATTATTATTATTGTTTCCTTTAATTCCTAGAGAAACATAGGGCTTCAATCGTGCGTCTCCATTGCGTTCGGTTCTCTGCTACAGTCTTCACCTGACTCCAAGTCTGCCCACACGTTTTCATCTCCTCTTCACATGACCTCCTCCAAGTCACCCTCACCCTGGCACTGACGACCAACTCGACGCTTCCCTTTCGGCCGGGTTCCACTCGAGCAATGGCTTGTCTAGTGATGCCACTCACTTGATGGCTTGTTTCCTCAGAGTATGGCCAGCCAATCCATCTCCATTTCCTCCTCCCTATTTGTTTCACAATCGGTTCCTGCTGTGTTGGTTCGCTCATCGCCAGAGATCCCTCGCTGTTGCTGATCTTTTCTGGTCAGCCATCTGATCTTGAGTATTGAGCGAAGACAGCTAGCTGTTAACGAAAGTCTGTAGTTTGTTTGAGGTGCTCTTTATGACGCGCAGTACAAGTCTCTGATCCATCTGTATAGTAGCACTGACTTCCCATTGGAGTTGAAAATCCGAATCTTATTTTCGATTCTGAGTGCTGTTGACCTTCACACAGACTTGAGAGTAGTGAAAGCTTGTGTTGCTTTTCCGATTCTTGCTTTGATATCCTCATCAGTTCCGTCCGCCTGTAGTTGAAACGATGCTTCCCAGTTCGGTGAGTAAAAGAGGTTGTTTCTTTCAGGTTCCTCCCATTTATGCTGATTGTGGTCTGTTGTTGTTAGTGTTGTTGTTGTTCTTGTCCAGGAATCTTCATTACCTCTGTTTTCTCTATGTTTACCTGAAGTCCTTCCTATCTTCTCTGGATGCTTCTTCTGCCAACTTGTTGCTTTTCGCTTGCATATCTTCCAGTTTGTGGGAAATCAGATATATATCATCGGCGAAATCCAGATCCTCCAAGTTTTTTGTGTGAGTCCATTTTATGCCTGATTGGTTGAAGAATATAAACTGAATAGGTCTAGCTAAATTTTTTTGTTCCGATAGTCTAAGTCACGCCGATCTCCCAGCCTGGTGCATGTAAATGACTTCATAGTCATTATACGGTATTCGGTAAGTTTCATTATTTCTCTTAATTGGATCTGTCTCTTCCTTAATCAGACAAACTTTGTCTCTGATTGAGTTGGTCGGTTTAACTTGTAGCGGTAAATAATTCTCTAAAATTATTGACCACAGCAATCATCACTGAATATTGGATACTGACTCTCACTGTTTAATTGGACTTGTTTAGCTGATGGCTTCCGGTCAAGCATCCATGCCATTTGGTACTCCGTCGTGTCACGTTCGTGCACGATCACTAGCCATTTAAGCAATCAGTACGCAATCCGTTTTGGTCCAGAAATATATCTTGTAGTTTGGACGATTAAATATGGTCTTTTGCTTTGCCTAAGGTACATGAGGAACGAATACTATAGAAGTTGTTGGTATTTGATCTTGCGTTAGTATACTCCGTACAGTTCGCGAATGTCGATACCGTCAGCCTCTAAAAACTTAATTCTAACCTCACTAAGAATCTTATGTGACGTCGCGCAGTTACTAATGCTGCATTACTGTACGTTATATCAAATTAACTGACAAATAGGTGTATAAGCGTACCAGCCGAGTTCATTACTGTCATTACCGTTATAACAATCAGCAGGCGCGGACATAACACTTATCTAACAGGGTAAATAGAAAGAACAGATCGCTACTAATTGTAGTAATCTGAAGATTAAAAGAACCCATATGAAACGGTATAAATACGACGTATTCTAATGGATAGAAAATTTGGATAGCTATGCGACAAACAGCGGGGAATGAGGAAACAGGCATAAAATGGACTCACACAAAAAACTTGGAGGATCTGGATTTCGCCGATGATATATATCTGATTTCCCACAAACTGGAAGATATGCAAGCGAAAAGCAACAAGTTGGCAGAAGAAGCATCCAGAGAAGATAGGAAGGACTTCAGGTAAACATAGAGAAAACAGAGGTAATGAAGATTCCTGGACAAGAACAACAACAACACTAACAACAACAGACCACAATCAGCATAAATGGGAGGAACCTGAAAGAAACAACCTCTTTTACTCACCGAACTGGGAAGCATCGTTTCAACTACAGGCGGACGGAACTGATGAGGATATCAAAGCAAGAATCGGAAAAGCAACACAAGCTTTCACTACTCTCAAGTCTGTGTGAAGGTCAACAGCACTCAGAATCGAAAATAAGATTCGGATTTTCAACTCCAATGGGAAGTCAGTGCTACTATACAGATGGATCAGAGACTTGTACTGCGCGTCATAAAGAGCACCTCAAACAAACTACAGACTTTCGTTAACAGCTAGCTGTCTTCGCTCAATACTCAAGATCAGATGGCTGACCAGAAAAGATCAGCAACAGCGAGGGATCTCTGGCGATGAGCGAACCAACACAGCAGGAACCGATTGTGAAACAAATAGGGAGGAGGAAATGGAGATGGATTGGCTGGCCATACTCTGAGGAAACAAGCCATCAAGTGAGTGGCATCACTAGACAAGCCATTGCTCGAGTGGAACCCGGCCGAAAGGGAAGCGTCGAGTTGGTCGTCAGTGCCAGGGTGAGGGTGACTTGGAGGAGGTCATGTGAAGAGGAGATGAAAACGTGTGGGCAGACTTGGAGTCAGGTGAAGACTGTAGCAGAGAACCGAACGCAATGGAGACGCACGATTGAAGCCCTATGTTTCTCTAGGAATTAAAGGAAACAATAATAATGTGATTGAAGCAGACCTCTGAAGTAGAAGACAAATCGATAAAATAAATGAGGAAAGCATGTATATCAAACTGGTGGACGAGTCCCAAATAGGACGAAATGCGCATTATTCTGAATTCCACTGTTAGTCAGTATCCACCAATTAACTTCAAATTCCTCCCTTAACTATTTGAATATATCAAAAATACAACAGTTTGTATAAAATATGTGTTGGTGACCCCCACCCCACTAAGTCTCTAACCCAGTACCCATTCCGTTTCAAACGTGAAAGTGTTATCCACTAGACCACTTGGGCCACGACAACCGCCTCTTTTACGACGGGTTATATTAATTATTAAATTAAATTAAGAGGGGAATATTTTATATGAAATATGGTAATCTTTCGCATTTACTTGAAATGCCTTTAGAATCTGATCACTTCAATACATTTAGTAATAATAATAATATTAATAATAGTACTAGTGGTACAGTGTGGAATTTTCAGCACATATCTACAATATTTGCATCTAATTTTATCAAACATTTAAAAGGAGTGTTTCAAAAAAAATAAATATAAAGACAACAACAAGAAATAAACAAAAACGAAAATAGTTTAAATAAAAGCGAAAAAATACCAAGAAGTAGGAAGGAAAATAAACATCATATAATAATAACTCAGTATTGGGTAGTGTAAGCTGTGATATGATTATGCATGGTGACAGCAAAGCTATAGTCATACAAGAAGTTATGAAATGATATTTAAGAATGTTTATCGCCAAGATGATCAGTTAATTTGGTTGAAAAACCAACACTAAACAATCATAAAATAACATTTCAGGGTTGTTTATTGTCAGGTCTAATGCGGTGTTTGTAGTGGTAGTGTGAGTAATCCTGCATAATACAAAATTTTAAGATGGTGATAATGGCGTTCACAACCAAGATTGTCAGTTTAATATTGCCGAATAGTATAGAAAATAAGGAAAAACAACCACAAAAACTAATGATCACATGATGGTTAATGACAAGACAATTTTGTAATACTCATAGTGCTAATAGAGTCGGAACCAGTAGATACACAAAAGAAGGAATATAGTAAAGTACAAAAAAGGAAGCCAATGTTAATAATTTATGTAGCTAAGTGTGTTTAAGAAGGAGTTCCCTACAGAAAACAAAATAAGAGAGAAATAAAAGAGCCTAAAATTATGTTATTAACAACAAAACAAGTCATAGGTTTCGCGCTTAACATTGTCTCTGGCACTTAGAACACGGGCCAGTAGATTATGTAAATATTTAACGGTTGTTTAGTTCAACTTTGTGTGTAATACACCTACCTGTACAGTGATTGGATGATTGTGTGTGTGTGTGTGGATGGGTGAGTCACTGAGTGAGGTGCTATTGGCATTCTGATATATTGAAAGTAAAGATATAATTTGTGCTTTTCTGTAGAAAGCACCTTTCACAGCACAGATAACTATCAGGTGTATTAACCTTGACCAGCAGTTATCTTTCAGCAGCACAGAAGAAAACAGGTAATCAATCACTAATTGCGATGGTGTGTGTGTGGGTGGGTAGTGAAAGAGATAGAGAGAGAGATAGCAGAAATACATACAGCCTTACATGACTGACTACCTACGTAATGACCGCTTATATTATTTTTGTTGCTGTCTGGTAAATCGTTTATATTCCACTAATCTAGGTCATTATTTGTTTAACATATGCGTAAATAATTCTTCTCTATCCTGAATACAGTTCAGTGTGTTCACCTGTATATGCATGTGTGTGTGCATGCGCGCGTTGAAAACAGTTTGCCGTCAGTAGTCATTAATTATCTGCACTACAAAACAATTTGATTGCCAGGTCATTTAGTGGCAGTTTGTCTAACTTTTATTGATCGAATAATCAGTCATACAGCGTTTCACAATAATAAAACCTGAAGTGTTGGTTTATGTAAGGATTTGATTGATCTAAGGTTTCACCCTGGACTGATATCAGGGAGTACAGCACAGCTGTTTCGTTCTTGTCAGAGACTCTTCATCAGCAGGCATCCACCAAGGTTCAAGTCTACGAACTTCAGGTTACAAGGTGAGCTAGTAGACCATTTAGCCACTGGAACAGGATTGAATGGACCATGAGTTCTAACTATTGCCATTTCACAATATATATGGTGGGACCTCAAATAACTGTTCCTTTATCTGACTTAGTGGACGCCAGTGGTCATGACTTCTCACTACAACTCCAGGTAACTGCAATGACCACAGTACTACAAAATTCTTGGCCAAATTTATCGGGACAGGGGATTATTTTGTCCCCTTTTTTTAATTCCTTCACGTTCCCAGTGGAACATAGGGCTGCAAGCTAGAGGCTTGAAGTTTCTTTAGCAGTGTTTATTTTTACAGGATGAGGTTGCTAGCCTCATGCCCAACCTTTTCCCCTTTACCAGCTTTATTTCTGGCTTAGCGAGGTAAAGGAGTGCGTCGGTGGCCAGGGATCGAACCCCGGACCATGTGCATGGTCGGCGAGTATCCTAGCCGCTATGCCACCGACGCACTCATTTTGTCACTAGTGTACTAGTATAAATCTCGCATCATTTTAAATTTGGTTCTCACTCTGGTGTTGTCATGACGATATACCATTTTGGATGTCATCACAAACCAACCTCATTTAGAGAGATCACTGACAACTGAGTTCCTGAAAACGATGTCGTCTTGGTTTGGGTCTCTTCAGGTTGCAAAGCCACCTCATTGACCATTCAGCCACCTGAACCAGAATTCAATGACCCATGAACTGTAACTTTGTCAACTTGCTATATACTGCTACCCTCAATCAGAAGAGTCCCAAACCAAGAGAAAGCAGCTGTCTAGCAATCCCTGGTTCTCAGTGACCTACCTCTAGCTAATGTTCCTAATGAAATGGACAATGAAATTAATCCAAATTTTCTGATATCCAGTTAAATCTTGATTACAGTTCATGCGATTTTGTATTTGTGGATTATTCATGACTTGGACATGATTATGGGCGGCCTGTTTAAAACATGGGCTACCAAAAACTGCCATCTATCTATTGCGTATATTTTCTCTCGTTCGGTTTGTTTTAATCGATTAAGATATGACCTACGTTGTTCCTCATTCACAAGTTTCTACTAAACTTCAGGTAAAGTCTGATTGTGGGTGGCAGTGTGTTCCAATACAACATGAGACAACTGTTCTTCATTTATGTCCTTGAGTCCCAAAATGTACTTTGGACCATCTTACAATTGGCTTCCAACTAGATATCGTGGGTGGATTTCTTAAAGGAAACAAAGCAGATATGTTATCATAATGGAATGATTTGTTCTTCAGCTCAGAGACCACATTGTGTCACAGGATATACTCTCAGTTAATATTTTACTTGTAGATACTGTACGAAGGGAGAATACTAAGCAAGAAACTCCTCTGAAAATTCTGTAAATTATATGGATACTGTCTAGAATAAAGACGTTATTATTGAACAAAAAATTAGTATTGATCGTTTTAATTGATGGAATTATGGGAATTTTGAGAATACATCTCACTTAGCGTTGTTGTTGTTGTTGTCGTGTCTCCTTTTTACCACCTCCCTAACCGTGAAAACACCAAAGTCAACAGCATGGAACAGTGTAGAGGAAATATTTAAATTTCAGGTGTGTAGGAAATAATATCAAAGTTGGAGTGAGTGTGAAGACGAACAAAGACTGCCAGATTAAGCATCTCATGTAGTCAATTCACATCTTGTTCCTTCGACAGCACAATCATGAATATTCTACGTGGAAGCCGGAAACGATAAGAATGAAAAAGAAATATCCAGTGTGAATATATGTGAGACATGTTTGAATATATTTCGTTCAGAAGAACAAATACAATTTAATACTTCTAATTTCTTTCCCCAAATTCTTTCTCTTTCTATATTTTCGAAAATATAGAAATCATCCGACTTCCGGAGGGAAAAGCACGCCTGATCTCAAAACATAATTGATTTGTCTTTGCAGTGAAACGAATCAACACATAGTGTTGTGAGATGAAAACAGAAGGAATTTGAATTCCACGCGTATATATATTATCGTCTCCTTTAGTTTCTAGAGGAATACAGGGCTTCAGCCACACGTCTCCATTGCGTCTGGTTCTCCACCAACGTTTTCATCACACGGCTCCACGTCTGTCCACATGCTTTCGTATCCTCCTCCATGTCACCCTCGCACTGATGACCAACTCGCCACTTCACATTCGGACAACACTCAAGCAATGGCTTGGAGTGTGATGTCATTCACTTGATGGTTTGTTCTCTCAGAGTGTGGCCAATCCACCTCCATTTCTTCCTGCATATTTCTTGCACAATCGGTTCCTGCTCGTTTGGTTCGTTGGTTCATTGTCAGAGATCTCTGTTGCTGATCTTTTCTGGCCGGCTATCTGATCGTGAGTAATATTGAGCGAAGACAGCTGTTGATGAAGGTCTGTAGTAGTAGTAATAGTTCGAAGTGCCCTTCATGACGCGACGCCAAGTCTCTCATCCGGATAGTGCATAGCACTGACTTCAAATTGGAGTTGAAAATCCGGATCTTATTTCTCCTTCTGAGTGCTGTTGATGAAAGCTCGCCTTTCTTTTTCGATTGTCGCTTTGACATCCTCATCAGTTCCGTCCGCCTGTAGTTGAAACGATGCTTCCCAACTAGGTAGGTAGATAAATGAGGTTGTTTCTTTCATGTTCCTTCCATTTACGCTGATTGTTGTCTGTTGTTAGTGCTGTTGGTCATGAATCTTCATCATCACCTTGTTTTTCTCTACGTTCACCTGAAGTCCTATCCTTGGTGCTTCTTCTATCGTCAACTTGTTGCTTTTCACCTGCATATCTTCCAGTTTGTGGGAAATCAGACATATATCATCGGCGAAGTCCAGATACTCCAAGTTTTTTGTGTGAGTCCATTTTATGCCTGTTTCCTCATTGCCAGCCGCTGTCTGTCGCATTATCCAGTCTACTGCAATCAGGAAAATCATTGGCGATAGTAGGCAACCCTGTCTTACTTCTGTCCTCACTTCGAAGGATTCAGTGAGTTTCCCGTTGTGGATTACTTGGTATGCAGCATTGTTGTACAATTACTGGATGAGGTGTATAATTGTCGGTGGCACCCCGTAGTAGCGAAGTAGTTGCCAAAGTACCTCTCGATCGACGCTGTCAAAGGCCTTTTCAAAGTCGATGAAGTTGAGATAGAGAGGTGACTGCCGTTCCAAACTTTGTTCAATGATGATCCGTAATGTGGAGATCTGATCAATGCATGACTTGTTTCTCCTGAATCCAGCCTGTTCCGGTCGAAGTTTTTCATCCAGGTTGGCATGTTTGATTCTCTCCAGGATGATGCGGCTTAGTATTTTGCTCGGGATGGACAGTAGCATAATTCCGCGACAGTTCTTGCATTGACTTAAGTCTCCTTTCTTAGGTAGTTTGAATAAGTAGCCTTTCTTCCAATCCGCAGGTACCTTGCCCTCTTTCCACACCTTCTCCAGTAGTGGTGTCATCACACGTAGATATATATATTCGTATAAGTTAAATTTATTGAAAAAATCCTGTACACTTTGGTAATATACAGTCTGACATTATTCCTGTTTATTGCATATATATTAAACAATAAATGATACCGTTCCACTCTATGACATGACAAATAAACAAACTGTCATGGAATTAAATATAGTATAGGATATCTAAAGCACAATATCGTTAATGAAATTAAATTTCAGCCATATGAATTAATGGATAACAGTCGAGGTGGTGTTGGTGGTCATCATAACAAATATTATTAATAAGGATAAGTCTGTTCAAGTGTTTATATAATCTAGGTAATGGCGCGAGTGTTGTATAGGTAGAATGTGTATACTAACTAGTAACGGTCGGGGAGGGGAAAATAACTCTTGTCACACGGCGATTAGGTAATATACTATTAATAATAGTGATAAATCGTAAAACACAGATCAAAATGTACCAATACAGAACAACATGATACCAAAAATACCGTTAGCATTATAGATAAAATAAGATAAACAGATAATATTTATAGTTATTCGATGTCATCGGGAGAGATAGCTATTCTGGTTGGGAGTGGTGAAGGCCAAGGAGGGGGGAGAGATTGAGCACACTCTTTCTGAACATAAAGATTGGGTTGATAAATCATCAAGGCGGCTGCCTTAGCTATACTCGGCAACCAAATACAGAGGGCTAGTTTCGCATATGCCAGTTTACGCCGTCTCTGGCGTAGACGTGATATCCGGCTGGCTGTCGACCAAAGGGCGTGTGTACTGCTCAGCAGTCCTCTCCGCCCTCCTTTATGGCTGTGAGACATGGCCATTGAGAGAGGAAGACATGAAAATATTAGGTGTCTTCGATCATAGGTGTCTGCGTTCTATCTCCCGTGTGAAGTGGTATAATAAGGTGAGCAATATTGAGGTTAGGCGTCGAGTGCTAGGTAGGTGGGAGGGGAAATCAATCGACGAGGCTGTGAAATTACATCGACTGAGATGGTTAGGACATGTGTTACGCATAGCTGCCTAGTCATCGCCTTCCTCGACGGGCAATGTTAGCTGACATAGGGTCAGGCTGGAAAAGAGCCAGCGGCGGTCAAACGAAAACATGCCTTCACCAGTCAATGAAATCTACAACAGTTAGTCTAAGTAACGTAGGGAGATGTAGACTTCCTGACTTGTTGGGGTCCTCTGGACGGTAAAAACCAATGAAGGTTGGAAACGATTGGTGACATGGCTCAAAATCGTTCTCAATGGCTAGCGCAGATGCATCCACTCCTTGTGACTTATGATTTCCGATGAAACTGTTTTGTTCTTCGTTATTACTATTCCTTTGTCTCACACCTCTGTTTACTGTCTTTATTATGCGTTTCTCCTCTTGCTTTGTGTGCTACATGGAGTGTGTCGACTTGAACTTCCGCACATATGTGCAAAGTTTCTATGTCGAAAACAGACAGACAGACTTAGCAACCGAAGGCGTAAAAACTTGGGGAATCGAGTTGGCGCCTGGTTTAGAACTATAAAGTCTGAATTCTTTATCGGTGTTGTGCTCCGTATCCACTAGGTGTGTCAGTAGGAAGCTCGGTGGGCTTTCTGAGTGGTTCTACCTGTATAACTGTCTCCATATGAACAGTTAAATGTATAAATGCACATTGAATTGGTCAGAGTCTGTAGCTTATCGTTCATCTGTGTTGGTATTATACGAAGAGTGGTGAATTTTAAAAATAGCGTTGTGGCAAACAGTGTTTTAGGTATTATTTTTCAGAGCTTCGAAGCCAGTGATTCAGTAGCTGTATCTTCCATAAACGGTGAAGTCATATATATATATATATTTATATACACCTTCTGCGCCACTTGCAGGCATTTCTCTCTCTGTGTTCTCTTTATGGATAATTATTATTGTTTCCTAGAGGAACATAAGGTTTCTGCCGCACGTCTCCATTGTTTTCGGTTTTCCGCCAACGTTTTCATCTGGCTCTACGTCTGCCCACATGCTTTCATCTCCTCTTAACATCACCTTCTCCTCAATGTCACCCTCGCACTGACGACCAGCTAGCCACTTCCTATTAGGGTACCACTCGAGCAATGGTCTGGCGTGTGATGTCACTCACTTGATGGTTTCTTTTCTCACACTATCGCTTCCTTCATATTTCTTCCATAATTGGTTACTTCTGGGTTGGTTGTTGGTTCGTTCTCAGAGATCCCTAGCTGTTACTGATCTTTTATCACCGGCCATCTGATTTTGAGTAGTATTGAGTGAAGACAGTTATTGATGAAGATCTGTAGTAGTAGTTCGAAGTGCCCTTCGTGATGCACCATGTCTCTGATCCGCATAGTGAGTAGCCTTGACTTCACATTGGAGTTGAGAATCCGGATCATATTTTTCATGCTGAGTGATGTTGATCTCCACACAAACTTGAGAGCAATGAAAGCTTGCATTGCTTCCCCGATCGTCGCCTTGATATCCTCGTCAGTTACGTGCGTCTGTAGTTGAAACGATGCTTCCCAGTAGGTAGCTAGGTAGTTAAATGAGGTTTCTTCTTTCAGATTTCTCTCACTTGCAGGCATTTCTCTCTATCTGTTCTCTTTATGGATTAATAATATTACTATTGTTTCCTAGAGAAAAATAGGGCTTTAGCCACTGCGTTCGATTCTCCGCCAACGTTCTCATCACATGTCTGCACGTTTGCCCACATGCTTTCATCTCCTGTTCGCATCCCCTCCTTCTCCTCCATGTTACCCTAAGACTGACCACCAGCTCACCACTTCCCATTCGGTAGAGTTCCACTCGAGTGATGGCCTGGCGTGTGATGTCACTCACTTGATGGTTTGTTTTCTCAGAGTATCACCAATCCACCTACCTCCATTTCTTCCTCCATATTTCTTGCACAAGTGATTCCTAGTTGGTTCATTGTTCCCAGAGATCGCTGTTGTTGATCGTTTCTAGCCATCTGATCTTGAATAGTATTAGGCGAGGGCAGCCGTTGATGAAGATCTGCAGGATCTTCGGAGTGTCCCCCGTGACGCGTCAGGTCTCTGATCCGTATAGTAGCACTGACTTCACAGTCGAGTTGAAAATCCGGATCTCATTTTTGATGCTGAGTGCTGTTGATCTTCACACAGACTTGAGAGTAATGAAAGCTTGCTTTGCTTTCCCGATCCTCGCTGCTTCGATATCCTCATCAGTTCAGTTCGCTTTTAGTTGAAACGATGCTCCCCAGGTAGGTAGATAGGTGAGTAGGTAGGAAGGTAGGTAGATAAAGGAGGTTGCTTCTTTCAGATATATGCCATTTATGCCGATTGTTGTCCGTTGCTGTCTTTTTATGGAGACATCAACAAATTTTTCAGGTTATCCGTTCTCATAACACGACTTTTCTACTTTCCTAGTTTTATCGTCGAAAGTGTTGGTTGTGAGGATTTTTCTAGCACGATTCATCAAGGTACTGATCAGATATTTTTAGTTTGTATACAATAAGAAAAAACGACCTGAAATGAATGCATTTGCTAGCCTATTACTTTTTCCAGAAAATATCGTGCTTAACACTGACATCTTGCCTTTTTGTTAGCAGAATGTAAAGAAATGACCAAGTATTATCTTTGTCTGTTTCATATATGTGCTTCATCTGTTGTTGCGACATATTGAACGTTTTGAGAGGGACTTAAGAATCGATTTGATACTGATATGAGGTAGTAGCATCTTGCATATATCTACAGTATAACGAAATCTCGTTGTCGTGTTGTGACGTGTGTAACTGACAAGATTTACCAGTAATGTTCAGCAGCACAAAAATATCAAATGGCGAAGAGACAGATTTGACGTCGAAGAGAAGCAATGGGCCAGTATTGCAGTGAAACATGGGAGACATCAAACGAAGACAGAGGAACACAATACGAAGGACAGAAATAGCACAACACAGACGTTCTGTGCAAATGACGATTTTCATATATTGCTCTCTTGGGTTCCTAGTGGAAAATAGGGCTTCAACTGCACGTCTCCATTTGTTTCTGTCTTCTGCTGTACTTTTCACCTGCATCCATGTTAGTCTATGTTGTTTCAACTCCTCTTCACACGATTTCCTCCATGTCATCCTTGCACTGACGACCAACTCGCCGCTTCCCTTTCGGGTTCCACTCGAGCACTGGCCTGACGCGCGATGTCACCCAGCGGTCTCCTCAGAGAGTGTCCAATCCATCTCCACTTTCTCCTGCATATTTGTTGGGCTATTGGTTCCTGTTTCGTTTGTTCCCATAGTTTCTCGTTGGTGATTCTTTCCGGCCATATGATCTTGAGTATAGAGCGAAGACAGTTGTAGATTAAGGTCTGCAACAGACTGTTGGAAATATTCTGTGTGACCCGCCAACTTTCTCATCCGTATAGAAGAAGTGACTGACTTGGCATCGTTTGTATTGAAAATCCGAATTTTGTTGTTGATGCTGAGTGAGTGACGAAGATTTCCAGATTGGTTTCGGGTTGATGAATGTGTTTCTCGCCTTCCCGATTCTCGATTTGACATCCTCGTCGGTTCCACCTGCCTGTAGTTGAAACAATGCTCCCTAGATAAGTGAAAGAAGTAACCTCTTTCAAATCCCTCGCGTTGATGGTGATTGGCACTGAATGTTGCTGCTGTTGTTGTTGTTGGTTGGTTATTTTCATAACCTCCGTCTTGTCTATGTTCACTTGGAGTCCTGTCTTTGCTGCTCCTTCGACCAGTTTGTCAGTTTTCGCTTGTAATTCTTCGATTTTGTGTGACATCAAACATAAAGTTGTACATAATTTCCCTGTATGTTCATACCAGATTGCTTGCTAATGAACATTCTGTTACCGTGTCTGTTGTCTTCTCCCGGTGTCGTATAACCGTAATGGTTGATAAGAAATTACCCAAAAAATAGATATTCGTTTAAATTACCTTCTCTAATTATCATAATGGAAACAATTAAGTAATATTAATATTGCAATACGATTATGATCGCCTTTCAAGTCATCTGTATCACCCGAATTCCATTTAAACGCTACACGCGCTGATAACCGGTGATTTTAAACAATCTGTGTGACAAAATTGATCATTGAAAAAAATGTTGTAGGGAAAGGAATAGAGTGAGAATCGATTAATAAAGCTCAGAATTACATTAATTTGAAAAATTTGCGATCAGCTGTCATAATCAGTTAGATAATTACCCTTTGAAAAATAAATACTGAATGCCAATAAGAAGCATTAGATCACGATAAGAAGCTTATTTTCAAGTATTGGTTTTGTAGGGATTTTGTTTGATTGCATGGAGGATTTCATCATGAACTGACATCAGTTAGAGAACCACTAGAAAACCTGTGAGTACTGGACATCTGTTTCGTCCTAGTTTGGGACTCTTCATAAGTACGCACCCACCGGGTTTCGAACCCAGGACCGATGGAAAGTCCCAAACTAAGACGAAACAGCTGTCCAGTGCTCCCAGGTTTTCCGATGGTTCTCTAACTGATGTCAGCTCATGATGAAATCCTCCATGCAATTAAACAAATTCCCTACAAACCATCACTTGAAAATTAATCTGATGCTCACTAGTGACTGGCCCTATTCAGGCAGTTAACCTGGGGTTCTAGTGGGAAGCCATGACCAGTAGGGTCCAGCAGGCTGAAGATGAGGCAGTAACTCATCTGAGAAGACATTGCGAAATGGTCGCGCCATGTTGTGAATTTTCAGAAGTTAGAATTCGAGGACCATTGGATCGGGTCCCAGTGGCTCAGTGGTCTACGAGCTCGCCTTGTAACCGGAATGTCCTGGGTTCGAACCCTGGTTGGTGCGTACTGCTAAGAAGCTTATCACTTATTAGTTAAGCGGAAAGATCTATCCACAGAAAATCCAAAATGTAAAAGACAACTCAGAAACTACTCTAGTTGGATGATCCGAGCGATTTGTAGCCCTACCACTGTGAAAGGGAAACTGAACACGCCAAAAAGGATTCACATAGAAAATGGCTATTTATCTGGATCTACGATTCAATGGAGACTTATCATCGGCAGAAATACTGAGAAGCCTTCTGTTTCATTTATCGAAGTAAATCTTCTCTGCAGATGAGCTTCCATTAACTTTCTCTAAAAAACACCGATGATTAGGTTGAACGTGAGGGATAAGCTACCATTGCTGGCCTCATTAGTGTGCGCCTAATGAATTACCTGCACCTTTAGGGCTGGGCATGTTGGCGGGACTCAGAGTTTGCTATACAAACGTTTCATGGAACAGTTGTTCTCATGGTTTTATAGATTATTGCTAAGATAATTTACTGTATATGTGCACTTCTGCAGCTTGAGAATGATGTCTCTAAGAAGAGTAACTCTTTGCTGAACGCCATTTTTTTTCATAACTAATCGTTAGTTAGATTTATCTTCAGAAGTGCATTCGGATTGGTTGATTTAAACTAAACCTAAGGTCGTATCATTTAGATGCGTGGGTGTGTGAAATTTAGAATTTATCAGTTGGAATTACATTTATTGATGATTTTATCATTACAAGGACAGATGGATCCAGATCATTCTTTCAGGTCATCACATTCCACTGGATCTATAGATTTTCACTTGAAAACTTCCGTTCAAAGCTTATCCATATGCATAAATAATGTCAGCTAAAAAAATAGTAAAGTTCTTTTAAGTGACCTTGAAACCTGTTTAGATAAACAAATAATTTTAAATTTATTAGGTTTTTTTTCATACACAAGATTTCAAGTATTTCGGAGTCGTTGTTTGAATCGCATCAGTTTCTCAGATGGTTTTACGCATTTTTATGCAACTTAAAGGTGTTTTTATTGCATTTGGGTTGAAGGCGGTGCGAAGTGGTCACTCTATGTCATGAATCGGCAGAAGTTAGAATTCATGGGCTGGCCACTGCACCGGGTCTCAGTGGCTAATTCGTCTACGGGCTCGCTTTCTACCCAGAAGGTCTCGGGTTGGAACTCCGGAGGGTGCGAACTTCTCAAGAGTCCCAAACTAGACTGACAAAACAGCTGTCCAGTACTCCCAGATGGTCTTCCAATGGTTCTCTAAGTGATGTCAGCTCATCACGAAATCCTCTAACCGATCAAACGAAATCCCTACAAACCAATACTTGAAAACTTTAATTCTTTGGTGTCCTGGAAGTTGAATATCCCGAGACGTTTTGTTTCAGTTGTGATGATATCTACCCCATTCACTGAATTTGGCAAAAACACTCAGCAATAAAACAAACATTCCAGCTATTAATTTATCTGTATTAATTTTTCCAAAGCCTTTAAATACTACCTTTATTTACAGTGCCGCAATATTTGTACTGACTTCCTTATGACCACTGTTTTTCTAGGTCATTTAAAACCTTTGTACTCGTAACTGCTTTCTAGCCTTATTTCGGTTGATTCGAAGGAGCGAAAGCTGTGTTGTCAGTAGTTTGGCTTCATCCTTTTTTGTTTCACGTGTTGGTGGTATCGTGTCGTAATGGTTGTCGTCACGGATATTGATTAGAACGAATCTATTGGATAGGAAAGTTCATCCCCTCAAGAGACTCGTAAACTTTGATTGGACACTAGTTACTAACTAGTGTAATGTGTTTAGTCCTATCGAATGAAATGATTGTGTCGGCTTGTGTTCTATGCTTGTTTTGGTGATTATCTTTATATATGGTGGAGTGAATTCTCTTGTGGTCTTTGATGATGGTTTCTTGTTGGTGTAATGACTTAAATTTAAACACTTTCTGATGAAACTGCTTGTGTGGGTATTCATTCTTTTTGAAGACAGTTAGTAGATATTTCTCTTCCATTGTCATCAGCAACGGAGTGTTGTAGCATATTTCAGCTCTTTTAAACAATGTGTGGAAACAGTTTATTTTGTGGGTAATTGGGTTATTTATTATTATTGTAGTTGAGTATTTGGTCTGTGTACGCTGATTTTCTGTATACTTGTGTTTCTAAATTTCTTGTATTAGTACTCTTGGTTAAGATATTTAAGAATGGAATTCTGTTGTCTGATTCTTCTTCTCTTATGAATTTAATGTCTTCAGATATTGAGCCCGAATAGCTCAGTGTTACCGTCTCTGACTGCAGCACTGGGAAATGAGTTCCTTCAAGGTTGCAGGTACTCCTTGCTGACGAGTGCCAACTAGCCCGAAACTTTGGCGAAAGGCTTCCGATTGCCTCCAACTATCTAATGTCATCAAATGTTGTATTCGCTTCGGCGGTACATTTACTAAAATTGGAACGATACAGAGAAGATTAGCATAGCCCCCTGCGCAAGGATGACACGTGAAATCGTGAGGCATTCCATATTTTGTGCGTTGGTGACACGGAGGTTAGGACGCTCGCCGACCATGCACAAGGTCCGGGATTCGATCCCCGACCGACGCACTCCTTTACCTTGCCAAACTAGCAATAAAAAGCCGGTGAAGAGGAAAGGTTGGGCATGAGGCTAGCAACCTCATCCTGTAAAAGTAAATACTGCTACAGAAAACTTCAAGCCTCTAGCTTGAAGCCCTGTGTTCCACTGGGAACGTCAAGGAAAGAAAAAGATATTTTCAAGTTTTGGTTTTGCGGGCTTTTTGGTAGAAGTATGGAATTCTCAGCATGCAATATCGGAAGCCCAAATTTTGCAGGCCGACCATTGATATCAAGTGTGTGTCGGCAGGGGATCGGACCTCGGACCATATGAATGGTCGGCGAGAGTCCTAACCTCTGTGCCACTGACGCAGAACGATTTCAGCATAGCTGAAATTCTAGGAAGAGGCTTCCATTCATCACACAAAGAGAGGTTGACTTCTGATGCCTTGTTTATTTAACCAAACTGAGTACACTGATAATACATATCCAAATGAACTGTCGTCAAGATTTGACAGAATAGTTCTAAAATATTTGAGCGCTGAGTGAGAAGTAGACATTTGTAAGCCCAAGGTCAAATTTTGATCACAACTCATACAATTTTGTTTATTATACATGTTGATACCTGTTTCATGACTCATGATTGGACAAAGTTTTAAAAACAAGAGATGTTCGTTTTATGTATATATAAACCTCTGTTATGTTAATTTCGATTAGTTTCCCTGAAGAAGTTCGGACCAAATTGTGGAACGAAACGTTGGAATTAATCATTTCAATCTAGCTGAGATTTTACAAATATAATTTTTTTATAAATATTTAATCCTATTTTGTAACCCCTGTAAAAATATTTTCATGTTTCGACGTGTTTTCCATATACAACAAACGACAAGGACATACACAATATCGTGCCTATGATTTATAAGTCTTAACAGCAAATGTCACTTGAGTGACATTTTAATTTAATGTATTCTATTGTAACATTATTATTATTATAGTTCCCTTGGTTCCGAGTGAAAAATAGGGTATCAACAGCACGTATCCACTTTGTTCTATTTTTTGCAGGCCTTTGTAGCTCACCCCACAATTGTCCATAATCTCTTATCTCCTCCGGCTTACACGATCTCTTCCACGTTACTCTCGACGTTATACCCCACTCGTCCACGTCCTTGGACGATCTGCTCAGTATGCTCCACATCCACCTCCATTCTCTTCTACATATTTATTGGGCACTGTAACATTTAGAATAAAATATTCAGCGAAGAAACTCATTGCAACGAATTTATCAATATCAAGTATTTTCTGTGCTACAGTACAACTTATTATTATTGTATTATTGTTCCCTTGGGTTCCTAGTGGAACATAGGGCTTCAACTGCACGTCTCCACTTGCTACTGTCTTGTGCTGTACTTTTCACTTGCGTCCATGTTAATCCATACTGTTTCATCTCCTCCTCACACGATCTCCTCCATGTCACCCTTGCACTGACGTCCCACTCGCCACTTCCTTTTCGGGTTCCACTCGAGCTATGGCCTGACGCGCGATGTCACCCAGCGGTCTCCTCAGCGAGTGTCCAATCCATCTCCACTTTCTCCTGCATATTTTTTGAGCGATTGGTTCTTGTTTTGTTTCTTCCCATAGATACTTGTTGGTGATTCTTTCCGGCCATCTGATCTTCAGTATAGAGCCAGCGAAGACAGCTGTTGATAAAGGTCTGCAACAGGCTGTTGGAAATATTCTTTGTTACCCGCTGCCAAGTTTCTGATCCATCCGTATAGAAGAACTGACTAGACGTTTGTATTGAAAATCCGAATCATTTTGTTGTTGATGCTGAGTGACAGTGGAAGATTTCCAGATTGGTTTTAGGTTGATGAATGTGTTTCTCGCTTTCCCGATTCTCGGTTTGACATCCTCGTCGGTTCCTCCTTTAGTAGTTGAGACAATGCTCCCTCCCTAGATAAGTGAATGAAGTAACCTCTTTCAAATCCCTCCCGTTGATGGTGATTGGCACTGGATGTTGCTGCTGTTGTTGTTGTTGGTTGGTTGGTTATTTTCATAACCTCCGTCTTGTCTATGTTCACCTGGAGTCCTGTCTTCTCTGGCTGCCTCTTCGATTAGTTTGTCGGTTTTCGCCTGTAAGTCTTCGATTTTGTGTGACATCAAACATAAATCATCCACGGGCGAAATCCAGGTCTTCTTGGTTCTTCACATCGGTGCAGGATATCGCTGTCTTTTCGTTTCCCACTGTCTGACGCATAATCCAGTCCACCACAATTAGGAATATCATTGGTGATAATAAGCACCCTTGTCTGACTCCTGTGTTTACTCCAAAAGCCTCGCTGAGTTTTCCGTTGTGGATCACTTGGCATGTGCCGTTGTCGTACAGTTGTTGAATAAGGTTGATGAATATTTGGGGTACGCCGTAGTACAGTACAACTAAGTGGGACGAAAGTCATCCCGTGAAATGTACTTGTGAGGATTAACGACAGCTGACAAACAGGCGATAGTAAATAATTGGTTTACCTGTTAAGGCTTCAAGGACGACAGGCATTTGTCATATATTTTTCAACCATTGTCAGTGTAGAGAGTTTAATATGAGCTACTAGTTTTCTGTCATATGCTTCATGTTCTATTTTGCTTCCCGTGTTGATGAGGATACTGACAAGTTAAATCAAGCAAAAAAGGGTATTAATAAAACAATGTAATGAGTTCATCAAATTTCGGTAGAACTCCTCTGCAGCTGACTACTCTACAAAAAGGGATATATATTTAAGATAAAATGCATTACGGGTCAACTACATCAATCAAATAAACAATTAATTATCTGTGAGTGTAAGTACTTGTATATGTCAAAAATTGACAGCTAACTAATATTGATAATAATAATAATGCTGAAGTGAGTTGAGATAATGCTACTGATAAAAGATAGTTTCATATGAATCAGAAATAGTAATAATGAGGGGTAGAATAAAATATTAATAGTAGTAGTAATAATAGTTAATAAGTAAAACGTATTACCATGGTAGATTCGGAGTGAAGACCATCTCCATTTCTACACAGAGACGTAGTTTATAAATTTTAATTGCACAAGCCTCCGTAATTGCAAGCAACTTCCTGTTTATTTGTCTGCTGATAATAACAGCAGTGTATGACTTGACAGCACGTCTTCTTACTTAACGTTTTGGTACTTCGAATTCAGATGTTTTCAACCACCTTGGCAAATGCTCCATCATACGAGTAGATAATCGCCTTTCTGTACGACCTATGTATTTGCTTCCACAAACACACTCAAATTGGTATACGCAGCAGCTTGAAGTGTTTAGGATTGGAGATTGGTCTTTCCCAGATTGTTGAAGCACTCGCTTTATGGTGTTAAGGAAGATGTGGTTTGCAGCATAATAAGTTCTCTTGATGGTTTTGTCGAGTCTTCGTTTGACTACTTCTTGTACATCATCTCCTTTGAACGGCAAGTTGATATAGACAGGTTTCTTCGGAACTGTTTGGATAGTTTTGTTGGGGCTCATTTCTGTAGAGTATTTATTAACGAACTTCTTAGGATATGCATTCTTAGATAAAATATCCTTCAGAGCTTTTATTTCATGCTCAACAGTACTGTCAGAACAAATTTTCCGTGCTCTATTGAACAGTGTTCTGACTAAGTTCTTTCTGTACTGGATTAAAACAAAACTCTTGAAATGCATGTACTGTCCTGTCCATGAAGACTTTGTAAATATAGATCTTTCGATATTGCCATCAGTCACTTTCGCTAGAAAAAACGTCTAGGAATTTAATAGTATCGTTTTCCTCGTGTTCTATTGTGAAGTTCAGATTCGGGTGGCATGAGTTGAATTTTATCAACATGTCTTCAGCTTTTGATCTGCTTCCACAGACACTAAAAACGTCCTCAGCATACTTTTGATTGTACACTGGTTAGTAACTAGTGTATTGTGTCTAATCCTCTGTTTGGTGCAGACTGAATTCTGTCGGTCAACCTGCTAGGCGGCTGGCCATCACGATGTACTTTGAATTGCTGGTGTTGGGTGGTTAAAGGCGATGGGAAGGAAGCCTTGCCGGGACCTAGGTTTCGTGTTGGTTGGCACTCACCAGTCAGCAAAGCGTATCTCCAACCTTGAAAGAACTCATGTCCCCTCTGAGACTGGAACCTCCATTCCCCAGTGCTTCAGTCACAGACGGTACTAAAGAGCTTCCTGCCAATTGCCTCCAACCATCTAACATGTCATCAACATATTTTAGGTATAATTCTATTGTGTATCGCGGTTTAAATGTTTCCAATTCTTAAAGAAACTGACAAGTTAAATGAATACGTCGTCATAAGGATTCGAATGTTCCACTACTGATGAAGTCATTCAAATAAGTAAAATATTATCTGATAAGAGGTTTAAATAAATTTGCATTAGGCAGAATAAATCATTAACTTTGTATATATAACATTAGTAGTAGTATATATTGTATCAGTAGTCATAAATGTTTTAAACCTCTATAAGTTATCACATGACTTATATGTCATACTCTGTGATTATCATAAATGTTAGTAAATGTTACATTTTGAAATTTATTTCTATATTCTTGACATTTTTCACCTTTTGTTTGACATTTTATTTAATTGGTGTTTTGATTCTCTCACCTAAAGGTCATCTGTTTTTATCATTTTTGTGATTGTTTAAATTGTTACTGTATTGTATAATGCATTGTACACTGAACAACATAATTTTAAATTGTCTGCATTAAATTATCTAAATTCTTAGTTGATTTAATGTATTATTGAACATGTGATGATTCTGACTAACTTATTTCATGATTGTGATATTTAAAAATACGCAGGAACTGGTAGAATAAATACCAAACTAATGAGATTAGTGAGTGTAAATCTGTTCAAATTAATCGATCTTACAGTCCCTGGAAAGGACATTTCCTGCAGCATCGTTGAGAATAGTGACCATTACTATTCAGTAGTCTCCCAAAGGACAATATCCCGCAGTTGATCAACTCTATGTGCGTTTAACAATATACCTGCTGGTTGGGAGCTAGGTATATCCGTCTTTCAACTCTGCTTTTGTCCAAGAGGATGCAAGAAGGTAGAAGTGGACACAATCACTGAGCATCAGATGGTCGATACTGGTCACCCTACACTTTTACAGCCTCAGCCTTTAAAGTTGTCTACAAGGCGAAAAATAATCTACCCAAATCACTACATATCCGACTCAACTACTGTACTCCTGAAGGTTTGGCCGTCAAAATAAAAAAGTCAGATCTCTGTATATAGAAAAAGTGTGTTCAACCCCTCTAACTCTCATGGCCTTAATCCTTCTATACTAAACTATGGTAATCTCCATTTACACCTTGACCCCACTAGTTTTTCATTTTATTTATTCATTTTATATATCCATGCCTTATTATGTTGATTGAAACTACCTTGAAATGACCCCGATATTATTTCACTTGTCCCACCTGTCATTCTAAATCAATTATGTTTTGCAAAGTTAAATTCTATGCTATGAAATTTCACACAATCTTACGTAACGTTTTTTGAAATCTTATTTGCCCAATAATCCTATAATTTTACACTCCATTTGCAAATTCTATACATCTTATGAACTATTCGATGTAGGATATTATTTGTTTTGTCATTTGACACTTGATATTTAACTATGATTATAATTTCGAAAAAGCAATGAGAAGACGTAATTTGTCTGAATTGTGTTTAGTACCTTTACGCCTCTTCAGTAGAATCCAGCGAATATGCACTGAAGACACACTTGATGAAGAAGAAAGAAAGTTGACACAAACTCAGGTTGATAATTATTATCCATACAGGTTCATCCACAGATAAAAAGTAGTTCGAACACCAAGACCCACTATCCAACTCTCCACTAAGAAAGACGTGTACACCAAGCTGCACTATGTGGGGGATCATAGCAGCTTGACAACTAGACAAAGATTGAACGCTGTGGTTAAAAAGACATTTTATGCCGCTAGATCATAATAGTTGAGAATTTGAAGCCGATATATCCATCCATCTAAGTCCTTTTAACATGCGGGAAACGGTGTCACATCTCACAGTATTTACCAATTTGAATGTACGTGTGGCCACATATACATAGGGAGGACTCATCGATCTCTGCATATTTTTAAATGGCTTCAGAAGCAAATAAAATCCCCGGAACCCATTAATGGTGACAGCAGACGACGTAGCTCGTTTACATATCTTTTAAAACTATCCACCCATAAAACGTGTTTGGTTTGTATTCTAAAGTTTGTGGAAGCCCTAGCTGCCAATTAGGAAGTTTAAACTACCTTTATGCGATCAAAGCAATAATTCATCACATTAAACCTTTTTTGGGAGACTTTGTTTTGATTGATACCATAACAGATGTACTATTACCTCTGTTATTAGGTCTAGTGATCTTCATTGTTATTTTGACCTTCAATATGTCCTTTTAACTTAACCTGAGTCTATTTTCTCACCTCTTAACTCTTCATTAATTTCAAATATATTCCTATGACAAGTCCGTGTGTGATGGATCAGATTGTTCGAAATGTGTTGCGCAAATACACATTACACGATTTAGACAAATTTCCTCTCCTTATTGCTTTGTCTAAATTCATAAAAGGAACTAATTGTTTTATGTTTAAGGCATTTAGAAGACAAATTTCAAGAGATGATATCGTCATTTCGTAGTTTCTTTACAATCAGCCGCTCTACAACTAGCACGGTTGGTTCACAATAATCAATTGAGATAATATGCATGACAATTACTCAGTTATAGAAAACAATAGTACATACTAATGATCAATCATATCTTTAAATAGGTCAAGTAGTCATCTATGGTAGGCGACATTAATTGAAGTCTATTGTTGTGTTGTTGTTTTTGTACACATAGTTTAGGGTGCATGTGATTAATCCAAAGTGCTTCCAATACCATCAATAATCAACCTTGAATTAGAGTTATGTGATGACATAATTGTGATTAATTAATTAATATTGTGCGTCGGTGGCATAGCGGTTAGGACGCTCGCCGACCATGCACATAGTCCGGGGTTCGATCCCCAACCGACGCACTCCTTTACCTCGCTAAACCAGAAATAATGCTGGTGAAGAGGAAAGGTTTGACATGAGGCTAGCAACCTGATCCTGTAAAATAATAAACACTGCTACAGAAACTTCAAGCCACTAGCTTGAAGCCCTATGTTCCACTGGGGGACATGAAGGAAAAAAAAATTAATTAATATTGGTTTTGTGACCTGACATTAATAAGTGCTTTGCAATGGATGATGCTGGATTTTTATTGATATTAATTGCATTGGGATTTTCTGTATGTTTTAGTAACCATTTTGGAGCACGTTCTTTTCGATGACATTGGAACATTCTATTGGTTCTACCTATATAAGTTTCGCCGCCACTGCAGGTGAATTTGTAGATGCAGTTTGAAGTAGAGTTCACAAATTTTCGTCCTTTGATCGTAGGTTCGGGGATGGAAAATGTTCGAGATGTGAGGGAAAGGGATTCGGCGGTGTAGAATGTGCGTCTGATGGCTAACCGAAGTCTTTGAGCTGTCAACTGCATAATCTGATCACCCTTGAATGGTAGGTAAATAAATATAATCACAAATATTGTAATTAGACTTCATACTAATACTGCTATTATTATTTTATGTATTCACATATTTGTTTTTATTTCCTCATGGGATATAACTTTTAGGAAAGCCATGTGTCTGTATATCTACGATTGTACAGCTTGATGATACATTCGTTGAAAAGAGTCTCTTCACCGAGTCTCTTGATTTGATTTTCTGTAAATCAGAGCATAATAAAAGTGGCTGATTATTGACAAACTTCTGCGTGATAAGCTAAAATGTCTAAGGAATCAGTGAATACGAAATTGAGCAGAGAAATAGGATAACAGTGATATTACGTAAAATAAAGTTTAAGGAATTATTATTATTGTTTCCTTTAATTCCTACAGGAACATAGGGCTTCAGCCACACGTCTCCATTGCCTTCGGTTCTCTGCTAGGGTCTTCACCTGGCTCCAAGTCTGCCCACACGCCTTCATCTCCTCTTCACATGACCTCCACCAAGTCACCCTGGTACTGACGACCAACTCGCCGCCGCTTCCCTCTCGGCCGGGTTCCACTGGAGCAATGTCTTGTCTAGTGATGTCACTTGATGGCTTGTTTCCTCAGAGTATGGCCAGCCAATCCATCTCCATTTCTCCCTGTCTATTTGTTTCACAATCGGTTCCTGCTGTGTTGGTTCGCTCATTGCCAGACATCTCTGTTGCTGATCTTTTCTGGCCGGTCATCTGATCTTGAGTGGTATTGAGCGAAGACAACTAGCTGTTAATGAAGGTCTGTAGTTTGTTTGAGATGCTCTTTATGACACGCAGTGCAAGTCTCTGATCCGTATAGTAGCACTGACTGACTTCACATTGGAGTTGAAAATCCGGATCTTATTTTTGATGCTGTTGAAGGAATATTTCCGTTTTATTTATTTTATAAATAATTTTAACATCAGGGGGATTCAGACCATTAAAGCTGAATGATTCAACACGTTTGTTTTGTATATACAAACCTCTAGCTCCTCTATTTCAACGGCCCAGCTTTCCATAATGCAGATGAAGTGAGTCAGTACTGATGTTTTGCTTACAGTATTTTGGGTCTTGTGGGTATAGGTTACGAGCTTAAACAAAATATTCGCTAATTGTGATTCCCATAGGACCATTTCTATCTCATGCCAACCATGAAGGATGATGTTCTTGTGACTTTCTGGACAAAATCCTTATCCAGTTACCGATATACCTAGCTCCATAGAGACAGGTGAATTGGGAGACAAACATAGAACTGGTCAACTGTGGGATCTTGTCCTTCAAGATATTAGAAACTGATAGTCAGCTGGGAAACATTAATCTCAAGGAGGCTTTTATTGTAATATCCTTCTTTGAAGGATATCAGCAACTAGGTAACCTTTGAATAAAGAGTTCATATATGATCTCTTCTTGGATATACAGAGTGTACACTGACTGTCACCTGTCGCCCTTGTCCACCCCAAAAGAGTTCTTCAGGCCGTTTTTATCAATCAGAATACCTAAAATCTTTAAAAGAATGGAAAGAATACTATTTTCGGTAACTTCATCACCAGGCTCTACAGTTATATATACACATTATAGTGAATGAATGAATTAGTGTTATGAACAACATTAATAGCGTTTAATTATCATCGAATCAATAATATCAACAGATTACAATTTAAAATAGCATCAACATAAAATAAACTGATTGTCAGAAAAATTAGGAAAGATAATATCACAAATTCATGAATTTGTAGTCTCTACTGAAGGCCAGGGAAGTAATAGGGGATGAACTTGCTTCTTTTTCCCCACAGAGCACTGATTGTTTGAGGCGAATTGCAATAGCATCTGCTGTTTGGAACATGTGGTGCTTCGATGATTTTGGCAATTTATAAGGCATCCGGTAGGTGATAGAGAAGGATTCTTCTACGCTGGCTTTGTGGCCGATTTTCATCAGATGGTCTAATATCGAGCTGTTAATAGTTTTCACTACACCTTCACTTAGCCATAGTGGGAGATGTTCTCGAGGTCGAAAAATCAAGTTCCTAGAGTAACGGCCAATATAACTCGCTCCATAAGCGCAGTTGAATTGATAGATACAATTTGAAGTGGCTAGTCTAGATACTTCATCTTTCAGTCGAGGTAGCACCATCGGTCTTGTAGAGAATAATACGTGTAGTTCGCCAGCATTAAAAGTTTTTGAACTGATTTTCTTAATTTCCTCGTAATTATCTCGCTTCGTATATCGCCCTTGAATTGTAGTCGTATATAAAGTGGCTTCTTGTTTACAGATAGTGAGTAGTCCTTTTCGGCTTTCTTTGTCATGTGTTTCTTGACAAATTTGTTGGGATAGCCATTTTCGATCAAAGTATCATATACCATGCTGAATTCATCTTCAATTACTTCTTCTGAGTATGCAGCTCTAACTCTGTGGCTGAGGGTCTTTACTAAATTTCTTTTGTACTTGAGAGGATCGGAGCTGTGAAAATGTGCATATTGTCCTGTCCAAGTATTTTTTTCTATGCAAATTTCTTTTTTTATACTACCATCTGGTTTTCTTGTAAGGAGGACATCCAGAAAGACAATTCTGTTTTTGGATTCCTCTTCGCACGTGAATTTCATAGCCAAATGTACTTCATTGAATTCAGTAATTATTGTACTCCTATCCAAATCATTATCACAAAGAATAAAGGTATCATCCATATATCGGCAATAAAATGAGAGCTTACTGATAAGGTTGTTCAGAGGTCCATTTTCTAGCTTACTTAGAAAGAAATCAGACAGAATCGGACCCAATGGGGAGCCCATTGCCACCCCGTCCACTTGCCTGTAAAGCGTGCCGTCAAATTTGAAGTTTATATTCATGGTACATCTTAATATCAACTCTTTTAGGATTTCAATATTGATTCCAATGTTTACCGACTGCTTGTCCACTTGTTCACATATATAATTAACTGTTTCTATTAGAGGTTCATTTGTGAATAACGATGTTATGTCCAAAGATATCATGGCTTTGTCCTTGATATTAATATCTTTTATTTTGTCTACGGATTCAAATACATGTTTCACGCTATATTTCACTATCTTCTCATGCAATGGTTTGAGAATATTTACTAACCACCTAGCTAGAGCATGGTAGGGCTCACTACATTTTCCTCAACTGAAATCAACTCACATCCATCATTTACTCAGATGTGATTGTTAGTGACTCCACAAAAGTCATGTGATGTTTTAGTGTACAGTTATAACCTTTGGTATAATAATACTGTTGGTTTCAGTCCGATAATGACTACAATAGACAACTCAACTCAAGTGAACTGAACACACACACACAGAATTCAACCTCTGAAGACGTAAGCCTAGGGAAAAATTATGCGACAAGAATGGTCTGTGCCTGACTGTCAGTGATAACATTAACATTATTGAATAAAACAAGGACAATAGTGGTTTGTTTGGAATAACATAACATAATATTATCACTACTTACTTTGTCGGCTTCTCTTCAGCTGCACAAAGCCTAGAGAAGTCATGAAGTTTATGTACAGAACAATTTTTAACATACTTGCAAATGTTACATAATTTCAGTCAAATGACAGGCCGCTGCAAACTCAGTGATTAGTCCTCAGAAAATTACATTCATATAGCTTATATCCAGAGAGTCCAAGATTAAACAAGAATCAATGTATGCATAGAGTAGTAAATGAGTTATGTAACAAAGACGAGAGATGAACAAGATGATGAGTAACTAATCAATTGAGTAAGGACATAACAGTGAATTCAACTCGAATTATAGACACAAGAGAGAAGCGAAATCACACTGTATCGAAAGGGAGGGCGAAGTTGAAGCCAAAGGATATAACAGTGAGTTCAGCTCAAACTATAGAAAGAAGAGACAGGCGAAATTCCACCATAGAGAGGAGAGGTTGAAGTTAGAGATTGAGTGACTTAATAAAATAGAGAGTAAGTACCTTGTCCAGAGGCCTCCTTAAATCACTGGGCTACCGAAATTCCCATCCATCGAAATGGTTGAAGATGAGGTAGTAACTAATCGAAGAAGACATTGCGAAATGGTTGGGCTATGTCGTGAGATCCGAATCATTATCACAAAGAATAATTAAAGTGTCATCCATATATCGGCAATACTATCATTTAAATCAGGCATGTAGGCTGTTTGGCTATAGCTTATAATTTTCCTAATAATAATAATAATAATTCGCTTTATTCCAGAAACAGTACTAGTGGTACAGTGTGGAATTTCAGCACATATCTACAATATTTGCATCTAATTTTTTCAAACATTGAAAAGGAGTATTTCAAAAAATAAATATAAAAACAACAACAACAAAACAAAAGTAATTTTTTAAAAAAATGCGAAAAAATACCAAGAAGTAGAAAGGAAAAGAAGCATCATATAATAATAACTCAGTATTGGGTAGTGGAAGCTATGATATGATTATGCACGGTGAACAGTATAGCTACAGACATACAAGAAGATATCAAATGATGTTTAAGAATCCTTATCGCCAAGAAGATCAGTTAATTTGATTGAAACAACTCTAAACAATCATAAAATAACATTTCAGGGTTGTTGTTCTTTTGTATTTTATTGTCAGGTCTAATGCAGTGTTTGTAGTGGTAGTGTGAGTAATCGTGAATAATACAAAATTTTAAGATGGTGATAATGGCTTTCACAACCAATGATTGTCAGTTAATATTGCCGAACAAAAGAAACAAAAAAACAGCAACCACAGAAACTCATAATTACATGATGGTTAATGGCAGGACAATTCTGTAATACTCATAGTGCTAATAGAGTCGGAACCAGTCGATACACAAAAGAAGGAATACAGTAAAGTACAAAAGAGTAAGCCAACGTACATAATTTCGGTGGCTAAGTATGTTTAAGAAGGAGTTCACTAAAGAAAACAAAATAAGAGAGAAATAAAAGAGCCTAAAATTATGTTGTTAATAACAGAGCAAGTCATAGGTTTCACGCTTAGCATTGTCTCTGTCTCTTAGAAACGGGCGAAGTATGGTATCGTTGAGTTCCTGTACTTGGTTGTACGAGCATAGATTATTTTATATTGATTTCTGGTTCTACTTGATGAGATACAAGGCGAGAGTTGGGAATAGGGGAGGGGGTGTTGGGGGTCGGAGAGTATGGTTTTTGACCATTTTTCGCATGTATTCAGATGCCTTTCAACTAAAGTAGTGACGAGCTGTCCTACTAACTACCTTCAACATCCTTCTCAGGATGGTATAGTTATTTTTCAGTAGACCAGGAGAGACTAATGGGGAGCAGTAAAGTAGAATAGGTAAGATCCGAGAGTTGACAAATTGTGAAAGTAGAGGTTGGGTGATTCCAGATTGTTTTAGTTTCTTAATGTAGTAGATTAGACAGAATACTTTCTTAGAAATCCTTAGGATATGAGATGTCCACTAGACCGAGGTATTTTGCATTAGACTTAGTTTCAATAATAATAATAATGCCTTTATTTCTTCAACAGATACATGTCAGTTTTTAAGGCTTCAGTCAATATGTGTGCATTATCAGATTAGAAGAAAACGTTCAGGGAATATTCTTTTATTTTTTCGGCGAATTCACTCAGTTTAGCTGTACAATCCCAGTTGTATATAATTGTTTTTATTTGTATTTGTGTGTGCATGTGTACATTCTGTTTGTCAAACAAGAATAAAAATTAATGTTAGTATTATTGTTTACGTCATCAAAATATTCCAAAACATGTGACGAATAATCAAATGGTAACTAGTAGGGGGTGGGTGGGGTGGAGTTTATGAAATCTTGGCTGAGGTTACGTAATAGAATGTTAATGTGAAACAGCATGGGGACAAGTGTCCAAAGTAGATTACGCAGTAGGCAAAATAAAAGAAAATAGAGGGTTAATTGAGAAAAAGATGCTACCAAAATGTCACGCGAAAAACACACATAATAGTATTAGTGACAAAATAGTTGAATTTGGAATCACACTCAAGGTAGAAGGAGGGGATTGTAGAAGTCTCTTCTGTGTACACAAATCAGGTTAATTTCCATACGAATTGCTAAGGCCGCCTCCATTCAAATTATACAGAGACATAGGTGCTGTTTTGATAGGCTTCTTTTGATTTTGTAGATGACTTTAAATGAATTCTGTTTGCATAGTGGGTGACCAGTACTGAAGATATGTTCAATTCTAACACTCCTGCTTGATCCACTGATACATTTTCGTGGCCAATCGGGATAATGTTCTTTGACTCTTTTAGATAGAACACGTATCAAACGACCCATACATCTATCTCTCTGCATATGAGCAAGTGAAATGGATAGACAGATACAAACAGAAGTGGTGAAATGCGATAGTTTATCTTGGGAGTTGTTGAAGAACAGTGGGTGACATGAGATTACCAATCGTAATGCAGCAGCACAGGAAGTTCTTTCCAGGGCGTCAGATATTGTCTTCTTTAGGATGTCGGCCAGAAGAACGCTTCTGAAGGCCACATTCATGTGTAGCATCTTCTTCAGCACATTGATGGGGTGTTGTTTGTTGGTTTTGAGCGTTTTTGTGTTTATGTACAAAGTGTGGTGCATAGTCATTCTCCGGTAGTGTCTTCCTGAAAAGAGTGATCTCTCCTTCTACTGCACATTCTTCGGGTTCTAGTCGCCAGAGATATTATCAGGTTCCACTTGTGATTGATGGGTACTGAACTGTAAATGTTTGTTAACTGGCCGTTCAATGTATGCCTTCTATTTAATTTATCCTTTCAAACCTTCATGAATCTTCTTTGTTATTCGGACATCCAGAAAGGTTTCTACTTCAACTGCAAATTTGGTGGCTGGGTGGCAGCTATTATTACTTGAAGCACATTAACTGGGTGATATTTGCTTTGACAAATGATAAAATTGTCACAGAGATGTGGACGTTCTGTTTAGGGTCATCGAAACTCTAAGAAGCAATTGCTTCACATTGCTAGTGATATGGCTCAAAATCAACCTCACTTGGCCAACACATTCTGATAGACATTTAGACCTTAACTCATATCATCCGTTATCTGTGAGGGGAGGCTTAGATAAGTGTGTCTAAGGAACTCAGCAATAACAACAGTAACTAGTGCATCAAAAAACCTAAATTATGAAATGAAACGGAGAGAAGAACAGCTGGTTGGTGTTAAATAACTAACTATCCTATAAAAATTCACTATGAGGGTCTGAAAAGGTCAAAAGTAAAGTAAAAATAATAGCGAAGCTAATAATGATAACATGAATAAGAAAGAATATATAAGGCATCTTCAGTTATAGCATATAAGTGCGGGACATCTGAGACCCTACATGTAGGATTCTTAATAAAGCAGGAGTTAGAGTGGTGGCATTTAAATCCTCCTACAAACTCACTGAGGTAGGAAAAGCTCTTTGGGTTAAAGGACCCTGTAGGTTGACCCAATTAGAAAAAATAATATAATTTACAAAATACCATGCAGTGACTGTGAGTTAAGTCAACTACATAGGTCAAACCAGTCGATCGGAAGTAGTCAGATTATCAGAACTTAAGAATGTAGCTTAGTGCAGAATGATCGACTCCAAGAAGATAGGTGATTTAGAAAAATCTCAGCAATTTTCAGGCCACTAGATATTATCTGTCTCATTCCCTTGAATTTCTTTTGCAACACAGAATTTCGGCGACATATTTCCATTTCAATCTATTCTCCTCAGTCTTTTTCGGGCAGTCCAACATATACCTCATCAATAATTAGAAAGAACTTCGCACCACTAAAACCAGTGTGACCAACTATAGGTAAATGCTCGATGGAATAATCCCCTATCATCAAATATGTACATTACAAGTTAATAGATTCTGTGGTAAAGAATATGCAGTGCTTGTCAGTTTTAATGCTGGAGGTCTCAACACGTCGTAATATTTGGAGCCTAGAGGAACTGTAAAGTGAATGGTACTAAAACAAGATATAAAGACTTCGTAATTGATAAACATTCGCAGTTGATGAGATACTAGACACACATCAAAGACTGCGATAATGAATCAGGCGTTTGAAATGTCCCACGGATTTATACTTCGTGAAAAACATAGGGCTTTAAGCCCCAGCACCGATGTAATTGAAACCGCGGGGAGAAAATCCAATGGATTTCATCTAATCTGTGTATATTTACAGGATATATTTACCTAAGTACTCATGTGTTAGTCATACTGAAGTTGGCTCATGGTAACTTGAACCTGATTCAGGGTCTCATAGCTCAGCATGGAAGATGAACAAACTTATACTTCGGATCCTACAGCGACATAGATGTTTGACTTCACCTTCAATCACTAACTATTGCAACAAACAGTAGGTCAAGTGTTGTCTAAAATATTAAGAGTACGATGATGATAACAATAAAGATGGTGAAGGTGAAGTGAAGTGGAATGAATTCAATTGGTGAAATGGAATAAAATAAAAGAATAAATTAACTTACTGAGATGTGATTTGTTTCATATTCAAGCATCGATTAGTGTGTGTTGGAGACCGATCGAAAACCAGTGCGTACTGGACAGCTGTTTCACCGTGGTTCGGAATTCTACAATAGTACGCACCCACCGAGTTTCCAACTCAGAACCTTCCAGTCAGAAGGAAAGCTCGTAGATTATTATTCAGGCATAGGGACCCTCTCTGAAATCACGAACTGGTAGAAGTTGGAATTCTGTGGCTACCAGATTGGGTCCCAATGAGTGAATGCAACCGGAAGTCTCTGGACTCGCATCTCGTTGGGCGCGTACAGATGAAGAGTCCCAAGCTGGGGCGAAAACGCTGTCCAGTATTCCCTGGTAGCTTTGAATGTTTCTCTAACTGACATGAATCTGTGGTCGATTTTGGAATAAACTCTTCATTATTAGAAAAATTGCAAACTATGACCGCACATAACGTAAACGTCGACTCAGATGGTTTTAAATGTTCTGATTTCTAACATTAAATTGCAGAGTTCTTTCGATGAGAGCACTGACAATAACTGACTGATAGTGTGTCAGATAAGGATTCTATGTGAACACTGTATTGCAAATTGACATAGTTGCGAACAGGCTCCAATGTGTGGTGTCATAGTTGAAGCCTTATTGAGATTATTCTTTTTCAGCTGACTAGCTGTTCCCAATATCATGAAGGACAAGATTCTGCTGTTGACTGGTTCTTAGTGACTCCCACTCAGCCTGTTTCTGTGAAGCTGGATGTATCGGTAGTTGGTGGGGACTTTATCTAAAAAAGGGCAGGAACATCACTCCTAGTTAGTATGTTAATATGAGGTGGAAGTGGTTCTACGAGGGTCACAATTATTGAACATCGTATTGACACTGGTTAATCAACTCTATGTGACTGAAAATACTGTGACAAAGTCAATACCTTACCACCAGGAAAGGAGAGTTAAAGCTTTTTATACAGAATAAACGTGTTCAATCACTCCTATTGCATGATCTGCATCCGTAAATGTTGGATTTACTGATAAAATAAATTGGATGAAAATATTCCTTCCATATTTTATACGTAATATCTCAACCATTCTGTTTCTCTGTTCATTTTCGTATTCACTGATTCCTCAATCAGTTTAGATTATTACGCAGATGCTTGTCAATAATCAATCATGTTTATTATGCCTCACTTACATTCTGATTGACACTAATTAATCTCAACAACTTGGTATTTATTCTGTCATTTATTGCGTGTATCAGATGTCAGACAATGAGTGATTCGTGAAATAAAATTGTTTATAACTGTGTGATTGTACAGACACATATAAATTGGTAAACAGAATTGTCGGAAAAAGGATTTCCTCACTGAATCACGTGTTTTTTTTCCTAGAAGACAAGAGGGTTGATCGAAGAATTATTTACTTTTCAGTTATATATATATGAGTTAGGAAACCATACTCGGAAATCAGAAGGGAATAGAGGACAGTTTCTTTATCATTGTATGTTACTTTCGGTCAATACACACCCTCCAGGGTTCAAACCCATGACATTCCAGCAACAAGGAAAGCTCTTAGGCCATTCAGCCACTGGAGTCTTTTCTAGTGACCAGCCGATGAATTCCAACCTTTACCAGTTTGCGATATTTAGTGCTGGCCAGTGTCATAAGCTAGTAACTGTTCCCTTACTTGTCTTGATGCAACCCAGATGTGAAAACTTCTTACTAGAAATCCAAATCTCTTCTTGTATAGAGCCAGTCGTTACTGAGGATCGGATTACTAATCAGGTGTTGGAATGAGAATGGCTACTCGCCTATAAGATTTTCTGGCGTTTGGTCTAAATATTATTAAATGGTATAAATTTGAATTCACGGTCCACCGAGTTGGACTCTAACGGGTGGATGGTCTGTGAGGTCGTCTTGTAATCAGGAGATCACGAGTTCATACCCTAGTGGGTTTGTATTATGATTATTCAAATTGTTACTGTATTGTCTAATACATTGTACATTGAACAATATAATTTTAAATTGTCTGCATTAAATTATCCAAATTCTTAGTTGATTTAATGTATATTGAACATGTGATGATTCTGACTGACTTAAGTTTAGTGGTGGGCTATATAATTTTATTTCATGAATGCGATATTTAAAAATACAAAGTAACTGGTAGAATAAATATCAAATTGATGAGATTAGTCAGTGTAAATGTGTTCAGCTTAATCGATCTTACATTCCCTGGAAAGGATATTGCATGAAGTATAGTTGAGAGTAGCGTTTTCCAGTCGACTACTACTGTTCAATAGCCTCCTGAAGGACAAGATCCTGCAATTGACCAAACTCTATATGCTTTTATTTATTTATCTGCTGGTGTGGAGCTTGGTATATCCGTCTTTCAACTCTGATTTTGTTCAAGAGGATACAAGAAGGTGGAAGTGGACACAGTCACTGAGCATCAGATGGTCGATACTGGTCGCCTTACATCTTTACAGCCTCAGACTTTCAAGGCATCTACAAGATGAAAAATAATCTGCCCAAATCACTACGTATCCGACTCAACTACTGTACTGCTGAAGGTTTGGCCATCGAAATAGAAAAGCCAGGTTTCTGCATATAGAAAGAGTGTGTTCACCTCCTCTAACTCTCATGGTCTTAATCCTTCTATGCTAAACTATGATAATCCCCATTTACACCTTGACCCTACCAGTTTTTCATTTTAATTATTTAGTTTATATATTGGTAATTGATGGTTGGAGGCAATCGACAGGAAGCCTTGGACCTAGGTTTCGTGCTAGTTGGCACTCATCAGCAAGGCGTATCTGCAACCTTGAAGGAACTCATGTCCCTTCTGAGATTTGAACCCGTGTCACCCAGTGAGTGCTGCAGTCAGAGACGTTACCACTGAGCTATTCAGGCTCGCGATTGACCTCCTGTAGGACTGTATTGGATATTTTTGATTGGACACTAGTCAGTAACTAGTGTGATGTGTCTAGTCCTATCTTCGCTGCAGACTGAATTCTATCAGTCAAGCTTGCAATGTGGCTAACATGCTAGGTGGCTCACCATTACGGTGCACTGTGAATTGTTGGTAATTGATGGTTGGAGGCAATCAGCGGGAAGCCTTGGACCTAGGTTTCGTGCTAGTTGGCACTCATAACCATGTCTTATTATATTGATTGCAGCTATTATTATTATTATTCTCACCTTGAAATGTCTCCATTTGTCCTATCTGTCATTCTAAATCAATCCTGTTTTGCAAAGTTGAATTCCATGTTATCAAATTTCACACCATGTTATGCAGCGTTTTTATCTTATTTGCCTACTAACCCCATAATTTTACACTCCCTTCCAACATTTTCAAATCTTATCAGTTATTCTGTGTAGGACATTATTTGTTCTGCCACTTGGCACTTGATATTTAACTATGATTATAATTTCGAAAAAGCAATAAGAAGACTTAATTTGTCTGGATCGTGTGTAATGCCTTTGTGCAACACACTTCGCACAATGTGATCACAATTTCGTGAAGGACAAGATGCTGCTGTTTATCTGTTCTGAGTGTCTCCCAAGCTGCCTGTTTCTGTGTAGCTAGGTATATCGGTGCCAGGATAGGAACTTTGTCCAAAGAAGTGCAGGCACATCATACTCCATCACTGTTTGTATAGCCTCCAAAGCCTCAGGATGGTCGGGGGTGGGTGCCTTGCGCTGCGGGTTGGCCAACCCTCCGCACACCTCTTCAAATGCTCCCATATAACCGGGCGTCTTACATAGCCTCTCCTGAGGAAGTCCTACTTACTGCCTTCACGTGGCGGAGGTGTTTTTCACCAAAGTGAGAGGGCGAAAGCGGATGCCCGGCGCTCTTCACCGAGTTGACTGTCCATTGGATGACAGTCTAGGGGAGATGACTAAACCCTGATTCCAAACCTCCAACGACTGGTGTATGAAGCTCACTGGAGCTCACCGGCACACGTATGGACAAAGGGCTTGTTGGATGTCTGGCCCCATTCAAAAAGGCGTATGAACCGAACTCCGGTCACCGGCTGCCAATGGATAGTGGACTCCCTACTCCACTCCTACTGCCTTGTAGGTCACACTTGGTTGTGTAAAGGCTAGAGCTGCATTCTCAAACAAAAGGGCGAGCGATTCTGGGGACATCACTCGTACCAAATTCCCACGATACTTCATGAACTCTCTTACAAACGATCGCCGCGCCTGGGCAGCGATGATTCGAGATGTTCATGAAGCCGGCTCATCCTACCGTAGGAGATAGCCGAAGTAAAGTAAAGTAAGTAATGTTTGTATACCTGAAGAGCCACTTGCTAAGAGGAGAGAGCTATCCGGTGGTCCCTCGTTTTCGAGGTTTCTCTAACTGATGTCGTTTCGTGGTGAAACCTGTACCACATCGAATAGCTACAAAGTAACACTTGATTTACTCTGACTGACACTCACTAATTTCAACAACTTGACATTTATGCTGTCAGTTACTATGTATTTCAAAATAAAAACTTTCATAATTGTATGTAATTGAGATGGTAAAATTCTTTCCCATGCATTCCATATGATCAGCATATTATTGAAAGCAAGGCAGCATTCTCAAACTAATTTTAATTTTTAAAAAAAATTATAATAATCGCTTTATTCCAAACAGTATTTGTGGTACAGGTGTGGAATTTTCAGCGTGCATTACAACATCGCATCTAATTACCTCATAAATTTTATAAGATTTTAAAAATATAAAGCAACAACAACAAAAAGAAAAAAGAGAAATAAAAGAAATAAAAAGAACAGCATTGCATTCACATATTTAAACAATGCACCACAGGAATATGAAATATAAAATTAGTGTGTAATAGAATATGGGAGCAACAGTATAATAGTAACAAAGAAAGGAGAACAAAAACTAATGGGAACTATTTGTTAGAATGCCGCAGTAAGTTGATCGTGCCATACTCCTAACGGATTTCTCATCACATACCAGCTGTGCCAGATAAGGTAATGTGGAGCTTTTGTACTTGGTAGTCCTGGCATATAGCCTCCTATAGTTGCTTCTAGTTCTACCAGATGAAATGCAAGGAGAGAGCTGTGTATAGAGAGGGTGTTCGGGGTCTGACAATATAATATTCGCTAGTTTCTTACATGATATTATATGTCTATCCACAAATGTGTTAACCAGTTGGTTTAACGAAATCCCACTTCCCCTGCTAACAGCTTTTAGTGCCATACGCAGCAAAGCAAAGTCTTTCTTAAGTAGTCCAGGAAAGATTAATGGGGAGACAAATTAAAAGCATCACAGTGACAAGGTACTTGTGATAAAGCCTTGTGTGTGTGTGAATTACTGAAGCAACCAGAATTAAGATGAGGAGAATAGCTGAAGCATGCCGCACACTTTTTATTCATGGCAGTATAACCTTAAATATTTCAAATATTTATATACTATAAAGAGAATGCAACGATTTTTATTTCACTAATTGTGACTACTTTTTGGACAGATCATCCCTTTGAATCTATTCAGTCAGTATGTTCCACGTGAGACGTATAGGACACTCATGATCCAATAAGAAGTCACATTATTGGCAGGAAAAAAACTTGATTGGTTTATGCAGTAGTCAGTATGGAACTCATGCGATTGATCGAACATTGTTACCACTTTTTTCCGAGGAAGGAGATATCAAACACGCGTTGTAAAACATGTGAATCACGTATATTCTTTGAAATTTTAAATTACCTTTTCATGAATTATAATTGGCTGTTTACTTAAATGGAGGATATGGGAGGGACTTTGAAAATCTCTTCTCCTTCTTTTATGTTAGAATTATTAGGGAGAATAAGAAAAGGGGAAGATTCTCTGGAATCATTTAAACCAAATTGCATTTCTGGATGTTCCAGTCATCATTGATAACGATGGGATTTTGAGGATTTGTGTCTACGAGAAAGTAATCCACACGGGCTAGGGAGCAAACCTCAGTAATGCTCAGTCAGATGTCTATAATGAAATCCACACGAAGACGACGGTGAACTGAACGAGGGCAGACGGTTAGCTGCAAAGCTGATTTCAAGAAAATATTGAAGACAAATGTTTCCTCAAAATACACGAAATAAATGAGTGTCGGGTGAGAACCAGACAATCGATTAAAATATGTTTTTAATAAAAATTAAGAAGACAGCTAACGGCAGTGAAGAAAATTTTCTTTTCGCTGACATTATCAAATAGGCTGTACATTCGTGTATGTTTATGGTAAAAAGGAGTGGGAAAGTCCAAAAATTATTTCCGGTTCAGAGTTAAATCTTAACCAGTAGGAGTTAAAAACATATTAATAAGAAAAATAAATAGGAAGTTTGGATAAGAAACGTAATCACATAACTGTTTTTGAAAGAACTGACTGTTTATGATGGCCATCGTGGAGACAAACGGTTGGGACATATTTCTTTTGAATACATTGTGTTGGTCTGAATTTTCGAGTCGCTAATGCTTCAGCGATACCTGGATATCTTGACCTAACACCTCTAAAGAGTACAACAGCTTATTTCCTATAAGGTATTAGCGTGGATTAGTAAGGACATTGTACGACAGAGCCAGGAAGTTTTTTTCGCCTAACAAGGTGAAGGAAGATTTAGGCTTTGTTGAAAAATGCTTAAGTGAAAACAGGAATCCAAAGGGATTAATCCTAAAGTACAGCAAAGAAAAGGACGAGAAAGAGAAGTATCCAATAGTTGAAAAGAAGAAAGTGTTCATTCATCTCTCGTTCGAAGAAGAAGCAGTATCACAAAAGATTAACAAGAGAATGAAAGGAACAATGAAAACACATTTCCCTGTAAAATAAGCTCGTAACACTATACGGCACCACAGACTCTATAATAAGTGAATCCATACTAGATAAGTACTCTGCTGATGTCACCTCCCACTGCCTTTATAAATTTTAGTACACTTGAGGGAGCAAGTTCATTGGAAGGGTAGAAAGAACGGCTTTTATCCGGTTTCCAGAGCTTATTCCAAGAAACATATCGAAAAGGAAGCAAATATTCGCAAAGTGCAATTACCAGACACCTTGTGTATACGGGTCATTTTGTCAAGATTTCTGAATCCTTCAAAATATTAAACATAGAAAGGAAAGCAAATTTACTTCGATTTGCTGAAGCAATTGCAATCAAGCCTTTTAAGCTAAACTTATGCACATACAGAAAGAGAGAGTAAACAATCTCTGACCCACTCCCTTGGTAACTGCACTTTGATTACGTTGATTAGTCATCCATATTAGTGATTTCAGCTCACTGACCAAGTTTCCAGTTTTATGAACTATAACCTTCTTGAGTTGCTATAGAAACCTACATGATGAGACTGTTTAGCAGATTTTCCCGTTCTCTATCTACTTCTCTCCCCACCCTCCTTTTCTATTTTGAAGGCATGTAAATTGGTGGTGACCTAAATTCAAGCCAATTGTAATGCTTACATTTCGAATACGTTGGTTTTATAACATTTTCTTTACGACTATTCAAACATTGAAGTGTGTTCATATGAACTGTGATCAAGAATTAACCGAATAGTTCCAAAATAATTGGGAGCCAAAGCGGAAGTAGATCTTTGTAAAAATTATATTTTGTAAAATCTCAGCGAAGCTAAAATGATTAATTCCAACGTTTCCTTCGGCAATCTGGTATATAACTGTCATTATTTATAGCCATTGTAATTTCAGGTAGTTTGCAGCTGATGAAATGGAATGGTGAAATCGAATGATGACACCATTTCATACTGAAAATCTGGTCTAAGATCCTTAAGAACCGCTTACGCAGATCACACAGAGAAAAGCCTTCTTTGCGGTTAAGCTACGCATCAATTTCTACAGCCGACAAATGATCAATCGATGTGTGAAGGATAAACTGTCAATTTCGGCCACTTCAGTGTGTGTTTATAAATTCACTTGTTCCTATGGAGCTAGGCATATTGATCACAAAAAGGGCACACTTTCCAAACTCATCTCTGAACATTATCCGGCATGGTTGGCAAAAAGACAATGCAAGACAGTTACTAGTTCAATTTTCAAGCATTTGGTGAACTCAAGCCATGCAGCACAACCACAGCAGTCTTTCAAGATTATCTACAAGGTAAGACCAAGTGGTAAAAAGAGTGTTAGGTTTCAGCATTTGTGTATGGCGGAGGCACTGGCAATTCGTCAATACAATCCCGAACTCTGTATACAAAAAACGTCTGCCCCAGTCTCGTATTCTACCATGGTAGACTAAGTCTCTTCATTATTCTTTCCCTGTAAATTTTTAATTTTTAAATTTTACTTTTAGTTTGCTTTCACTTTAATAATTAGTTCACTATTATCACTCTCATATGTTCCTTCTGTACATTTTCTCACTGTCTTCACACCTGTTAAGTTTGACACCCAACTACCTTCTCCTCACTCAATAACAATTTTAACCTTATCAAATTTCTAACTCTTTCTTCGTTTGTGCCGTTGACTATTACGCAATTTTCGACTTTTATTTTTACTAATGAAGGCACTTCTGAGCAATTATATCAGTTATGTCACCCCCCCCTATTACTATACATTTTTGTTAAATGTGAACACGACTGTACAGCCTCTGAAGATGATTTCTTCGACAAAGAAAATTTTCCTCACTGAATTGTTTTTTATTTTCCTCATGACTCAATGGGCATTTTCGGTGATTTGAAGGTGACCAAGAATCTGGTCATTCTTTGTTTATAAAAACTTATTAAGGGAACCAGATATATGAAACCCTCTAAGAGGTTTGATCAAATCTTGTATATGACTTTGAAGGACTTTTCGAATGTAGCTGAGTGTCCTGAGTTCACTAGATGCCCTGTTATATACACTTCAACGTGGTCCTTTTCCCACCCAGGCTGGTCAGTGTTCCTGAGAGCGTTTTACAAGCGGCCACATGGTATTGATGATGTACTCAGCTCCACAAGAGCAAGTGAATTGATATACGCATGCCGACGTCGCACAATGCGATAGCTTGAAGAAGAAACCAGTGATAAATCACATCAACATTCACTGAAGAATTTGTACTGAACTATGTCAAGCATATCTGTCAGAAGCCATTAGCAAGTGACAAAGGTGCTTTTTGAATGAAGATTCCCCACAAAATTGTTAAATCACTAGAAAACTTTGTTGTGTAAACTAAGGGACTCAGTCGGCCAGGAAGGAAGATGTGTTTCTATTTGAAAAATTAACCCTGTCAATGGTCAACATCCCAATTTTAGACCGATTTGGCTGTAATGTGTCGCAACGTATCAACGTACGCTGAATGGCAGTCAAGTGCCGCTATTTGAATGCCTTGATTTCGGACAGACAAAGAACACTCCTTTTCTTGAAAGAAGCATATCTCAGGAACTAGGTGGGATTTCAAATTTGATTCCAAACTGAAACCAGTATGGGAATGCATTTGAACATCAGGAAGTACTTGATATCCGTCATATCCTCGTCTGCAACTCTTTCATATTACACATCCATAACTCCACTGCTAGAGGTCGAACGCAGGATCTTAAGGTTACCAGAGAAGCACGTTGCTATTCAGCAATGTCCCGGAAATCCTAACCTCTGTCATTTCTAAAAATATAGCCCAGTTCATGATCACATTTGCGGCCGATCAAATCCCTTCAGTCTAACACTTGAAAGCTAATCTCTTGCTCATTATTGACTTATTACGGGATTTAATACCTGGACATTCAATGAGAAGTGTTGATCAGTGGCTTTCACCAAATCAGGTGTTAGGGCAGATACTCGTAGATGACATTATTGTATACATATATATTATTCCCTTGAGTTCCGAGTGGAACATCGGGCTTCAACAACACATCTCCACTTTGTCCTATCTTCTGCCGTACCCTTTAGCTTGGATCACGATTGCTCGAAATCTCTCATCTCTTCCTCACACAGTTTCCTCCATGTCATCCTAGGACGACCCACTCATCGACTCCCATCTGGATTTTACTCACGCAATGGCCTAGAGCGGGATGTCATTCGGTGGTATCCTCAATGTATGCTCTATCCATCTGGATTTTATCCTACATATTTGTAGAGCGATCGACTCTTGGTTGGTTTGTTGCCGGAGTTTCTTGTTACTAATTCTTTCTCGTCAGCCATTTGATCTTCAGTATGGAGCCAGCTCAGGTGGAAGCTGTTGATGGGTGTCAGCAACCTGTTGGAAATCCTTTCCGTGACACGCAGTGCAAATTTCTGACCCGTACATGCGGACTGACTTCACATTGTTCTTTGCGCAGGCTGAGTGCAGAAGATTTCCAAACTGGTTTCAGATTAATGGAGGCGTATATTGCCGTTCCGATTCTGACTTTGACATTGACCAGTAAAAGGTGAAATTCATGGGCTACTTGGTTGAATCCCAATGGCTGAATAATCTACCATTTCGTCTGGTAACCAAAACATTTTTAGTAGGAACTGCAGGAGGTTTGTGCTGCTACTGAAGAGTTCTACACCACGACGAAACAGCTTTCTATACTCCCTGGTCCTCCACCAATGGTTCTGTAACTGACATCAATCAACAATTCAAAGAGTTTTAAAATAGTCATTTCTTCACTGTCAACTTAATTTGGATAGCGTTAATTAAAAGGCAACGGGGTGCCACCGACAATTATACATCTCATCCAACAGTTGTACGACAATGCTGCATGCCAAGTAATCCACAACGGGAAACTCACGGAATCCTTCGAAGTGAGGATAGGAGTAAGACAAGCTGGCTGCCTACTATCGTCAATGATTTTCCTGATTGCTGTCGATTGGAGAAAGAGCGGTGGGCAGCGAGGAAACAAGCATAAAATGGACCCTCACGAAAAACTTGGACGATCTGGACTTCGCCGATGATATATGTCTGATTTCCCACAAACTGGAAGATATGCAAGCGAAAAGCAACAAGTTGGCAGAAGAAGCATCCAGAGAAGAAAAGACTTCAGGTGAACATAGAGAAGACAGAGGTGATGAAGATTCCTGGGCAACACCACCAACAGCAACAACAACAGACAACAATCAGCATAAATGGGAGGAACATGAAAGAAACAACCTCTTTTACCTACGTTTCAACTGCAGGCCGGAGGAACTGACGAGGATATCAAAGCAAGAATCGGAAAGCAAGGCAAGATTTCAGTACTGCAAATTCTGTGTGGAGATCAACAGCCAGCACTCAGCATAAAAAATAAGATCCGGATTTTCAACTCCAATGTGAAGTCAGTCAGTGCCAATTACTATACGGATGGATCAGAGACTTGCACTGCGCGTCATAAAGAGCATCTCAAACAAACTACACACCTTCATTAACAGCTAGCTGTCTTCGCTCAATACTACTCAAGATCAGATGGCCGGCCGGCCAGAAAAGATCAGCAACAGAGACGGATCTCTGGCAATGAGCGAACCAACACAGTAGGAACCGATTGCGAAACAAATAGTCAGGAAGAAATGGAGATGGATTGGCTGGCCATACTCTGAAGAAACAAGCCATCAAGTGAGTGACATCACTAGACAAGCCATTGCTCGAGTGGAACCCGACTGAATGGAAAGCGGCGAGTTGGTCGTCAGTACAAGGGTGAGGGTGACTTGGAGGAGGTGATGTGAAGAGGAGATGAAAGCGTGTGGACAGACTTGGAGCCAGGTGAAGACTCTAGCAGAGAACCGAACTCAATGGAGACGTGCAGCTAAAGCCCTATGTTCCTCTAGGAATTAAAGGAAATAATAATAATAAATAGTAATAATTAAAAAACGTAATATTGGACTGAGAGCGTTGATAACATTACACCAAAATCCGATTTACTTATCATTTCAGCTTATGTGAAGAATAAACAAAAAAAATGAATGCCCAAATCAATAAATCAATAAAAACAGAAATAATACAGAGGATTAAGGATTAAAAAGGCCAATGATTGACACTTTGCCTTTTTCTTTTGCTCATGTAATCTGATAAAGATTACCAATGCAGGTCAAGCATAAATATGAAATCACTTCTTACTACAGAGAAAAGTTTATAATGAAATATGATGCGGCTATAGATGTTCTCAAAATTAGGCCCTCCCAAAACTCACTCTTGTGTGTACAAAGCGATCAGAGAAGTTTTAGCAAATTAAAGATTGAAAGAAGTTAAGTGGCACTCGATGACACAGCGAATGAATGGATGAATGAAGTGAATTGAAATTTGATCAGGTTAAAATGTTGTTATTCAATGAGAATAGTCTAAGCAACTAAGAACGTCAGGTTCTGTAACCCCCCTGGTTATATGGTCTTCCGAAAGTTCCTCACAGTGGTCATTCTTGACTATGACATGACTACACAATGGCTTGCAGATATCCTTTTACCCATCACTTATAATCTCAGTTATCAGAGTATTTCAGGTTCATCTGAATTCACTAATAGACAGAAGACAAGTAGTTCAGCGATGAGTCTCTTTTCGCCGGCGAATTCATTTTCATACCTGTACAATCGCAAATATATATATGGTTGTTTTGTTTGTGTGTACATTAAATTTGTCAAACGAAAATACAATTATTAAGTTCAGATGAATTAAGTGTTGATATAAGAGGGTAGTAACAAAAGTGATGAGTTGTCACAAACGATTGTTAAAGGAGAGTTACGTAATAACATGAATAGTTTAATGAAAGAGTTGTACTCAGGGTGTACATGGAAACAAAATATACGGAATTACACAAGGGTTTTAAGTAGAAAAATAAGCATACAAACAAAAGTCAAGTCAAATCAACAGAGTTGTTACCATGGGAGTAGAAGTGGTTGAATAATTTTCTTTTGTATGCAAAATTCTGGTTCCTCTAGCTTAATGGCTAGGGCTTCTGCGATGCAAAGAAGACGGAATCGTACTGTCTTTGGAAGGTTGTTACTCACTTTGTAGATTACTTTGAAGGAGGCGTTTGTTGAGATGGAATGACCAGTGTTGACGAGATGTTCGATTATTGCACTCCTTATATGGCCATTATTCCCTTTCTGTAGCTACACTGGATAGTGTTCTTTGACCCTTTTTGACAGGATACCCGTTGAACGACCGATGTACCTGGCTCCACAGCAACAGGTGAACTGATATATACACATAGAAGTGGTCAAGAGCGGGATCTTGTCTTTTGGGCTTCTGCAGATCAGCGGGCGACTAGAGAACACTACTCTCAATGTTGCCGCAAAGAAAGTTCTTCTTGAAGAAGTGGAAATTCTCCTTCTAAGGACGTCACTGAGTAGGTCTCCTTTGAAGTCGAGGTTCGTTGATTTATTAAGTGCTGTTAATGTATCCTGGAAGAGAATGAGATGCTACTGTGGAATAGGCAAATCATTTGGTAAATCACTCCTGCACGAGGTGCTGATCTTACCTCGTTGAGAATGTTCTCCTCGAATCTAAGGAAGTAGGTATCTTGTACAGTGAATTATGGTCAACTAATTTTGTCTTACAGTACTTGGTTTGGGCTTAGAAACCTATACTGCTTTTATAGCTGGCTGTCTAGCTGCCTCAAGACAGTGTTGAAGTAAATTTGAGTTCTATTATGATAATTGTTTTTGTTTAATAGAACCGCTAAAATATTGAGGAACAATCATCTTTTCTCCGCTTTTGAAAGGTTTCGTGATTGCGTGTGTCTCAACAAGTTTTCATCGGCTTTCTACAGCAGAACATAGAGATGGGTTTCTTGAGCTCAGATCATAATCGAATAAATTTTGTCGTTACACTCTGGACGTTACCTTTATTCTCATCAATGCCCCCCCTAACCGAAACCATTTGCTTTATATGCAGATTTATAGATGTTAGAAATCTGGGCTAGGGTGTTCCTATTCACTACTTAGAGGAACTTATGCTTAGACTCACTTACAATATCTAGTTAAAGTTAAATGACTCGCTATATTAAAAAAATTTAGAGTGGATGTGGGGTGGACGCTTGGTCCTTAACTTGCACACTGCTTCATGGAAAGTCTGGAACACAATATATTACGACCAAATGTCGAAGGCTTCATTTGTACGATAGATAAATGGACGATGATTTTTGTTATTAATATTGTTCCTTTGGGTTCCAAGTGGAAGGTAGGGATTCATCAGGACATCTCCACTTTAATCTATTCTCTATAGTCCTTTATGGCTCATCCCACGATAGCACTATCTTCTCCATGTCACCCTTGGAAGCCACACCTATCTTCGCCCATTCTCGTTCAACTCGAGGGTATGCCTTGCGCGTGATGTCACTAGACGGTCTCCTTGGTGTTCGTCCGGCCCATCTTCATTTTTCCCTGCATATTTAATAAGCAGTAAACATGGATGATACTTTCGTTATATGTAACAAGAATGCTGATATCGAAATGATAACAAGGGAGTTCAACAGTTTCTAGCATTCTCTCAGGTTCACATCAGAATCAGAGGTGGACTTTGAATACCATTTTCCGGATGTTTGTTTCACTCAAAATATGAACCTACAGAAAATCGAAATGGAATAGTCGATACAAGAATTTTCATAGTTAGATCGTTTTGAGAAGGGAGAGAAATCTGATCCGTTCCATATTTTCAAGAAAAATAAGGATGTCCACCAGTGTTATATTCGACAATGAAGTGGAGAGACTCAGACAAGTCCTCATTGAAAATGGGTATCCCACTAGATTCACTGGTACCGAATAAATTGCTATTTGTGGATATTGAATTTAAAGGTGATACCGTAGTTCAGAGCCTGAAGAACCGCTGCTTATCCAGATTACTGAGAAAAGCATTCTTTTCGGCTGAGCTACGGATCAGTTTCTACAGTCGTTAAATGTTCAATGGATGAGTGAAAGATGAGCTGCCGACTTGGGCCACTTCAGCGTGTGTTGATAAATTCACTTGCTCCTATAGGAAGAGTTGTATTGGTCGAACAGAGCGCATACTTTCCGAACGCATTTCCAAACATTAGCTAGTGTGGTGGCGTCGGTGGCACAGTGGTAGAATGCTCGCTAACTACGCCTCATGTGGTTCGGGCTTCGATCCCTGGCCGATGAGGTACTCCTTAACCTTTCTAAACCAGTAATAAGACTGGTAAAGAGGGAAGGTTGGGTATGAGGCTAGCAACCCTAAATTTAAAAAATAAACACCACTGCTACAGAAACTTCAAGCCTCTAGCTTGAAGCCTTATGTTCCAGTGTGGGGAATATAAAGGAATATAAAAGTCTAGTGTGGTTAGCATGTTGACAGTGTTAGACAAATACTAGCTCATTTCTCGTACACACGACGAACTCAGACTTTTCAGCTGCACGAGAGTCGCCTCTTAAGGCTATTTACAAAGTTAGCTCGAATGGTACAATAGGTGTTAGGTTTTGTCATTTGTGTGTATCGGAGGCGTTGGTGATTCATCGACATAACCCCAAACTTTGATTACAGAACAGTTTTTTCAGTCTCTTATTCCGTTCTCTGTGAATGATTATGTTTCACGAAGGTCTATAGGCAAAAACCAACAAGCTGGTAGACGAAGAAGGGAAGACAGGACTTCAGGTGAACATAGAGAAGACGGAGATGATGGAAATACCTAATCACAATCACCACAATTATCAACAACAATAAACACCAATCACTGTTAATGGAAGAAATTTGAAAGGGGTCACTTCTTTCACTTATCTGGTGCGCAGGATCGTCTCAAATGCAGGCAGATGGAAGGAATGAGAATGTCAAAGCCAGCCAGAATCGGAAAAGCAAGTCAGGCCTTCATCAGTCTGATATCGGTTTGAAAATCTTCTGCACTTTCACCGACAGCCACCTTCACCGGCTCAATGCTGGTGAACAGATGGTGGGACATAAAGGATAGGTAACACAGAACTCTACAGTGCGACGGATCAACCAGAGACCTACCGTCAATTAAATATGCTGAAGGAAGTTGGATTGGATACGCCTTGATGAGACCACTAGGTGCCATCACGCACCAGCCAAGCCATCGAATAAAACCCAATTGGGAAATGACTAGTCGAGAATGGATCCGAATTTGATATGGAGGAAGTCGTGTGAGGAGATGGGGGCTTATGGATATATTGTACAGCCAGCTAGATAGAACTTTGGAAAACACAGTGAAATTTGAGATGTGCTTTCGAAGCCCTCTGTCCCAATCGGTATTGGCGAGAATATTAAACCTAACTGTACTGTTTTGACTGTTGTCCTGTTTGAAAGAGTAAATGAATGCATGACTGTGATTGGTGGAATTACCCGGTCGATCGTTCGTTTTTCTACTGACCATATTCTAAAACTCTCTTGCAAGTCTGGTGATCATTGTTCATTCCAAAAAAAAACATCACTGTGTTGAAGAGCTCATTACTAAAGACTACCAACGTAATAATAAAGTTAGTAATGACTATACTGACAGCATAATAATTTCACCGTATATTTTATCATGCAACTAAAATCACTTAAAGTCACTGAGAACCAAGTAACACTGGACATCTTTTTCTTCCTGGTTTAGAACCCCAACGGGAAGCGGCGAGTTGGTCGTCAGTGCAAGGGTGACTTGGAGGAGGTCATATGAAGATGAGATGAAAGCATATGGGCAGACTTCGAGGCAGGTGAAAACGTTAGCAGAGAACCGAAAACAATGAAGACATGTGCCTGAAGCCCTATGTTCTTCTAGGAATTAAAGGAAACAATAATCATAATAATTATACTCACAAATGGCTACAGAAGTTCTAAGGAGAAGTCATGGCCAGTAAGGAATATTATATCAGGCTTGAAGCACATATTCATTAATATCGTTGGATGGTGGCAGCATTGTATCAAAAATTGACAGAATTTAGAATTAGCGAGTAGCTGAATTCCATTCCAGTGACTGAAACATCGGCAGGCGCCTGCAGCTATCCAAAGTCTTGAGTTCGATTTCTAGTTGGGTCAGGGGTGTTTCGTGATGAAGAGTTTCAAATTAGAACGAAACAAATCTCCAATAAGCTATGCTTATCAGTGATTTTCTAATAATACATTTTAATGATAAATTCTGCACTGAAATCAACTGAAATGCCTACAATCGATAACCCCTGCAATAAAACAAAAGTAGCTTTATAACATGTAAATGTATAGGATTCATATCAGAATTTATTGCATAGTATTTTCCCTTAGTTCAACATCTTGAAGTGAAGTGGTGACTGATGACAGCTAGTCTGACCTGGAGGGTAAACTAATCCCTTATGATATTTCTTCTTCATCTCTTTTCGAGAAATTCACGACATTTGGTTGATAGCCAGTTTGTACTAGAACTGTCAGGAACAGTTCTGCCATGTATTGGGATACACCTCCAACCACGATTATGCTTTTTCTCAATTACTATTATTGTTTCCTTTAGTTCCTAGAGGAACATAGTGCTTCAGCCACACGTCTCCATTGAGTTCGGTTTTCCGCCAACGTTTTCATCACACGGCTCCACGTCTGCCCACATGCTTTCGTCTCCTCTTCACATCACCTCCTCTTCCTCCTGCATGTCAAACTCGCACTGATCGCCAACTCTCCACTTTCCATTCCGGTTCCACTCAAGTGATGGCTTCGAGTAATGTCATTCACTTGGTGATTTTCTCAGAGTGTGGCCAATCCACCTCCGTTTCTTCCTGCATATTTCTTGCACAATCGGTGCCTGTTGGGTTGGTTCTCTCGCAGAGACCCTATTGCTGATCTTTTATGGCCGGTCATCTTATCTTGAATAGTACTCAGCGATGACAGCTGTTGATGAAGGTTTGTAGTTTGTTCGAAGTGCTCTTCATGATGCGCAGCGCAAGTCTCTGATCCGTATAGTAAGTGGCACTCACTGACTTCACGTTGGAGTTGAAAATCCGGACCTTATTTTCATGCCGAGTGATGTTCATCTCCACACAGACCTGGAATTAATGAAAGCCTGCCTTGCTTTCCGCATCCTCACTTCGATATCCTCATCAGTTCCGTCCACCTGTAGTTGAAACGATGCTTCCCAGATAGGTATAGGAGGTAGTTTCTTTCAGATTTCTTCCATTTATGCTGGCTGATTGTTGTCTGTTGTTGCTGTCGCTGTTGCTGTTGGCCAGGAATCTTCATCATCACCTCTGTTTTCTCTATGTTCACCTTAAGTCCTATCTTTGATGCTTCTTCTATCACCAGCTTGTTGCTTTTCATCACTTGCATATCTCCCAGTTTGTAGGAAATCAGACACATATATGCTATCGGCTAAATGTAGATCCTCCAATGTGTTTTTGTGTGGGTCCATTTTATGCCTGTTTCCTCGTTGCCCGCTTTTTCTTAAGTTCAGTAGGGACTTTAGAATTAGGATGTTGTTAACATTTTAGAAATACTTGCCAGAGTCGAAAATATCATTAAAGGTCATAGGTTTTTATAGATTTAAACAAACTGAACAGGAGAAATAAGATAAAATTTTAACAATGATGCAGGTAGATTTAAAAGTCTAAATTTTCAGCAGGTCACCACTGAATTCACTTACTGGCATTTACTTATTTATCGATTGATTAAAGAACAGCAGGGAACCTAGCCTCTTAATTAACATTGAATGATTCAATAATTCAATGTTTCAATAGTTATAATTTGTTATTTTAAATTGATAATTTTCCAGTGTGATTTGTTTATTGTCGTTTCTTACTTTTTTAAAGTAGTAGCCATTATTTATAAGAAAATATTTAACACTAGGCGACGAAAATAAACCATTATATGTTGAACATTGAATCATGGGGTTTCTTGTTTAGATTGACAGTCTCCATGATCTGCAAGCTTATGTTTGCTGATTACTAAAAGTGTCGTTATTTAAACTTACTAAAAAAAATGATAATTTGAATGGATTCACTTTTATTCATGTCTATATAATTTACAAAAGTGAACTAACTGTTTACTTAAGAGAACTAAATTAAGTAATTTTTGAAATAACCATGGCAATAAACTAATTCCCCTTCAAATTATGATTTTTTTTGTCTTTATTGAAATCCACAAACACATACGCTCACACACACGAGAATGTCATTCATTTCTTTCATATTTTGTTTTTTCTCAACGAAAAATTATTATTTTTCGAACTAATTCTCTTCATTTTCTGACAATTATGTTTTTAAGTATCATGTGGTCTATCTAATCCTATTTAGTAACATGACATTTTTATTTCATTTGAAATTCTCCAACCGATCGATATCAGTTAGTTAGTTAGTTAGTTAGTTAGTTAGTTAGTTAGTTAGTTAGTTAGTTAGTTAGTTAGTTAGTTAGTTAGTTAGTTAGTTAGTTAGTTAGTTAGTTAGTTAGTTAGTTAGTTAGTTAGTTAGTTAGTTAGTTAGTTAGTTAGTTAGTTAGTTAGTTAGTTAGTTAGTTAGTTAGTTAGTTAGTTAGTTAGTTAGTTAGTTAGTTAGTTAGTTAGTTAGTTAGTTAGTTAGTTAGTTAGTTAGTTAGTTAGTTAGTTAGTTAGTTAGTTAGTTAGTTAGTTAGTTAGTTAGTTAGTTAGTTAGTTAGTTAGTTAGTTAGTTAGTTAGTTAGTTAGTTAGTTAGTTAGTTAGTTAGTTAGTTAGTTAGTTAGTTAGTTAGTTAGTTAGTTAGTTAGTTAGTTAGTTAGTTAGTTAGTTAGTTAGTTAGTTAGTTAGTTGATCGATGAACTTCAAATATGTAATCTATTCTGATTTTCACAGTTCTGGGTTTTAAGTAACATTTAGTTAACATCGTTGACCTGAATAAAATGGTTGGTTACAATCAATGCTGATATTTATAAGTTATGCAGTTCTATATGTTATGTGGTTGAAGAAAACGATAGAATTGCGTGAATGTGGGTTTCATAACTGCTGGCCCTCACCCGCAAGGTGTATTTGTGATGTACAATGAAGTATTTTCCCTTTGCAAATTCAAACTCCCATCATTCAGTGGTGGCATTCAGACACATTGCTATTAGGCTATTCGAGCTGAGGATTGACCTTCTGTAAGATTGCAGTGGAGGGAGGGATGGAGTGACGAATGTCATATTCCGTCTAAGTAGTGCTGAGATTGTATGAAACCCAGCAGTTATGTTTTTGATGCTATCACCAGGCTCAGTGAGTAGCCATCGTCTCTGATAGACTGGACGATATGGATTCTGATCGCCAAGGGAATGTTAGTTTCCCAGAGGACGCAGACACACCTTGCTAACAAGCTCCGCTTAGGAAAAAACTTAAGTCTAGGGCTTACTGTCGATTTCTAATAATCACCTAGCACATAGATAGTCTTCTTCCGTTTGTACAATTCCTTTGACATCAACCACACTTGTTTATTGATTATTTATTTCTAAAGCAACTGTCCATAAATGTTCGTTTATGTAGCAGCATTTCATAAATGCATTCAGAAGCAATTATTACCTGTTTGTCACTAATCTAAGCCATACGTAGTAGCAATAACTCTCAATACATAAAATATGATTGTATATCTTGTCAAAGACATAAATATGTCGGAGAATCTTTGAAAAGTAAAGCATCCTGGAGAGTTGTTACATCCTAGTCTGGGAGTTTTTATTAGTGTGCATACTAGGGAAAGAAACCGTACTGTTCAAGTCATTGAACCAGTCTACTGACCACTTAAGTGTCAGATTGTGGGATCATATAATCCGAGCGTTACACCTTCTATCAATTTGCGATAGAATGCTATCTTCAACGAATTCTATGGATAAGCATACGCTTGACCTTGACATGTTGTACACCAGCAACAACCAGGAGTTATCATTAGAACTTCAGGGATTCCATCCTCCAGCCACTTAAAATCTGGAGGTTAATACCCTTTAAAACTCACCATCTTAAGAGGACACTCATCGACGGTAGCTCAAATCCGCAATTTATAAATTATACAGTACGAGGTGAGAACTCATTATTATTATTGTTTCCTTTAATTCCTAGAGGAATATAGGGCTTCAGCCGTGCGTCCCCATTGCGTTCGGTTCTCTGCTAGAGTCTTCACCTGGCTCCAAGTGTGCCCACATGCTTTCAACTCCTCTTCACATGACCTCCTCCAAGTCACCCTTGGACGACCAACTGTGTGAGTCCATTTTATGTCTGTTTCCTCATTGCCCGCTGTTTGTCGCATTATCCAATCTACCGCCCACAATCAGGAAAATCATTGGCGATAGTAGACAGCCAACTTGTCTTACTCCTCTCCTCACTTCGAAGGATTCCGTAAGTTTCTCGTTGTGGATTACTTGGCATGCAGCATTGTCGTACAGCTGTTGGATGAGAAGTATAATCGTTGGTGGCACCCCGTAGTAGCGAAGTAGTTTCCAAATCACCTCTCGATCGACGCTGTCTAAGGCCTTTTCAAAGTCGATGAAGTTGAGATAGATAAAGTATAAAACTTGGGCACTGTGGCAGAGTGTAACTCCATTATGGATAAGATTTTATTTTGGTAAATCACACAGTGTTACACAGTAATATTAACTGATGACGTTTCGAGCACAAATTATTGCTCGAAACGTCATCAGTTAATATTACTGTGTAACACTGTGTGATTTACCAAAATAAAATCTTATCCATAATGGAGGTGACTGTCATTCCAAGCTTTGTTCAATGATGATCCGTAATGTGACGATCTGATCAATACATGACTTGTTTCTCCTGAATCTAGCCTGGTCCGGTCGAAGTTTTTCATCCAGGGTATGCTTGATTCTCTCCAGGATGATGCGGCTTAGTATTTTGCTTGGGATGGACAGGAGCATAATTCCGCGCCAGTTCTTGCATTGACTTAAGTCCCCTTTCTTTGGTAGTTTGAATAAGTATCCTTTCTTCCAATCCTCGGGTACTTTGTCTTCTTTCCACACCTTCTGCAGTAGTGGCGTCATCAAGTCCGCTGTTGTCTCTGGGTCCATTTTCAATGCTCCTGCTGGGATTCCATCTGGTCCTGCTGCTTTTCCAGCTTTTAGCATCTTGATTGCCTTCAGGACTTCTGATTTCGTCAGGGGGTTGGTGTTCACTGGTAGGTCTGTCTCCGTTGTTGGTATTGTTGAACTCATCAGATGGTGGTTTATGATCTTTGTGACGCGGTGAGTGGCAGTCAAGCAGGTAAGCTTAAATACGTGATGGTATATAATATTGATTGATTGATAAAAGTAGTAATTAAATACAACTTCGTTCGGAGTGATTTGCAAATTGTTTCTTAGTAGCTCACTGAACTTAACTGTGAGGATTCGTGGGCGTCAGACTGATTCGGTTGTCTGGACTGAGCCAAACCGCTCATACTGCTGATGAACTCGGTTCTAAACGAGCAAAACAGTCGTTCATTGCTTGCCTCACCTTCATCAGGCTACTACTATTACTCATACGAATCAATAGTATATACCTAAAAGTTTAAAAAAATGACAAGCCTAAATTACATGATTTTAAAACAGTCACTTTCTAATAAAGTAACCAAATTACTAATGAAATCCCTTGAAGGAATAGGCATCGGGAGAACACAAATTTCCTTACATTTAACAGAAATCATTATAACATTTCTAACGAGTTGGCCAGGCAGCTAGTGCTGTGGTAAACGGATAACTGCGTATCATATACTTCTTCCCATAACACGTGATGATTGGATAGTGGAGAGGGGAGTCATTGTCTTAGTCAGTCAACATTAAACCAGTGGATCCTGGGCTATATCTAAACACACCCCACCTACTTCAGCTACTAGGCAAATGAGTGGTATTCTCAGCTCTCAAATAACACTAAGTACGTCTCATAGTCTGATAAATGAAGCATTTACTTCGAATAACTGAGCTTAAACCAACAAGCTGATCTCATAGATTAGCTGGTATTACACCATACTGGTAATCAGGAGGCCGACTGTTCGAGTTCTGTGGAGACTCATATTTCTATCTATCTTACTATCAAGCACTAAATTAATATAATTAGCTGGCTGTGCTAGATATTGCGTGTGATATCTCATTTTCATAGAGGAATTGTACTCTACAGCAGTGTTGATAGGTTCTATAGATTGATACATTGTGGCAGGTATCAACTTTAGTCGGTATTAATCAGGAAGAGAAGGTAATATACTGACATCCGAAAGACCAAGTCGAAACTTTGTTCGCTTAACCTCAAAATATACCTAACTAAAACAAATGACTTAAAATCATAAAGACACTGTGTTGATATTCAAGGAAACCATCTAGTTAGACTGCTTGAAAGACTTCGAGTTCGATTCTTGTTGGATTCTACTAGGAATAACACTCACAATTGATGTGTGGCTAACTATCCTGCCAGACCTGAGCTCCTGTCGCACTATCTGCTGACTGTAACCTGGCCCACCTAAGGAGGATGTAACACTTATGGCAACTGAAGGGTGTATTTATTGACGATGATTTGCAGAGAGTATAGAGTTAGATAATCTCACCACAACGAAGCTCCTGAGCTCTTGTTCCTTGAAAATTCAATTGTCCATCCCAAGTTTTAACCTGTACTTATAAACAAAATGATCATTGGTGGAAAGTTCCATTTCCTTCACAATGCCATGCAACGCCTAGAAGATGGTGGTCTCCAGAGGTCGATTTATCGAAAGCTGACGTGGAATGGACAATACTTATATTTTAATAGTTTTTATCCAAATAGCTATAAACGAGCACTAGTCAAGACTCTGTACAGTAGAACGAGGAGAATACACTGTGCAGAGAAACTAGAGGAAGAATTTACGATTCTCTAAAAGGTGTTGAAAAACAACGGTTATCCTCAAAGATTCATTATTAAATATGGAAGATGTGAAGGCTCAAACATCACACAAATCACAGTGAAAAAAAGCCTATCTTCATTCAACTAGATTTTAAAGGTGAAAACATTGCAGCAATAGTCAACAGAAGACTGAGTACGTCACTAGCCAGCTAAGTTGGTCCCGGTCCATAGAACAAGATGCCCTTTGGTGCAGTCAAAAATCGATAGATATCCTTCTCACGTTAACTCCAACTCTGTACACAGATTTACATCTATCTGTGGGAGCAGTTACATAGGAAGGACAGAAAGAAGGGTATATCTACTATTTTCTGAACATCTGCGAAAAGCCTACGTCTCAAGGGAACAAACTCTTATAATAGCGCTATTACCAGACATCTCCTCTATACGGATCATGAGGTGGAAATCGCGAAATCCTTTAAAATTATCAATAGACAAAGGAGCTCGATTCTCCTCAAATTTTCCGAAGCAATTTCTATCAAAGGCTTGAAACCAGATTTACGTGTTCAGAAAGAAGTAGTTATTAGTCTTTCCTTTCCCTGGTAACTGTATGTCTTTATTCTCTTCTTCATTTTACTACGTGAGCTTTGGCTTCAACCTCACCCCCCTTTGATACAGTGTAATTTTGTTTGTCTCTTGCTTCTATAATTCGAATCGAACTCAGTACATTGTTACCTAATTTATTAGTTACTCATCATCTTACTCACCTCTCGTCTTTATTACGTAACTCCTTTGCCATTGTATGCATACATTTATTTTGACTTGAGCTGCCTGTGTAAAAACTATATAAGCGAAATTTTCTGAACACTTTTCACTAATTGTGGAACTTTCTGTCAACTGACAACATGTAAAATTTGCAAGTATGTTAAAACTTTTCTGTACGTAAACCTCACAATTTATTTAGGCTGTAAGCAGCTGATGAGAAGCCGACGAAATAAATGATGGTACCATATTATTCTGCACAAACCACTGTTGTTCTTACTTTATTTACACTGAAGTTTAGATTGATTTGACGAACTTCTTTGCTCCTCTGTAATATCACCTTCACACATACTTTTGTAAGTCAGACCGCTATGCATTCGTAGTTAACAGGGTTGTAGACTTAACTTCATAAGCTGTTTGTTAAACACTGTCTAATTCAATATTCAGTGATACCAAGAAATCACCTGTAAAGATCGATTAAAAATTCCAATCCATTGGCTTCCGCTTGAGGAAAGAGACAGTATAAATAACTGACCTTAAAGAGATCAATCTTAAATCCAATAAATATGTATCTAAGGAATAAGATTTTAGTGTATAAATATTCTCTGTGTACAACAATGTGCTAGAAATTCAAGTGTTCTGTTGGAGAAATTTGACTGACTTCATTTGGAGAGCCACTGAAAACCAGCAAAAAGTACTGACAAGTTGTTTTTTTTAGATTGGGACTGACAAAGAGACAATTCCTGGAGATTGCGCTATATAACGCAAACTGGATTCTATTCCAGCGGCTGAATTGTCAATAGAATGGTAATCTTACAACCTGAAGGTTCAGGCTTCAATTCTTGATGACATCATGGGTCCGTGCAGCCATGAGATAGCTGTTCAGTACACCGTGGTTCTCAATACTGTTTTCTAACTGATATCATTTCCTAAAACTTGAATCTCCCGCTTAAATTTGTTTTAATTTAAACAAAACTAATTATTAACCGGTTTCAATGATAATTTATGTTCAATGAAAGCAAAACTGAGTCTGTTTTAGTTAATATTTAACGGACTGATCTTCATTGATTAAATTATTTTCAGTTAGTCATATTTTTCAAACTCACCACAAATTTGTTTAATTAACTATTCTCAGGTATTCTAAATAGGTGAATATTTTGTGGAGTGTTTGTGTTAACCTACTCAAGACAGGTACAACACTTATTGAATTCATGTCCTGACATGTTTCGTACAGTGAAGTTTAACTCTGGTGTAAACAATGAGTGACTTATTCATTCTAATTTTTAATTTAATTCTTTCGATTTCTGAATGGAGCATAGAGGTTCAACCTACAGCTTTGGAGTTTCAGTAGCAGTGATTTTCTTTTTTATGTGGTGGCGGTTGCTAACCTCACATTCAATTTTCCACCATTTTCAGGCCTACTGTCAATTGAGGGATATTTACGAGTCCAACTACTTCGCTACTACGGGGTGCCATCGACAATTAAACATCTCATCCAACAGCTATACGACAATGCTGCATGCCAAGTAATCCACAATGGGAAACTCACGTGATCCATCGAAGTGAAGATGAGAGTAAGACAAGTATGGCTGCCTACTATCTCCAATGATTTTCCTGATTGTAGTAGATTGGATAATGTGACAGACAGCGGGCAATGAGCAAACAGGCACAAAATGGACACACACAAAAAACTTGGAGGATCTGGACTTCGCCGATGATATACGTCTGATTTCCCACAAACTGGAAGTTATGCAAGCGAAAAGCAACAAGTTAGCAGAAGAAGCATCCAGAGAAGATAGGACTTCAGGTGAACATAGATAAAACAGAGGTGATGATGAAGATTCCCGGTCAACACCACCAACAGCAGCAACAACAACGACAAAAGACAACAATCAGCATAAATGGAAGGAACCTGAAAGAATCAACCTCTTTCACCTACCTTCGAAGCATCGTTTCAACTACAGGCCGACGGAACTGACGAGGATATCAAAGCAAGGATCGGGAAAGAAAGGCAAGCTTTGATTACTCTCAAGTCTGTCTGGAAATGAACAGCACTCAGCATGAAAAATAAGATCCGGATTTTCAACTCCAATGTGAAGTCAGTCAGTGCTACTATACGGATGGACCAGAGACTTGTAATGCGCGTCATAAAGAGCATCTCAAACAAACTACAGACCCTCGTCAACAGACAGTTGTCTTCGCTCAATACTACTCAAGATCAGATGGCCGGCCAGAAAAGATCAGCAACAGAGAGGGATCTCTGGCAATGAGCGAACCAACACAGCAGGAACCGATTGTGAAAGAAATAGGCAGGAAGAAATGGAGATGAATTGGCTGGCCATACTCTGAGGAAACCATCAAGTGAGTGATATCGCTAGACAAGCCATTGCTCGAGTGGTGCCCAGCCGAAAAGGAAGCGGCGAGTTGGTCGTCAGTGTGAGGGTGGGTGACTTGGAGGAGGTCATATGAAGTGGAGATGAAAGCAAGAGGACAGACGTGCAGCCAAGTGAAAACTCTAGCATGGAACCGAACGCAATGGAGACGTGTGGTTGAAGCCCTATGTTTCTCTAGGAATTAAAGGAAACATTAATAATAATTATTATTTTGTAAATGGTAGGTCAACCATTGGAAGTTGGAGGCATCGGGTAAGTTAGATTCCTTGTTCATTTTCAGGTTACGTGATTTCACTTCATGTGTAAAACTTTGGCGCTCTCAGTAGTGCGTAATTCCACATTAATTGGTTTATTGGATATATAAGAAAAAGACGTAAACGGCGAAGAAAGTTTTCTTCTCAATGATTCATTTTCATGAGCTGTACAATCGTAATTATATTAAACAAAGAAATCTTTATGAGCTGCGCTATATCGTGAATTGGCAGAGGTTAGAATTCATGGACTGGCCATTGGATCGAGTCCCAGTGGCTTAATGGTATACGAGCTCGCCTTGTAATCAGAAGTTCCTGGGTTCGAAACCCGGTGTGTGCGTACTGATGAAGAGTCCCAAATTAGGACAAAACAGATGTTCAGTACTCCCAGGTTTTCCAATGGTTCTCTTACCAATGTCAGCTCATGATGAAATCCTGTAACCAATCAGGCTAATCCCTACGAACCAATACTTGAAAGAAATCTTTAGACCAATCAGACACTGGTAAATTTTGTCCTTGGAAAATTGTATTACATAATGTAAGGTGTAAGCAGGGATGACTAATTGTAAGTTAGAAAAGAGGGAGAAGTTGGCATGACGTAATAAGTGTGAGATAATGACTAATCAGTAAGCTCGTGTAGAATGGACAGGAACTAGTGGAAAGACTATAAAGTGTTTTTGTATAAAATCTGTATGAAAAAGCAATGTTATTAATAAACAGTAATTGAGTGGTAATAAAATATGGATGATGGAAATAATAATAATTATAATAATAATAAACTTACATAATAAAAAAAGAAAGAAGCAAAATTATAGTAAGCACCTTACTTTCGCCACGGTAGGGCGAGTGAATGTAGAGGTCTGGTTTCAGATCCCGAATGGCTAATGCTTACACCTTACATTATGTAATGCATTTTTCGAGGACAAAGTTTACCAGTATCTGATTGATCTAAAGATTTCTTTGTTAAATATAATTAAGATTGTACAGCTCATGAAAATGAATCGTCGAAAAGAAAATTTTCTTCACTGTTTACGCCTTTTTCTTATGACTCAGTATGAGAATATTTCGTTTATTGGATATATGTCAAATACAAAGTGAAACAGTACTATTTACTCGATGACGACGTTTCGAACAATATTTATTGTTCACATCAGCAAATGAATTGTAACTACACAATTTCAAAAATTGAGTTTTATAGTTTCTATTATTCCTCTCTGTTTGTCGTAAGGGTAGCCGAATCTTCCAGACGTCCACGACAGGTGTTAAATCGTTTCTGCAACACGTATTTTAAGTTGATTTGTTAGATAAAGTTTCCGTTAACAACCTATCCTTCCACATTGTTACATTAGATTTCAAGATTGTTATTTACCCTATCTTGTTGTATGGTACTGAAAATATGTGCAGCATAAATGATTTAATACCTGTCGCGGACATCTGGAAGATTCTAACACTCTTACGACGAATGGGAAGGAGTAAAGGAAACTATAAAACTGAATTTTCGAAGCTCTGAAGTTATAATTCATGTGATGATGCACAATAAATGTTGTTCGAAACGTCGTCATCCAGTAAATAATACTGTTTCACTTTGTACATGCGTTGGTGGCACGGTGGTCAGGACGCTCGCCCACCATGAAAATGGTTCGGCTCTCGATCACCGGCCGACACACACCTGAAATCAATGGTCAACCTGCTAAATTTGGGCTACCGATATCACATGTTGAAAATTCCGTACTTTTATCAAAAATACTGTGTGGAGTGAAGCTATAATAAAATTAAAAAATTAAATTAATTAAACTGATTAATATAGAATTACATAAGATAGGGTTTGTGTCAGTTCAGAGATTATTTGAGATTAGAGTGTTAAAGAATTTTTAGATCCCTTTAATACTAACCCATCCCTCCTCAGCTTTGTATCCGTTGATGTCCATTAACTTTAGACTGTGAAAGAAACCACAAAGAAGTTCTCTCAGAGTTTCGAATCTGCATTAGTGAATGCTGAAATCGTAACCTTAGCAGTAAACTATTTAGAATGAAAATCTCTGTAGGAAGATGACATCACTAAGCATTTCACATTCTCTTCGTTTAAAACATTGATTGAATCCTTCTATCAACTCAGTGTGAATCAATGGGACCCTTTCATTCCAGGTGTTCGAGTTAAAAGTGTCCACATGATTAGCGGTTGAATAAAGGACGCGTCTTGTTTGTCTATGTATATTGAGTGGTGATCCTGTAACGGTAGACTCCACGTTGTACACCATTCATGTGTGGCGTAGACTATCCACTTTTCTTACTTTACCAAGCCAAGCGAATGTTAGTAATTGCACCATATTTTAGATTTTACCGTCATTCTTCTTGGATCTTTTTTTTAGTCTTCGTTTGATCTTTCTTTTCCAACGACGTGATTCAGTACAAGGGACAGTTTCACTGTATGCATCTAATGTAGGAGTCATCGAGCACTAATAGACAAGTTTCGTTTCAAAACTCAAACACATTTGATAGTGAGGTATTTTGAGCATACCGTCAATTTGAAAAAAATACTTTCAGAACATTTCAGTGAATTTACATGATTAATTTCATACAAAAGATTGAAGTACTGGACAGCTGTTTCATCCTAGTTTCCGACCCTTCATCAGTACGTACCTGAAACCTTACGGTTACAAGTGAAGCAATTCCATATTAATTTGCTTGTTAGATGTGTTATATCAGTTGGATTATTATGATAGAGAACCATTGGAGAACCTGGGAGTTCTGGACAAATGTTTCGTCCTGGTTTTGAACTCTTCAACACTACGCACCCACCGAAGTTCGAACAATAAATTGTGTTCTGTGTTAATTAATTAATATGGAATTACATACTACCACAGTGCCCAAGTTTTACAAATATACAAGTCAGGCACGCAGACGATTCGGCCGCTGAGATCCGACCCAGTAGTCCATGAATTCCGACTTCGACCTATGCGTAACTATTTTAGCCCAACCACCTACAAATGTGATCGGCGAGTATTTATCCTCACTCCCCACCTAATAGACCTCATTGGCCACGAATTATCACCATAACTCCCTATTGTCAACTTTGTCCTTCAGCCAGTCACACACCAGCGACTAGCAGGTTACTTTCAAGAGTTAATCTGTACGGATTTGATTTGTCTCAAGCTTGGTAAGGAATTATTGTCAGTCACAGAACCATCGGAAACCAGGAAACATTTGTAAACAGTCATTTTGCCCTGGTTTGGAACTATTAAGCAGTACCTAGGACTTTCCGGTTACAAGGTAAGCTCAGAGATTATTCAGGCATTGATATCCCATTCAATGGCTTATGAAGGGTTCTAAACCAGAACTAAACAGCTATTGAGTACCCCATGGTTTCCAATGGTTCTCTAACTCAGATCACCAAAAATGCCCATTGAGTTATGAATAAAATAAAAGACAAATTCAGTGAAGAAAATTTTCTTTATCGGCGAAATCATCTTCAGAGGCTGTACAGTCGTATTTATACTTACCAAGAGTGTATAGTGGTCTATTATTGAGTAAGAGGTGGAGGGGGTGACATAATTGATATAATTACTCAGAAGTGGCTTTAGAAGTGAAAATTAAAAGTTGTAAATTACGCGGTATTCAACGGAACAAAGATAGAAATTTGATAAGGTTAAAATTGTTATTGAGTGAGAATAAAGGTAGTTGAGTGTAAATTTAACAAGTGTGAAGAGGGTGTGAAAATTTACAAAAGAAGTATATGAGAGTGATAATAGTGAATTAATTATTAAAGCAGAAGCAAACTAAAAGTAAGATTAAAAATTACAAAAAAGAAGAAAAGAAAAAAGTCAAAATGTTTTTACAGGGAACGATTAGTGAGAAAGTTAAGACCAAGGTAGAATAAGAGACTGGGCAAACGTTTTCTGTATACAGAGTTCAGCGCCTTCACCATACACAAAAGCCGAAACCTGACGCCCTTCGTACCATTTGGCTTCACTTTGTAGATGATCTTGAAAGACGACTCCGGTAGAGCTACGTGCCCTGAGTTTACTAAATGCTTAGGAATTGAGCTAGTAATTGTCTTGCACTGTCCTTTTGCTAACCATGCCGGATAATGCTCAGAGATGCGTTTGGAAAACGTGCGCTTTGTGCGGCCAATATAACTAGCTCCACACGAACAGGTAAATTTATAAACACACTTTGAGGTGGCCCAAAGTGGCAGTTTATCCTTCACACATCTGTTGATCATTTGTCGGCTGTAGAAGTTGATACGTAGCTCAGCCATAAAGAAGGCTGTCGTCAGTGATCTGCATAAGCGATTCTTTAGGATCTCAGCTGCGGTATCACCTTTAAATTCAACATTCATAAATAGCAGTTTCTTTGGCACCGTCTGGATTCTTTCAGGTTTTTCCCTTGGCCTCATGTTTTTCTCGACAAATCTTGGAGGATATCCATTTTCTATGAGGACCTGTCTGATGTCAGAATCCGCGATCACTACAAAATAACTCATAAAGGTATTAGAGGTTTGTTTCAAATTATATCATGAATTGACATCGGTTACAGAATCACTAAAAAACAAGGGATACTGTACAGCTGTTTCCTCCTAATTCCAGAATGTTCGGCAGTATATCCTGATGATCCATTCAAGTTATATGGCGAGCTTGCTTATCATTAAGCTAGTAAGATGGAAGCCAATGTTCCTTGAATTTTAAATTTTATTAATTTGTGATATATGATGTGAAATCAACAAGATCCTTTCGAGCAAACACTTGAAGACCAGAGATTTCTTCCACCTCTTTACTAGTGAATTACAATCATTGCTATGAGAAAGAGCACAGCAAAAGTCTGTTTCAGGAAGACTGAGGGAGTGGTTGAGTAAGGAGATGAGCATCACTGAAATTCGCTCTTTTGATTTTCTTTTTGTAGTCATATGGGAAAACTGAAGTTTTAGTTTACAGTTATTTGGGAAGAAAAGCTACCTGGTTAGCCTAACTATGGTAATAATCTAATTGCAATGATTATTATTATTATTTATTATCATTGTTTCCTTTAATTCCTAGAGGAACATAGGGCTTCAGCCGTGCCTCTCCATTGAGTTCGGTTCTCTGCTACAGTCTTCACCTGGCTCCAAGTATGCCCGCACGCCTTCATCTCCTCTTCACATGACCTCCTCCAAGTCACCACAACCTCGCACTGACGACCAACTCACCACTCCCATTTCGGCCGGGTTCCACTGGAGCAATGTCTTGTCTAGTGATGTCACTTGATGGTTTCCTCAGAGTATGGCCAGCCAATCCATCTCCATTTCTTCCTGCATATATGTTTCACAATCGGTTGGTTCCTGCTGTATTGGTTCGCTCCTTGCCAGAGATCCCTCTGTGTTTCTGATCTTTTCTGGCCATCTGATCTTGAGTATTGAGCGAAGACAACTGGCTGTTGATGAAGGTCTGTAGTTTGTTTGAGATGCTCTTTATGACGCGCAGTGCAAGTCTCTGATCCGTATAGTAGCACTGACTGACTTCACATTGGAGTTGAAAATCCGGATCTTATCTTCGTTTTGATGCTGAGTGCTGTTGACCTCCACACAGACTTGAGAGTAGTGAAAGCTTGTCTTGCTTTTCCGATTCTTGCTTTGATATCCTCGTCAGTTCCGTCCACGTCTAGTTGAAACGATGGTTCCCAGGTAGGTAAAAGAGGTTGTTTCTTTCAGGTTCCTCACATTCAGCATAAATGGGAGATGCGTCTAGTCCTCTTTTTGGTGCAGACCGAATTCTATCAGTCAAGTTGTAATGTGGCCACCATTCTAGGTAGCTCGCCATCAAGGTGTACATTGTTTGTGATGATAATAGATGGTTGGAGGCAATCAGCAGGAAGCCTTGGACCTAGAAGGGACATGAGTTCCTTCAAGGTTGCAGATACGCTTTGCTGACGAGTGCCAACTAGCACGAAACCTAGGTCCAAGGCTTCCTGCCGATTGCCTCCAACCATCTAGTATTATTATTATTCCCTTGCGTTCCGAGTGGGGCATAGGGCTTCAACAACACATCCCCACTTTGTTCTACTCGCTGCTCTCCTTTTCAACTGGGTGCACGATTGCCCATAATCTTTCATCTCCTCGATGTTACCCTTTCACTGGCAACCCACTAATCGCTTCCCAGTTGGATTCCGCTAGAAAGACGCCACGCCTGGTGGGCGATGTCATTCTACAGTCTCCTCAACGTGTTTGCGATCCATCTCCATCTACTCCTACATATTTGCTGACCAATCGTTTCTTGTTTGGTTTGTTCTCATACTTTCTTGTTCCTAATTCTTTCTCGCCAGGCATCTGATCTTCAGTATGGAGTCAGCGAAGGTAGCTGTTAATAAAAGTCCGCAACTTGTTGGAATTCCTTTTCGTGACAGGCGCACAGTGCAAGTTTTCGACCAGTGTAGAAGAACTGAATAATGTATGCCACAATAATTCTGGTTATAATTTTGTGCTTATTTCCCGGTTTAAAAGTCTATAAGTTTTTCTTTGGCAGTTTTCTGTCTTCACACAAAAACCCCATCCTAAATATGGTATGGAAGAACTTTTGTTTATTTAGTTGTACGGGCATATATTCTTATGAAATTTTTGCTGGTTTTACCCGAAGAGATACAGGGGGAACTTTGCCAATAAGTGGAGAATATTCGGTAGCCCACAGGATGACTTTCGCTGACTGCTTGCAGGAATTAAAATACCAATCAATAAGAATGCCAATCAGTTGAGTCAAAGATGCACCCCTGTCCCTACTTACAGCCTTCAGTGTTCTACGTATTATGAGATAGTCTTTTGTGAGAAATTCAGGGAAGAAGTAGTGGCAGGAATACTAAGGAAGAATGGGTAGAATACATCAATTATTAAATTGTAAGAGAAGAGGTTGGGTTATGCCAGGAAGTCCCAAATTGTTTATGCGATAAGTCAAATGAAAAATCCTCTTAAGAATCAACAACGTGTGAGACGACTAAAAGAGATTCCAAGAGTAACTGATGTCGAGATAAGATATATTAAATTTAATCCCCATCACAGTACAGCCAATATTACAGAAATCATAGGACCGAACCAGTCCCTGCAAGTCTTGTTCGCATCTGAAACTAAAATCAACAGCATGACATTCGGGGGGATTTAGTTTGCGACCATTTCAGCGAGATCACTGGCCAACTTCACATAGGAATGCATTCATATAAGAACAGTTCAGGGCAGAAACTACTGGGACAGAAATTGTCAGATCATCAGCATATTTAAATAAATCAACCTCAGAAAAGTACAGCTGGTTCTTGCGAAAAGAAAGAGGAAAGAAATGGAGAAAGTACAGCATCTTGAAGCTGACCAGCTTCCGTTAGCAACGAATTGGAGCGCTTTCGTTATTCAAAACAGTTTGTCCTTTCCTATCTGAAAAATAGGAAGGCAATCAGTCACCTTAAGACCCTGGACTTAGTGCTTCCTAAATTTACCCTGCCTTGTAAAAGTGCTCTAGGAATCAAACATTTGTTTATTATTCTGTAATTTCAGTGATAAAACCCACACCCACACACACAAACACTACAGGATAGTAGACGAGACCAGTATTGAAGCTTTAATAGTTTCCACCCTATTTCTTCTTTATCAGATTTTTAATTTTTCATTTGGGTAGAGAGGCGTGTATTGAGGTGAGGTGAGGTGAGGGGAGGCAGAGGACATACAGTTTCCCATGAAATGAAGCCTAGCACTGAATGATTTTTCAAATAACCAAAGTCTACTCACTAAATTATCCAGTTTTTGTGGATAAATTGTATTCTACAGACATTCTTGAGTACCACACAGAAGTGGTATGATGCTTGCATGCTGATACAGCTAAGAAGAATGTAGAAGACGTCAAAACGAAGGAAGCTTCCTTTACAACGAGTAACTTGAGAAAGTTACTGTACAGTCGCATTTATATTTCAGAGGAGAATTCACGAAAACCTAAAGGAATACCTGTAAACATGTTCTAGAAAATGTTCTGTATTGTATGAGAGGTGATCTAGGAAAGAAATTGGGAACGGAATCTTATATTAGGTAATAGATGTGCGTCGGTGGCACAGTGTTTAGGACTCTCGCCGACCATGCACATGGTCCGGGGTTCGATCCCCTGCCGATGCATACCTGATATCTATGGTAGGCCTGCACAATTTGGGCTACCGATATCCATGCTGAAAATTCCATACCTGTACCAAAAAATACGGTATGGAATCAAGCTGTAATCAAAAATACTCCAAGTGGAATATAACACCTCAACGGCACATCTACTCCTTGTCCTGTACTCTGTAGTTTACTTTAGCTGGCTTCAAGTCTGCCCATAGTCTCTCATCTCTTCCTCACATGACCACTATAGGACCAAAACACAACTTGTAGTTTCATTTCAGTTTCAACTCGACCAATGGCCTGGTGCGTAGTGTCCTTCGAAGGTCTCCTCCGTATGGATCCAATTCATCTCCATCTCCTTTGGCAGATTTGTTGGGTAAAGGTTCTTCAATCGTTCGTTTCCAGAGTTCCCTGTTGCTAATCTTTTCTAACTAGCTGCACGATCTTCAGTATGGATTCGTAGAAGTCTTCAGTTGCTTGTTGGGAATGCTCTTCATAGTTTTTTATAGTTTTTGATTACAGCTTGATGCCACATCGTATTTTTCAGTACAAGTATGGAATTTTCAGCATGGATATCGGTAGCCCAAATTTTGCAGACCGACCATAGATATCGGTGTGCGTCGGCAGGGGACCGAACCCCGGACCATGTGCATGGTCGGCGAGAGTCCTAACCACTGTGCTACCGACGCACATATGACGCACAAGTTTCTGACCCACATATTGAAAATCCAAACTGTTTTCAGCATGATGAAGGTCTGCCTCGCCGATCCGACCCTGGCTGACTCTGACATCCTCATCCATATCTGAATTTACATATTGCATAAGAAGACTCTGATTTGTGTTAGAAAGCCTCATCTTCATAGTGTAGAATGTCGAAGAAAAGGTATATTTGGAAGCTGACAAGACATGTGACGACTAGCAAAGATTAGGAGAAAAACTAATACCGACACAGGTGATATTTTGTCCCACAATATCAAGCGATCCTAGAGGAATAATATAACTGAAATATTCCATACGCATCTTCTTCACACCATAAAACTGACAGTATCAATATGATATTTGCAGAAGGATTTCGTCTAAATGTTATTTGAAGAATATGAAAAAAGACAGGATGTTCGGCGAAGAGACTCTTTTCGACGGCAAATTCATTCACATAGCTAGCTGTACAATCGCATTTATATGTAATTATTTGTGTGTGTGTGTGTACATGAGGTTTGTCAAGTTTAGATAATTGATCAAGTAATACAAGAATCATCTAATGTAGAAACAAAGTTAATCAGATAGCAACTAGAGTAAGATTGAGTTAGTAAGCTAGATGACGTAATATAATTGACTAAAATGTTTCAACTTAGATCAGAGTAGCAACAGAGGTAATTACAGGTAGAGACTAAGTGGAAGTGAAGTTGAGCAAATAAGTTGGATAACGTAACATAAATGACTAGAAATTGAGCGTTGTTCAAGTCAGTAACAGTGGTAGTGAGGTGTAGAAATTGAATCGCGTGGGGGTAGAGAACAAGAAAGTTGAAAATGTAAAATAATACAATTGAGAAGACAAAATAATACTAATGAAGAGACAGAAAAAGATCACGTAGAATTTACTTATCGGGTAATAAGATAGATTACGTCCATTGCAAATGTAGTGATTGAACAAACTTCTTCTGTATGCAGAGTTTAGTAATTAGCGAGTGAATCGCCATTGCTTCTGCAGTTTGAAGAAGTCTGATTCGTACACCTTTTGGGAGACTACTTCTTACTCTGTAGTCTGTAACCGACAAGTAAATTCTACCTAATCATTTTTCTCTTCTATCTCTTCATTAGTATTATTTTGTCTTCTCAATTGTAATATTTTACATTTTCAACTTTCTTGTTCTCTACCCCCACCCGATTCAATTTTTACACCTCACTACCACTGTTACTGACTTGAACAACGCTCAATTTCTAGTCATTTATGTTACGTTATCCAACTTATTTGCTCAATTTCACTTCTCTACCTGTAATTACCTCTGTTGCTATCCTGATCTAAGTTGAAACATTTTAGTCAATTATATTACGTCATCTAGCTTACTAACTCAATCTTACTTTAGTTGCTGTCTGATTAACTTTGTCTCTATACTACATCATTCTTGTATTAACTAATCAATTATCTAAACTTGACAAACCTCATGTACACACACACACAAATAATTATATATAAATGCGATTGTACAGCCATGTGAATGAATTCGCCGAAAAGAGTCTCTTCGCTCAACTGGTCAAAAGAATCTTATTGTCATCAGCCAACTCGATAAAAATTGATATTTGATGAGCAAGATAAATCACTCAAAAAGGCATAAAACAGAAATGGAGGTAAACGTATTCGGTTGGACATCAGCTTCACTAAGGAATAAACTTGGAGGAAATAAAGATTTATGGCGAAGGAGTTGATTTGTTCGGAAATCTGTCCATCTCTCCTGTTTTATCTACTGTGAAGGCGTCTCCTACATACCTTCACCATACTTTGGGGGGTAGAATAATTCTTACTAAGAGTGGCCTAAAAGCAGAGTCACCATGACGAGTGTAAATTACAAGGTTACAAGAAACATATTCACAGTACGATTGTTTAGACTAGAAACGCAATAACAAGCCACAATAATAACTGACATCAATCCGTCATCGAATTCCTACAGACTAACCCTTAGAAATTAATCCGATACTTGCTAGTGACTGGTTACTAGTTACAGGACAAAACTGGCTGCATTTCTACTAAGAAATCGACGCCGGTGGAGTGCAACAGGCCAAGAACAAGGACGCTTACACATATAGGACACTGACTAGTTTTTAAAAAAATTTTTATTCCTTTACGTTCCCAAGCTAGAGGCTTGGAATTTCGGTAGCAGTGTCGTCTTTTTTTACGGGATGGGGTTGATAGCCTCATGCCCAACCTCCCCTCTTCACCAGTCTTATTACTGTTTGAGTGAGCTAAGGGAATGCGTCGGCCGGGGACCGAACCCCAGACCACATGAGGATTAGTTGGCGAGCATCCTACCACTGTGCCACCGACGCACAATGACTGGTGACCGTGCTAAATTCAGGAACTTGTTGAAATTTGGAAATTATAGGCAGCTGGATCGGATCCCAGTGGCTAATCGAACTATGAGCCTGACTTAAAAGCAAAGCTTTCAGAGTTCAAACCTCAGTGGGTTAGCACTTCTGAAAAACCTCAAACAGGGACGAAGCAGCTATGCAGTATTCTTTATTCTTTGTGTTCAATGATTTTTCAACTGACATTAATCCTCGATCAAACTTGAAATGATCCTATTATTTAGGATCACACAAAAAATGTGCTTTCAATAAAGCTTTATGTTTTACAAGTAAAGAGAAAAAAATAAAAACATTTCTGTTTTACTGCGGCATAAAATTTGTCCTCATGATTACTTTGTTGTTTAATCAAATAAGGTCAATGTTGTAGGTCAAGGTCAAGGACGAGTTGATTGGTTTTTTACTAAAAGCTTTACAGAAAATAAGTCAAATTTTATAAATAAAAAAAAACAAACAAGGAAGAGGGTGAGGAGTTGTACTTTTCGTCAAAAAAACAGCATAAACATTTTTTTATTGGTGTTTCTTAATGTTTGAATAAAAGTACACATAGAGATTATGTATAAACACACAAATGGGTTGAGGATAAAACGTGATTGTTGTAAGCTCTTTATGTAGTTAGACAAACAGTCAAAATGTTCAAGTATCTAATGTGATGTAAGCATTCCTTTAGCCAGTTAATGAAAATTCCGATCGTAATTGACCATCTCTTAACGATCCACTTTTGGCGTGCAACCTTACTTTTCTCCTATCCAAGCAATGTGATAAGTCGTGTAAAATTTAGACCCATTGCTATTACCTCTCCTTTTTTGAAAACTATGGCGAAACTACTTTTACTTAGTCCTGTAACCTCGCTTAAATCCTTTAATGACCCAAAACAATTTCCCTATAAGCACAGTAGAAGCACTTTGGATGCAACTGCCGTCTTATATCATAACATTGCTTCCAGTCTAGACAAGGGGGCCAAATCTGTTCGTTGTGCCTTCCTAGAATATACATCTGCTTTTGACTTGGTCCCTAGGGACATCTTATTAAATAAACTTGCTGCAAGTCAAACAGAATGTTGGGCTGTTAACTGGTTATATTCCTATTTCTCAGAAAGAAAGCAGTACACCGTGTATAAAGGAAAGTCTTCCATATCATTGCCTACTGAAGGTGGTGTCCCTCAAGGCGCTGTCCTTTCTCCCTTTCTTTTTTTCTTTCTTCTTACATGACTTGCCTCAGTCTAATGAAATAAACTTTGTGAAGTACGCTGATGACTTAACTGTTTCAATGGCTGTTAACTCCCAGCTAGATTGTATCAAAATAAATAGCTTTCTGTCGGGAGTCAGTAAATGGTCTGGGTCTAACGGTCTTAAACTGAATCCTTCTAAATGTCAAACTGTTAATTTCAGCTTAAGATGTAAACGAGAGTTAAAAGAAGCCATCGATTCTCATGACAGTTGTAAGATTGATGACAATTATATGGGAATTAAATCAGAAATTAAGTATCTTGGACTTATTCTCTCTTCTGATCTCTCCTGGTCTTCCCATGTCTTAGCGATCTCCAGTAAAATACATTTTACATTAAGAAGTTGAGGCACTCGGATATAACTCAACCCTTCCTCTTACAATTCATAAACTCTTGCATCCTACCTATCCTTCTTTATTGTTCACCCTTATTCTTTCCTGGTTTGTTTAAAATTGACTATGTCACAATTCGATGAATGCTGAAGATTGTCCGTAGGATGAGTGGTATCCCAGTGGACTACATAGGCACTTGACTTCGTGCAGTAAATTTACTAAAGGGATTTTGTCTGACTTGGAGCATCCACTTTACCCTCAGCTTTCACCTTGCATCTCCTCAGATAGAACAAGAAGTAACTTCAGAAAACTGTATGCTCGCACGTCTAAGTATAAAACTTCTATGATACCATACTTGGCACGTATTTTATGTGATGAAAATAGTGTCAGGTAAGAATTGACTAACCTCTTTTCATCTAGTAAATAAACAATTTCCTCCATCCATCCTCATATATACCTTCAAGTTCTACTTTTATTATTTCTATTATATTTATGGTCCTGTTGATTCTTTGTTTTAACGCTCATAATTGCAAACACCAACTTATCTCTATGACTGCTGTAATCTTTGTTTTTTCCCTCACCATATCATGTAAAGAAACATTATATTCAGTATTTTTTAATCATGCAAGGATTTGTATACCGCATCGACAGTACTGTGTGAAACAAGCCCATGGCAGTTTCTACTTGTATTATTATCATTACCTTAGCTGCTATCATTATTATTATTTCCATTTTGTATGCTGGATTCAGGAGAAACAAGTCATGCATTGATCAGATCGCCACATTACGGATCATCATTGAACAAAGCTTGGAATGGCAGTCACCTCTCTATCTAAACTTCATCGACTTTGAAAGGCCTTCGATAGCGTCGATCGAGAGGTGATTTGGAAACTACTTCGCTACTACGGGGTGCCGCCGACAATTATACATCTCATCCAACAGCTGTACGACAATGCTGCATGCCAAGTAATCCACAACGGGAAACTCACGGAACCCTTCGAAGTGAAGACAGGAGTAAGAAAAGCTGGCTGCCTAGTATCACCAATGATTTTCTTGATTGCAGTAGATTGGATAATGCGACAAACAGTAGGCAATGAGGAAACAGGCATAAAATGGACCCTAACGAAAAACTTGGAGGATCTGGACTTCGCCGATGATATATGTCTGATTTCCCACAAACTGGAAGATATGCAAGCGAAAAGCAACAAGTTGGCAGAAGAAGCATCAAAGATAGGAGGGACTTCAGGTGAACATTTTGAAAACAGAGGTGATGAAGATTCCTGGTCAACACCACCAACAGCAACAACAACAACTGACAACAATCAGCATAAATGGGAGGAACCTGAAAGAAACAACCTCTTTTATCTACCAACCTGGGAAGCATCGTTTCAACTACAGGCGGAACTGACGAGGATATCAAAGCGAATATCGGGAGAGCAAGACAAGCTTTCACTACTCTCAAGTCTGTGTGGAGGTCAACAGCACTCAGCATCAAAACGAAGATAAGATCCGGATTTTCAACTCCAATGTGAAGTCAGTCAGTGCTACTATACGGATCAGAGACTTGGCTGAAACCCTATGTTCCTGTAGGAATTAAATGTCACAATAATAATAATAATGCATGTTTTTGGCATTACTCCTATTGTAAATGAGGAAAATTTTCTGTGTGATTAATTTTATTTATAATTTGAGGAGATTAGATGCAATATTGTGATTAATGCTGAAAATTCCATTCTGTATCACAAGTACTGTTTTTGGAATAAAGTAAATCATTATTATTATTGTTAACATTATCCTAGAGAGACCAGACGATGCTGTGGATGAGAAATTCCACCCGGAACAAGCTGCATTCAGGAAAAGCAAATCATGTGCTGATCAAATTGCAGTGTTAGTCATCTTTAGCGAACACAACGTAAAATGGAAGTTAAATCTCTACCTCAACTCCATCGATAACGTTGACTGTGAAGTATTTTAGAAACTACCTGAGCATTGTAAACTGCATTGCCTCAAACATTTATCAACCTCATTCAATAGCTATGTGACAATGATACATATCAATCGATTCACAATGGAAAATTCGAAGAATAAAACTTGTGCACTGTGGTAGAGTGTAATTCCATTATGGGTAAATTTTATTTTGATAAAGTCTCACAGTGTTATACAGTAATGTTTACTGATGACGTTTCGAGCACAATTTATTACTGTTCATAATCATATCAAGACACTACTCACACAACTTTCTAACTTCGTTTATATAATTCCATTATTTCAATTCATCGCTTGACTTGATTGGTAGTAGTATTTTCCATACTTCCGTTATGAGTGATATTCCGTTAATTATATTATTTTGTCCAATTGAGTCAACTGGGTCCTTTAACCTACAGAGCTTGTCCCACAGTGAGTTTGTAGGTTTAAATGCCACCCTAATTCCTGCTTTATTTAGAATCCTACGTAGGGTCTCAGATGTCCCCTCTTTATATGGTATAACTGTAGATGACTTATATTCTCTCTTATTTATGTTATTATTACTAGTTTCACAATTATTTTTATTTTGGCCTTTTTTAATCTTCTTAATGAATTTTAAAGGATAGTTATTTAACACCAACGCTTCTTCTATCTCTTTTATTTCATCATTAAGGTCTTTTTTGTGCTACTTACTGCCATTGCTCGGTTTGTTAAACACTTAACTAAGCCTGCCTTAACAGTTAAAGGATGAGATGAATTAAAGTCTAAATATCTATTAGAATGCGTTGGTTTTCTAAAAACACTAGTGTGTAGTTTGCCTTCTTCTATTCGTTTTATTTTACAATCTAACATAGCTAATTCTCCCAGTTCATTTTCGGCTTCAAATGTGAATTTTATTCCCTCCACTAGTGATTTTACGCGGAATATGGAAAATAATACTACCAATCAAATCAAGTGAAAAACAATGGAATTATATAAATGAATTTAGGAAGTCGTGTGATTACCTTGATATGATTATGAGCAATAAATTGTGCTCGAAACGTCATCAGTAAATATTACTGTATAACACTGTGAGACTTTATCAAAATAAAATTTACCCATAATGGAAAATTTGAAGAAGCCTTTGAAGTGAAGACAGGAGTAAGACCAATGATGTTACCAGTTGTGTTGAACTGGATCCTGCTACAGACCATGGGAAGCGAGAAGACAGTAAAATATTGGATCGATGAGAACACACTAGAGGATCTAGAATTTGCTGAGGATTCCCGTCTAAAATCATAAAAACCTGAATATCTACAGGCGAAAACTAAAGAGCCTGTAGAAGACGCAGGTTGTGAAAATAGAACTTCCGTTGAACATAGAGAAGACAGAGGTGATGAAGGTAACTAACCAAAAATATCAGCAGCAATCACTTTCAAAGACAGAAATTTGAAAGTGGTCACTTCTTTCACTTATCTAGGCGGCATCATTTCAGCCAAAAGTGGAACGAATAGTGATGTCAGAGCCAGTATCGGAAAGGCACGACAGACATTCAACACTCGGATGTCTGTCTGGTGATGTGCTGAAGTCAGAACAAATGACGGGAATCGGATTTTCTTCACCTGTAGGTCAGAAACTTGCCGTGCGTATCACAAAAAGCATTTTCAACAGTTTGCAGACTTTCTTCGTACCCAGAAGGTCCTGGGCTCGAACCATGGTACTGCCATATAGTCCCAAACTAGGACAGGAAGAAAGCCGTCAAGTGATCCCATTCATTTTTCAATAGCTATCTAAGTGATATCAGTCCCGCATCAAGCTTGAAAAGTAACCAGGTATTTTTTGGCCACAATTAATGTTGCTATTAAAACGAAATCATACATACGTTCGTTGAAAAAGTGCCTCTTCGTTGAATCACTTGTCTTGATTTTCTGTATATCTCAGTGAGAATTTTCCATGAATGAAATTCATCATATGCATAGGAATTACACAGTCGTAGGTGGGATTTCACATGACACTTTTCTTTGAAATCTAAAAAATATTCCAACCTGAGTTGATATCATCAATTATAATTCGGAGAAAATGTAATAAACCAAGGCCACGTACGTATACTACTGCTGCTCGGTTTAAGTAGTAAGAAGCTATTTCTGTCAAAAGTGGTGCTTGAGAGTAACATCGATTATGGCAGGTTTGAATCGACTTGGATCCCTGAGCCTATTAGGACATGTGATTGATGACTGTCGTCCAGAAGGAGGCGAACAGCCATCCAGTGTGTAGGTCACATCATTTTGTCTAGTAATTACTAGCAGTACGCATACAGAGAATGATGGCCAATTTATAATCAATCACCAATCAGTTGCCATAGAAAATCAATAAGTGGCGGCCTGCTTAAAACTTGGGTCACAAAATGTACTTCTGAACATCTTACAATTGGCTTTCACAGCTAGATATTGTGGATGGATTTCTTGAAGGAGACCAAGCAGATATATCATCATAATGGAATGGTTTGTGCTTCATCTCAGAGACCATTGTGTCAAAGGAAGGATAAACTGTCCATTAATACATTTTACTTGAAGAAATTGTACGTAGGGAAAATTTCATGCAATGAACTACAGTGAAAATTCTGTATATTTCATAAATACTCTCCAGAATTATTATTATTCCCTTGGGTTCCTAGTGGAACATAGGGCTTCAACTGCACGTTTCCACTTGCTTCCGTCTTCTGCTGTATTTTTCACCTGCATCCATGTTAGTCCATACTGTTTCAGCCCCTCTTCACACGATCTCCTCCATGTCACCCTTGGACGTCCCACTCACCGCTTCCCTTTCGGGTTCCACTCGAGCTATGGCCTGACGCGCGATGTCACCCAACGGCCTCCTCAGTGAGTGAGTGTCCAATCCATCTCCACTTTCTCCTGCATATTTGTTGTGCGATTGGTTCTTGTTTTGTTTGTTCCCATAGCTTCTTGTTTGTGATTCTTTCCGGCCATCTGATCTTCAGTATAGAACGAAGACAGCTGTTCATAAAGGTCTGCAACAGGCTGTTGGAAATATTCTTTGTGAACCGTATAGAAGAACTGACTGACTTGATGTTTGTATTGAAAATCCGAATCACTTTGTTGTTGATGCTGAGTGACGAAGATTTCCAGATTGGTTTCAGGTTGATGAATGTGTTTCTCGCCTTCCCGATTCTCGATTTGACATCCTCGTCCGTTCCTCCTGTGGTTGAGACAATGCTCCCTCCCTAGATAAGTGAATGAAGTAACCTCTTTCATCAAATCCCTCTCGTTGATGGTGATTGGCGCTGGGTGTTGCTTCTGTTGTTGTTGGTTGGTTATTTTCATAACCTCCGTCTTGTCTATGTTCACCTGGGGTCCTGTCTTCTCTGGCTGCCTCTTCGATTAGTTTGTCGGTTTTCGCTTGTAAGTCTTCGATTTTGTGTGACATCAAACATAAATCATCCACACGCGAAATCCAGGTCTTCTAGGTTCTTCACGTCGGTGGTGCAGGATATCCCTGTCTTCTCGTTTCCCACTGTCTGACGAAGCATAATCCAGTCCACCACAATAAGGAATATCATTGGTGATAATAAGCACCCTTGTCTGACTCCTGTGTTTACTCCAAAAGCCTAGCTGAGTTTTCCGTTGTGAATCACTTGACATGTGCCGTTGTCGTTTAGGTGTTGAATAAGGTTGATGAATATTTGGAGTACGCCGTAGTACTTGGGTAGTTTCCAAATTACTTCGCGGTCAACGCTATCGAAGGCCTTCTCTCGAGAATAAAGATATTATTATTGATAAGTAATATATGAATATATTAAGCAGTGTAATGATAGGTTTATTCTTGATCAACCTCATTCCATAGCTACATGACAATGCCGCTTGTCAGGTAATCGAAAACGGAGAACTCAGCGTGACTTTCGAAGTGAAGATAGTAGTAAGACAAGGCTGACTGCCTATTATCACCAGTGATATTCTTAATTGTGGTGGACTGGATTATGCGTCCGACTGTGTTGGGAGCGAGGAGTCACGAATACTCTGGATGACCGATTAGAAGACTCTAGAAGATCTGGATTTCGCAGACAATATATTTCCAATGTCACATAAACTCGAAGACTCACAGGCGAGTTGAAGAAGCAGGTAGCGAATACAGGACTCCAGGTGAGCACAGGGAAGACGGAGTTGATGAAGATAATGAACCAACCACAGTAACAGCAGCCAGCACCAACCACTATCAGTGGGGAGACTTGAGAGAGGTCACTTCCTTCACTTATCTAGGAAGCCAGCATCATTTCAACTACAGGTGGCGCAACGGATGAGGACGTCAAAGCCAACCAGGAATGGAGAGGCATGTCAAACCTTCATCAACCTGAAATCAGTTTGGAAACCTTCTGAACTCAGGATAGGAAACAAGATTCGGATTTTCAACGCAAATGTGAAGGTGGTCCTTCTATGTTGGTCAGAAACTTGGCCAGCGTGTCATGAAAAGGATTTCCAACAGCCAACTGCAGACTTTTATCGACATCTCCCTTCGTCGGCTCCATACTGAAGATCAAATGGCCAGCCGGCCAGAAAGAATCAGCAACAAGAAACTCCGCAATGGAACAAACCAACCAAGAGCCGACCGCTCAACAAATATGTGGGTGAAAATGGAGATAGATGGATCGGGCATACGTTGAGGAGACCGCTGAATGACATCGCTCGCAATGCAGGTCATGGCTTGAGTGGAATCCAAATGGGAGGCGAAGAGTGGGTCGTCCTATGATAACATCGAGGAGACCGTGTGTGGAAGAAACGAGAGATTATGGGCAGTCGTGAATTGAGCTAAAGAGGATGTCAGAAAATAGAAGAGAGTGGAAATGTGTTGCTGAAGCCCTATTTTCCACTCGGAACCCAAGGGAATAATAATAACAACAGACGGTGACTGCATATTTTCCAGGATTTTCAGTTGGATTTACTACATAATAGTTTCTCTTCGTCCATAATCTTCAAGTGAAATGGTGATTGACAGCAGATCACCTGACATAATGCTATCTGACTCGAAACGTAAACCATTCCCCTATAATTTCTATTTCTTTTTTAACTCCGTCGACAAGTGCACGATATTTAGTTGGAAGTCGATCTTATTAAAAAGGTGCACGAGTGGAATTCGATACCCAAGGACATAAAGGAATAAGAAATGAATGAAGATGGTTAGTTTTACTTCTCAGAGAGTGGCAGTTTGAACAAATATATATTAGGAATAGTTATTTGGTGTATGGGAATAAATCGCCACCTACGACTGCGCTTTTTGTCAAGTTTAACGGGGACTTGTGAATCAGCAGGTTGTAGAAACTTTTGAAGTACTCCCAAGAGTACAGAAGATCATTAAAACGAAATGAAGTAGAGAGATTATGTACAATATAATGATGGAGAATTTTTGTTGGTAGCTTGAGTTTTAAGCAGACCGCTATCATGTGAAGAGGTTTAATAGACAGAAAAGGACAATCGATTATTGATAAGTCAAATATACAAAATAATATCTACTCTGTGGGTAGTCAGAGTTAGATAATGGTAGCACAGTAGTAGTGAAACTTTGAACTGAGGTTAAGGTTAAAATATCTAATGATCAATAGATTATTGATTTATTTCTTTAAACTCAAAGCAAGACAATAAAGCCAAATACAAAGACATACTTCAGAAGAGAAAACTACTGATGCGTAGAGACTGATAGGACAAGACAGAACAGCGTTTGTGACTGTTACGTTATGCGGTTTATCTTTGATTCTTTTCGTTCCGTCTATTCAAAACCACTGCAAAGTCAGTTCTTTTATATGGGTCAGAAAGTTGACGCTACATGGAAAATATTCCCAACAGGCTATTCCAGACTTTTATCGACAGATATGTTCGCTGGCCCAATGCTAAATAATAATAATAGCTTTATTCTGATAAATGCGCTTATACATAGTACAGAATTTCAGCAGATTTCATTGCAAGGTATCTACCCGTTGTGTAGAGTCTTCAAATAATATAATAATCGATAATATATATCATTTGAAGTAATATTATTCCATTTGAAGCTCGTTTCAGCACCAATTTACAATATTCCTCCTGTCTCTCCTTTGAAAAATCCTTATAAGTAGGTAGACACTTAGTTAAATTGTGCGTGCGTACGAAATGTAACACCGCTAGTACAGGCACTTTTGCGTTATAAATTTAGCGTGATCAGGTCGTTTATACGCAAGCTATCCTACACTAATTTAATTTAAGATTTTCCCGTCGATTGATTGAACCAAAGTGCTCGGTCTCAGGTTGACATGTCGGCTTATTGTGCAGATACTTCGACGATATCTGGGCCCAATTGGTCTAGTGGACAACGTTTTGGCGTTTGAAACTATAGGTACTGGGTTCGAGCCTCGGTGGGAACATTATCACTCACTGAGAAATGCAGGTACATCCAGATGACAAGCCCCAAACAGGACGAAATGCGCATCCTGGATTCCACTGCTAGTCACTATCCAGCAATTAAATATCCTACACTAACTTTCTTCATTACCAGTAGAATTTACGATGCTAATTTTGCCCAATTTTAGTTACACCAAATGAATCTATCTGGATTTTCAGTGAGTGATGAAGTCTTCAATCGGACTCGAACAGAAAACACATCCTCCACAGTGATTAGCTGTCATATACTGGACAACAAAGCCATGGGAGCCAGAAATGTGCAGCTTAAGAAATTTGATTCGACAAAAAGATTCCAGAATGCTCAAATTTCGTGACGAGAAACTTAGTTCTAATCTTAAGCACATGCGTGCAGCAGGCACATTTTGTAAGAAAGAAGGACAATCTGGTAAAATGGTTGTCTAATGACGTTCATTTTCAGTTAACATGAGTTTCCAGTGAAAATTACTTTCATACAAAGATTCCCTTTTATAAATTTGAACAAAGAAAGAAGAAACAGTGGCGCGCAGAATAATCTGGATTCATTTTATTTCGTCCGTTCTCATCAGCTGCGCACAACCAGAATTCTTTAATAAAATAAAATTAAAAAGTGTACAATTTTAACAAACCTTTGTCCATTAGCAAGCATATTGTCAGAGCGTCATAGGGAAATAAGGTGTTGAGATTTACAGGGTGTCTAAAGTGTTACGACATATATATATCTCTTAAGAGAGTCAAGCGAAAAATAAAGGGAGGGAGAGTGAAAAGATAAGTTAAAATAAGAAAACAAAGAGTTACTGAGGAGTGAGACACCAGGGCAACTAAAGTCCAACAACAGATTCTTCTTGGACACATCAGTCAGGCTTCAATCGTTTTATTGCTATAGCTTCAGCAAACCTGAGAAGACTTGAGGTACTTTGTCTGTTAATTACTTTGTAATTAGTCGGTATTTTTGCTTAAATAACTCACACACACAAACTCCCCACTATAAATGTGAACAGTGACAGCGTCTTCAGTTAAAACGACTGAGTAGTATTGTAACAACAGAAGACAATGGCCAGGCAACAGAACGTCTATTACGGAAAATCAACACATATTTATAGATTTTGGTGTACATTATTGTAGGTTAATGTTATTAGAAAATACAGTCTGTTGATTGGTTGTTTCTCACACAAAGTTAACCTTGCATCTGTTGTGGCTGTGTCAGTTTATCTATATGTTAACTGTATCCGCCTGTCCATCTTGACCTTGTTTTCACATGATTAACATTGACCTCAGTTACTGTCAACCAATTGGGCTAGCAACCATCTCTCACCACAGTATGAACTCATCAGTGACCACACACATGATAGACACAGAACACCGACTAGACGCACTGGAAGCATTCAAAATACTAATCAACACATGAAATAGCTCAAGTTTGCTTCGGTTTGCTAAATTTATTGCCAGAAAACGATTGAAATGCTGACTTTCATATTCGATTCAATTTTCGATCCTTTGAATTCTACTCCCTGTATTACATCATCGTAATCATCATCATCATAGTTTCATTCGACTGGACTGGACAGTTTATTAACTTCCAGGGCTTTGTCCCAATGATCCGAAAGAGAAACCTGGTAAGCACATTGTGTTCAAGGATTAGAAAAATCTGCTTGGGAGACATGGTAGAGAAAGAATTAAATTTAGTACTTGAAACCCTACTAGAGAATGGGTATCCACCAAGATTTATCGTCAAAAGCATGAAGGAGAAGCCTCCGGTGTCAAACATCGCAACGGTTCCTAAGAAGACTCTCTTCATGAACCTAGAATTCAAAAGCGGAAATTCTCAGAAACCGCCTTTCTAAATGTCTGAAGAAGACATTTCCAACAGCCACTCTACGTATCACATTTTCCTGCAGACAGTTAATACAGTCTAACGCTAAGGACAAGATAGCGCTTTTGGCCACTTCAGTGTGTATTTATCAATTTACTTGCTCGTGTGGAGCAAAGTATATCGGCCGTACGCAAAGTCAAGTCCGCAAACGTATTCTGGAACACTGCCCAGCCTGGTTAGCCAAAGGAGAAAAGAAGAATAGCAACAGCTCGATACTCGAACACCTGGTCATCTCCGGACATCGAGCACCTCCACATGAACGCTTCACAGTGTTACACAGAGTCCCTCAATATCGTACAGACGGACTTCGGATACGCCACCTTTACATGGCTGAAGCATTAGCTATTCGAGATCTGAAACCGGACCTATGCATTCAAAAGCGATACAAACATTCTCTTGCCCTACCATGGTCAGAGTAAAGTTCTTACCACAATTTTGCTTCTTTCCTTTATTATGTAAGTTCACTATTTTTATTAGTATTATTATTAATAACAATAATACTTTTATTATCATTATTATTCCTGTCATCCATATTTTATTACTACTCTATTACTGTTTATTAATAACATTGCTTCTTCATACAGATTTTATATAAAAACACTTTATAGTCTTTCCACTAGTTCCTGTCCATTTTACACGAGCTTACTGATTATTCATTATCTCACACTTATTACGTCATGTCAACTTCTGTCTCCTTTCTAACTTACAATTAGTCATCCCTTCTAAATTACACCTTACATTAGGTAATACAATTTTTCAAGGACAAAGTTTACCAGTATCTGATTGGTCTAAAGATTTCTTTGTTAAATATAATTACGATTTTACAGCTCATGAAAATGAATCGTCGACAAGAAAATTTTCTTCGCTGTTTGTGCCTTTTCTTATCATTCGACTTTCTTGAAACACCAAATTTCGATTCCCACTCTTATGAATACTAATCATTGTGTTTTATTATCTCTCATACCATTCAACAGTTGCCAACTTATCACCACCCTAACAGCATAAATTGTCGATTTTTTACGAGGAACTTCACTCTTGTAAAATATACGCAAGTATGCTAATAATTTGAGATAACCTTATCATCCGTGTGCTTAGTTTCATTATGACTTTCTGACAGCAACAGTCTTCGCTTAATGGAGGGCTGATTCATGTTGATAAAGTCTATGTTGTAGGTGTATTGCAACTGATTTTATTGAATATTACAAGAGGTTGTAGGCAGCTGATGAGAAGAATCGACCAAATCAAATGGACCTTTGTTTTCAAGTATTGGTTTGTAGGTATTTGGTTGATTGGTTACAGGATTTAATCATGAGCTGACGTTGGTTATAGAACCATTGGAAAACCAGCTGGGAGTACTGGACAGCTATTTCGTCCTAGTTTGGGACTCTTCATCAGTACGCACCCAGGACAATTACTCGCCGAAGACATTCGCTAGCGGTTGCGCTATATCGTGAATTGGCCATTGGATCGGGTCCCAGTGGCTTAGTGGTCTTCGAGCTGGCTCGCCTTGTAACCAGAAGGTCCTGGATTCAAACATCGGTGGGTGCGTACTGATGAAGAGTCCGAAACTAGGACGAAACAGCTGTTCAGTACTCACAGGTATTCCAAAGGACCTATGTTTATTTTGCACCAATGTTTGTTTGTTCTAACTTTGTTCAAATAACGGGTTAAGACAGTCCACTTACATTTATCTGGCTAAAAAGGCAAGGTAATCAGTTATACTGCAAAGCTGTTCAGTCAATACACTCACACATATATACACGTGTGGATATGTAAAATTAATTAACACGATTGTTAAGGACAATTAATGTTGAACTGAAGTGTATGAAATCAACGTGGGAAAGGATTACTTAGGAGATGGGAATAGGCGTAAATTGGGTCAATTTGATTGTCGACAATGTTAAAAATAATAAATGATAGTAATAATAGTATGGAAGGTAGAGAGAGAGAGAGTGAAGTGGAATGAAATTAGCTAATGAATGGACATTTATAAGGTCAAGGTAAAGAAAGGCATTTTTACAATAATGAGTTGAGGTTCGTGTCCAACTATATATAATGCTCAGGATGAAAATATCGACTGTTGACACAGTTCAATTTAGGAAGTATCATAAATTCTGCAAATTATGTTGATAATTTATTTCCTATTAATTTGTTTATTGATGATGTTTATTGCTGTTTAGTTGTCCTTGCTTGTTTTCAGCGGTTCTCTGACTGATATCCATCCGTGGTCAAACTTGAAACAAGTGAAATCCTCACAAGCTAAATCATGAAAATTAATCTGATGCTAGCCAGTGACTGGCTAAGTGACGAAGTTGACCTGAGTTCTAGTGAAACATGATGGTGTGGGAGTGACGATTAATACTCGCCGATGACACTGACTAGGGGTTGGGCTAAAATAGTCATGAATTGGTCGAAGTTAGAATTCATTGGCCGTTGAACCAGTTCCCGGTGGCTGAATGATCAACAGGCTTGTTCATGTAAGCTAAAAGTCACTGGTTTGACCACTGTTTGGGTAGTGATTGTGCAGTGATGAAGATTTTCAAACCACAACGAAGTAGCTGTCCAACCTTCTTTGTTTTTGCGGAACATGAAGGATTCAGGAAAAGCAAGTTATATGAAGATCAAATTGAAACGCTATGCGGCATCATCAAAGAGAGCATAGAATAACGTACATATCTCTACTTCAACTTTAACGGCGTTGACCGTGAGGTGATTTGGAAACAGTTTGAACGCTAAGGAGTGTAATTGGTTGGAGGATTTCATTATGAGCTAACATCAGTAAGAGAACCATTGGAGAATTTGGAAGTACTGGATAGCTGTTTCGTTCTAGTTAGGGACTCTACATCAGTACGCACCCACCACAAGGGTTCCAACCTTCAACTTTCTGGTTACAGGGAGAGCTCATATACCATTAAGCCACTGGGACCCAATCCAGTGGCCAGTCTATGAATTCTAACTTCTGCCAATTCATCACATAGCGTGACCACTTCACAATGCCGCACCTTCAACCTGCTGCACCCTACTGGTCACGGCTTCTCGCTAGAACCCTAAGTTAACTGCCTGAATATGGCCAGTCACTAGCCAGCATCAGATTAATTTTCAAGTATTGGTTTTCAATATGAAACCCTCCAACCAATGAAACTAAATTCACTACAAATTCAATACTATGGAGTGACCCAAATCTTTATCAATCTTATCCTACAACTGTATGGTAATACCACATGTCCAGTGATCTAAAACAGAAAACTGAGCGAAGTGTTCGTAGAGAGGATGGGAGTAAGACAATGCTACCCAATATCAGTGATGATATTCCTGAATGTGGTGGACTGAATCATGAGTTAGATTGTGCGTGAAGAGCTCGGAGATCGGAATTACATGGGACTTATTGGATAACTCTTGAAGATCTGAACTTCTCAGATGATTTACGTCTAACGTAAAACAAACTCGAAGATTTAGTGGCAGAAACCAATAAGCTGTCGGACGAAACAGCAAAGAAAAGACTACCACCGAACAGATAAACGACAGATGCTATGAAGATACGTGACTATCAACAACAATAGCATACACCGACCCATGTTGACGGAAGAAATCCTAACGAAGTCACTTCCTTCACTTATCTACATAGCATCGTTTCAACTACAGGCGAATGGCATGGATAAGGACGTCAAAGGGAGGATGGGAAACGCTAGGCAGACCTTCGTGATTCTGAGATCGGTGTGGAAGTCTGCTACAATCAGTATCAAGAATGAGATTCGAATTTTTAACTCCGACGTCAAATTAGTAAGCTGTTCCATATGGTTCAGAGATTTAGCGCGTCATGAAATGCTTTTCCAATAAGCAAATTGCTAACTGCTAACCAGTTTTCAAATTTTGAATTTGATTTATGGTGTTACCAGTTCGCCAAAGTGGTTTGAACTGAATGGACTCTGTGAACTGAATCAAAACTGTGTAAGCAGCTGATGAGCTCAGCCATAAACGAGCGAAACAGCTATCTGGTGTTGAGATTACCTCGATCTGGCTGATTAACAAGCATTACTGGTTAATATGAGTAATAATCGGGTACTCAGCCCAATTAATGAGTAGGATATTGTTTTATGCAGGTGAGTAGATAGAGGTGACTCACGTCGACTAGGGATGTTCATCATTTAGATCAGAATATTCTTTGTTTACTTACTCAAATTGTCTTTCCTTATAAATCCTCATTAGAGAAATCTCAAAATGAATATTGTACAGAATTGAGTATGTTAGCGTGATTGCTTTTATCGCAATAACAGATTGTATAAGTCATTTAACTCCATTGAAACATTTAATGGGATATAAATTGTGTTTTCTGGAATTGGAGGGTGGGTGAGGAAGGGCGGAAGGAATTCTCAGAGAAGTAAATTTGAAACGAACATTTCATTTAACATTCTTCGATTCATTTTTCATTTTTTCTTCTCTCTGAATGAACACATCAACTTCCACTCATGCTATTTCCGGTTGCGATAAAAGGAAGCAAAAGGTTGTAACATAGAAAACAAAGTTTGTTCATATAAATGATATAATTTAAATTGTGTTGCACGCTAGAGTTTTTCTTTTTGAAAATGACGTTGATTTGTTGTATTTCAAATGTTCATTTTGAATTGTTGTTCAATACCGAATCCATCAACTCTCAACAGACTGTCATCTTCAAGTTTTGGTTTGTACGGATTTTATTTGATTGGTTGGAGGATTTCATCATGAGTTGGCATTGGTTAGAGAACTCATCGAAGACATTGCTAAGTGGTTGCGCTATGTCGTGAATTGGCAGAAGTCAGAATTGGATCGGATCTCAGTGGCCTAATGGTCTACGAGCTGGCTCGCCTTGTAACCAGAAGGTCCTGGTCTTGAACCCTTGTGGTGGGTGCGTGCTGATGAAGAGTCCATAACTAGAACGAAACAGCTGTCGAGTACTCCCTGACTGGTTATCCAACGGTTCTCTAACTGATGTCAGCCCTTGATGAAATCCTCCAGCTTATCAAACTGTCATCTGTTGAACGTATATTTGAACGAACGTCCAGAAAGGAGATTGTCTCTTTGGTTTCTACTTCGATTGTAAATTTGATGGCGGGGTGGCAACTATTGAAAACTTGAAGAACAATATTTTGATCACAATTGTTATCACAGATGACGAAAGTATCATCAACATACCTTTCGTATAAGAAGAATTTGTCGATGGTTGCTTTCAGCGGACCGTTTTCCAAACTTGCCACGAAAATATCAGCCAGTACCGAACCCAAAGGTGGGAACTTCTATAGACAACAAGATAGCGTGGCGATGGGATCAACTTTGGGTCTGGTGTTGGCTGATATTTTCATGGCAAGTTTGGAAAACGGTCCGCTGAAAGCAACCATCGACAAATTCTTCTTATACGAAAGGTATGTTGATGATACTTTCGTCATCTGTGATAACAATTGTGATCAAAATATTGTTCTTCAAGTTTTCAATAGTTGCCACCCCGCCATCAAATTTACAATCGAAGTAGAAACCAAAGAGACAATCTCCTTTCTGGACGTTCGTTTAAGTAAGAAGACCGATGGTACCTTGGACAGATCAGTACACGGAAAACCTACATGGAACGGTCAGTTGACGAACGTATATTTGGATGTAAAGTTCTTGTTTTCCTGGATGGTTTACGCTGAAGACTTAAACATGAAGTATCAGGGAATACGAAAACGGAAAATCAATACAAGAAATGTAATGAGGTGAAACTCAGACATTTTTCTGTTGGTGATTCTGTATGAGTTCATAATTTTCGAATTTTTATACCCGAATGGACAACCTGAGTAATTGAAGAGGAAACTGGTACAATGAAATACAAATTTTAAAGTCATAGGAATACTGTAGTTAGGTGGTTAAGATATACGAACCACATCAGGAAAGGAGGTTTTAATGAGACCGGCGACAGGTTTCAAGAAATGTAGCGAAACAAGTATGAAAGAAACCCAAGTGAATTATAGTTAGCGTTGCTACAAAGACTGCAGACGTTATGTAGACCTGCAAAATATCTTCAAATGGATCCTTAACTGAAAACTTACAAAAATGGTCAAGACTTAGGAAGGACAACTTATCGGTGTCAACCATGAGGTTATGATCTATGCATGCAGTGACATGACAACCTGATTGCGTAGTTTTTGATTCAGGCAATCGGAAAGAAGCCTTGAACCTGGGTTTTGTGCCATGGCTTATTTATTCGTTTATTTATGACTTGAATTCATGAGGTTTTGTAAATCATATATATATATATATTTCTCGTGGTTGAATTTGGCTTTCCTGCCTATATCAGTTTGTGAGGAGGCGAGTGTATTTTCAAGTAATCAGTTGGTATAGTGTACAGACTAACTAGCCACCTAGTGGCATGGTGGCCACATTGCAAACATGACTGACTGGTAGAATTCAGTCTGCACCAAAGACAGGACTAGACACACACTACACTAGTTACTGACTAGTGTCCAGTCAAAAATACCCAATACAGACAGTCCTACAGGAGGTCAATCGCCAGCCTGGATAGCTCAGTGGTAGCGTCTCTGACTGCAGCACTGGGTGATGCGGGTTAGAATCTCACAGAGGGACATTAGTTCTTTGAAGGTTGCGGAAACGCCTTGCTGACTGGTGAGTGCAATCCGACAAGGACGAGACCTAGGTCCCAGCAAGGCTTCCTGCCTATTGCCTCCAACCATCTAATGTCCAAGATCTGGATAATGACAGAGGAGAATAAATAAGCTCTAACAGAAGATATTTCCTTAGGATATCCTTAAGAGCGCAACTAAGCATTCTGCTTCGCCTTACATCATCCATAATAATGTTCAAAGAATTCGTCGCTTGGTATATTCTTTTTTGTTTGACAACGTGAAGATTTTCACAGATAATGTTATCTGTCAAGGATGAAGGTGTCTCAGCACAAGTAATCCGCGCTTCAACAACCTTACACACTGAAAACTTACAGCTTGACAGATTACGATAAACTCAGCCTCATTTCAACAGTTCTGTTGGAATAAATTTGGCAAAATTCATGCCTCAACTAATTATTCAGGGGGAACCCTTGAAGTCTCTAAACATTGAATTTCATATTATCGACATTCACATTAATTCGTATCAAAAACATCTGTAGGACTAACCAATTCCTATTGAATCCTGTTAGATGAACTGCACTCCACCAGTCGTTATGGATTTGCATCTTGGATTAGTTCTCTCTTCTGACCTATCCTGGTCCTCTCATGTCTTAGCGATTTCTAAAAGAATATTTCGTTTGACTTTTTACATTAAAAAGTTAAGGCACTCAGGCATAGGTCAACCACTCCTCTTACAGTTTATCAACTCGTATATTTTACCTATTCTTCTTTGCTGTTCACCATTATTCTTTCCTGGATTGTTTAAAAAGGACTATGTCATACTTCGTAGAACTCTGAAGACTGTCAGTAGGACGAGTGGTATCCCATTGGGCCATATCGTTGGCATTGTCACCGATAGGCATTTGAGGAATTTTGTCAGACTCTGAGCACCCACTCTACCCGCAGCTCCAGCCTTGTGTCTCCTCAGGTAAAACAAGAAGTCTTTTCAGAAGACTTTATGCACGTATGTCTAAGTATAAAAATTCCACTATAGCATATTTAGCACGTACTTTATGTGATGAAAATAGCGTCAGAAATGAACTAACTAACCTTGTTAGCACCACTAAATAAACCATTTCCTTCAACCTTAAAGCATCATACTTTATTTCTATTGTATTTCTTATATTTATAATCCTCTCAATTTTTACGTTTTGTTTATTTTATTTTTTCATAAGTGTGGACATAATTTTAAGCTGTATTATGACTGTTAACTTTGTACTTCCCCTCACTATACCACATCAACAGAACATTAAACCCAATAATCTATAACATGCTAAAGTTTCCAAACTGAATCGGCAATACCGTTTGAAACAAACTCACTGTTATTAGTATTATTATTATATTTAATAATCTCAGTTCGTGCTTCGAATATTTTTGACTTTATGTCGTAAATGTGGACAAATTCCTCTCGTTAATTTTGTATGAATTTTTAATTTTATTTATATTTTAAGTAAATCAGATGCAATATTGTGACAAATGCTGAGAATTCCATTCTGTATTATGAGTACTGTTTTTGGAATAAAGTAGATTATTATTATTACTATTATTAATTCCTTGTTTAATAATGTACCATCTTTTAAAGCTGTTGATATTCTTTGTGACTATAGATCTTCTAGTTGTTTTTCATTCCCTTTTCCTTTAACTTATTTATTACTATTATGTTGTGACAATGTCCATTTCACATTTGAAGGTGAGCACTTTCTACAAGTGGTTGGCGTTGCTATGGGGAGTCCATTAGAACCTTTTTTAGTGGATGTTTATATATATATATCTTATATTGAAAACTTGTCCCTTGATTTAATTACTAAAGTGCTCTTCCATAAGAGATATATATAGATGACATTATTTTGATATACGATGATCATGAAGATGTGAGTCGTCTACTGGATAGACTCAACTCAGTACAAAATCATATAAGTCTAACATGCGAGGAAGAAAGTCACAATCAACTTACATTCTAAGTCGAACAGACGATGGTTCAATAAAGCGATCAGCTTAAAGAAAACCTACTTGCACAAGGCGATATTTAGTTTTTCACAGCTTCTATCGACTACCGGATAAGAGAGACTTGGTGAAGTGTTTATTCAAGAGAATTCAGCGTATTTGTACAGTCGACTTTATAGAGGATGAAAATAAAATACTGATGGATACTCTTGTTGTAAACGAATACCCTTCAGAATTTTTAAACCGGTGTAGCAATTAGCTAGTTTTAAAGCCTGCAGTCTGTTCTCTCCCTAAGAAAGATGTTTTCATTAAATTACCATACAATAGGGAAGTAAACAGTGGGATTTTGAGACAGAAACAATCTATTGTTTCTCTAAACCTGTCTTGATAACCCATATCTGATTTTGTAAACAAAAGTAGCGTTAATTATTCTTATTATTCTTAAATCCTTTTTGCCACTTTGTGTATTTTAACTGGCCTTTGTTTTTCATATATATTGACTTGACAGGTGAACGTGTGACGGATCAGATTGTTGTTCAAAATGTACGTTGTGCAAATACATCAAATTATTTTTCAGATAATCTCCGTCTTCTAACACTTTCAAAACTTAATTTGTAGGGGTTTGATTTCTTTCAGGTTTGATAATGCAACTGATATCAATCAAAGAACCAGTGAGATCCAGAGGGCACTGGACGACGCTTTCGTCCTAGTTTGGGACTCTTCAACAGTGCACCAGGGATTGAACCCAAAACTATCACGGCCACTGGATTCCTGCCCAAAGTGGTTGAATGGTCAGTGAGGTTGGCCCCATGGTCATGGATGCTTACTGACGAAGAGTCCGCAACTAAAACCAAAGATCTGTTCAGTACTTCCGTGTTTTCAGTAGCTCCCTAACTGGCAATGCTTCATATGCTTGTCTTAACTTGGCATGAATAAAATACGCCCTGAGATAAGTTATATGTGCTGTAAACAGTTTCTACACTTCTGCCATATACATATCACACCTGGTAATTACGAGTGTAAACAAACTTAGACATCACCTGACATGGGGTTGTTCACGCTGCATATGAAAGTCTAGTTACTTTGATTTAGGACAGGTGAACATAGATAGATGTGGATGTTTTGACGTTTTCCCTCCCAACTTCCGGTCAACAGTATATTCTGTTTTGTATTGCATGACCAACCAGCAGTGGTTATTAAGAATGAGTGAAGAAAAAACTGTTTGGGACACGTTTGATTTTGTTTATTCAATTAAGAATGTGAACTTGGCAGATAAAAAAATTGGTCTGCCTAGATGTCGTCTCACTCTTCACCAATGTTCCAGTGGCAGAAACTACACGACCAACAGCAACAACAAACAGCACCAATCACCATCAATGGGAGAGATTTGAAACTGGTTACTTCCTTCATTTATCTAGGAAGCCAGCATCGTTTCAAATGTAGGCGGCACAACGGATGTGGATGTCAAGGCCAACCAGAACCTGAAAGGCAAGATACACCTTCACCACTCTGAAATCAGTCTGGAAGTCTTCTGCACTCCACCTCACTATAACCAAGAACATTCCAATTTTCAACACAGACGTCAAGTAAGTCAATCAGATCTTCTATATGGGTCAGAAACTTAGCTAGTGCGTGACGAAAAGCATTTCCAGCAGGCTACTGGAAACCTTTATCAACAATCGCCTTCATTGGTTTCATATTGAGGATCAAATGGCAGGTCAGAAAGAATTAACAAGCGACGAGTGTTTCGTCACTTAAAGAGTGACATGGAGGAGGAGATGACAGATTATGGTCAGTCATGAATACAGATGAAGAGATCAGTGGAAAACAGGAGAAAGTGAAGATGTGTTGTTGAAGCTGTATGTTCCACTCGGAGCCCAAGGGAATAATAATAACAATAGTGTGTTTCACTTTGTCTACAGGATGTATTCCAATGTACTCAGATATTTCCTTCTGAATAATCCACTTTGTCTGCCAATTCCGTTAAGTTTATCTTAACAGATTTGGTAATCATTATACAGGTGTCGTATTGCTGACATAAGGTTATTCTCAGTAGCAATTCCCAACTACTGTTTTTATGTTAACATGAGTTTTTCTCAAGCTGACAGACAGATCGTCCCAATGAATATCAAGAGGAGAAGCAGAAATAGTTTATTGGATAGTATGCGTATTCTTTCCAGTAAATTCTTCTCTTCACGTTCTTCCAATTATAAAATAATAATATTTCTTATCTTCACAGTAATGACCAATTATGCGGCGAGTAGATTTTCAAGTAGAATAACAGATTAATAGTTATAAGGTGAAGAAATTAACAGTAGTATTCGTATGACAAACATTGTGAGCTGAATTCGGCAACGATATATTGCAAAATCCGAGGTGATGATGGTGATTAGTTGTAATAGATTCATACAATATGAGGAAGGAAAATTGACAGATCAACTCACTAAGTTCAGCCTTGTAAAACGTGTCAGCTAACTGGCTAAAACAAAACAGTGTGCATTAAAGAGGAGGCAGTGAGACTGTGTGCTGAATAGTTAATCATGAAATAATCAAAATATCAAATGAAACATATGGAAGAATATTTTCAGAAAGGAGATAACATCACTAGTAACTATTTGGAATAACATAAACGGAAAATTCGATAGTATTGAAAGAATGCTCTAATGAAAAGCATAAATTATAAAGAATAATGATAGCGACTGACCCTATTCAGGTAGGTTGTGGTGGGAAGTCGTGACCAGTATGGTATAGCAGGTCGGGCGTGAGGACAAATACTCTCCAAAGACATTGGCTAGCGGTCGCGCTGCGTTGTCCACTGGCAGAAGTTGGAATTCATGTGCCATTGGATTGGGTCCCAGCGGCTTAATGGTCTGTGAGCTCGCCTTGTAACCATAAGATCCTGGGTTCGAATTCCGGTGGGTGCGTACTGGCGGGAAAGTCCCGAACTAGGACGAAACAGCTGCCCAGTACTCCCAGCTGTGGTTTCCAATGGCTCTCTAACCTATGTCAGCTCATGATGAAATCCCCGCAAACCAATACTTGAATAAAGAATTATAATTATAACTGTAATAATAAGGAAAGAAAAAGAGAAAAAGGGATAAGAGGAAGAGTCATTCTTAGAGAGGAGAGGAAACTTTAATCCATGTTTGGCCACGATAGGACCAGCGCCTAAATGTGTTCTTTTTGAATACAAGGTTTCTGTTTACTCCAACTCACCGCAACAGCTTCAGCTATATGTAGGAGACGTAAGCGAACTGTACGTGATAACGACTTCAGAATTTGGCGTATAAATATTCTCATACTCATAGTTGAACCTGCCTAATCATAAGTCCCATATAACTTGAACCTCAGGAAAACTTGAAGCGATATATGCATCAGGAGGAAGAGCTAAGATGAGGTAAAAAGTCTTTCAGTGTTTTGGTGAACATTGAACCTGCATCTTCTCTCATTTCGTTAAATTTTGCAATTGAATTCAGGCCAGTACATCTGTCACCCTATAAATAGTAATCTGTTATTCTACGTAAAAATTTACCCACTGCATAACTGGATATTGCTGTAATGATTATACCATATTATATTTTATAATTGAAAGAACGTGATGAGGGTAATCGATTGAAAAAAGAATATTCTCCGTCCAAACTGACTTTCAATCTATGTTATGGGAATATCTCACGCTATAAAATCTTATAAACAATAGAATTCATGAGAATTGTCATTTTTATCATAAAGTATTTGTGGGTAGTGAACACTTATCAGATAAACAAGAAGTTCACATGATCACTAACTGTTTAGTAACACGCTTATAATAATCAATAAAGCATTGACCTATGAAAAGATGTCCTTATCCTATCGATTCACATATTACGTCATATCCAGATAATACAAGTCATATTATTTATTATTATTGATTTACTTGTCAATCGAGTGACGAGAACAGTCTGAACATAAAGAGTGCCTGTCATTGTTCCTCAAGGAGCTGTTTTTTTTCTTTCCTTTCATGACTTACGCATCATTCTGATGAAGCCAATTTTGTTAAGCAGATTGATTGTCTATCTGACTGTTTCCATAAAAGTCATATTTCAGTTTTATTCCAAAATGGATAGTTTTCTATCAGAAATTAATCAGTGTTCCTTAAGCTCAAATGGTTTTAAGTTAAATCCGTCAAAATATCAGGCTGTTAATTAAACTTTAATACGCGGATGCGACTTATATGAACTGGTTGGTTTTCATAATTCTTCTGTCTTAGATGGCGCTGAATTTGAAGTTGAGTCGAATGTTTAATGCCTTGGATAGTGTATTTTCCTCAGTCTTTTCTAGTTTTCATATGTCATCTTAATTTCTAGAAAGATATTTCAATTAACATTTCAAAATAGGGAACTTAAGACAATCCGGAATGACCACTCAGTCTCTACTTTAACAGTTTGTAATTTGTTGTATTCTACCGTTTCTTTTTTACCTCGCCCCCACCGTAGTCTTTCCTGGGCTACTTAGGAAATACTACTCTGTTACACTGTGAAGGGTACCAAAAGCTGTCCGAAGCGTGAATAAGGTACTTCTAAACCACGTTGTTGATACTGTTGTGGATAGATAGTTTTACGACAATGCTGCATGCCAAGTAATGCAGAACGAGAAGCTCATGGAATCCTCCGAAGTGAAGACGGGAGTAAGACAAGCTGGTTGCCTGCTATCTCCAATAATTAACTTCCTGATTGCGGTAGACTGGATTATGCGATAGAGAGCGGGCAACGGGGAAACAGGCATAAAATGGACCCACACAAAAACAACTTGGAGGATCTGCATTTAGCCGATAACATATATTTGTCTGAATTCACACAATCTGGAAGAAATGCAAGTGAAAAGTAACAAGTTGGCGGAAGAAACATCAGCGATAGACCTTCAGGTGAACATAGGGAAAACAGAGGTGATGGAGATTCCTGGTCAACAGCAACAGCAACAACAAAGACAACAGACAACGGGCATAAATGGGAGAAATCTGAAAGAAGCGACCTCATTTACCTATCTAACTACTAACCTAGGAAGCATTGTTTCAATTACAGGCGGACGGAAATGATGAGGATATCAAAGTGAAGATCAGGAAAGAAAGGCAAGTTTTCATTACTCTCAAGTCTGTGTGGAGATGAACAGCACTCAGTATGGAAAACAAAATGAGGATTTTCAACTTCAATGTGATGTCAGTGCTACTATACGGATCAGAGACTTGGTGCCACGTCACGAAGGGCACTTCGAACTACTACTACTACTATAGACCTTCATCAACAGCTGTCTTCGCTCAGTAATACTCAAGCTGAGATGGCCATCCAGAAAAGATCAGCAACAGGGTCTCTGCGAGTGAACCAACTGAGCAGGAACCGACTGTGCAACAAATGTGCAGGAAGAAACGGAGGTGGATTTGTCATACTCTGAGAAAACCATCAAGTGAGGGACATCACACGCCAGGCCATCACTCGAGTGGAAGCCGACCGAATGGAAAGTGGCGAGTTGGTGGTCAGTGCAAGGGTGACATGGAGGAGAAGGAGGTGATGTGAAGAGGAGATGAAAGCATGTGGGCAGACTTGGAGCCATGTAATGAAAACGCTGGCGGATAACCGAACGCAATGGAGACGTGTAGCTGAAGCCCTATATTCGCCTACGAACTAAAGGAAACAATAGTTATAATATAGTAATAATCTTGTCGCACTCTCAGCGACAAGCAACCTTCCCCTAACCCATCCCATAGTGTAGGACTGAATGCAGTTATAAAAGGCTTTCTACTCCTACGACTAAGTATAAAATCTCTAGGATACCTTATTTGGCAGTCCTTTTATCTGATTAGAAACGTGTAAGGCATCAAGCTACTAACTCAACCCGAGACAGTGAGTAAACGCCACTTTTCACTAATACATTGTTGTTAGTATTTCAACTTAAATTCTAATTTAATATTCGTATTCTTATTGAAAAGTATTGTCAATGTGTAAATGCCATCTTAATTATTTCTCCTCCAAATTCTGCAAAAAGAGAAAATTGGATGCAATATTGTATTAAATGCTGTGAAAATTTCACATTGCATCGAAAGTAGTGTCTGTAATAAAGTTGCCATTATCATTCCAGCATTTTCACCTCACAATAACCATTTTGTGCAATCATAGTCAACTTGATATTTCATTACTATCCCTGAAATTGTTACATAACCTTGATTGCATCAGTTATAGTCTGAGTGATCATTTATTCCATAAAATGTCATTACTGTTATGTCTAAATATAATATATAACCATATCTTTCTGTGAATATTAATCGATATACCTGTCTGATCCTAAGCACTCTCGTTACAAGCTTCTATTCAGTAAAGTTACCAAATTCCATTGATGACGTAATACCATCACCATGTACTGTAATTTGATACTAGTCTTTAAGAGTCGGTCAAGTGGGTTTTGTTGGCTTCTGTCTAGTGCAACTCATAATTATAATAATAATCATAATAATTTGCTTTATTCCAAAACAGTAACACTTATGATACAATTTGGAATTCTCAGCATTTCCTACAATATTATTGCATCTAATTTACTCAACAATAGCAAAATAAAAAAAATAACAATATTACCGGATTGATAATATCAACTTTTTGGTACTAATTGATATAAGAGTAGAACTTGTGCACTGTGGTAGAGTATAATTTCATTATGGGTAAAATTTATTTTGGTAAAGTCTCACGGCGTTAAACAATGTTATATACTAACTGATGACTACGTTCTGAGCACAATTTATTACTGCTCATAATCATATCAAGGCACTACTCACACAACTTCCTAACTTCGTTTATATAATTCTGTTATTTTCCATCGCTTGATTTGATTGGTAGTAGTATTTTCCATATTTCCAGTATGAGTTATGAGTGAATCCTATTGCATATGTTGGGTGTAGACTCAATGAACCAGGCAGGATTCAGTAATTCACCTCTATCTCTCTCCACCTACATAGATTACTTCTTAGAATTTTAACCCTCTCCCATCCTATTATGTGGTTGTGTGTTAATGCATGTATTGCAATTGCTGAGCTCACTTCTAAATTACTTATCTCCTCAGGGTGAAAAACTGAGCAGTACCACTAAGTAGTACAAAAAAGACGTAAATGATGAAATAAAACAGATAGGAGAAGCGTTGGTATCAAATAACCACCCTATAAAATTCATTAGGAAGATCAAGAAAGGTCAAAAGCAAAATAAAAAATCATCGTGAAAATAATAATGATAACATAAATATGAATAAAAATAGGGTATCTACAGTTTTACCATTTAAGGAGGAGGCATCTGAGACCCTACATGTAAGATTCTGAATAAAGCAGAAATTAGAGTGGCATTTAAACCTATAAACTCACTCAGGGACGAGCTCTGCAGGCTAAAGGACCCTGTTGACCCAATTAAACGAAATAATATAATTTACAAAATACCCTGCGATGACTATGAGGTCAACTGCATAGGCCAGTCAAACTAGTGGGTTGGGGGTAGTCAGATTGTAGGAACATAAAAATTTAGATAAGGTTAGAATGATTGACCCCACGAAGATAAGTGATTTAGAAAAAAACTCAGCAAATGTAGCACTGCATGCATTAACACACAACCACACAATGGGGTGAATAGGCCAGAGTTAAGATTCTAAAAAGTAATCTACGTAGGTGGAGAGAGAGGTTGATTACGGAATCCTTGTTCATCGAGTCTACACCCAACACATGCAACAGGAATAACTCAACACTCATACTGGAAATATGGAAAATACTACTACCAATCAAGTCAAGCGTTGAAAAATAATGGAATTATATGAATGAAGCTAGAAAGTTGTGTGAATAGTGCCTTGATATGGTTATGAACAGTAATAAATTGTGCTTGAAACGACATATTACTGTAAATATTACTGTATAACACTGTGGGACTTTATCAAAATAAATTTTACCCATAATGGAATTTTTGGTATTAACCTTGACTGTATAGTCGAAAATATGCAAAAAGCGTAAAATGATGATGGCAATGTTATTAGCTAATATTATAAGTGAAATAGTCTCACCATAGATTATAAATAGGAGAGAACAAAATAATCAACTGTTTTGTTAATCAAATAGTTAGTCGTAGGTTTCACGTTTAACATTATCTCTATCAGATGGGACTCGGGTCAAAAATGGTACCAGTTAGTTATAATGACTTCTAGTCCCACCTGATGATGAGACGCAAGGCGGGAAGAGTTACGAATAGAGACGGTGTTGAGAGTCAGACAATATAGATTTGGACCATTTCTCATACCAGTTTAGGTGTACCTAATCTGTCATATGCTCTGTTGGTGTTCTCCTGACTTTTGTTGCCAGATCCGCCAAGGGCGATGGGATAGTACGCGACCTAATGGTTATGTGCAAGGTTTGAAGAAGGCTGTGTGCTATATGCAAGCGCCTCGCCCTGGTAACGCTTAGTGAGTCGGTGGCGCAGCGCTAACGACGCTCGCCGATCATGCACATGGTCCGCAGTTCGACCCTCAGCCGACACACACCTGATATCAATAGTCGGCCTGCTAAATTTGCGCTACAGACATCACATGCTGAAAATCCCATACTTGTTTCTAAAATACGGTGTGGAGTCAAGCTATAATAAAATATTAAAAATGTAATATCGACTACAGTAGTAACGAACTGACTAAGTGGCACACCACTTGCCCTACTGACAACTACCTTTAATATCCTGTGCAATATGAAAAAGTCATTTTTGAGTATTGCAGGAAAGACTGAGGGGGAACAGCAAAGTACAATAAGCAAGATACAAGAGTTAACAGACTGTGAAAGTAGAGGTTGAGTGACGCCTACCTGATTGTCTTAACTTCTTAATGTAGAGGGTCAAATGGAGCATTTTCTTAGAAATTGACAAGATATGGAATGACCAAGACAGATAAGAGGATAGAACTTAGTTTCTGTTTCAGTGCCCTCTATGCTGCAAGTATCTTGCGAACGGACAAATTCTCGGAGATCACGTTAATACCTGAAGGTGAACTAAACTGTCTGATATTTAGGGGAATTTAGCATAAGACTGCTAAGCTTAGACCGCTGACTGATATCCGACAAAAGGCTGTTAAGTTTGGAACTGTCAGATTTGGATGTAACTGGTAGCGAGATAGTCAGATAACCAGCGTATTTAACGAAGTTGATTTCCTCCGAAAGAAGTAAGTCATGTAACAAGAAACAAGAAACAGCTGGAGACAGAACAACACCCTGAGTTACTCCAACTTCAGTAAGTAGGGTAGAAGAAGATTTACCTTCACTTACAGTATAACGAATCCTGTTAGAGGAATAAGAATGCCTTGAGCTACTACTATTTTATTTATAGTACTGCAACGTTTGTATTCCCATCCCTACAATGTGTGATGGCTGAATCCTACTGGTTGTTAACTGTTTTAACCTACCAATGAAATTAGCGTCTCTCAAGGTCATTTAAAAGCGAATATATGTATGCAGAATTCCTTACAGGCCCTTTCACTGTTTGATTCGAGATAGTAAACGATTTCTGTCATATCAGTGGTCTGCCTTTTTTTGTTACCGTTTTTCTTGCTTTGCGTGTCGGTAGTATCACATATCGTAACGATAATCGTCGCGAATGGTGATTAGAAGAGTAGGCACGCAAATCTACTAGGTAGGAAGGATCGTTGGTACATAGAACTCCTTAACTTGTCTAGAGAGCATCATTTCAACCACAAGTGCAACGGATGAAGATGTCAAAACCAACCAGGAACGGAAAGGCAACGTACACACTCACCACTCTGAAATCAGTTTGGAAATATTCTTCACTCAACCTTAGCATAAAGAATAAGATTCGAATTTTCAAAACAAAGGTTGAGTCAGTCAGTCAGTTCTTCTGCATGTGTCAGAAACTTGAATTGCGCGCCCGTGACAAGACACATTTCCAACAGGCCACTACATTCTTTTATCTGCCTCTGCCCGCTTCTTTAGCTCCATATTGAAGATCAAATGGCGAGAAAGAATGATTTAGCAACAAGAAAATCTGGTGACAGACCAACCAAGAGCCAATCACTGAACAAATATATATAAGAAATCGGGGAAGGATCGGACATACGTTGAGGAGACCGTCGAATGACATAGCCCACCAGCCTGGCCATCGCTCGAGTGGAACCTAGACTGGAAACAACGAGTGGGTGGTTACATCGAGAGTAGGATGAGGGAGATCGTGTGGAGGGGAGGAGACGAGAGACTATGGGCAATTCTGGATCCAGCCAAAGAGGACAGCAGAAAATAGGACAAAGTGGAAACATACTATGGAAACGCTATCTTCCACTCAGTACCCAAGGGAACAATAATAGTGATAAAATAACATGGAACTCGTATATCACCAAGCAGGTTGTAGTGATGGTCATATCAGCTTCTAATATTGACGACTAGAAAGCTACTTTAGAATTCCTCAACAGTACTGTGCTTGTCACTGGCGGTATTGTGAATCGGGACATAATAACAGAGGAGGAGATGAGTTTCCTTAAAGTAGAAGGTAAGTCAAGCGAAGCACTGAGACTCACTACTTACTGACCAGTCTATTACACAATTATGAACTTCTGCAGTGAGGAAATAGGTGCTGGATCACACTTATCCAAGCGAGATCTCGATCACCGCACATATACACTAGATAGACAAACTGATGTATTCGCACAAATGCCACTCTTTTAACTTTGTCCTATTTTTCATTGCGTATCTGATAATATTTCCACAAAAGGAAGCTGTGTTTATGTGACTTACATAGATGTAAGTAAGCTTATTGGATAGCTCACTGTCGTATTACAGTTAAAGGGAAGAGTCGACCTGATTAATTATTGGCTGGTTTTGAATCAGTCAGTCAAATAAACAAGTAATCAATCAATCAGTCAGGCAATCGGGCAATCAATCCTTGGGGATTGAAAAATAAAGTCATTTCAAAAGATGTAACTTTAGACACAACAAATTGAGATTGATCGCCTAAACACCGAGTGACTTTTTAATTTCCTATTTTTATATTTGTGATATGTATATGATGCACTATTCTTCCATTGGGTTCTGAGTGGAACGGAGGCTTCCAGTAACACATCTCTATTGTCTTCTATTGTCTGCAGTCTTCTTTAACCCTCTCCACTATCTCTCTATATTCAGAAATCTCTCCGACTTGCATCTCATTATCAGGCAGCACTAGAAGTCAGTACAGAAGATTAGCCGCTAGCTCTCAGAGCCAGGTATAAAACCTCAACGATACCCTATTTGACGGGGCCATGGTCTATGCGATGAGGATAGTCTTAAACGTGAAACTAACGACTTACTGCGTAATTAACATCAAACAGTCACTCAGTTATTCTCCCATATTTGTAATTTTATGGTGACGCTTACTATCCCCATTATCTTATAATTCTGTGTTATTAATACTAATATTATTATTGTTCTTATCATTTTACATTTGTACATCATTTTGCTCCTGCTGTTTCTGCTGAAGCTAAAAGTTGATGGATTTTATCAGTTTTGGTTAAGTGTAGCCTGCAATGTATTTTTCCTATTGTTGTAGTTGAGGAAATTAGGTGTAATATTGTACAAAAGGCTTAGAATTCGACACTGAATCATAAGTGCTGTTTTGGAATAAAGCAAATTATTATTATCTCATTATTTGTCTTCTCCTCACACGATATCTTCCACGTCACCTTCTCAACTAAGCACAACTCGTAACTTGTCACTCGGGTTCCATTCGAGCGATGGCCTGACTGGTGCGTGATGTCGCTCAACGGTGTCCTCAGTGTGTGTCCGATTCTTCTCCATTTTCTTCTACATATTTGTCGAACAATCGACTATTGATTGGTTTATTGCCTACCAGAGTTTGTTGTTGCCAATTCTTCGCGACCAGACATGTGATCTTCAGTACGCAGGCATAGAAGGGGCGGCTATTAATAAAATATTTGGAAGAAAATGTTTATATTCAACATAACACTCGGAGAATGTACATGGGTAAAGTATGGGGAAAAAGGCCGATTTGAATGGATGAAAGGTAGGTGAAACACAACGGAAAATACTAACGTTTTGCTCATATTTTCCATTCCACCCCCAACCAAGGTATCACCTACTTTACTCCATTTTTCCAAAACCAATTTTAGCTAGTATCATCACGTTTTAAACGAACAGATTACCCACTATCGAAATATAAGTAAAAAGGAGCTACTTACTTATTCTGACTCATATAGAAGGACTGACTGACTGGATAACGTTTTTTGTTGAAAAATCGAATCTGCTTTTTTATGCTGAGGTGGCGTGCATAAGATTTCCAGACTGATTTCAGGCTGATATAGTTGTGCCTTGCCTTTCGATCTTGGTTCGCTTTGACATCCTCATCCATTCCGCAGCTTATATTTGAAACGATGCTGCCCATCAGATTAGTGAAGGAAGTAGCTCTGTCAAATCTCTTCCATTGATGATGATTTCCGCTGGTTGTTGTTGTTTGTTTGTTGTTTGGTTATTTTCATTATCACCTCCCTCTTCTCTAAGTCCACTTGAAGTTCTGTCTTTGATGCCTGCTTCTTTTGCCAGTTCGTTGATTTCTACCTACCTGTAAGTATTCGAGCTTGTGTGACATGAGACATAAATCATCCATGGGCGAAATCCAGATCTTCTAGAGTCTTCTTACTGATCAGTGCAGAGTATTCCTTTCTCCTGAATCCCAAGCACAGTCTGATGCACAACGCAGTCCACCATGATTAGGAATATCATCTTTGGTGATAATAGTAAATCAGTCTTGCCTCACTTATGTATTCACTTCGAATGCCTCGTGCCACTGTCATATAGCTGTTGAATTAGGTTGATAAATATTTGCAGAAATGCACGCCAAGTTGTTGAAGTAGGTTCCAAATCAATTCGTGGTGAATTATGAGCTGTTGAAAGACTTTCCACAATCGACGAAGGTGGCGTAGAGAGAGGTTTGGCTGCCATTCTATGCTTCGTTCAACGATGATGCACAGTTTCAACCTGCATTTTGTTTATTACGCTATGAATCAGTCCCCCAGTAAGTAAGGATTCTTGTTATGAGAAAGTCATTGTGGTACAAAGCATATCGATGATATATATATATATATATTTATCTTGGACTAATTCTCTTTTCTGATCTCTCCGGGTCTTCCCATGTCTCAGCGATCTCCAGTAAAATATTTCGCCTGACATTTTACATAAGAAGTTAAGGCACTCGGGTTTAACTCAACCCCTCCTCTTACAGTTCATAAACTCTTGCATCCTACCTATTCTCCTCTATTGTTCACCCTTATTCTTTCCTGGTTTGCTTAAAAAGGACTATGTCACAATTCGTAGAATGCTGAAGACTGTCAGTAGGATGAGTAGAGTCTCAGTGGACTACACAGTTAACGTCGTTGTCGATAGGAATTTGACTTCGTGCAGTAAATTTGCTAAAGGGATTTTGTCTGACTTGGAGCATCCACTTCACCCTCAGCTTTCACCTTGCATCTCCTCAGGTAGAACAAGAAGTAACTTCAGATAATCTGTATGCTCGCACGTCTTATTATACAAATTCTATGATACCATACTTGGCACGTATTTTATGTGATGAGAATAGTGTCAGGTAAGAATTAACTAGCCTTTTTTCATCTAGTAAATAAACAATTTCCTCCATCCATCTTTATATACCTTCAAGTTTTACTTTTATTATTTCTATTATATTTATGGTACTGTTGCTTCTTTGTTTTACTCTCATAATTGCAAACACCAACTTATCTCTATGACAGCTGTAATTTTTGTTTTTTCCCTCACCATATCATGTAAAGAGAACATTATATTCAATATTTTTAAACATGCTAGGATTTGTATACCGCATCGACAATACTGTGTGAAACAAGCCCACGGCAATTTCCACTTGTATTATTATTATTACCTTACCTGTAATCATTAATATTATTTCCAATTTATATGCTGCATGTTTTTTGACATTAACCCTATTGTAAATGTTGAAATATTTTCTGTGTGATTAATTTTATTTATAATTTGAGGAAATTAGATGCAGTATTATTGTGATTAATGCTGAAAATTCCATTCTGTATCACAAGTACGGTTTTTGGAATAAAGTAAATCATTATTATTATATATATATCATAAAAAGTGGTGAAGAGTTTTTTGGTTGGGATGGTGATAAATCACTGATAATTGGGTAATCAGGGATAAAAAAATAAAGTGATTAGAACCCTTGAGATCCGAAAATCCGAATTCTAGCCTGTAGGAAGGTGAATGGTGACATGATGGTGTAATACAGTGATAAGAATTCTAAGGACAAACAGTCAAATCTAATATGAATGTCAAACGAAAAATGAGGAGTTATGTGTGAAACAAAGCGATGAAATTCGAAGACATGCCGTTAGCAAGGAGAGAGTTACTAGTGTAATTCAAGTCCCACGATGGATTTCTTTTGAATACATAGGTTAGGTTTCAGTCGTTTGATTCTGATAGCTTTAACAAACCAAAGAAGACTTTAGTTGTTTTACCTGTTAATTACTTTGAATACTCCATGTGTGCCTACTCAATTTCATGTGCCTATCATCTGTTTGGTAACTGACGCGTTCAAACTGTTCTATCTTTTTAATCGATGCCTCTTTGGTACACGTTCAAAAAATCTGAGACAAGTCCTTCTTTCTGTCCTCCCGGATGTAACTGTTCCCACGTTTACACGTCGGATGATATACACATTTGGATACATCTTGGACAGTACTATTCCTAAATGTTTATTTGTCATTCTCATAATATCACCCCCTTTGAAGTCAGGTTCAATGAAAATCGATTTCTCGCTGACTTCAGTTATATCCAGATTTTGACTTTCTTTCTTGACGCATCTTTTAATGACGCTTAGTTGGTAGCAACTTCCTTTCAGGTATTTATCAAGTAACATGAGTTAACTATCTAATGCATCCATTGTACGTGTCTGTTTCACTCTGCAGGACAACGTCTTCACCAGTGTTCACCTATACCTCACTGGTCAGAAGCTGTTTAGATTTAGGCAGAGGTAAATCCTGGTAGATATTCAAAGATACGAATTATTTGTCGCCAAGGTTTACGAAACTTAAGTAGAAATTACGAATGTCCTCTGGACACACATGAAATTACCCAAATTACATTGCAATAGGACAACTTTCTTCAAAAGATTCAAGCTACTATTAAATTATAAGTAGTCTGATACTTTCAACAGACATTTTATCCCAAAAATATTTTACATATTTGATGACAGCAGCCAGTTTTGCATCAAACGGTATGCGATTAAAATGATTGGTAATTGTGCACTGAATTCTGAAAATCTAGTAAGTTCTCGTTCCGAACTGATTAGAAAAAGTTGACTGTAACTTTCACCTGTTTCTTTAAAACAGATTATATGTGATAATTTTCACAAACATTAAGCTTCATCGACTTCGAAAAGGTCTTTAACAGCACAGCATTGACCACGGACTGATTTGGAAACTACTTCACCACAATGGCGTGCACCGCTGCATATATTTATCAGCCTCATTCAACAACTGGCTATATGACAGTGGCACGTGTCAGGTGATTGAAAACTGAAATCTCAGCGAGGCGTTTGAAATGAAGACAGAATGGAGTAGAACAAGGATGTTTGGCTACTGTCACCGTTGAGATTACTGATTGTGGTGGACTGGATTATGCAGGTGGCTGCGGGAAGCAAGAAGGCAGCAATACTCTGCACTGACCAACACGAAGATTCTGGGAGATCTGGAATGGTCAATTGACAAATTTCGACATCTGGGTACCCCTTGGTCGAGAATGAAACCTGATCAGGTCGCTTGCCACTCGTATTCGGCGCATACGTAGCCCTGATACTGTGGAAGATGAGCTATACATCTTGAGGAAAATCCTAATAGAAAATGGATTCCCACCACGTTTTATAGATAAGAATACACATTCAAATCCTAACAAACGTGATTTATCAACCGTACCCAAGAAAATACTTTACATGAGCTTGGAATTCAAAGGGCACTTAGCTTCCGATATCATAAAACGAAGGATATCAGTCCCTGTAAAGAACATTTCCTGCTGCATCTCTGATAATAGTCTTTACTAGTCGACCATTATTTTTCAATAACCTGAAGGACAAGATCCCGCTGTTGACCAACTCTATGTGTGTTTATCAATTCACCTGCTCGTGTGGAGCTAGGTATATCGGTCGTTCGACACGAGTTTTGTCCAAGAGGGTGCAAGAACACTATCCTGCATGGTTACGAAAAGGTGGAAGTGGAGCAAAAAGAAGCGTGATCATTGAACATCTGGTCGATAATGGTCGCCCTATCTCTATAGCCTCCGCCTTCAAAATCATCTACAAGGCAAGGAGTAATTTACCCAAATCAGTAATTACCTGACTCATCTGTATTGCTGAAGCTTTGGCTATCGAAACAGAAAGGCCAGATCTCCGTGTACAGAAAAAGTTCGTTCAACCTCTCCCCTCCAACTTTCATGGTCTTAATCCCTCTATGCTAAAGTATGGTAATCCCCAATCATATTTTAGCTCTACCAATTTTTCATTTTTTCATTTTTGTCTATTCAATTTGTATACTCTGCCTTATTACGTCAATTGTTACTATTACTACTCTCACTTTTAATTGTCCCCGGTATTATTTCACTTGTTCCACTTGTCATTCTAAATCAATTCCTTTATGCAACATTGAATTCTATGCTATTAAATTTCACACAATATTACGTAACGTTTTTGTTTTATTCGATTTGTCTACAGATCTGGATTTCGCGAATGATTTATATCTAATTTCACAAATAATTGAAGGCTTGAAGGCAGGCTGAAACCAACAAAGTGGCCGAAGAAGCAGGTAGCGAAAACAGGTCTCCAGACGAATATACAGAAGGCAGAGGTGATGAAGATAACCAACCAACGGCAACAGAAACAACAACCAGAATCAATCAATATCAGCGGGAGCGATTTAACAGAGGTTACATCATACACGTATTTAGGCAGCCGACATCATTTCAACAATAGGGAGTCGGAACGGATGAGGATGTCAAGGGCAGAATCGAAAAGGTAAGATACGCCTTCATCAATCTGAAATTATTTTAAAAATCTTCATTCCACCTCAGCGCAAATAAGAAGATTCGGATTTTCAACGCAAATGTCAAATCAGTCAGTCAGAAACTTGAACTGCGCGTCACGAAAATGATTTCCAACAAGTTACAAACTTTTATCAAAAGCTGTCTCGCTAGCTCCATACTAAAGATTAAGTGGCAGGCCAGAAAAAATTAGCAATACGAATCTATGGGAACAAACCGACTAAAAGCCGGCTGCTAAATAAATATGTAGCAGGAAATAGAGGTGGATCGGGTATACGTTGGGGAGGCGGTCTAGTGACATCGCGCACTAGCTAGGCCATAGCTCGAGCGGAATCCCAATTGGAAGCGACGAATGGGTCGTCGGTGCGAAGGTGACATGAAGGTGACCGCATGAATAGGAGATGAGAGATTGTAAGCAGTCGTGGGGTCACCGAGCTGAAGAGGACAGCGGAAAATAGAAGAAAGTGGAGATGTGTTTTTGAAGCCCTATGTTCCACTAGGAACTCAAGGGAATAGTAATATAGTAGAAACACATTCATAAACCTACTCCGTATTATTGATTCAAGTGTGTTAAGAAAACAGTTGTTCATGAGTGACATCGGTTAGTGATCAGCATTTACCGCTAACGTCGTAGATTCTAGCAAGATGATCACCTCATGAAAATTACAGTTACAGGAGGGGTTACAAAGACAATATTCGGTAATCACAGTTTTGCACTTCCAGACTGTAATGAGATACGTGATTCGTCTAATATTGGTTCGTGGTGGAAACTATCCTGAGACTAGTCAGCTACAAACTGATCTATAATAATAATAATAATTTGCTTTATTCCAAAACAGTATTTGTGATACAGAATGGAATTCTCAGCATTTTTACTACAGTACAGTATTGCATCCAGTTAGTACATTAACAATAAATAGAATTCTACATAGATTAAGGAAATCTCAGTTCATTATGACATCAACATATTGGCATGTTGGTAGCAAAGCCAAAGCTGAACAGTGTTTGAAGGTGTTAGAAAAGTAGGAGCTGTCATATTTACTGGCGTAAGCGAGAGAAAGAAACAAAGCAGCACGTAACGGAAAAAGAGAGAGAGAGAAAAGGAAAAGAAAGAAAGAAAATGTTGTACCTATTGATGGTGTGAGTTGGAAAGACGAGATCCAGTTGTACTACTGATTATTTAATGAATTATAGGTGTCACGCCTAATGCTTTCTCTTTCGCACAGAATACGAGCTAAGTAGGGTATGGTTGAGTTTTTGTACTTGCTGGTGCGAGCATATAGTTTCCTATATAGGCTTCTGGTTCTACCTGATGAGATGGAAGGGGAGAGTTGTGAATGAAGAGGGTGGTGTGAGTTAGATAAAATGGATTTGGCCCATTTTTTACATGAATCCATGTGCCTGACGACCAGAATATTAACAAGTTGGTTAAGTGGCACATTGCTTACACTACTGACAACCTTTAACATCCTGCGTAATAAGGTATAGTCTTTCTTCAGTAGCCCGGAAAAAACTAAGGGGGAACAATAGAGAATAATAGACAGAATGTGAGAGTTAACGAATTGTAGAAGTAAGGGTTGGGTTATACCAGAATGTTTTAACTTCTTGATGTAGAAGGTAAGACGGAATATTTTCTTAGAAATCTCCAAGATATGAGACGGCCAGGAGAGATCAGCAGATAGAATGAGGCCAAGATATTTAATTTCCGACTTGGTTTCTATTTCAGTGCCATCTATGTTGCATACCTCTTGAGAGCCAACCAGTTTGTTTAGGTCGGATTTATGCCTAAACGTGAAATTGACTGTTAGACATTTGGAGGGGTTTAAGGTAAGACCGTTTTCCTTGGACCACTGGCTGATTACTAACAGAAAGCCATCTCGAAATTAAATGAGCAGATCAAAGCCTTGTAAGGCGGAATACATTTGAATAAAGTAAGAACAAAAGTTTGAGCAGAATATGATAGCAGCATCAGTGTTTATTTCGTCTGCTTCTCGTAAGCTGCGTACAGCCTAAAGAAAATATTAAATTTATGTACGAAATAATTTCTAACATACTTTCAGATGTTACATAATGTCAGTTATTGACAGGAGATTCCAAACTTAACTCAAATCATAGAAACAAAAGACAAGCAAAATTACACCTCAGTGAAGGCGGAGAGGTTAAAGCCAAAGATTACGTAATCAAATAAGAAGGGAGAGTAAAGACATCCCATTATCAGAGCAAGGAAAGACTGATAACTGCTACTTTCTGAACATATCAGTCGGATTTTATGCTTTTGATTGAAGTTGCTGTGTTAGACTTGAGGAGAAAAGAATTATATTGTCCGTCTATAATCATAACACAAACTGGGACCTGTTTACCGAACAAGCTCTTGACAACACAATTAGTAACATAACACATTATCTCAATTTCTGTCTTGATGTTTGTTGTCCTAAAGAGACAATCTTCTTAAAGTTCGACCGTTTCGCCTCATCTCAACTCAAAAAGCTTCGCCGTCAAAAAGAAAGGTTATACAAAATGAAAAATAAATCTGGTGTTAAGAGAATAAACACTTTGATTAAAGCCGAATTACAAAGATTAAATGCTCTCTATAACCAGAAGTTTCTTTCATGTAAATCCTCATCTAATATGTGGAAGCTATTAAAGGAAATCACAGGTGGTAAGCAAATAATGAATGATACTTCTGTCGATGTTGATATGCTTAATAAATCCTTCATATGTACCCCTGCAGATGTTATGATTCCCAAATCTAATAGTATAAATAATGACTGCTTTTCATGTTTTAACACGAATGATGTCCTCAAGTGTCTTCAATCTCTCAAACCTACCCAGTCCCTTGGTCCTGATGGAGTTCCTGCTGTTATCCTTAAGAAGTGTGCTGACATCTTATGTTACCCATTAACTGACATTTTCAATGAATCTTTTTCCAAAAGTTTTATTCCTGACTCATGGAAAAATATCAAGGTTGTTCCAGTGCCCAAATCAACAAGTGGACCTACTGTCAAGTTTAGACCCATTGCTATTACCTCACCTTTTTTAAAAGTTATGGAAAGACTTATTTTACTTAATCTTGAACCCTCTTTAAAGCCTTTTAACGACCCCAACCAGTTTGCCTATAAACATAGTAGGTGCACCCTAGATGCCGCTGTAGTTCTATATCATAATATAGTCTCTAGTTTAGATAGAGGAGCCAAATATGTTCGGTGTGCCTTCCTTGATTACACATCTGCATTTGACTCTGTACCTAGGTCTCTCTTGTTAAGTAAGCTTGCTGCAACACAGAGTGAGAGCTGGATAAATAAGTGGTTGTATTCCTACTTTTCTGATAGGAAGCAGTATACTGTCTACAATGGAAAGTCCTCCTCTACCTCACTTACTTTAGCTGGTGTTCCTTAAGGTGCCGTTCTTTCTCCTTTTCTGTTTTCTTTTTTCTTACATGACTTGCCCCATTCTGATGTAGCCACTTTTGTCAAGTATGCTGATGACCTCTCTGTCTCCATGCCTGTCAACTCTCAGTCAGACTGTTCCATATTAAATAACTTTCTCTCGGAAATTAGTCAGTGGTCCTCTTCAAACGGTCTTAAGCTGAATCCGTCTAAATGTCAGGTAGTAAATTTTACTTTCAGACGAAAAAGTGACCTTCAACAACTAGCTAGCTCACATGGTCCCACTATCATTGACGGCATAGAGGTTGAAACTACATCAGATGTCAAGTACCTTGGACTGAGTATTTCCTCCGATCTTTCCTGGTCCTCTCACATCTTGCTAGTGACTAGAAAGATGTTTCGCTTAACGTTCTACGTTAGGAAGTTTAGACAGTCTGGTATAAGGCAGTCTTTGCTTTCTCAGTTTGTCAATTCATGTATTCTACCCATCCCTCTTTACTGCTCCCCATTAATCTTCCCTGGACTACTTAAGAAAGACTTTGCTTCGCTGCATAGGGCACTAAAAGCTGTTAGTAGGGCAAGTGGGATTTCGTTAAACCAACTGGTTAACACAATCGTGGATAGACATATAATGTCATGTAAGAAACTAGCAAATTCTATATTGTCAGACCCCGAACACCCTCTCCATACGCAGCTCTCTCCTTGCATTTCATCTGGCAGAACTAGAAGCAACTATAGGAAGCTATATGCCAGGACTACCAAGTATAAAAACTCCACAATACCTTATCTGGCACAGCTGTTATGTGATGAGAAAACTGTTAGGCATGACACGATCACCTTACTGCGGCACTCTAACAAATAGTTCCCATTAGCTTTTGTTCTCCTTTCTTTGTTACCATTATATTGTTGCTCATATATTCTATTACAGACTAATTTTATATATCGTATCCTGTGGTGCACTGTTTAAATATGTGAATGCAATGCTGTTCTTTTTTTATTTTATTTCTTTTATTTCTCTTTTTCTTTTTGTTGTTGTTGCTTTATATTTCTAAATCCTTATAAAATTTATGAGGTAATTAGATGCAATATTGTAATGAACGCTGAAAATTCCATACCTGTACCACCAATACTGTTTGGAATAAAGCCATTATTATTATTATTATTAAATGATCTCAAGATGTTCACCTTGTGAGAAGTACCAAGAGATGCGCGGGAATAGGACTGTTGAAAGCGTTTGTTCTCTTGAAGCGGAGGCTTTCTGATACGCCTTCAGAAAGTGGAAGGTGGGGGCTTGTTTCTGTTCTCCCAGTGTAACTGCTCCCTCAGGTACAGCTGTTGCAAATAGTTTCCATGATGGGTGCTATTCTGATGGAATAACCATACTACTAAAATCCACCCTGTTCTTGTGTAATCCTCCGTACATGTCGTATATTATTATTGTTCCTTTGGATTCCAAGTGAAACAGAGCTTCAAAAGTAAGTATCCAATTTGTTCTATTGTCTGCTGTCCTCTTTAGATGACTCCACAATTGCCCATAGTCTCTCATCTCCTCCTCGCCACAAGATCTCCATGTCACCCTCACACCGATGACCCACTCATCGCTTCACACTGGCATTCCACTCGAGCAATGGCCTGGTAGGTATGCGATGTCATTTGACAGCTTCCTCAACGTATGCCCGATCCCTCACCAATTTCTTCCAGATGTTTGTTGAGCAATCGGCTGTTCTTTGGTTTGTTTGCAGAGTTTCTTGTTTCTAATTGTTTCCAGCCAGCCAAATGATCATTAATATGGAACCACAGAAGGAGGCAGTTGTAAATAAAAGTGTTCAGCTGGCTGTTGCAAATACTTTTCATGATGGGCACGCAGTGCAAGTTTCTGACCCATATAGAAGAATTAATTTAACAGTGGTGTAGAAAGTCCGAATTTTGTTCTTTATACTGAGTTCAAAAGATTTCTACACTGATTTCAGTGTGGTGAAGGTGTACTTTGCCTTTCCGATTCTGACTAGCTTTCATATCTTTGATTGAACACTAGTTACTGATTAGTGTTCAATCAAAAATATCCAACACAGTCCTACAGGAGGTCAGTCGCGAGCCTGAATAGCTCAGTGGTAACGTCTCTGACTGCAGCACTGGGTGACGCGGGTTCGAATCTCAGAAGAAGGGACATCAGTTCCATCAAGGTTGCAGATACGCCTTGCTGATGAGTGCCAACTAGCACGAAACCTAGGTCCAAGGCTTCCTGCCGATTGCCTCCAACCATCTAATAGCTTTCATATCTTCATGCGTTCCGTCTGCTTGCGGTTGAAACGATATTTTCTAGATAAGTGAAGGAAGTAACCTCTTTCAAATCTCTCCCGTAGATATTGATTAGTTCTGAACCTACTTCTGAAGTCAATTACGAAAACTATGGTAAGCACCGCCATTACTTTATTTCAAGTCATTATCAATTTTAAATGCATTGAAAAGTAGAAAATGCGGGGAAGGAGAAGCAGATAAACAATAAACACTGCTGGCTAATAATATCACGTAACAATTCAAGAAAATTAGATCCAATAAAACTGAAATTAGCACTGTGGGCTGAAATCACTAATAGGGATAATAATGCGGTCAGGGTAATCCAAATAACAGGGTAGTTAATAAGGGAGTAAGAGACTGATCATGCTGTCGCACAGTGGTTAGGACTCTCGCCGACCATGCACATGATCCGGGGTTCGATCCCCTGCCAACGCACACCCGATATCTATGGTTGGCCTGCAAAATTTGGGCTACCGATATCCATGCTGAAAATTCCATGCTTGTACTGAAAATACGGTGTGGCATCAAGCTGTAATCAAAAATATAAAAAAAATAAAATAAAATAAATAAATAATTTTGGTTGAAGTTTGTCTGTAATTGCTTTTATAAACCATAAGACATTTGGTGTCCTCTGCAAATTCGATCTTTTTTGAATTTTATCTGTTCATCTGTGAAGCGTGGAGGGTAGCCGTGCTCATTTATTTTCTTCCTCTTCATTTACCTACTCAGGACTGCAGATTATCTGGATCCTTGTCACAAGAGATATTATCAACTCATAGGTACCGAAATTTAAAAGTTTTTCAGCTGGCTGCTCCACGAAGGTTTTCTATATACTGGTCTGCTCAAAGTCCCATCAGTCTTTTTTGGTAGTCAAACGTTCAGAAAGGACACTGTTTGTTCGATTTCCGCTTCACTCGCAAATTTGATCGCTGGCTAGTGACTACTGAAAACTTGTAGAACACAGATATCCTGATTATGGAGTTGATTTTGCTTCCCGTCCAAATACTTGGAAGACAACCACTTGAATATCGGAATGTCGACTCTCAGGATAAAAGAACTTCTACTTGGATGGAATGTGAACATCCTTTTCATATTCAGTGATTTTATGTAGAAACGCGACAGCATTTTTTGTACAAAAGGTATGTTGATGATATGTTTATCATTTGTGATCATAAATTTCATCTAAATATTGTCCTATAAGCTTTCTTGATTTACCAAAATTAAGGTGTTTGTATGTCTAATATTAATTGCTAACACACGTCAGAGGTTAATGTCAATAACTTACGCAAATAAGTCAACATCTACCACCCTGTAATTTAGTTCAATTCAGAGAAAAAGTCCGGCACAAAAATATCTTTTCTGGATATCTAATTAACAAGGCGTGAACAAGATGGAGCAGAAAGCCAACACAGAACGAACAACCCACTAAATTTCATAGTTGGGTGCCCCTATATGCATAAAGAGACCTGGTCCGTTCATTGAGCTACAAAGTCCACAATATTTTCAACCCTGACGCTATAGAAGAGGAGCTGAACACTTTGAAAAGAATCCTCCTCGAAAATGGCTATCCGGAACGTCACATCACAAAATCCATGAAACCTAAACCACTGAGACTGTCCATACTTTCTACTCCCAAAAAGCATCTCTGCTTGAATCTACAATTCAGTGGAGACTCATAGACAGAAATACTGAGAAATCGCCTGTCCTGCTCGCTGAACAAAACCTTCTTCGTGGCTGAACTTCGAGTAAATTTCTCCACGAAACCTATGATTCACATGAATGTGAAGGATAAGCTACCACTGTTGGCCTAATCACTGTGTATCCACCAATTGACCTGCTCGTGTGGAGCTAGGTATATCAACCGTACTCAGCTTTTGCTTTCCAAACGTGTCATTCAACAGTTACCCTCATGGTTTTATAAAGCAGAAATAAGTTTCTCCCGTAGCTCTATTCTGGAACACCTGATCGAATCTGGACACCAAGCTAACCCACAAGCGAACTTCAAGGTTATCTACAGTATACGTCGGGATCTCGCTAAAAGGGCACGAACCAAACTTCTTCAAACAGCGAAAGCAATGGCAATCCACATATTAAAACTTGAACTCTGAATACAAAAGAAGTTTGTTCAGTCAATAAATCTACAATGGACCGGATCTGTCTTGGCACTAAATACGTAAGTTTTGTCTTTTCTTTCTTAATTGTATTATTTTCTTCCCCCACCCCCTATTCAGTCTCTCCACCCTATTACCACTGTGGTTAATTTGACTTTCGTTCAAATTTTAGTTGAATTCTACTCAATCACGTCATTTATATTATTATATATTATTATTATTGTATCCTTTAATTCCTAGAGAAACATAGGGCTTCAGCCATGCGTCTCCATTGCGTTCGGTTCTGTGCTAGAGTCTTCACCTGGCTCCAAGTCTGCCCACACGTTTTCATCTCCTCTTCACATGACCTCCTCCAAGTCACCCTCACCCTTGCACTGACGACCAACTCGCTGCCGCTTCCCTTTCGGGTTCCCCTCGAGCAATGGCTTGTCTAGTGATGTCACTTGATGGCTTGTTTCCTCAGAGTATGGCCAGCCAGGTCGTCGAGTGAACCCCTGAATGGGTATGGGTCTGAGAGTGACATACAAAAGATTATATGAGAGTAATGTGCATCGGTGGCATAGCGGTTGGGACGCTCGCCGACCATGCACATGGTCCGGGGTTCAATCCCCGACCGATTCACTCCTTTACCTCGCTAAGCCGGAACTAAAATCTGGTGAAGAGGAAAGGTTGGGCATGAGGCTAGCAACACCATCCTGTAAAAATAAACATTGCTACAGAAACTTCAAGCCTCTAGCTTGAAGCCCTATGTTCCACTGGGAACGTGAAGGAAATAATAATAATAATGGTCAGCCAATGCATCTCCATTTCTTCATGCCTATTTGGTTCACAATCGGTTGGTTCCTGCTGTGTTGGTTCACTCATTGCCAGAGATCCCTCTCTGTTGCTGATCTTTTCTGGCCAGCCATCTGATCATGAGTATTGAGCGAAGACAGCTAGCTGTTAATGAAGGTCTGTAGTTTGTTTGAGATGCTCTTTATGACGCGCTGGCCAAGTCTCTGATCCGTATGGTAGCACTGACTGACTTCACACTGGAGTTGAAAATCCGGACCTTATTTTTGATGTTGAGTGCTGTTGACCTCCACACAGACTTGAGAGTAGTGAAAGCCTGTCTTGCTTTTGCGATCCTCGCTGCTTTGATATCCTCGTCAGTTCCGCCTGTAGTTGAAACGATGCTTCCCAGATAGGTAAAAGAGGTTGTTTCTTTCAGGTTCCTCCCATTTATGCTGATTGTTGTCTCTTGATGTTGTTCTTGTCCAGGAATCTTCGTCACCTCTGTTTTCTCTATGTTCACTAAAATTACTTACTCGATTTTATTCTAGTTTCTACCCGATTAACGCCTTCCACACTGTGTAATCCGTTATCAAAAAATTACAATTCTAATGACACACCTTTGTAAATATTCCTTTTGTTGCTAAGAAAATTTACTATACATATATATGCGACTGTACAGCTTGAAAATGATATTGCCGAAAAGAGTAACCCTTTGCTGAACGCCTTTTCTTTCAAATAAATCAGAGTTTATAAGAAATAAAAATGCGTTCAAATAAGGGACAGTCTTACGTAATCAAGAAAGCGTACAGCTAACAAATTCCATGATGAATAGTTATTTGGAGTTTGCCATGATAGGAAACAAGAGCATAAAGAACTGATAGTGAGTCATGGAGAAATATCTTATATTCCGAGTGAAAAGTATATGGCTCCGTTTCTTCCTGTTGTCTGCAGTCCAATTTAGCTGACTCTACGATTGCCCGTAAGCTTTCATTGGCTCCTCACACTATCCTCTTTATCCCATCCCGATGTTTCCGATCTGGGTCCCACTCGATCGACAGTCTGTACTGTGCGTAATATCACTCGACGATTTCCTCCGTGTGTGTCCAATCCGTTTCAATTTCCTTCGGAGTATTTATTGGCCAATAGGCTCCTATTTGGTTGGTTCCCGGAGTTTCTTGTTGCTAATTCTTTCCAGATGGTCATCTTATCTTCAGTATGAAGTTAGCAAAGGCAGATGTTTATCTGAAGGCCAGCTATATGCTGCTGGAAATGCTTTTCGTGACACCCTCGTCAAGTTTCTGAACCATATAGAGGCACTGACTTGTTTGACCATAGTTTTGAAAATCAGAACCTTGTTGTTTGTGTTGATTCCAGAGTTATTAATAAATAACCTCGATTAGTTTACCAACCGAGGTTAAGCCTGGAGAAAGATGGACGGTTAAGCATGGGGCTAGCTGTCCTACTTCGGAAAATGGACTCAGTCTCCAGAGAAACTTCAAAGCACAAAGATTTATTTACATAGAATTTATTATACAACAAATCAAGAAAAGAAAATTGGGAATAAAGAGATGGCAGGTCGTAGAAGAGGTTGAATGAAAGGTTTCTGGACATGGAATTCATATTTTTCCTTATGAATATAAATAGATGTGATATAAGCACAATCCTTTGAACCAACCTTATTTTACGACAACATATGCAATGATGGTGCATGATCCGTAACCATGATGTTGTCAACACTGGGAACTTGTCTTTAGTGGTTTGGTGAAAATGGGCAAATGTATAGATACAGAGAGGAACGTTCTTCAGTTTTTTCTTCATAGACGCCTTCACTGAACTTCACTAATTGAATTCTCCCTTGAATTTCTCATTTAAAATTCACTATCGCTTCGTCAGATCCAGATTTCGCAGAGTATTCATCTTTTCCATTCAGCAGTTATCCATACAGAAACTCAAAAATAAATACCTGTACATCTTTGATGATAATTTACAAAAATAGATCTGTGTTCTCTAACTTACTCCTTGTTAGAAATGATTTTATAACGGGCTGACATCAGTTAAAGGCAACCTAGAGAACCAGGGATTATCAGACAGTTGCTTCTCCCGAGTTGAGGACTTTTCATCAGCATACACCTACAGACGTCCAGACCAAAAGCCTCCCAGTTACAAGGTGAGATTTTTCACCATTCACCCAACCAAAGACTCGTGAATCCAACTTCTGCCAATTAGTGATAGGCATCGCTATCATCAACCAACTTCGTGATCTCCTCTGGTCATAACTTCTCGCTAGAACTCCAGGTAACTTCCTACATAGAGGTAGTCACTAGTCAGCATCAGATTAAAAATTATCAAGTGTTACTTTCCTGGGATTCGAATGGTTACAGATCTGGTCATAATCTGACATTAATTAAGGAAAAGAAAAGTTACTCACTTATGACATTGACTGGTAGCTGAGCTATTTATGCATTGCAAGCGAATTGTCAGGAGTTGGAATTTATATGCCACTGGATTGGATTTCCGGTAACTGAATGGTCTACGAGCTCACGCTGTAACCATGAAGTTTTGGGTTCGAGTCCGGTGGATGCGTATTGCAGAGGAGTCCCAGGTTGGGATGAGGTCATTGTCCAGTTCTTCCTGATTTACCGATGGTCCTCTAACTGATGTCAGCTGGTCAGAAAAAGCCTGTAACCAATCAATACTATTGCAGAAGCAGTTGTGCAAAGGCTCGAAAACATAATCCTACCAAAGAACAAACCCAAAATTTGGATACATTACGTAGATGACACATTTGTAATGATCAAAAGAAACGAGTTTGATAAAACTCACAACTTAATAAACAGAATCTTCAACGACATCAAATTCACAAGAGAAGAGGAATCCGAGAACAAAATTCCATTTTTCGACGCCTTAGTCAAGCAAACAACGACAGGGGAATTAGAAACTCAAGTTTATAGAAAGTAAACTCACATGGACCAAATACTGAATTACAACAACAACAATCGAATAACACACAAAAGGAATTGTATAGAAACACTATTCAAGAGGGCCAGGACTCATTGCAGCACTCCTACCTTAAGGAAAATTGAAGAAAGATAACTCATGGACGTCTTTCAAAAGAATGGATATCCACGGAATTTCATCAAAAGACATATACCTCCAAGCCAACCTATAGAACCAAAAGCCCCCAAGCAAAGCACAAAGAAAGTTGCCCTGCCATATATAAAGCATATATCAGAAATCACTGCAGGACTCTTCAAACCTTTAGGAATTGACGTAGCACACAAACCAACAAAGTCACTTCACTCAATTCTATGTCGACCAAAAGACTCAGCAGCGAAGGAAGACAAAACCAACATCATCTACAAAATAAATTGTAACAACTGTGGAAAACACTACATTGGCCAAAGTGGACGTCCATGGAAACAAGCTAGCCGTCAAAAGACATGATATCCACTCCCTCATATCACCACATATAGACAACCACGGACATCAATTCGACTGGGGCAGCGTTCAAATATTAAACAGATGAAACACTAAGAATGCTAGAGGATTTTTAGAAGCTTGGTATCCCAGTGAATCGTCAATCAATAGACACATCGAGATAGACCGAATTTACCAACCGATAAGAAGGAAATTTCACATACAAAGGGTCAAACCTCAGGTCAAGGAAACAATCAACACCACAATACCAATACAAGTAGCCTAGAGGGTGTGAAAACGCACAAAAACAACCAGTCACGTTCAAGGTGGTCACCAGGAGAGATGACTAATAAACTCGTGGCGAAATCTAAAAGCTCACTTCAAATTAAAGTATGCGCTGAAGATGTCGCCTAGTAGGGCAATGAAAGCTTCGCAAATTAACTACCCAGCTCAGAGAACACAACCATATCAAAATCATCCACCTGAGATACAAGTCTTCTCCATCATTTCCAATCAATACTAGAAACGATATGGCTTTACTGAAATAGAAATAACTCATGTAGTCTCATTTTCAAGGTTACAATATAGTAAAATTTACTGAGTTAAGATTAATCGATTCATTCCTACTGAAAATAAAAAGATGCTAGTCTCATATCAAAAGGTATAGAACCCTTTTGAAACTCTCTTTTGTTACAATTCTGGTACCTGGATCAATCAACCAAAGACTGTTTTGTTGATCACTTCTTTTCGTCTACTGCGCGGCCTTTTTGTTTATATGTTGTCTTTTATTGGTAATTTTTAATCAAAGGTGTAACACTCTACCATCTCTTCGATTTTTAAGAAGGAGAGAGAAAGAGAAATTGATGTCAATTTCATGTGTGATTTCACTTTTGCAAAAACAGAAGGAGAGAGAGAGAGTAAAAATCGATTTTAAACAAAACACCCTTTCAGGTCTTTAGAATAGCTGAGCATCACAATTAATTTATCTTGAGAATGTGCTCACCTCATTTAATATTTATAACCGTAATATCAGTCTCCATCTGGCCGATGGTTACTAGATGGATGTCCGGAAGGTATGGTGGTAGTAGTGTGGCGTATACTACATGCAAAATTTATCAGTAGTATATAGACAAAGATTGATGTGAAGTAGCCGGAAATGAAAGCAGCATTTTCAGTCAGTGGCTACAGAAGTAGGGGTTTTTATTTCTCGAATCTGGATGTGGTTAGGAAATAATCTCAAAGTTTAGCCTTCAAAAAATCAACAACAAATCTTTGGGTTGTCCTAGCAACGACACCAGGGGGTTGTCTAGGTCGACTGAGAAGGCGGTTTTTACTCGCCGATCTAGCTGTCACATAGCCATCATTCACAGGCGCTATCCCGCTACTGCACCATGCCGGGACTTTTGCCTGCTGAGTATTCCCTGTGCTTGGACAACTCAGAGATTGGCTATTGATTTTCTGAAGATTAAACTATGAGACTGCTTCCTGCTCATAACGGAAGCTAGATCCAGACCTGAAAAATAAACGTTTCTATTGCTGTAGCCACTAACTTGAAATGTTGTCTTCAATTCCGGCTACTTCCTACCAATATGCGTCCATTTACTACTGATAAATCTCGTCAGTAGCACATACCACACTAGCTCTTTTTCGTTAATTGATTTGTCATCACTAAAGTGTAACCATTGTTATGATGTTGTCTACTGACAGCGGGAAATCAAAACAACCTCCATCATTATATTGCATGCAACTTCTCTTGTCCGCTTTGTTTTAATCGATTAAAATGTGACCTCTAATGGTGTTTATTCTTTAATCTCGCGGATATTTCAAAAATGTTTACAACCTGCTAATTCACAAGTTTCCACTAAACTTCAGAAAGACGAAGAACATAGGCAGTAACGCATCCCCCGTATACATAGGATAAATGTCCCTGAAAATCTTAGTGTAACGACAAAAGACAAGGATCAGACTACAGATTGTTTATTGAAGAAAATCAAGAGATATTTATAGTTTTTATGTACATTATTATTAGTATTATTGTTAGCAGAGAAGCAACTTCTTCTGATTGGTTGTTTTCTTTCTGAAAGTTATTCTGTACTGCTTGTTATCGTTTCTCAGAAAGTTAAGCCATATATCTACAAATCGTATTTACACACGTTGAGTCTGTTGTGATTGGTTGGTGAGTTCCTCAAGGTTAAGCCTTGTTATTGCTTTCCTCATTACCCTAATTCGGGACGTTAACATTGACGTAAATTGTTGTTTACAATTTTGGCTTGCAGACAGCTGTCACCACAATCGTCCCCCCCCCCCCGTCAGAGACGTTCGAATGAAGTTGGTTTGGTCTTCTTGGTTCTGGTGGCTTCGTTCGTTTGTCTTGCTGCCTGGATATCCGGCGCTCTCTGACGTCCACCAGTTTCTCTTTGTTTGCATTTGTGGTCGTATCTCGTGACCCCGTCTCACAGTGACCATGTGTGGTCCTTCTCACTTAAGAAGCTGTTTGCTTGACCTTGGCTCTCACCACATTAGTACATACTGCCAATCGCTTAAGGAAATAAAACTAACTGCGTACAGTCTCTAATCATTCAGTTATGTCCATTGGGTCTCAAATTGTACCAATGCACCTTTCTTTTAAAACTGGTTTTCAACTAAATGTCATACATTTCTCGAAGGTGACAAAGGAAAAGTATCTTCAGGGTTTGGTTTTCGCTTCAGGTGAGACAACAATGTGTCACCTACTATTTTACCTGAAGATCCTGTACAAAGAGAACCTGTTACGCAATAAATTATACTCAAAATTCTGTACATTATATAAACATTGTTCAAAATAAAGCTATTATTATTATAATTAAAATTCTATAGGTTAATTTTGTAATGAGGCCAACGGGTTAGATTACTCGCCATCATAGTGAACTCAAGAGAGGCAGTTACGAGGAAACTCTGAAATAGGGTTTCGTGCTTATTTTCAGTCAACATTATGTTGTATCTACAGCCTGTATTCAACATACAAACCAAATGTGAGTAGTCTTTAATTGTGTAACACCAAACTAGAACATGAGGGCGTAAATTCTACGAAAATCTGATGGATATCAGGGCTAACCATGAGTGAAACGATGAGGCAGCAATTCGCTGTCGAAAGCTGAAAGACAGAGAAATATGCTGGAGATTAGCGTTGTGTTACTGGTAACTAGAATGTTCACAATTTTGGGCCAGATGGTTCCTTGTATCTTCCTTGTCGCCTGAAATGTTGCCTGTGAAGATGTAACTCATAAAAAAATAGAAGCCTTTTTCCTCTTCCTTGTATTCTTCTTCATAATTCCAAGATCTGAATAAAGCAAGAACAATAGTTTGTGTAGCATAAGATGGTACAATCATTGTTTATTTCGTCGGCTTCTCATCAATTGTCTACAGTCTGAAGTCTAAGTTTTCGTCCCATCTGAAGCTAATCGAGTGAATGTACTAGAAACCCCCAGTAAGTGACGATGTTCCCACTGAAACTCGAATCTGCTACTGGTGGTTTCAAACACCAACAGAAGTCGGGTATTTCATTTCAATCAGTTTGAGAGCCATTGGACACCAGCAGGGATTATTGGACAGCTAGAACTCCAAGTAACTACTTCCTGTATAGAGCCGGTCACTAATGAGCATCAGATTAATAATTAGTAAGTGTTGGTTTGCGGAGATTTGACGGACTACAGGTTTGATGTGGGCGACACAGTTTTTACGTAGACTACCAAATTAGTGGTTGACATGGTGACGAATAATATTTGTGCAAGTTGATACCAATTACAAAATATTGTGAAATGTGAGATGATGGTTAGTCATAACGGATTCGTATAGTATCGGGGAGGAAATCAGATGAGTTATCTGAAGGTTGTATAACGTGTTTAGTAACTGGCTAGTGCATAAAGATAGAATGAATGGCCAAGTTAAACTTCAAGCACCACTAACTACCAATGGAATTCATTCGCACAGTTGACCTTGAACGGTCCAATCAGATTTATTCACGTGAGTTGAAGCTTCTATTCCACTTGTTTCGAGTCAAATCTCTGCTCTAACTCAGTTGCGTTTACAATTTGGTCAGGATCAAGTCTTCCAGTATTGCCTCGATGTGGGGTTGATTAGGAAACAAAGAAGCTGTTTCATATGGAGGTGTGATGACCATAAAAAGCTTCAGCAGGTCGGTTGATAGATATGTGCATCGTTGTTCAATTTGTTTGGGACAAGTTAGTGTTAGGGAAGGTAAGCAGATACCTCTCTACAGAAAGGATTCGTCGAGAGTATAGCAGATAGATAGTCAAGTGCAATAATACCTATCATTACTCGACTGGTGAAACAAGGATCTATAATGCGAACAGAAGAGTTGAAAGTTTATAACTCCTTGTCGTCCCTTGGATATATTCACCATAGAGTTGACCATTTTAATGATTTTGTGGATCCCATTACAGTGACCCACGCCTATTCTATAGAATACTTTCGGGGACGGTTGAAAAACAGGATTAGAGCTATTAGTGGATCTCAAAACAATGTCATTTATAGTCATTTAGATGAATATATGTATAAGATGTGGTGTAACTTTTCAATTGATACTCCTATGCTAAACTGGGAAATATTTTTATCACACGTGAGAGAAAGGTATCCTCTGTAACAGATTTATACAGTTATTACTCATTTCCTTCATAAATATATATGACTTCCATACACAAATATGTCTCCTTCATGTGATTGGCGCGTTCAAGGTCATTCACTGATTGGTAGTTATTGAATTGACCGAATTTCAATACAGAACTTTGCATAGAAGTGTAGATGTCCAAACTGCCACACCCAAAGGAAAACAAAAAAGAGAGAAAAGTAGATTCGGAAGTAATAATAATAATAATAATAACATCTTTATTCTAAAAAGTATTCATATAATTTATAGAATTTTCAGAGGAGTTTATTGCCTGGTATTCTCCCTTCGTACAGTATCTACAAGTAAAATTTTAACTGATAGTATATCCTGTGACTTAATGGCCTCTGAGCGGAAACACAAACCATTCCATTTTTTTAATAATAATAATAATAATTTGCTTTATTCCAAAACAGTACTTGTGATACAGAATGGAATTCTCAGCATTTTTACTGCAGTACTGCATCCAGTTAGTACATTATCAATAAATAGAATTCTACATAGATCTAGGAAACCACAGTTCATTATTACAACAACATATTGGCATGTCGGTAGCAAAGGTAAAGCTGAACAGTGTTTGAAGGTGTTAGAAAAGTGGGAGCTTTCATATTTACTGGCGTAAGCGAGAGAAAGAAACAAAGCAGCACATAACGGAAAAAGAGAGAGAGAGAGAAAAGGGAAAGAAAGAAAGAAAATGTTGTACCTTTGATGATGTGGGTTGGAAAGACGAGATCCAGTTGTACTACTGACTATTTAATGAATTATAGGTGTCACGCCTAATGCTTTCTTTATCGCACAGAACACGAGCTAAGTAGGGTATGGTTGAGTTTTTGTACTTGCTTGCTGGTGCGAGCATATAGTTTTCTATATAGGCTTCTGGTTTTACCTGATGAGATGCAGGGGGAGAGTTGTGAGTGAAGAGGGTGGTGTGAGTTAGATAAAATGGATTTGGCCCATTTTTCACATGAGTCCATGTGCCTGTCAACCAGAATATTAACAAGCTGGTTAAGTGGCAAGTTGCTTACCCTGCTGACAACCTTTAACATCCTGCGTAATATGTTATAGTCTTTCTTCAGTAGCCCGGGAGAAACTAAGGGGGAACAATAGAGAATAATAGGCAGGATGCGAGAATTAACGAATTGTAGGAGTAAGGGTTGGGTTATACCAGAATGTTTCAACTTCTTGATGCAGAAGGTAAGGCGGAATATTTTCTTAGAAATCGCCAAGATATGAGACGACCAGGAGATGATGATATATCTGCTTTGTCTCCTTCAAGAAATCCATCCACGATATCTATTTGAAAGCCAATTGTAAGATATTCCGAAGTACATTTTGAGACCCAAGGACATAACTGAAGAACAGTTATCTGATGTATTGGAACACATTTCCACCAACAATCAGACTTTACCTGAAGTTTAGTAGAAACTTGTGAATGAGGAGCAACATAGGTCATATCTTAATCGATTAAAACAAACCAAACGATAGAAAATATATGCAATAGAGAGATGGAAGTTTTTGGTAGCCCAAGTTGTAAGCAGGCCGCCTTTATCTTACCATGATAAGCAGAAAGGTGAGGGAGAAAGAATGATGGTAATATGGAAAGGCATTAGGATTTAATAGATATAGGGATTAAAAACAATGAGAATGGTTTTTGAACCATAGCATCAATACTTCATTTGAACTGTGATCAAGATTTGACAGAATAGTTCTAAAATAATCGGACGCCGAGTGAGAAGTAGACATATGTTAACACTATAGACGTATAATCTCAGCGAAATTGAAATGACTGGTCCAAACTTTTTCAGTAAAATTAACTGAAGTTATAACAACGAAAATATTGTATGTATATAAAGGACGTCTCTTGCCTTTAAAAACTTTGTCCAATCATATGAGTAATGAACAGACATCAAAATATAATAAACAAACTAAATTGCATGGACTGTGATCAAAATTTGACCGCAGATTTATATGTCTTAGTCCACTTTTCAAATGTTAGTTTGTAGGGATTCGATTGGTTACAGGATTACATCATGAGCTGAAATCGATTAGAGAACTATTGGAAAACCAACTGGGAGTAATGGACAGCTGTTTCGTCCTAGTTGGGACTCTTCACAGTACCCACTGAGCTTCTAATCTAGGACCTTCCAAATACAAGGTGAGCTCACAGACCATTAAACTACTGGGACCCGATGCGATGCTCCATGAATTCCAGCTTTTGCGAATTCACGATATGGTGTATCCACTGGGAGGTTCTACTGGGAAGTCGTGGAGTTCAGCAAGTCAGCTGTGAGGACAAATACTCGCTGACGACATTCGCTAGTGGCCGCATCATATGGTGAATTGGCAGAAGCTGGAATACATGGCCCACTGAATTGGGTCCCAGTGGCTTAATAGTCTACGAGTTCACCTTGTAATCAGAAGATCCTGGGTTTGAACCTCACTAGGTGAGTAGTGCTGAATACTCTGCTTATGGTGAATACTCTTAACAGTGTGTACTTTTGCATCAAATATTTAGTGATTACGTCCGAATAAAGTTCATGGTCATAGATAAATGAATATGAAATATATATAGACACCAAAATCAAATGACCTTGAAACAACCAATCAGATTCTTTCAGTTAAAAAGGGGCATAAAATTAATTTAAAAAAAAACTATTTATAACGCATATATGTAATAAAAATGAATTATACATCATAAATGTCTCTAGTATGCCGCAAAAATGGTCCCAGTTTGTCATAGGAGAGGTTATAGACATATTAAACCGATGTTCATACGAAAACTCATCTAAGTGGCTAAATACCATATCACTTTGGGAACCGATTACCATTCTGATACGTTTTTTGAGGTGAGCCCAAAATCCTTCAATGGAATTTGTATGTGTTCTTGTTGCAGGATCCACCAGTTCAGAAGAATGGTTGACTTTGTGGTGAATATAGTCTAGTGATGATAATTGAGAATAACCTCTCCATTCGTCTGTGTGAATAGCAGTCCCTAGGAGGACTAGTCGTTGTATAATTGGTATTAACACATGAGCACTTCTATTCGGGATGCGTTCTACAAACCCTTTACGAAGATTTGTGTCGTAAAGTTCCAGCACCCAAACATGATTTGCTCTACTCCTGCCTCAATTCATTTTCGCTTAATAAGTACAGTTTCGTCAACATGCATGATGACTCCAACTCCCCCTAGTACAGAGGTGATCCCATTTAGCTTTTGTGAGGCAGTATCACGGCAGTACTGATACCACTGCACTGGTGAAATCTTTGTATTTGCCTTCTCTGAAGCTGTAGCAGATACTAGTCTCTTTAGTAGCCAGTTGTGGCATGTACCCAATATTTCACTAGGGAACAATTTTGATTTGGAGAAGAAAGTATCTAAAAAATCACCATAATGTACGACTTACCGACTCGCACAGATTTCCTCATGTAACAGTGGTTGCATCTAAATGCGTAGTCGTCAGTAGCCCGGCAATACTTCTCTACCGTCATTATCCCTCCACATATTCAGGTTTTAGACCTTCCTATCAACCCATTTTCCACACAGAAGTAAAAAAACTAAATCTGAGTGAAACTTGCAACGAAGTTCATGAACTGCATCCATTTTAAACGATGAATCATCTGATTGGTTGTTTCAAGGTCATTTGATTTTGGTGTCTATTGTTTACTCTTTCCATATATATACATATGCGTTAGACAATGGTGTGTGTGTGTCCATGGGGATCAATTATGAGTCATTTGTTAGCCTCTCCATAAGAAGATATAGACAATTATGATAGATTAATGAAACATATCCATTTTTATTTATTTGTTAATCAGGACTTGCTATACATCAGCTAACATCACACCTTCACCTTTGGTCAAACCATTTGGGCTTCTGCAGTCAGTCATTCTGTAAATGAGCCAAAATCTTTCTGTAGGATCTTGGTCTTGCCAAAGTCGATCTTTTATCCCATACAATAGCTGATTTGTCTTTCTAGCTTCTTCAGATCTGCAGAGGTCTTTGGAATCATCTTTAGACATTGTTTATACTCCTTCACTCTTATATTTACCTGTCTGGAAGTTTCTCCTACATATACAGCAGTGTCAAAAACCCCACAATTTATCTGGTACACGAAATTTTTTATTGTTTGTCTTCTATTTCATTCTTAATTACATTAGATATTTGAACATGATTTTTACGCGCTGATAACAACAAGTAATTGATTGAAACTAACCTCAGTTGTATCCAGACATTGGCTCTTAGAATCCCGAGGACCTCAACCAGACAGCCAACACCTCCCTATATGGCTGACTCAAAACAGCTGTCAAAGACATTCTGAACTGATTCTAAGCTTTAGTTTGACCTACACTAGCTAACTCTTTTCCAACTTGACCCATCCTGTGTCAGCTAACGTTGCTCGTCGAGCGAGGCGATGGTTCGTCATGCGCAACACATATCCTAGCCACCTCTCAATCGATTTATTTTCCCAAAAGTTCAATGAGGTGGAGTCATGTCAGTTGAAGGAAGAGATAAAGTCAGTAATAATAAACCAGAATATGCTCATCTCCACATCCATTCCATCTCCTATCGCACATAGCCAGCACTTCCATGCCATATCCTCGCATTTCTTCGGCTACCTGGGCAGCCTTCCCAGTATCGTAGATTGTACAGACATTCCACGTCCCCATTCTTATTCTTGCCTTCATCGAGAGAAGACACATCGATTGGCTGACTGGTTTCCCGAAGGCTTTCACCAGCCCGCTGTGCGTTGAAGTTTCTCTGGCAGTTTGTTAGCTTTTGTGGTGTAGGCCAGCTAGCCACACGCCGAACCCTCCCTATTTACTCAGGCTTGGGACCGGCTACAAAACTAGCAAGCTGGTTAACTAGGCAGGGAAATCTTCTGCACTCAGCATAAAGAACAAGATTCATATTTTCACCGAAAATGCCTATTGAGTCACGAAGAAAATAAAGGACAAATTTAGCGGAGAAAATTTTCTTTGTCGACGAAATCATCTTCACAGGCTGTACAGTCGTATTTATACTTACAAAAAGTGTATAGTGGTCTATTATTGAGTAATAGGTGGAGGGGGTGACATAATTGATACAATTACTTAGAAGTGGCTTTAGAAGTGAAAATTAAAAGTTGTAAATTACGTGGTACTCAACGGAACAAGGATAGAAATTTGATAAGGTTAAAACTTCGAAGTGAGGACAGGAGTAAGACAAGGCTGCCTACTATCGCCAATGATTTTCCTGATTGCAGTAGACTGGATAATGCGACAAACAGTGGGCAATGAGGAAACAGGCATAAAATGCTCTCACACAAAAAACTTGGAGGATCTGGACTTCGCCGATGATATATGTCTGATTTCCCACAAACTGGAAGATATGCAAGCGAAAAGCAACAAGTTGGCAGAAGAAGCATCAAAGATAGGACTTCACGTGAACATAGAGAAGATAGAGGTGATGAAGATTCCTGGGCGACACCACCAACAGCAACAACAACAACAGATAACAATCAGCATGAATGGGAGGAACCTGAAAGAAACAACCTCTTTTACCTACCTAGGAATTAAAGGATACAATAATAATAATAATAGTAAAGGTGGTAGTTGAGTGTCAATTTAACAAGTGTGAAGAGGGTGTGAAAATGTACAAAAGGAATACGCGAGAGTGATAATAGTGAATTAATTATTAAAGTGAAAGCGAACTGGAAGTAAAATTTAAAAAATCAAAATTTTTTACAGGGAACGACTAGTGAAGAGGTTAAGACCAAATTAAATTGACACTCAACTACCACCTTTATTCTCACTCAATAGCAATTTTAACCTCATCAAATTTCAATCTTTGTGCCTTTGAGTACCACGTAATTTAAAACTTTTAATTTTTTACTTCTAAAGCCACTTCTGAGTAATTATATCAATTATGTCACCCTCTCCACCTATTACTCAATAATAGAACACTATACACTTTTGGTAAGTATAAATACGACTGTACAGACTCTGATGATGATTTCGTCGATAAAGAAAGCATTTCCTTCGCTGAATTTGTCTTTATTTTCTTCATTCACATTTTCAACACGAATGTCACGTCGGTCCTTGTATACGGATCAGAAAATTGGTGTGTCACGAAAAGGATTTCCAACAGGTTGCAGACTTTGATCAAAAACTGCCTCCGCTTGATAGTGAAGATCAAACGGGCAGAAAGAATACTCACCAAGAAACTATGGCAACAAACCAACAGGCGAGAGCTGATCATTTGACAAATATGTAGGCGAAAATGAAGATGTGTCAGGCATACAGTGAGGAAACCGTCAAATGACATCACGAACCAGCTAGGCCATGGCTCGAGTGGAATCCCGATGGGAAGCGACAAGTGGGTCGTGACTACGACGGTGACATGGAGGAGATCATGTGGGTAGGAGGAAATGAGAGATTGTTGACAATCGTAGACGCATGTGAAGAGGACAGTAGAGAATAGAAAAAAGTGGAGATGTGTTGTTGAAGCCCTATGTTCCACTCAGAACTCAAGGGAACAATAATAATAATGGTAATAATAATGTTCATCTCACATGGTAAATGGGTGTGCAGTTTGTATTTCTGCCTGTTTGAGAGAAAGAAACTTAACAGTGTTTTTGATCAGTTGATTTGAATATTAATCACCATTTGAATTCATGCATTCTTGTTCTGAATAAACAAGGGCCTCACGTTGTATCACGAGTAACCCTATTCATCTCACATGAACCCTACTGAATGATGAATAGATTTTTAAAGGGTATCATTTGTCCTAAAATCAGATATAATCAGTAAAATGAAAATTGTCACATTCTTCAAAACGTTTGAAAACTAGAAATACTAAAGATCATACTCTTGTGATTAAGAAAATTTAATTATACATTCATAGTTTGCTTTGTATAAATTTGGGATGCTTTGCATACAAGGTTTCATGAAAGATCAATCCCAAGACACTTAGTTCTAATGTAAAGAACATTATCATTCCCCACTGCAATGAAGTTTCCTGATTGACGTAGACTGGATAATGCGACAGACAGCGGCGGGCAACGAGGAGACAAGCATAAAATGGACCCATACAAAAGGAAGCCTGTAGGATCTGCATTTCGCCGATAACATATATATATTGTCTGATTTCCCACAAACTGGAAGATATGCAAGTGATGAAAAGCAACAAGTTGGCGATAGAAGAAGCATCAAAGATAGGAGTTCAGGTGAACATAGAGAAAACAGAGGTGATGATGAAGATTCCTGGCCAACAACAACAAAAACAGACAACAGTCAGCATAAATAGGAGAAATCTGAAAGAAGCAACCTCCTTCACCTACCCACCTACCTGGGAAGCATTGTCTCAACTACAGGCGGACAGAACTGATGAGGATATCATAGTAGAGAGGATCGGGAAAGCAAGGCAATCTTTCATTACTCTCAAGTCTGTGTGGAGATCAACAGCACTCAACATGAAAAAATATGATCCGGATTTCCAACTCCGATGTGAAGTCAGCGCTACTATACGGATCAGAGACTTGGCGCCGCGTCTCGAAGGGCACTTCGAACTACTACTACTACGAACCTTGATCAACAGCTGTCTTCGGTCAATACTACTCAAGATCAGATGGCCGGCCAGAAAATATCAGCAACAGGGATCTCTGGCAATGGACCAACGAACCAACTGAGCAGGAACCAACTGTTCAAGAAATATGCAGGAAGAAATGAAGGTGGACTGGGCATACTCTGAGTAAACAAACCATCGAGTGGATGACATCACACACCACGCCACTGCTCATGTGGAACCCCAGTGAGAAGCGACGAATTGGTGATGTGAAGAGGAGATGAAAGCATGTGGGCAGACGTGGAGCCAGGTGATGAAAACGTTGGTGAAGAACTGAACGTAATGGAGACGTGTATCTGAAGAACTATGTTCGACTAGGAAATAAAGGAGACAATAATAATAATAACAGTCACATTTTCCACTTCTTCTGTGAGTTCATGGCATAACGCGACCATCATTTTAAATGTCTTGAACAAAACAAGAACAACAAGCGTGTACCAGGACAATAATAGGAGTTAATATTTTGTTATTTCGAGGATTCTCCTTAAATGGTTACAACCTGCACAGTACGAAAAGTATAAATTACATCAGAGATTTGTACATACTTTTTACGTGCTGATAACATGGAGTAACTGATTGGAACTAATGGTAACATAAGTCTAGAATGATATAAGTTGTTAAATTATTAAAAGATGAAAGGACTGACTATTTAAAGAATAATTAGATCACTACTCTTGAGAATAAAGTTTGAAATTCTTTGAGTAGAAACAAAGTTTAACTAGAAAGAGTACAGCAATATAATAGGTGAGGTAATTACCGGAAACCGCACGATCACCGATAATATTCCTAACTGTGGGGGACTGGATTAGGCATCAGGCTGTTCACGGGAAGTGCGAAGACAAGAATATACTGGAACGATAAGAAGATTCTAGAAGATCTGGATTTAGCAGATAATATATGTTTAATGTTGCACAGAGTCGAAAAAGGCGGAAGAAACTGGTAGAGAAGATAGGATTCCAGGTGAACATAGAGAAGATGGAGGTGATGAAGATAACCAACCAAGCAACAGCCACAACAAAAAGCAGCTATCGCCGTCACCGGGGGGAATTTGACACAGGTCACTTCCTTGACTTATCCAGGCAGCATCGTTTCAACAACGGACGGATGGCACGGATAAGGATGTCAAAATCAGAATGGGAAAGGCAGCGTACACCTTCATCACTGTGAAATCAGTATGGAAATCTCCTGAACTCAGAGTACACAACAAGATTCGGATTTCTAACAAGAATATTAACTCACGGAAGGGATTTCAAACAGGCAGCCTCAGACTTTTGTCAACAGCTACCCACACCCATCACTGGCTCCATACTGAAGATAAAATGGCTGGCCAGAAAGAATTAACAACAAGAAACTGTGGCAATGAACAAACCGACCAAGAACAGATCGACCAGCAAATATGTAGCAGAAAATGGACATGAATCGGACATACATTTAGGAAGCCGTCGAATGACGTCGCACGCTAGGCCATCGAGTGGAATCTAAAAGGGAAGCGACGAGGATGACATGGAAGTTGACATGCAAGGAAGAGATGAAAAGTTATGGTCAGTTGTCGGCCCAGCTAAAGGGAACCGCACAGAATAGAACAAAATGGGGACAACAGAAAACAAGTTTTTACAAAATAACAAAAAAGGAGAGGTAGGGTGAGTAATGTTCAGATGAAACAATGAAATTTCCAATACACGAAAGAAGAGGATGTAATACAAACATATACTTTGTTATGTAAGTTTAATCACAAAGATATTGCAAGATTCACCACTATTCATTTCTGTCTACACAAATTTGGTCTTAATCGTTTGATGGTAATTACCTCAGCAAGGCTTCGTAATTTAGAATTCAAGGGTTGTTGAATTCAACCGATCAAAGTGGTTGAATGGTTAAGAAACTTCGTCTCGTAACCTGAAATTTCTGGGTTCGATCACTACTGGAGTTGTGGGTTTGAAATTCTGAAGAGTCCCAAAATGGGACGAAACAACTTTCCAGTTTGCTCCATGGTGACAATCAATGATCTATCTAATTGGTGTTAGTCTGTAACGAAAGTGTAACAAATGAAAATGTAACAAGGTGGGTTTCTTTTGTCTGTTGATGATATAATTAAAATCCTTCATTTTGAGTATGCCATCCTGTATCAGATAATATCTGTGATAACTGCAGTGGTGTACACTAAACAGCAACTGTTGAAAAAGTTATCTCCCTCAATATAGTTGTGTTGTAAGAGACCTCCTGCGAATGGTAATCTAACCGTGTATACAAATTTACATGTGTCTGAGGGGGGCAATTACATTAGTAATAATGTAATTATAATTTTATTGTTATTCCTTTGGGTTCCAAGTGGAACATAGAGCCTCAGCAACACATTACCAAATAGAAGATGTTGAAGATATCCTCTTCGTCTGTGTCGACGATTCTCCATGACCTCTCATCTCCTCCCCACACGATCTCCTCCATGTCACCTTAGAAGTGACAACCCACTCGTTATTTCCCATCCAGATTCCACTTGAGCGATGGCCTGCACTGCGCGCTATGTCATTCGACGGCCTCTTCAACGTGTGCCCTCCTTCAAAATTATCAATAAGCAAGAGTTTAATTCTCCTCAAGTTCGCCGAAGCAATCAATCGCTTTCAAACACCTAAGACACGATTTATGTGTTCAGAAGGAAGCAGTTATCAGTCCTTCCTAGCCCTGAAAACTCGATGTTTTCATTCCCTCTTTCATTTGATTAAGTAACGTTGAAAATTCCATTCTGTATAATTATTATTTTTTGGAATAAAGTGATTGTTATTGTTATTATTGTCATTGTATGTATACATTGATTTTTTGTTTAAACTTGAGCTGTCTGTCAGCTGATTTTGAGAGGAAATTGGAAGTATGTTAAAATTGTTTCTTTAGGCTGTAAGCAACTGATGAGAAGCCAACGAAACAAACAATAATAGTACCATTGTATTCTACACAAACCACTCTTGTTCTTGCTTTATTCAAATTCATAAATGGCCAATAAGCGTACGAAGATATCTACTAAAAGATTAAAAACATTTTCATGAGCTATAAGACAGACTAAACACATCAAGACTTATTACTTCTGTCATAGACGGAGAGTATACAGACCTCCAGTTGTCTTCCAATTGATAACTAATAAGATGAAGGTGTTTGGACTGATGAACTTCTTTGCTAGAGATCAAGTCATGATTTAGGCATGTACTGACATGGCTTAGTTTCTTGAGGAAGTACTATGTCATAGAACCAATCAGATTTGTTTATGTATGGCTTAAATTCCTGAGTATTTTAAAATACCATATACCATGTATTTTGTCTAATAAAGTCGGTCATAAAAATCCCCTTAGGAACAACATGGAGCCTCAACAGTACATCTCCGAGGCATCCTTTTCTATGCTCAGTCCTCTTTAATTGGCTTCATGATTGCCTATAAGATTTCACCTCCTCCTCCTTCTCCTCACACGGTCACCTCCATGTCACCTTTGAAATGATGCCTAACTCGCCGTTTCCAATTCAGATTCCACTGGAGTGTCTGGGCTGGTGCGCACTGTGTGACTTACTTATAACGAAGTAAATTGTGTACTGGAAAACCAAGGTGAACATTATTATCAAATAAGTTCATGGTGTCATTTGATGTAACCTCCTTGTTCACAATGATTCCAATCAACGAAACTATTGAGATCATTTGTCAGCAGTCTGATCTTCTCCCACTCCCAGAGTCGGAATTCAAACGCCTACTCCTTATGTGTACCATGGATGTGCAATTCCAATTTGACAACACTCTTTACCGCCAAATAGATGGTATAGCTATGGGCAGTCCACTTAGCGCTGTTTTAGCAGATATATTCATGTCCAACCTTGAAAGAACAAAGGTGAAGCATGCAATCGGCGAAACAAATTCCTACTGTCGATATGTTGATGACACATTTATAGTGTGCAACAATGAAAGTCATGCTTCACAATTACTCGGATTATTCAACGATGCACACAGAAATATTGAGTTTACTATGGAACAGGAAAGTGACGGAAAGTTTCACTTCCTCGACATTGCCATGGAACGCCTAGAAGACGGTAGTCTTCAAAAGTCAATTTATCGAAAGCCTACATGAAAAGGACAATACTTACATTTCAATAGCTTTTGTCCAAATAGCTATAAACGAGCACTGGTCAAGACTCTGTACTATAGAGCGACAAGAATATGCTCTACAGAGAAACTAGAGGAAGAATTTGAGTTTCTTGAAAAGACATTGAAGAGCAATGGGTACCCTCAAAGGTTCATAAACAAGTATGGAAGATCTGGAGTCGAAAATGAAAAACAAATCACAGTAAGAAAAAAGCCAATCTACTTTGAGCTTGATTATAAAGGTGAAAACATTGCAGCTATGATCAACAGAAGGCTGAGCGCATCACTAGCCATAGCCCACCCTGCAGCTAAGCTCGTTCCCGTCTTTCGTACAACTTGCTCTCTGGTGCAATCAAAAATCGATAGATATCCTTCTCATGTTAACTCCAACTGTATATACAAATTTACATGTATCTGTGGGAGCAGTTACATTGGAAGGACAGAAAGAAGAGAATATCTACGATTTTCTGAACATGTACCAAAAAGCTTATGTCTAAAGGGAACAAATGCTTTAAACAGTGCCATCGCCAGGCATCTTCTTGACACGGGTCATCAGGTGGACGTCGAAAAGTCGTTCAAAATTATCAATAAGCAAAAGAGTTCAATTCTCCTCAAGTTTGCTGAAGCCATTTCAATCAAACACCTAAAACCTGATTCGTGGGTTCAGAAAGAAGCGGCTATCAGTCTTTCTTTGCCCTGGTAACCGGACATTTTGCATCCGAATGCGAGATACTGAAAAGTTTTTATTGTGCATGATTATTATTGTTCGGAATTGTGTTTAATATTGCATATATATATATATATATATGTATATATTATTAGTGTACGCGTCTATTGATCGATTGATTTTTGTTTAAAATGAACTCTGTTCAAGTATGTTTAATAATGTCTTTGTCTTGTAAGCAGCTGACGAGAAGGCGACGAAATGAAATATGGTACCATTTTATTCTGCTAAATCTGTAGTTCTTGCTTTGTTCAGATTGAAATCCATTGACCTAAGTTTTTTTCCCATTTGGTTCTCCTCATTAAGATGTGTCTGAGACCATGAAGAAATCAGTATCCCCTTGATGATTAGAAAGTGGGGCATCGCCCAGTTCTGCAGCCACAGACGCTACCAAGAAGCTAGTCAGTTTGCACCACAAATAAGGCCTGGATGCATTACATTGGTAACATTTAAGTAAGGAATCAGTGTGAGCTTAAACATGACTGATTCAAATAACTGTCAGAAATTTCAAGGACTGACTGACTCCAAGTTTTGGTGCGACCACCACTAACTTCTTTCCAGCCTGATCCTATATCAGCTAACATAAGTGAATGGATTCGAGCACAAATACGTCGTCATGAGTAAAACAGCTTCAACTAAGGCTGTTTTCGTCTGTTAACTAGTACTGGCTAGCAATGGAGTACAGGATGCGGGCTTCGTCCAACTTAGAACTCATCAGCCGAATTTACCTGATTCCCTAGCAAGTGATGATATCTTCACTGAGACTCAAATCCAGTATCCCTCGTCTCTATATAAGATTAAATTCTCTGATATAATATCCCCCGGGTGGATAACAGTTACTATAGTGTGTATGAATATGTGCTAAAAGGGAGATCCGTATTCAATTCTCTGCTGGTGTACTTTTAAACCTCGACAAGTTTAAAATCCAATAATATACTCAGAAGTGAGGGAAGCTCGAAGCTGGCAACCTTATCCTATGAGAAAACAATGACTGCAAATAAAACTTCGAATAGTTTAAAGCCCTAGTACACGAACTCAACGATACCATACTTGGACCGAGTTCTAAGTGACAGAGACAATGTTAAGCGCGAAACCTATGACTTGCTTTGTTATTGATAACATAATTTTAGGCTCTTTTATTTCTCTCTTATTTTGTATTCTATAGTGAACTCCTTCTTAAACATACTTAGCTACCTAAATTATTAACATTGGCTTACTTATTTGTACTTTACTATATTCCTTCTATTGTGTATCCACTGGTTCCGACTCTATTGGCACTATGAGTATTACAAAATTGTCCTATCATTAACCATCATGTAATTATTAGTTTTTGTGGTTGTTTTTTCTTATTTTCTATACTCTTCGGCAATATTAACTGACAATCATTGGTTGTGAACGCCAATTTTGTATTATTCAGGATTATTAATTCTTTTTTTGAAAATACTCCTTTTAAACGTTGGATAAAATTAGATGCAAATATTGTAGATATATGCTGAAAATTCCACACTGTACCACTAGTACTGTTTCTGGAATAAAGCAAATTATTATTACTATTATTTAAATTTTCCTGTAACCCACTAGGAAGGCAAGAAACGAAAAAGAAAAGGATATAGGCGACATTACAGGAATTAGCTGTCTGGTGATAACTCCTTATTTCAAATGATGGAGAAAATTCTTCGTCCATTTGGATGTTTTTAACTTTGCATTGCTCTCTAAGCTGAATGATTCAACTACGAATCCTTCGTTGTCCTTCTGAACAATCCATTTAATTCCCTAATCGTAAGTGTTTTGATCAGGACCAACCAGTCAGTTTCGCTCAATGATGAACTGAGTAACAACATAATCCTGCGTAGATTTTGTTTCATCTCTGTTGGGACTCATTAGAAAGGTATACTTCCCAGCTTCCTTATGATTTGAACCTCAATGTTAACTAGCACGAGATTTATTCCCGGAGCTTCTCTCCAACGGACACCTGATATTAAACACGGAATTAAGTTACACACAACCAGTATTCTCGTTGTTCATCTTCACCTTGATTTAAATGGTTAGATATCATCACGAACAAACAGCACTATGCATTTCGTCAGCGTCTTCACCCAGGTGGGAGGACTATATATCATCTGCGCATTCTAAGTCAACGACATTATTCCCTGATGGTAACAAGTCACTTAGAGTTAAGTCCATTGGTACATCTGTGATGAAATTAAGTAGAAATCGGGACAGTGAGGATCCGTGTCGGACACTCTTAGTTGTCACCACTTCAGATGATAACTCTCCATAAGCCCTCACCTGCCTACATGAGTTCCAGTAGAGTGCCATAATCAGTGGGATATAGTTTCTCCGCATTCTCTTCAACCTCTCAGTCGATAGAATCGAATGCCGCCTTTATGTCAAGATTGTTGGACGCCGGTAAGTATGCCTTCCATAATCTGTCGAAGGGTGAAGATATGATCAATACACCCTCTTCCTGGTCTAGAACCTGCCTGCTTCTTTCGTGATTGTGCCTCCCAAGCACCGCTTAGTCTACGCATGATTACTGAGCTGAGAACTTTAGGTAAAATATTAGTCAAGCCAAGTCCCCTGCCTAGTCCCTCAGTTAACGCAGACAGTAAACTGTCTCCACCGTCCTCAAACACCTCTGGAGTCATTCCATCAAATCTTGCTTCTTTGCCTCGTTTCATACTAGTGACAGCTTTTGTGACCTCAGTTAGGGACAGAGGACCTGTGTCTACATCCCATTCAGGGAGGTATTGGATGTTCGGTAAGTTGAGTGTGGCTGTAGGTCAATTAAACTGCTTCTCAAAGTGTTCTTTCCAACGTTCCAGTCGTCTATCCTGGAAGCCGATTATGGTGCCATTTTTCTCAAAGATTGTTTCACTTATCATTTGCCTTGTACCACCTGTTTCCCTGATAAGTTTAAATAGTCGTCTGGTGTTACCAATCGCTGATGCTTTTTCCATCTCTTTTGCTTTTGTCACCCACTACTACTATTCACGGTCGAAGACTTATTGTTAGCTTGCGTTTGAGCAGCTTTTGCTCCTCATCATGTTCGGAGCGCGATGGAATCATTCTTCTTGCGTTAATCAGTTCGGATGAGGTAGTAGTGTAATAACAGAAGACAAGGGCCAGGCAACAGACCGTTTATTAAGGAAAATCAACAAATATTTATAGATTTGAATGTACATTATTGTAGATTAGTGTTAGTAGAAAATACAGTCTTTTGATTGGTTGTTTCTCACAGAAAGTTAACCTTGCATCTCTTTGCGGCTGTGTCAGATCATCCATATGCTAATTGTATCCGCCTACGCAAAGCCTTTGTTCTCATTTCCTCACCACCAATATTGGGCACATAAATATTGACGTCAATTACTGTCTACCAACTTTGGCTAGCAGCCAGCTCTCACCACAGTAGAAATCCAATGACTCTTACTAACTTTTGGTTTTAAGTTACTAACAGTCTTTACAGCTGTGTCTACAGCTAACTGTATGTTTTACCAGGCTTCTTCAGGAGAAATCTTGCTATCGACCTCAGATATTCGTCTCGCTACTTCTTCCTTAAATGGGGACCCAGTGTCCTGCTGTAGTTGGGGCGTGAGGAACCTAACCAGGAAGTTTGCACCTCCCCACATGACTGGCTCGAGCTAACTGTTATGGGTTTTATTGACTGATGAAGCCATCTTTTTGTTTGACCATCGCTACGTCCTTTCAAACCTGATACTATGTCAGCTATTATTGCCCGTCAGTCGAGGAAGGCGATGGCATGGTATGCGCAACGTGCATATCCTAACCATCTCAATCAATTCACCTTCACAACCTCATCGATTGATCTACTTACCCTCTTTACTCAACACTCCATGCCTAACCTCAATATTACTCACCTTATTATTTGTGTTCGAACACATCTAGCCTTTACATATTTCCCACTTTTAATGACCATGTGTCACTCACAGACATAAAGGAGGACATTCTTCGGCAGACAGCCGGATATCACGTCTACGTCACAGATGACGTCGGTTGGTAAGTGCCATAGAGAACTGCTGTATTCATGCTGAGATTTCGCCCCCAAATCAGTCAGTTCATTGACGCTGATGGAACTCCCCAAATAAATGAAATGGTCAACACGCCCTACCACCACTTTACTCCCTTCTGTCTTTAAGCTAGGAGTGAGTCGACGAAGTGATACCTTAAAAATACTCCTTTCAACTCATGAGAGAGAGACAGACAGACTGATAGAAAAATTGATTTTCAACAAGTAACAACACAAGGACTCATATATATTAATCAATAACAATGGTAATATCAAATTATATTACTTAATATAAACAATCAAAGTACAAGTAAAAAGAATAAAAGTGTTACAGTCAATTGTCTATTTTTTTTAAAAAAAATTTCTTTTATGAGTAATTATTAACAATGTCGGTCAATTACTTGAAATTATTCGGTACAGATAAAAATAATAAACGAAGTAGAAGTGAACCAACTAACCAACCAACCAATCAACTGTGTTTTACTGTTGTTCAAAAATAACAACAATCGATTAATCAATACTTCTTATTGTATGCAATATTTGAATAAGGCGCACATCATTTATTTATTCATTTGAGCATTTTAAACAAACAATACTAGTGAGAGAGAGATAGAGAGAGAAAACAGTTTATGTAGAAAACAAATCCGGAAAGAGAAGAGAAGTAGGGGGGTGATATGGATATCAATCACTACCATCAGCATTGAAGATGTGGTCTAACTTGACACTGAAACGTTCGTCGATTGAAATTTCAACTCAATCAGAGAATAAATGAAATTCAATAGGTATTTACATAAAAAATTATCATTTAATAAAGCGAAGCGAGGTGTGGCAATGCAAACTGACACGTAAGGCAGAAATATATCACAAAGGCAAAAAGAGAAGAAGGCAGTTGAAACTGTAGGCGAAGGTCATGGTCAGTTATTGTGTTGTTGCTGTTATTGTTGTTTTTGAATCACTTGTTTGGTTTTCATTATTATTATCAGATTTAAGAAATTCTGCTTTCAATGAAGCATTCAGCTGTTCCCAATTCTGTGTTAATAACCATTGAGTATGTGTCAGAGAGGGTGGTTGTGGTGCTGCTGGTGGTTGTGATGGTGATGGAGGGGGTGGAGCAGGTGGAGGTGGTGACTTTTTAGATTGATTTAATAAAGAATTATTCTGTGATGAATTCACCTTGGCTAATTGTTTACCTGATTGATTAATATTATTTGTCAGAGGAGTAGATGGGGCATCACAAATGATCGGATGATTAGTTGTACTACTTATACTTGTACTTGTACTATTACTTCTATTATTAAAAGGATTTGAACGTCGTTTTGAAAAAATTGATGATGTTTTAGATAATGAAAAAGGTGAATTATTGTTACTACCAAGAGATGGAGATTTATTATTAATAGATGAGGATTGTTGTTTTACTGTACTCAACGCTTTATAATGATCTTCTAAGTCTTCCAATGTTAATGTGATATATTCAATACTACATCTACTGATAGCACGCATCCAATCCTATAGAAGAAGAAGAAGAAACAGGCACAGATAGAGAGAGAAATAGAGATTAGCATAAAGGATAAATTAAAACATTGTACGAATATTCCACACACCCCATCCTTATTTTTGCTTTCATCGAAAGAAGGTACATCGACGGACTGGCTTCCCGAAGGCTTTCACCAGCCTGCGTCAGTCATTTCACTTCCCCGATTCCAGCGAAAAATAAGGTTATTGTTTGTATTTTTAGAATTTTTAATATATTTGTCCGTTGAAGTTTATGTAGCAGTTTGGTTTAGTTTTAGGGGTGGAGTTGCTAGCACCACGCCCCAACCCTCCCTCTTTATCCGGGCTTGGGACAGGTTAGAAGACTAGTGAGCTAGTAATCTAGACGAGGGATTTGAAAGAGGTTACTTCTTTCACTTATCTAGAGAGCATTGTCTCAACTACAGGAGGAACGGACAGACGAGGATGTCAAATCGAGTATCGGGAAGGCGAGAAACACATTCATCAACCTGAAACCAATCTGGAAATCTTCGTCACTCAGCCACACCCAACAACAAAATTCGGATTTTCAATACAAACGTCAAGTCAGTCAGTTCTTCTATACGTATGGATCAGAAACTTGGCGGGTCACAAAGAATATTTCCAACAGCCTGTTGCAGACCTTTATCAACAGTTGTCTTCGTCCTACACTGAAGATCAGATGGCCGGAAAGAACAAGAACCAACAAGAAACTATGGGAACAAACAAAACAAGAACAAAACAATCGCTCAACAAATATGCAGGAGAAAGTGGAGATGGATGGGACACTCGCTGAGGAGGCCGCTGGGTGACATCGCGAGTCAGGCCAGTGCTCGAGTGGAACCCGAAAAGGAAGCGACGAGTGGGACGTCCAAGGGTGACATGGAGGAGATCGTGTGAAGAGGAGCTGAAACAGTATGGACTAACATGGATGCAGGTGAAAAGTACAGCAGAAGACAGAAGCAAGTGGAGGTGTGCAGTTGAAGCCCTATGTTACACTAGGAACCCAAGGGAACAATAATAAATAATATAATATGATAATAAATTAAAACACGACACTTTGGTTAAAATAAATTGCCAACTTGGATATGAGTTAGGACAGATCCTTGTTGCCGATGACAAATATGACTGGCGGTGGACGACTACATATACCACAAATCAGTAGAAACTAGAATTTATCGACTATTCAACATTGTTAAGAGTTTGGTTTATTAGGATTAGATTTGTTTTTTCTAACGAGTGTGACTACGGATTGATATCAGTTAGAGAAGAACCATTGAAAACCGCAGCTGGGAGTACTGGACAGCTGTTTCATCTGCCTGGTTTGGAAACCATCGGCAGCACGTACCCACTGCCCAGGGTTTGAACCCAGAACCTTCCGATTACAAGGCAAGCTCGTACACCATTCAGTGAATGAGAGCTGATTCAATGGCCCATGAATTCTAACTTCTACCGATTCGTGATTTAGCACGCGAGCGCCATTGGTTGAATTGACAACAGCGGTAACTTCATTTCAAAACTGTACAGTTTATTTAGGGGAGTTAAGTGATAAATAACTGTTTGAAAATAGTTGAATAAAAACAAGAGAATACAGAATTGAAAAAGGGATTACAAAAATAAAAAAATCAATAAATAAAGCAGGACTACTTTGATTGGACACTGGCAACTAGTGTGATATGTCTAGTCCTTTCTTTGGTGCAGACTGAACTCTACCAGTCAGTCAGGTTTGTAATGTGGCCACCATTCTAGGTAGATCGCTATCACGGTGCACATTCAGTCTGCACCAAACGAAGGACTAGACACATCACACTAGTTACTAGTGTCCAATCAAAGTATCCGATACAGTCAGTCCCACATGAGATCAATCGCGGGCCCGAATAGCTCAGTGGTAACGTCTCTAACTGGGTAACGCGGGTTCAAATCTCGGAAGCGGCACGATTTCCTTCAAGGTTGCAGACACAACTTGCCGATGAGTGACAACTAGCACGAAACCTAGGTGGAAGGCTTCCTACCGATTGCCTCCAACCATCTAAAACGCGACTAGATAGAATTTATTTATCATACAAATATTCAGGAGAATAAAAATTCACACCAAGGCCACGATATGGTAAAAGAGGATGGATAAGAAAACCTTTCTGAACACAAAGTTCCGGGTTCTCTCTCCTTGACCGATTGCTAAGGCTTCAGTTACATGGAGATGTAGACGAAATCCTATCGAATAGCTTGGTTGTACTTTTCCTTTTGACAACATTATCTAGACGCACCCAAAAAGACTTCCCAGTATATATATATATATATATATACATACCTGAAGGTCCTGGCTTCAATCCCCAGTTGCATGAGGTTATGAGTGAATACCTCTGAAGAGTCCAAAACTAGGCGGAACAAAACAGCTGTCCAGTACTCCTTGCTGGTTTTCAATGACTCTGTAACTAACGTCGTCTCATGATTCGTATTTAAAAGGTTAGTGTCCAATGAGTTTTAGTTAACTAAACCGTTCAACAGTGATTGCTAAAGTTTCATCACTATGTCGACAAAGACTCAGAGTACCATTCGACAGGACATGCTTTTATGGGGTAGGGTTGCTAGTCTCACGCCCGACCTTACCATTTTACCAGGTTTACCATTAGTAGATAGTGGGGAATGATAAGCTACGAATATGCCGGACAGATAAGAAGACTCTAGAAGTTCAGGACTTCGTGAACGATTTGTGTCCAATGTCACACAAACACAAACATTAAGAGGCGACGACCAAAGAATTAGCAGAAGAAGCAGAGAAGACGGAAATGATGAAGATAACCAACCAAGAGTGACAAAAACCAGCACCAATCACTATTGCTGGGGTAAATTTGAAGGTAGCCACTTCTTTCACTTATCTACTCAGCATCGTTCAAAATGCAGGCAGACAGCACGGGTGAAGATGTGAAAGGCAAAATTGAAAAGACAAGACAGACTATCATCACTTTGAAATCAGTTTGGAAATCTTCTGCTGTCACTCAGTATAAAGAACAAACTCAGATTTTCAACACTAATATCAAATCCGTCAGTGCTCCATTACGAGTCAGCAACTAAACGTATCACCAAAAGCATTTCCAAAGCCTTTCGATGCTCCATACTGAAGATCAGATAGTTGGCCAGAAAGAATAAGAAATAAGACAGTGTGGGTGGGAACGAAGTGATCAAGAACCCTATTGACTAACGAATATTCCAAGAAAAGAATGCAGATGGATCGAACACACGATGAGGAGATCGTTGGATGATATCGTGCTTCAGGCCCTCGAGTAGAATCCGATTGGGAAACGGTGAGCTGACCGTCACTTCAAGAGTGACACGGAACAGATCGTGCGAGGAGGAGATGAAAGAATATGGGAAATCGTAGGGGGGGGACAGGATGAAATGGAGATGTGCTGTTGAGTCCCTATGTTCCACTCGGAAACCCAGGGAATAATGATAATAATAAATAATCGGCTAGTAAAGTAGATGAGGTTTAGGAGTGCGTCACTCGAGGATCAAACCCGAACCATGTATGTTGTCACATAAGCTCAATTACTCGGAACAGATGTTTCACGTACCAGGCTAAGAGCCATACAACTATCATGTGAGGGCTGATGGTACTACTGAGTCGCCCTAATTTGTAAAACTGTGGATCCGTAATAACTGATGAAGCCTAAAAATGTATGAAACACATTCAAGTAGCATTTAAATGGAATGAATTATAAATGCAATGATATATGTGATGTTGCCGTCAAAAAAATAAAAAACAAAGACATTACGATGCAAAGGATGCACCGAAAAAAAACTTCACTTAACAACCACTTGGATTTCCACGGAATTGATCATGAGCCCCCCTCCCCACACCTATTGTGTAAACGCTTATAATAGCACACAGTTGTCCAAACCTCAATAAGTGGACAGAGGTTCAGACCTGTGTTCCCATAGGGATCAATACATCTTTATAAAAAAGCCATAACACTTACACACACACTATTATTAATATACATGCACTTACCTCAATCTCTTCAGCTGTTTCACCCTTTAAAATATAACTACGGCATAATTCCCCTGGGCCTCTGAAACGGATAGCCATTTTTAAATCATCCAACATTTCAACAATATGACAGTCTAAAAATATTATTCCCAATGGTTCTTTATCCAACTTTTTATCAAAATAGGCTAGAATATTTCCACACAGGATAAAATATCTTCTTTTATAAGCTTTTTTCTGTTCTGAACGTTTTTTCCATAAGAAGCCAACTTTTTCTTCTTTTTCATAAGTTAAAAAATTAGTCACTGTTTTAGGATTAAATATTGGCATTTCAGTGATTTCGAATGAAGATGTAAGCAAATAACGACGACAGAAGAAAAAATAAAAGAGAATTCACAGTGTTCACAGAGATATCACATGTACAGAATCATCATTGTCATCATATTGGAAAAGGGGATATCGACTGGTGATTACATACTTTCTCACGTTGGATATGATTATGAGCAAATTAGCACGAAATAAATCTATAAGAAGAGAAACGAAAAAAACAAACTCTGAATGAGATGAAAGAGAAATGTAGCAGAATGCGCAAGCATCAGCTCCCAGGAGCTGGTGGGAATAACACTTCCATCAGTTCAGACTTGTTTCGATTTATTAATATATATCTAAGACTTGGGCACTGTGGTAGTATGTGATTCCATATTAGTTTGTTTATTAGATGCATCACACACAGTGAGTGTAACAGTATTATTTACTGGATGACGTTTCGAACACAATTTATTGTTTATGATCATATCAATTATAACCACACAACTTTACAACTTTCGTTTTATGGTTTTCTTTATTCTTCGATATTCGTCGGCATAGGGATTGTAGAATTTTCCAGATGTCCAGGTATTGAATTATTCCTATTACACGTGTTTGCAGTTGATTCGATAAACAAAGCTTCTGTTATCAATCTCTCCCTCCACCCTGTTACATTGGATTTTAAACCTGAGCAATATTGAGGTTAGGCGTCGAGTGCTAGGTAAGGCGGGGAAATCAATCGACGAGACTGTGAAATTACTTCGACTGAGATGGTTAGGACATGTGCTACGTATGCCTAGTCATCGCCTTCCTCGACGGGCAATGTTAGCTGATATAGGGTCAGGCTGGAAAAGAGCTAGCGGCGGTCAAACCAAAACATGGCACCAATCAATGAAATCCACAACAGTTAATCTAAGCCACGTAGGAAGATGTAGACTTCCTGGTTGGGGCCCTCGGGATGGTAAAAACCAATGGTTGGAAACAATTGGTGACATGGCTCAAAATCGTTCTCAGTGGCTGGTGCAGATGCATCCACTCCTTGTGACTTATGATTTCCAATTAAACTTTTGTTCTCCGTTATTACTATTCCTTTGTCTCACACCTCTGTTTACTGTCTATATTATGCATTTCTTCTACTTCCTTCTCTTGCTTTGCGTGCTACATAGATTGTGGCGACTTGAACTGCCGCACATATGTGCAAAGTTCTATGTCGAAAACCGACCGACCGACCGACCATCTTATCCCATCCATCCTATTGTATGGGTGTGTATAATTTCATGTAGTGAGTGATATAGCTGAATTATTCTCTAGATTTCTTATCTTATTCGGGTCAAATAATCCAGATTTTGTTAGGCTTTTATGCTCGGCTAGTCTCACTGACTGCCCCTATTCTACTACTTTGATCTGGCAATCATTCCAGCAGGGTATTAGATAAACTAAATTGTTTTGTTTAATTGGCTCGACAGGACTGATCCTTTAACCGACAAAGCTTGTTTTTAATTGAGTTTGTGGGTTTGAATACAACTTTTATTCCTGCCTCCATTGTTAAGAATTCTGCGTAAGGTTTCTGAGGTTCGTTCCTTGTATGGAAGTACTACTGATGATTTAGATTCCTTATTGTTGGCGTTGTCATTATTCTGTACATTTTTGACACGCATTTCGTCATTAATATTACTATTATTATTATTATCACTATCACTATTATTATTAAAAATTTGATTTTTACATTCACCTACATACTTCCTGAATAATTTTTCAGGGTAATTATTACTAGAATCACCAAAGATATGTTCACCTCTTTGTATACATCTCTGCTGGTGACGTCAAGACTGGAAAACTGTATCCAGGCAGTGAGTCCTGCCTGGTATGATTATGAGCAATAAATTGTGTTCAGTAAATATGACTGTATAACACTGTGACTTTATCAAAATAAATATTATCCAAGATGGAAGAAAACTAAGTACTTGACTGCTGTATGAATAATGGACTAAATAGGTATATACAGAGGGAGCTTGACAGGATAATTTGTATTCTGAGAGTGAGATTTTGAGGTAGATTAAGGAAAATAATCAGAAATATAAACGGATGTCAGAACATTACATTCAATAGTAATCTTTTTGCTAATTTTGCGACTTTTATTGACTCACAGTCGACCATGGTGGCTGCCATAATTTAACTAGCATTTTGAAGAGGAAATAATTTTCAGAAAACTTCCCTAGTACATCACTCAATCACTTCTTCGTAAGTGAAACCTGGGCACTTCAAGCTACTCATTTAGATAAAACAAAATACAAGTTGAGACAGTTTAAGACAATAGTTTAGTTGAAAATGTTAAACTTATTTAGTACTTTATGTTGTCGTTGTTACATTTTAATCACTATAATGGATATCAGGAAATATGTTATTCAATTAATTGAAAATGAGTAGTAACTCCAAGAAATGTTATGGAAGAATGACTACAGGTTTCTATGATTTCAGTTTATGCATTAAAGTCTCCATAAATGAACATTGATTTGCAGTTATTTATCACTTTGTCTACTTCATCTTATGTAGATGATTTAAACATTATCGGACATCTCTGATATGTTACCTCAAGTTATGCAAAATTATGTCATTAAATTAGAACTTGGCATGAAATACATCGTATGAGGATAATATATGCAACCAGGACTTAGAGTCCCTTTACTTTGTGAAACTACTCGATGAAAACTCCAATTTACTCTTCTTCCATAACTTTATTTCAGACAGTACATAAAAGATATGGGAAGCTGCAAAGACTTTATATAGAACACAGACAATTAAAAGTACATATTGTCCGATTGTTATTTTTCTGTGACATGATTTTGAAATATGGTATAAGATTCTATTATTTATATTTTTCATGCAAGAAAACTTGAATGAAAGTAGTGAGAAATTTAAAAACATACTGTGCGGCCACAGCTTTATTAAGCTAAATATGTTCTGTAACTCTTATATTGATCTTTTATTACACCGTACGTTGGCTAAAATCCTCCCGTAACACGTAGGTATGTCTTATGAGAAACCGGACAGTTAATAATGCATCGACTGGTGTACGTGCATTATGGAGTATGGAGCAAATAAAATCATTTCCAAACCGCGAAATTTTGAATTGATTCCAAGGCAACTTAATGCCAAAACTTGCGAGAAATATAACATAGTATCTCCGTTTTCCCCAAAGTCCCGGATAGTTTATTAGGGGATGTGCGAATGTTTCATATGCATTGCATTCACTTGCTGCGCACTTGTTTGTGCGGCCTATAGGGAGTGTTAAGCTCTAAGCACAGATGATCCTGAACGCACCTTAGCCTAAATATTAACTATCTTTCCCAAAACACACCGGAAGCTTACAAGATATCTCATTTAATGATAGAACGCCCTCCTAAGTATATTTTATCTATGATTACAATGTTGTTTACCAGGTTTCACTAACTTGCTCGGTGAACGTTTTAAGGTCATTGGTGTGGTCGCGCTCCACTAGGTACCGGCTGGTAACCACCTAGCTAGCATTTTCTTCGGGCGCACTGCAGACTTTTCGGAGCAAAAACCTTCGGGCGCATTGCAGATTTTGAGTATTTGAACCTAAGTCTGCCCCAAAAAGTCTGCAGTGCGCCTGAAGTCCGCCAAAAAGTCTGCAATGTACCCGAAATCATTGCTGGCTGGGCACTGGTGCCTAAGGTTTAACTTGGCCGGCCTATGATTTCTGTGCAGCCGAGTCTAAGGAAGTCGAAAGCCACAGTATTCATATTATTAGTAGATTAATTATGCGACTGGACACTAATTTATGACATGTTAAAAGTAGGGTTTCAATTCAAGTCAAATAAAATAGCTCCATTATGGATAAGATTTTATTTTGATAAATCACACAGTGTTGTACAGTTATATTAACTGATGATGTTTCGAGCACAAACTATTGCTCATAATCATATCAAGTTACTCACACAACTTTTTTGTTTCATTTATATACATGTGTGGAATATGATTATGAGCAATAGTTTGTGCTCGAAACGTCATCAGTTAATATAACTGTACAATACTGTGTGATTTATCAAAATAAAATCTTATCCATAATGGAGTTGTACTCTACCACAGCGCTCAAGTTTCATACTTATATCATATTAAATAGGTTATGACGAACAATTTTCAAAGCTTCGTGAATTATTTAGTGCAAAATTTTTAGGTGAACCCCTAGGTTTTTAACACATTTAAATAGGTAAAGGAGTCATGGAACAAAAGTAACATGAAAATTCGACCAACTTTAACGATGTAACGTTTACGTTAAACTACGCGCCTCCCAATATCCAATATCGTTTCTACGAGCTAGTATAAACCTATTTGATTTCTTTGTGCTCTCTCCTTGATTATGAGGTTAAGGTTCCTGATCTTCGGTAAACTTCTCCTTAGTTCGTCCCACTACTCGACTGACTTAGCTTTGGTTGACTCAAAAAGTAGTGCGGGATTAATTATATGTTGTTTGCAGTATGCGGTGTGTTAAGACTTTGTTACTACTGTGAATGGAGTTAATGCTTTCATCAGTAATTCGTCAAAAGAAAAGAAATGATGATAATGATAATAACAGATTTAAATGGTGTAGTTTATTCAGACAGAAAAAGAAATAAAGAAAAAGTAAAAACAGACGGCTAATTAAATTTGAAGTTGAAATATATATGCATATAAATGTATATGTGTATAACATCAATGATGATGATAATAATATTAGTGATAATAATAAGTGTAGTAGTTGGAGTAGTCAAAAGAATAAGACGGGAGAGAATGTAAAGAAGTGAAACGACGAATTTACTTGTCTACCCGTGAATGGCGTGTGGGATTTTGGACAGTGGGATTTGGACTCAGTCCTTGTGTCACCGCCCTCGCTTAAAGGTGCCCAGAGACGGTGCCACAGCTACATCTGCCGTTAAGGAGTTCCAGGGACGGCAAACCCGCAGTGAAAAGAAGTGGGAGCGCACCCGAATCCTTGCCATTTGGTGAGATTTCCGCGAGGAAGCCTTGCAACTAAAAGTCTTTGAATATTAAATCCCTCATTTTGCTTGGATAGGACTTCCAAACCCATTTTAGTCAAACCTAAACCGTCCTAAAACTTTAAAAACGTAGATATTCCACAACTACCCTCATAAAATGTAGCGTACAATACGACAACACACTCATTTATTGAGCTTAATGTATTCTTTGATAATACGAATTCTAATATTGATTACACTCTTATCATATATAGCTTGATTTACTTTACGGCTCCCTGTAAGACCACCTTTCTTCAGTATACACACACTGCAGTATTGTTAACCAAATGTTAAAATTTTGTTGGTTCTGTGTTAATATCTTTTTATTATATGTGTAGACAGGTTACTTTGCAATGTCAAATGTTTGCTATATAAAACACTATCATGATAATCTAGTGCAATAAGTCCTGCCAACCGACCTTACCTTCAGTTCATTCTACCTACATTGAACTCTAACTATTTTGTTCTGCTGAATCTTGCTACACTATTCACAAAACCTATTCCTTTTACTCTTTAAGGGTGTGCGTCGGTGGCACAGTGGTTAGGACTCTCGCCGACCATGCACATGGTCCGGGGTTCGATCCCTTGCCGACGCACACCCGATATCTATGGTCGGCCTGCAAAATTTGGGCTACCGATATCCATGCTGAAAATTCCATACTTGTACCAAAAATACGGTGTGGAATCAAGCTGTAATCAAAATGAAATAAATAAAATAGTTTAACATCTTGCAAACTAATCTGTTCATTAGGACGCATGCATACATATATAGTATGTTCATAAATCTTTATGTGGAGATCTATCGGAAACACTCGCTAAAAAAGCTAGAGAAATGGAATGTGAGGTACGAACGTGTCTGGAACCAAGCAATATATTTGCTGTAGCCATAACAATCAGAGCCTAACATCATAAAAGGAGGGAGGGTGGCGCATGCTGATCAGTAGACATGTTAGTGGTCACTAAGGTGAATCGCCCCATTCTGCAGGAACAGCAATATGCAATTTGACGGCTGGAGATTTCTATGAGGGCTTGGATCGTTATCTTGAAAAAGATAATAATGTTCGCCTAGACAGACCATGCTTCTACCTTTAAACATATACCATTCGCTCAGCCTATTGTTGAGATGCGACCACGTGAGCTCTGTACAGATTTATGGGGCATCTTATAAATTAACATGCTTACCTTTGTCGAATCCTTGAATACCACTTCACAATGTCTCATCTCATTCATTTTCTGGCCAAGTTAAACTTTAGACACCAATAACTACCAATCAGCGATGACGTCGAATTATCCAATGAGATTCACGAACGTGCTTCAGTGTTGTATAGCGCTTGATTCATTTCAATGCGTGCCCTTACAAGGTTACGTTTGCAATTTGAGGAGGATAGTGTCTTTCAGTATTGCCTGAACTTAGGCTTGCTTCTAAAGGAGAGAAGTTGTTCGTGTGGTGATATAATGACTCTAAAAAGCTATACTAGGTCAACTGATGGTTTTTTACATCGTTGTGGAATATGCTGGAAGCGAGTTAGTATTGGAGGGTAATATTTCGTGGGAACTTTTTTGCTAGGTCGCATCTCTCCCTAACCCAGATTTTGTACATTTGCAATTACTGGGTACTGAAACAGCTCGTGAGAGCCGCTGCTGCCGAGATGGAGAGCAGGGGAAAGGCTATGATTCATTGTCATCCCTGGGATACGTTCATCACAGTGTGAACCACTCCAGTGATTCCGTGGATCCTCTTACTGGGACTCATACGAATTCAATTGAAGGTTCTTGGGGGAGATTGAAAAATAGGGTCCGGGCTATAAATGGATCGCAAAAGGATGTCATTTTTAGTCATTTGGACGAATATATGTACAGAATGTGATGCGATTTTTCTTTTGAGAGTCCCATGTTGAATTGGGAGGTGTTTTTGTCCCATGTTCGAGAAAGATACTCCATGTAACGGTTTTATACTTTTTTCTATGTATTTTTGTACAAATACACGCTTCCACTTATCATAAACGCATCTTTAATGTGATTGGTCCGTTCAAGGTCGTTTGCTGATTGGTTGTTATTGGTGTCGAAAGTTTAACTTTGCCATTTTCTAATAACGTCTTCACTTGCTCCTCATTATATTCCATTAAACCTAACATTTTCTAGCTCTTTATGAATTCGATTCTATTTATTCTATTCCTATTCTCTATAGGGTACGGTTGTGCACCAAATACACAAAATGGTATGAAATAAAAACAACCGGCTTGTAGATAATTGCATTAAAACCAAAAGTGGACATCACGATAGTAAGACATATATGGGTAGGCATTATACATTGCAAATGAACTTTGTCATCCTAGGGATTATGGTCTCCCATTGTATTTTCTTTATGAATGCATCTATTACTGATGCATTGCACTTACCTATTTCATTACACTTTACTGATTCACCTTAGCAGCTTTAATTTTCTAAAACAGCTTACTATCCCTTGTAAACGTTGTACTTACCTCAATATTGGTTGGTTATCGTATGCCCAAAAACCACGGGTTGAAAATGAAACAAAGTCGATTTTCCTGCGCAACCTGGAGGACTACTGTACAATTCAATAATAATACGGCCTGCTTCAGGCAATGAGTGTATTTATGTATATATCAAATATTTCGCTGTTCAAACATATTATAAACTTGTAGGCAATCTTCTATTTGACATTATATCATACTTGATCGTGCCTGTAAAAATGGCATGCATTTTCATGTTAATTTATGTTCATATGAAAATATACATTATTATTATTACTTGACTACATACGTGCTGCGAAGAGGTCAGCAAATAATGAACGAAGGAGATGCTACATATCTACTTTATTAATTTTTTATCTTTGACTATAACAGCATTTTTCTACAAATATGGAATTTTCAGCATGTGAAATCGGCAGCCCAAATTTAGTAGACTGACCATGTCAATGTCCAGGTCTAACTACCCTGGACTTAACGCTGTTCTTAAAAGAATTTCAGAAACTATTGTCAACAACCAACGCGAAAAACCGGAACATAAATTGGTGATTCAAGAATCCTATATTCTTGCGCCAATACAGAACCAACCACAAGGTTATTGTACACAAAATCTAAGGATAAATGTTATAACAATTAATCACAATAATACTTCTGATAGAATTGATATAAGAATAAAACTTGGGCACTGTGGTAGAGTGTAATTCCATTATGGGTAAATTTTTATTTTGATAGAGTCTCACAGTGTTATACAGTAATATTTACTGATGACGTTTCGAGCACAAACTATTGCTCATAATCATATCAAGTTACTCACACAACTTCTTTCCTTCATTTATATACATGTGTGGAGTCGACTAGATATTGGATTAAAATTCAATATGAGATAATGTACATTCGTACTATTATTTCTGAATGTACATTATCTCATATTGAATTTTAATCCAATATCTAGTCGATTCCACACATGTATATAAATGAAGGAAAGAAGTTGTGTGAGTAACTTGATATGATTATGAGCAATAGTTTGTGCTCGAAACGTCATCGGGAAATACTTCTGATAGTTTTTCTCTGTCTTCTAACTAACAGCGAATGATAGTACGATGACTACAGTATCGATGACTCCCGGCAAAATATAGAGTTGGGTTTGAGCAAACAACCATGAATTGATCGTTCGTTCTTCAACTACTTTAACAGACCATTAATATCAGGTTTGTCTCAGCAGGGGATCGAACCCCGGACCATGTGCATGGTCGGCGAGCGTCATAACCCCTGTTGATATGTTTCTCCACTAGCTGGGAACTAGATATTGACGGTGTATAATAATATGAATATAGTTGTTTGGTACTTGAGCACCGGGATTATCACAGTTACACAAACAACATGCTATTTCTCTTAGAGAGCACAGAGACGAAATCCACTTAAACTGTAGTCTTGACGGTTACGCTTCCCCCGTTTACTTAATCAATAACTCCAAAGATAAATTTTAGGCAAAGTTCTACAATTATTTCTACAGTTTCCTCAGCTTCTGCTGGCTATCGGGCTATGGAACAGTAAGCTGGTCTATACATTTCCAGGATTGGTCTGAGTTTTCCTAGTGTAATGCCTCAGATTTCAGGAAGTATTATGATAATCAGACTGGGGAACGTGTCGCGAAAATTTATCATCAACAGCAGATTGTGGGTCATTTTGGACACCACAGATCTTTTATGGGAAGTAATAATAATGCGGCCGGAGATGAGTCATTCACAAAGAAGGAGGAATAACGGTTGTGTTAGAGGATAATATCCTTTTGAGCTTTACTCTTGCGTCAGAGAAGCATGCAAGTTTTTTTTAATATTATGGTAAAGCCCTAAACAATAAGATTATTTTATTTTTTATTTATTACAGCTTGATGCTGTTACGCTGTCACCTCAGAATGTTTTCGCCTTCTCAAAAACCACAGCAACTCTAAGGACACAAAACGAAGTTAAAAATAAGCCTATATATAAGCGAAATCATTTTAAGCCTTCAAATGAAACTTTGAAAAGGAAGTGAATTTTACACGCTCTCGTTTAGTTTTGGCTTTTGTTGTGTTATACGCTCCAAAAGTCTACAGATTAACTTTAAATCAGTTTATTCTGATCAAAGTTAGTTTACTTTTCAGATCTGAGTCTATTTAAATTATAGGAAATTGTGTCTTATAACATAATAGTTATATATATTTGTGCACTCATTGATTTTTATCGCTGATTTATAAAGGTCTATATACATCTAAGTTATGTTTAACTTTCTTCGCCAGTCCGTTCTAGACAGTATGCCCATCAAAAAACCCGCTGCAGAAGGGTTATGTGCCAATTCCCAGTGGATGAGGGAATGCAGTGTGATAACTGCAAGAGATGGTTTCACAGTATGTGCACAAACCTAACTCCTGCAGCATACAAACGCTGCTGCAAACCTCTAGCAAACTGGTTGTGCAATGACTGTTGTAGTACTACCAAACTCCGTATTACAGAAGCCATTGCCACTCTTAGCGGGGCTTTAAAGCTCATGGACTGCAAGGGTCTTCCATCACAGGAGAAGACTGACTACTTCTCAGACACCGAAGATGCGACTAGCGTCATCGACAAAACAGTACATGTTCCTGATGAGTCTTTGTCAATGGCTGAGTGCCCTTCAGCACAGAAGAGCACTCACCACATTCCAGACACCCAGGCTGCCCCCACGATACTGGATAAGCCCTCCAGTGACAGTAATGGAAAGACTGCCACAAAGAAGAGGCGTACCAGGGGTCGTAAACCTACAACTCAAGTCACCCAGGTACTAGCGAATCAAGCCTCATCCACACCGGTGAGGCAGGCAGATAAATCCTGCTACGACTAGTGAGGAGAACGCCAATGAATGGCGTAACGTAGTCTCTCGCAAAAAGCGAGATAGGGACAATACATTGGCCACACTGCCCACGAAGGACAGAAAGACATTCACGCCGCAGAGCAAGAAAACCACGGCAAGCAAACCTGATCTCTCTGACAGGTCGCTCATTCTCCACGAAGTGGAAGAGTCATTGGCCCCCGAACCCAAGACTAGATTTGAGCATGACCTTAACTTGGTTAAGCCCCTTTTAGACAAGCTACTGCCACAAACAGTATCAGGCATTACTATACATAGCGTATATAGAATAGGCCAAAAGCCTGTCCCTACAGTAAGTCAGCCTGTACGTCTCCTCAAAGTCGTACTAAACTCTAAAGAAGAGAGGGATGCTATTCTAAGCAACCCTCATATACTTAAAGGATCAGGCATATATGTCCGCGCCGACTTAAGCCTGGCAGACCGTGTCAAAAGACAGTCTGCGGCCCTAGAATTAAGCGAACGACACCGAAACGGCGAAAAGAACCTTAAGATTAAGGGTTTTCGGGTTGTTCAAGTTCGCAGTTTAATGATCCCGAAACCTCTGTGGGTAGGCCGGGGAAGCACCAAACTGAATTAACAATTTGCTACACAAACGCCCGCAGCCTGTTAAATAAACGGACTGAGCTGGTTAACATGATAGACTCCGGAAACCCGGATGTAATTATTATCACAGAGACATGGCTCACACCCAATGTCACTGACAGCGAAGTTAACCTGCCAAACTTCGAAGTGCATAGGGTGGACCGACTAAACCGCAAAGGAGGTGGCGTAGTCATCTACCTCAAGAAATGCTTAACCGTGCGTAGTATCTAAGCACTCGCTCACGAAAGTGAGTCGTGCGAACTTCTACGCTGCAGACTTAAATGCATAGGCCAAGACATTGACCTCATTGCTATGTACCGCAGTCCTGACTGCAGTGCAGATGACTTCCTGATAGAGAAGCTAGGCTCCTGGACCTCGAAATGTCGAAATCTCGTAGTTGGCGACTTCAGTGCTCCAACAGTTGACTGGATGAGCCTAACAACTCCATCCTCAATCAACTCCTTTGATTATAAACTGCTGGAATCTAGTATATCGTTAGCTCTAGTCCAACATATCATCAAGCACACGCGCTATGACTAACAGCACTCCTCCTCAACTCTGGACCTAGTGTTCTCCCATGGTGAGGATGTAGATCTCATACAAAATCTTCCTCCTTTAGGAAGAAGTGACCATGCTGTGCTCACTTTCAAGTTCACAGCAACGGCAGCAAGGGCCAAAACCCCATCTCGACCAAACGTTTGGAAAGCTGATATAAATGCAATCGTCTCAGCAGCCAACTCAGTAAACTGGTACATCAACCCAGAGTCTCAAGTAGAAGCCGCATGGAACCAATTTAAACAACTTTACGCCCAAGTAACTGAACCTTTCATCCCTTGGTCTGTCCCAAAGGGTCGGAAACACTGCCCTCCTTGGATAAACCGAGAGATTCGTAAGTTACTTAGACGTAAACACAAATGTTGGAACTTGTTTGCCACACTTGAGACTTCTGAGACCAGGCAATTATATAACACTGCTAGAAATAAAGCTATTGCAGAAATCCGCAAATCAAGGATGAAATTCGAAGCACACCTGCCTCAAAATGCAAAGGCACAACCTAAGAAAATTTTCTCGTACATGAACTTCAGGAATAAAACATCCAATGGTGTCCCAAACCTGACTATTGACAATGATACAATCGAAGAAGATCAAGAAAAAGCAGAAGCAATGGCAAACTACTTCTCCCAAGTCTTCACTCAGGAGTCGTCACTGCCTACCGGATCAGCTCTGACTGCATCAGAAGAACATGGGATAGATTCCGTTGACATCAACCAAGGCATCGTGCTCAACTGCCTAAGGAAACTAGATGCAGGGAAATCAATGGGTCCTGACAATCTTCACCCAAGGCTTCTCAAGGAGTTATCAGCACACATAGCCGGCCCTTTGACTACGATCTTCAAGCTTTCTCTCCAAAATGGAGTGTTACCGCGTGACTGGAAAGACGCCATAGTAACCCCCATCCACAAAGGAGGATCAAGACAAAGCCCTTCAAATTACAGGCCTATCAGTTTCACCAGCACTTTAATTAAGACACTGGAGATAATCATCAAGAAAAGCATAATGGCATATCTAGAAAATAGAAGTTTATTATCAAGAGCACAGCATGGCTTCCGAAGGAACCTCTCATGCCTGTCAAATCTTCTCACTGCAAGAGAAAGCTGGATCAAATCCAGGGACAACAGAAGACCCGTTGATGTCGTCTTCATAGGCTTCAGCCTTTGATAAAGTACCTCACAAAAGACTACTCATGAAGTTGGAAAGTCTTGGCATCAAAGGCAGCTTACTAAACTGGCTCAGGGAATTCCTCATAGATAGGAGGCAGAGGGTTAGGATCAACTCGAAACTCTCCTCTTGGACAGCAGTACGCAGCGGAGTGCCACAAGGCACGGTACTTGGACCTCTCCTATTTATTTTGTATATCAATGAGTTATCTCTGCTCACCGATTCCCCTATGGTCCTATACGCAGATGACTTAAAAATTTGGAGAGAGCTGAAGGGCAGCAGTGACACGTCCACGTTGCAAGAGGACCTCAACAAATTGTCAGAGTGGTCCATAGAATGGATGCTCCCGATAAACGTGACAAAATGTGCAACCATGCGCATTGGACAAGCAAGCACGAGCTCTTATGAACTAGAGGGAATTACACTTCCATCAGTTCAGACTTACTTGGACTTAGGTGTCATAGTTAGCCACGACTTAAAAACTACAGCACACTGTCGCGCGGTGGCTGCACGTAGTTTCAGGTCATTATGAGCAATTCGTAGAGCCTTCACTAGAATCACCAGAGATATGTTCACCTCCTTATATACATCTCTGGTGAGGTCAAGACTGGAAAACTGCATCCAGGCCGCCAGCCCTTGTCTAAAAGGGGACTCACTTATTCTAGAAAGGGTTCAAAGGAAAGCAACACGTATGATTCATGGCATGACTAACTTATCATACGAGGAAAGACCAGACAGTTTAAATCTCTTGTCCTTGTCATACCGAAGGCAGAGAGGAGATTTAATCACAATGTTTAAAATTTTAAATAATGACTACGGACCTGACATATTTTCTCTTTTCCTTCCCACCAGGTCGGAACACCTTAGAGGACATAGCAGGAGAGTTCAAAAGCCAAGAAGAAATCATATTGCTGTTGAGTACTGGTTCTCACACCGAGTCATAAACTCTTGGAACCGACTCCCAGAAGAAGTGTTGTCTGCAACCTCAGTTGATTCGTTCAAGAAGGGTTTGGACAACCACAGAAATTTACTAGAAAAGGATTAACATAGGCTCCAAGCCTTCTATCCTCAACCAATAAATCTGAATCTGAGTGTGTTTAAAACTATTGTGTTGTTGTGGCAACTGAGGCGGATATTCAAATAGTCTAGGATTTTAAGAGTAAAATCCAATTACCTATGTTTTTGTCTCTTTATAGTTTTTGTTACTCTTTATCTCCCAGAGCGAATGCCGTCACTTAAGGCAGAGTTATTTCGAATATAAATAAGACTATTATTGAGTGACCCGTAAATTTTGTTACGTATAATTAAGCGGGGAATTGTCTGCAGATAGGATAAGTAAGAAAATGATGCACATATATTGGTCGTTCAGAATTTATTTTACATCACTTGTTTCACTCTGGTCTACTGTATGCATCCTTCAACCAGTATTTATTAATTGCTCAGGGTAGATAGATATATGACCACATCACTACGTATTGTTCCATTTCATGTCTTACTAAAAGAAGTAAAATTATAACTGACAGGGAAACTGTAATATTGTCTACTCCTGTAATTTCAGTGTCCAGTTGATGAAGTATAGAGCAGGCTGCTAAGAAATACGATATTTCGTGGACACCTACTTTCAAACTTATTGATTGTATTATTATTATATCATGGATTTTCCTTGTGGTATGAGGCAAATGGAGATAATTAACCAAAAAAATGTCAGTTTAATAAGGAGTTGAAAACTTGATTTTCAAATAAATCCATAAAGTTTTTCGGTTTTTTGTTGAACTGCCAGAACAGCTTAACTCTTCAGTGCAATTATCGCAGCTGTGATAATAGAAAACGTTTCTAATTCAAATTTTAATAATGTTGACTAGTAGCTTTGATGTAATCAGTGGACTATTCCATATATTGTTAAATCAGATTTAACTCTAATAAATGCAATGTAATTAACGCCTCTTAGGGAAGTTTCCACCATTTTTCATTCGATACACCCCACATATCTGACATCCAAGGACTTAACGTATAGTAATGGTGTAACAACAGAAGGCAAGGTCCAGACAACAGATCATTTAGTTAGGAAATCAACAGTTATTTATAGATTTTCATGTACATTTTTATAGATTATTGTAAGCAATCAAACACAGTCTTCTGATTGGTGTTTTCTCGCTGAACGTTAATCTTTCATCTCTTTGTGGCTGTTTCTTGAAGTTCAGATTATCTATCTGCCCATAGTATCCGCCTAGGCAAAGTTTGCTGTGATTGTTTGTTGAATCAGTCTTTGTTCTTATTTTCCTAACGACCAATATTGGGGGCGTAAACATTGAAGTAAATTACTGTCTACCGATTTGGCTAGCAGCCAGCTCTCACCACAATGTGAGACCGTGACTTGATCGCAACTGCGCGGTACACTAATTTTGCAACGGAGAAACTAGTTTTGTTCCGTCCGTTTGAAGAGCATTTATATGACTTCATGCTTTTATTTTTCGGGCTTCATGTCATTGCATAAATTCAGTCCCCCTCGAAAAATTTCATTTCAGAACTTAATACATGCAGTGGAACATTGGTCTGTTTAATTTTTGCCATGAGAAGAGTTTAGAAGATTTACTGACTTAACCATGACACTCAAATTGCTACATCTTATTCCTACGTAGTCGGTTTAGACAGCTTTTGGATATTCGGGAACGCAGTTATTTCCCTGAAATTATGCTACTCAGTCATTATAACCTTGTCTTTTGTATAATAAAAATACTCAATGTTTACTGGACGACTCAAAGCAATCAAAGTGCTAGTTTATCTTCATTGTAGAACTTCATATAAATACTACTGTCATTCTCACTTTTGTGTCTTTGGAACAGACATGTCGATCATTCTGCATCCCTGCCGACCGCCTATATCTATACACTTTAACTCACAATTTTTGGACTATAGGACATTTTAACTCTCTTACGAAGTGAACTTAAGGAATTAAATGTAACCGAAATTCCATATTTGACAGGAACCTCACGTAAATTTTCTAGTATTCTTCCTCTATACGATAAAACTCCTATCTTGTCTTTATTGTAACTATTGTCTACGTCATTAGTCATTTTATTGAAAGACATTATAAAACTTTTAGGGAATTCTAGGGAATTGTATTGCATTGTTTGTCTTATGTTTCATGATTTGTAACAGAAGCCTTGCCCTTTTTGTTTAGGCTTAAAAGAAAGCCTGTATCAAAATTTGCCGAAGGAGATGAGATCAAATGTATCTGCCAGTAGGGTTTGCGGCAAAGGAGTGTATCCAAACTAAAACCCACCGCCCTATTCCATTTTGCAATTCGACTTGCGCGGGTCTCTTTATTCATTTCCTCACTCCTAAGTCAGCTAAATTTCATTTACCATCGAGTTCAGGTGTGTGGATATGGAGAAGTTTTGGATATGTGGGCTTACTGTCCACAGTATAAGGTCGTATGTCATTAGGCTATTCTACCACTTTCATAAGGTCTCAGTGTTTATCGTGTGAGAGCAGTGCAAGCCTTACATTGTTATGAGATTAATTCATGTACAACTATACATTATCAATACTGCACCTAGTATTGCTGCATTGCAGACCAAATCAATGAACCTTGTAAGCAAACTCCACTTAGACAGTCTAGTCGCAGACTGTTGATGTCAATAAACTGATTAAAAACTTCCTTTGTGACCCAGAATGGCAATTAGAGACTTTATAGATTGTTATCTCATCTTATTTTGACTAAATAGCTTCATTCAAAGCTTTTAAGTGTTGGTATGCAGGGATTCGATTTTTTACAGATTTGATCATGAGCCGACGGCAGGGAGTACATCAGTATGCACCTACCGGGTTTCGAACCCGTGACCCTGCAGTCTCAAGAAAAACTTATAGACCATTCAGCCACCGGGACATAATGCAACGGCCCCTGAATTCCAAGTTCTGTCAATCCACATGTTCTGTTAACTTTAAATATGACTATATATCATCTCTCGTTGTTTTTCGTGTAATGAAAAGAGACCCAGTCGGGGAAATTCCGTTGTTTTGTGAATTTGAAATTTTATATCTTATTGATTAATATAAAAGAAAAGAAGTTTAGTAAACGTATTAGACCTTTGAAGATACTGTAAACCCTTACCACATGCTGAACAGAAACTTCTATTCTATCGTAGTAATATTCATCCATCATTAATTTATGACAGGAATATATAGTTTGTGTCAAAAAAGCACTCGCTTTCTATTTAATTGGTCTATTCTTTTTATTGATATATTTTAGACTTGAAACTATCTGACTTTCTTAGACGATTAAAGCTTTTTAAATATGGCAACTGCTACAAAACCGGATGTTAAAGGGACTTATCCTAGTTGGTTTGAAAATCTACATGCTGAAGGGAGAGCAGCTGAAGACTCTAGAAATCTGTCATATGATCATAGACAATTAGTCAGAGCAACACGTATTGAAACGGATATTAAGACAAAGTAAGTTTTACTTGTTATATCCTTCTTAACACACATATACATACACTCATCGACACACAGGATGTCTTGTCCCTCAGTCTACGATATACATTTATTATTATTTTGATACTGAAATGTCTTTGTAGTGTGTGAAAAAGTTATGCGACGTGTTAAACTTGAAAACAATTTATTCTGTGGAGGCTGTAGACTTTGCATATTTGACATTACACTGTTTATTAGGTATAATATACAATGAAAGAGTATTATATTATATATATTATATTATACTATATGTATATTATTACCACAGAACGCGACTTAAGCAGATACGTATTTTCGGTAAATTCCCATCAGGCTTTACATTTACATAATGAAATATTAGTCACAGGAATGCGAATTAATGGATAACAGTCAACGTGGTGTTGGTGGTCATCATAACAAATATTAATAATAAGGATAAATCTATTCAAGTGTGTATATAATCTAGGTAATGGCGCGAGTGTTGTATAGGTAGAATGTGTGTGCATACTAACTAGTAACTGACGGGTAGAGGGGAAAATAACTATTGTCACATGGCGATTAGGTAATATACTACTAATAATAATGATAATAAATTGTGAAACGAAGATTAAAATGTACAACTAAAGCACCGAGAATACAGTTAGCATTACGGATAAAATAAGATGAGAAGATAGTATTCACAGTTATCTAGTTTCATCGGGAGAGATAACTATTCCGGTTGGGAGTGGTGAAGGCCAAGGGGGGGGAGAGATTGAACACACTCTTTCTGAGTACAGAGATTATTTTGGAAACTCACCTTATGGCAACTGCCTCAGCTATCTATGCTTACCAATTTAGGGAGTTGTGGTGGCACCACCTTCTGCAGCATTGCTAAATATGCACTATGTGTGAAACTTCTGATTGACTTTACGACTCCTTTACCTAACCACGTTGGACAATGCTCCAGAAGGCGATGATGAGCTTTCCGAGTCTTCCTACCTATGTAACTGTCTCCAAATGAACAGTTAAATTTATAAATGAATACTGAAGTGGCCAGACTCAGTAGCTTGTCCTTTACCTGAGTTGGGATCATATAGAGAGAGGCGAATTTTAAACACAATGTTGCTGCATTATGGGAATCTTTAATCAATTTTTTATTGTTCATAATCATGTCAATTATAACTACAAAACTTTGAAACTTCCGTTTTATGGTTTTCTCTATTACTTATTATCCCTAGTAGGCTAAGTGGAATTTCCCAGATGTCCAAAACAGATGTTGAATCATTTCTATAGCATGTACTTTTAGTTGATTCGATAAATAAAGCATCCGCCATCGATCTTTCTCTCCACCTTGTTAGATTAGACTTTAAGACTGTCATCCCATCTCATCCTACACTCAATTGCATGTAGTGCCTTAGCTGAACTATTCTGTAGATTTCTTATCTTATTCCGATCATTAAGTCTAGATTTTGCTAGGTTTTTATGCTCGGCTAGTCTGACTGCACCTGTTCTACTACTTTGACCTATGTATTTTACCTAACAATCATTCCAACAGGTTATTAGATAAACTAAATTATTTTGTTTAATTGGTTCCACAGGATCCTTTAAGCGAAAAGCTTGTTTCCAATTTAGTTTTTGGGTTTTAATGCCACTTTGATTCTTGCCTTGTTAAGAATTCGCAGTTTTCGAGGCTTCTGAGGTTCCTTCTTTGTATGGAAGTACTACTGACGATTTATATTCCCTGTTATTGCTGCTGTCATTATCCTGTGAATGGTTTTCAGGCATGTCATTATTATTATTATTACTGTTACTATTATTGACTAGTGAATATGTTTATGTATTACCAACCAATGACCAATAAGTGTCTATATACCCGCTTTACTCGAAGTGTTGTTCACCGATCTCCTCAGCATGTATCCTACTTATTTCCATTTTCTTCGGCGTATTTTTTGAGTGAATAGATTTTTGATTGATGTGTTCCCAGGATTCAATGTCACTAGTCCTTTCCAGCTACACATCGGTCTTCAGGATGTATCCTTCAAAGGAAACTTTTGATGATAGTCAGCAGTAGCTTGTTGGGAATGCTCTTCGTGATACCCCAAGTTTCTGATCCGTATAATGAAGAACTGACATAACATTGGTGTTGAAAATCTGAATTTCGTTCTTTATGCTGAGTGCAGCAGATTTCCAAACTGATTTCTGAGTGATGGAGGTCTATCTTGCCTTTTCGATTCTGATTTTACTATTCTCATTCGTGCTATTCGCCTGTAGTTGAATCGATGCTCCCTAGGTAAGTGAAAGAAGTGACATCTTTCAAATTTCTCTTGCTGATTGTGATTGGTGCTGGTTTTTGTCAGTGTTGGTTGGTCGGTTGGTTATTTTCATCACCTCCCTCCTCTTCTCTATGTTCACCTAGAGTCCTGTAGATTTTCGACTTTGTTTGATCTTGGAGGATCTGGACTTCGCCGATGATATATGTGTCTGATTTCCCACAAACTCGAAAATATGCAAGCGAAAAGCAACAAGTTGGCAGAAGAAGCATCAAAGATAGGAAGGACTTCAGGTGAACATAGAGAAAACAGAGGTGATGAAGATTCCTGGCCAACACCAACAGCAACAACAACAGACAGCAATCAGCATAAATGGGAGGAACCTGAAAGAAACAACCTCCTTCACTTGCCTACCTACCTGGGAAGCATCGTTTCAACCACAGGCCGACGGAACTGACGAGAATATCAAAGCAAGAATTGATCGGAAAAGCAAGACAAGCTTTCACTACTCTCAAGTCTGTGTGGAGGTCAACAGCACTCAGCGTCAAAATGATGATAAGATCCGGATTGTCAACTCCAATATGAAGTCAGTGATACTATACGGATGGATCAGAGACTTGCACTGCGCGTCATAAAGAGCATCTCAAACAAACTACACACCTTCATTAACAGCTAGTTGTCTTCGCTCAATACTCAAGATCAGATGGCCGGCCGGCCAGAAGAGATCAGCAACAGAAAGCGATCTCTGGGAGCGAACCAACCCAGCAGGAACCGATTGTGGAATAAATAGGCTGGAAGAAATGGAGGTAGTTGGATTGGCCATACTCTGAGGAAACCATCAAGTGACATCACTAGACAAGCCATTGCTCGAGTGGAACCCGACAGAATGGGAAGTGGCGGCGAGTTGGTCGTCAGTGCAAGGGTGACTTAGAGGAGGTCATGTGAAGAGGAGATGAAAGCGTGTGGGCAGACTTGGAGCCAGGTGAAGACTCTAGCAGAGAACCGAACGCAATGGAGACGCACGGCTGAAGCCCTATGTTCCTCTAGGAATTAAAGGAAACAGTAATAATAATAATAATAATGATCTTAGGCATAAACCGTCTGCAGTCGTATTGATATAAGAATGAAACTTGTGCACTGTGGTAGAGTATAATTCCATTATGGGTAAAATTTATTTTGATAAAGTCTCACAGTGTTATACAGTAGTTTTTTACTGATGAAGTTTCGAGCACAGTTTGTAGACTGCTCATAATCACATAAAGTTACTTACACAACTTTCTAACTTCGTTTATACGATTCCATTATTTTCCATCGCTTGATTTGATTGGTAGAAGTATCTTCCATATTACCGGTTTGAGTGATGAGTCATTCCTGTTGCATGTGTTGGTTGTAGACTCGATGAACAAGGATTCAAATCAAGCGATGGAAAATAATGGAATTATACAAACGAAGTTAGAAAGTTGTGTGAGTACCTTGATATGATTATGAACAGTAGTAAATTGTGTTCGAAACGTCATCAGTAAACATTACTGTATAACTTCTGCAGTTTTCTTATCGGCCCAACATATTCCATGATCTGTCGCATGATCCAGTCCACCACAGTCAGGAATATCGTTGGTGATAGTGTAACAACAGAAGGCTAGACACGGGAGCCAAGGTATATTTTTCATTGATCAAACCACTGTTTATATATGTACAGTTTATATTCTCTAACCAATCACTGAGCGTGTGATTTTGGTTTACATCAAACGACATGAAATAAAATGTTCAAATATGCATAGTATTCTGTCACCAATGCAGCATTGAACTGTGGAGATAATATTCCGACTCTAACACCAAACAGAATGTTCAAATAGATATATTGTATTCTGTTGTTAATGCCGAATTGAACTGTGGGAATGAGTGAGAATAACATTCCGTTGGCACACATTGTCTGTATCACACCACCACCTTGTCTTCCTCCTGTATTCACTTCAAAGGCTTTTTAGCACTTTCTTCTGTGGATCACCTGACGTGTGTCATTGTCATATAGTTGTTCAGTGAGTTTGAAAAAGATTTGTGGTACTCTGTAATGTTGAAGGAGTATCCCAATTACTTCTCGGTCGACGGTGTCGAAGGCATTTTCAAAGTCAGTGTAGTTGTTGAAGTAAAAATTTGACTACCATTCTACGCTTTGTTCGATGATGATGCGTAGAATTTCTGTTTGATCAGTACATGATTCACTTTCCTGAATCCAGCTTGTTCCAGTGTGTGTGTGTGGGGGGGGGAGTTCTGTATCCACAACATCCTGTAGTCTTTCCACTCAAAGGTGTAGGGCACTTACTTTATGAGATGAACTAGAATCTCATTAATCAATGTTTATCTCAGGAAAAACTATGGAAGTTAAGAAAGGTATCTTTTTTATACGAATCTTAATGAATATTAGCCTCATATCATTGGTTTTTAAAATAAAATGCGAATAAAATGCTTAGGTACTACTTAATATTGTTATAAGTAGTTGCAGTATAGTTTATGCATTTATTCTATGCATAACTGAACTGAAAGATAATATCCATCATAACAAAATGCATCTTAGAAAGTCAGCAGAGGTCATAATCAATTGTTGAAGTTTCTGACTGTTGCTCCCTATTAATTTGTTTATTAAACATATCACACAATGAAACAGTATTATGTACTGGATGACGATGTTTCGAATAAAATTTATTATTGTTCATAATCATATCGATTAATACTGTTTCACTGTGTGTGACATATCTGATAAACAAGTTAATTTGGAATTACATACTACTACAGTGCCCAAGTTTTAGGCATATATTAATTTCTTACTGTTGGTTTGGGTCAGAGAGAAGTGTAGACTACTGAGATAGTCTTTCTAGGTGAGGACGCTGATATAGTGCTTTGAATGTGATTCGCTCCCGCCAAATGTAAGATGATGCTACATTTATTTGAGTAGTTGCATCAGCCCCAACGGGTTGATCACCAACGAAATCTCAGAACGGATACAGAAGACTCTTGGGGGATACGCCAGTTTAGGCCATCTCTGGTGTAGATGTGATATCAGACTGGCTATCAACCAAAGGACGTGTGTACTGCCCAGCAATCCATTCTGTCCTCCTTTATGACTGGGGGATATAGCCATTGAGAGTGGAAGACATTAAAAGGTGTCTGCGTTCTATCTCCCGTCTCAGGTGGTGTAATGGAGTGATTATTATTGAAGTTAGACATCGGTCGAGTGCTACGTAAGGAGGTGAGGAAATCAGTAGACGAGGTTATGAAGTTACATCGACTGAGATGGTTAGGACATGCGTTGCACATGCATGCCTAGCCATCGACTTCATCGACAATGGGCAATGTTGGCTGACATAGGGTCACGTTGAAAAAAGAGGTAGTGGTGGTCAAACCTAAACTTGGCTTCATCAGTCAATGAAATCCACAACACTTAGTTGAAGCCACGTAGGAAGATGTAGATATCCTGGTTGGGGTCCTCAGGATTGTAGAAGCTAGTAACTGGAGACAATTGGTAATAGCGTTGGTTCAAAATCATCCTCAATGGCGCAGATGCATCCATTCCTTGCGACTTATAGTATCCAATAAAACTATATGGTTCTTCGATACTACTATTGTTTTCGCCTCATATCTCTGTTTACTGTCTCTATTTTGCATTTCCTTTTACTTTCTTCTCTGGCTTTGTGTGTTAAATAGAGTGTGGCGACTCGAACTGCTGCACATCGGTGCAAAGTTCTATGTTGAAACCAGTCAATCATTTGAAGCCAGTGGACTGCTTTAGTTGAATCTATGAATCACTGGTTGGGGACTTTTAATGGTGATATGATTTAAAATAGTCTGCGGCAACACAGATGCATCTGTTCGCTGTTGTTCTCTAGATTTGGGAAATTCGCACCAAACTTCATCTAACCATTGCCCGTTCTATACATTTTTTCCATTGTAGTTCTATTACATTTCTTTCCTCTACTTTGATATGTACCTTTGAAAAGTGTGGCAGCTTTAAAGGAGACGTCTATGTGAAACGTTCAACCTATCTTAACACCTCCCTTTTCCAATAATAAGTTTTCGGTTGGAGATCCACTAAGAGACCTTCGTAGTGTTTGTGACAGTTGTTCAAATGGTTTTTCATACTTTATCCTTGATGCAGTATTTCAGTGGGTAAATTTACTTGAAGTTTGTTAGTGACATCATCAGAACCATCTCGTTTCCTGATATGGTTTACATACTTTGACCATAGTAGTCCTTTGAATTTCACTTTATCAGTAACTTTCTCAGTTTTCTCTTTGATAATGACCCCAGTGGTTCGTTTTTAGATTAGATTTACCGCTGATCTACACACACTCATCAATCGATAAGGAATTGAATTTTGTCTTGTGTCTTCATATTTATTGATGTCTTACGTTTGCGTTTTGAGAGTCAGTCATCCATTTGAATATATTTTTAGCGAGTGATAACCCATTTATAACCGAATTATTTAGTGTTGATTGGTAGTCTCTCCCACGCTTTCTTCCAGGATGCCACCATTCTGATAGAACTCTTGTAAATGTCGTGATGTAAACTGAGTACCATTATTTGTTACAATTGTATTGGGTAGCCTAAAGCAGCAGAATACTTATATGAGTTTCTGAATTGTATCTGTTGCAGAAATAATCTCCATGATAGAAACTTCTAGCCATTTTGAAAATACATCGACACTTACCAAGAATTGTTTCCCTCAGAACAGATCAGAAAAATCAATGTGAATTCCTCATCATGAGCACTGTGGGACAGAATATGACTGTAATTCCACGTTCACTGGTAGGTTAGCAGTTTCCTCACACTTGCTACAACCATCCAAATTTGGGCGATAAACAACTTCATACTGATGTCTTAATGAGATAAATGTCACCACCGGAGTTCTGTTGCTCTTAAACCAACCAGTTATCACCTATTGAGAGGGAATTCTGTCTTTGATGCAAACTTTTCATATCTGGGCAGGTGATATGTGATGGCTAACGGGTCACAATAACCAGCTTCTTTGACCTTTGCAGCTGATAAGGATGGAGACTTGATAGGGTTTGTGAAAGCTCCTCTGATATCCTTTCCAACAGAGATCTTGGCAACCACCATGCCTTCATTTCCCTTAGACGAAGTGGTTGTCTGCGACAGTGATATCAGTCCCTATGAATGTTTGTTAGTCAAAAGTTCCTTCGAAGAATCCTTCACTTCTACTTGTGAATATGCTTTGCCAAGTGTTTTCCACCATTCAGCTTGGCAAAACTATCTTCTGTTAATGATAGTGTATATGAATGATTTTTCAACGGGATCGTTCAGTTCAGTCAAGAAACCTGCACAGATATGTACGACTCTGTATGACTTCTTTACTACAACAATTGGTGCTGCCTGCGAAGAAAACGTCCAATAGTTTAAGAGCATTTAATTCTTTTAATAGACCCAACTTTCTATCAACTGATTCAAGGGTTAAGTAGGGAACTGGTCTTCTGAACTTAAAAACTGGCTTGGTATCATTTCGGAGAAGTAATTTAGCTTTCTGGATTGAGCCATATCCAAAAGTGTCAATGACTACTGCTTTATGCTTATTGCATAGAACACCGATCAAGTTATTTCCACGTCCGCTGACAGGTGCTTGAGACGACGCACATACTTGTGAACAAACCGAATTTAAGAGTATTTCCCGAAGGTAAAGTTTATTGACGCAATCAGTCTCGAAAATGACCAAATCGTGAAATAAACCTTTGGAATTCTTTGACCTGGATTTAACATCACAGGCAATATCATCAACTACTTTTAAAATATCTCCAGAAGCATATTTAGCAGCAGGAATTGCAGTGGAAACTCGTGGGCATAAAATCTTATGTCAAGATTTTTGGAAGATCAAAGTTATGTCTCAGATAGAGTCAAGCTGAAGTCTAACTGGATGATCATCCTAAGATGCCTCAATATATTTGCATTTATTCAAAACTTGATCATCAGAAACACCGAAAACTACCTTGGTCTTCTTCTTGGAAGTGGGCACTGACTTATTTCTGGACAGATTGGAATAAGGCTTCGAAAAGCCTTCTTTGCGCAGATATTTACGGTATTTTGTACATTTCTGTGTCATGTATGGATACATAAGATCGTGACATTAGACATATATCATTCACACGCGAAATCCATATCTTCTACAGTCTTCTTATCGGTCAGTGCAGCGTATTCCTATCTTCTTGCTTCCATCGCACAGTCTGATGCATAATCTATTGCACCACAATTCGGAATATCGTCGGTGATAATAAGTAGACAGTCTTGTCTTACTCCTGTCTTCACTTCGAACGCTTCACTGAGTTTTCCTTTGTGGACCACCTGACACGTGACATTGTTATAAAGCCAGCTGTTGAATGAGGTTGATAAAGACTTGAGGTACGCCATAGTGTTGAATTAGTTTCCAACCTACTTCTCGGTCAACTATATCTAAGGCCCTTTCGAAGTCGATGAAGTTGCTGAGGTAGAGGTTTGACTGCCATTTTATGCTTTGTTCTGTGATGACGATGTGTAGAGTTGCAATTTGATCAGCACATGATTTGCCTCCCGTGAATCGAGCTTGTTCTGGTTGGTGGGGCGGAGTTATGTATCCAGTGCATCCTTTATTCTCTCCAGGATGATGCGACTTAGTATTTTACTTGGAGTGAGTGGAAAACAGTACAATTCCACGTCAGTTCTTGCACAGGCCTAAGTCGCCCTTCTTTGGCAGTTTGACGAGGTAGCCTTTCCTTATTTTCGAACCTTTTGCAATAATGGCGTGAGTACATCTGCCTCGGTCTCTGGGTCCGTTTGCAGTGCTTCTGCGGGAATTCCGTCTGGTCCTGCTGCCTCCCCGCCCAGTGTTCAGTAGCTTGATCGCATTTAGGATTTCTTCTTTCGTTGGAAGATCGGTGTCCACTGGAAGGCAGTTCTGTGCGTACTGTTGCTGGTGGTGTATTTCTGGGCGAGTTGCAGGTGATACTCAATTCATATAATTTTTAGATAAAGCTGATAAAGTTAATTGGTGGATGGTGACTAGCAGTGGAACCCAAGATAACGCGCATTTCGTCCTATTTGGGACTTGTCTTCCAGCTGGATGTGCTTGCATTCCTCAGTGAGTGATGATGTTCCCACCGAGGCTCGAACCCAGTGCCCACAGTTTCAAACGTCAAAGCGTTATCCACTAGACCACTTGGGCCATGAGAACCACCTCTTGTGCATTTTCCTAATTATTTCGCGATCATCATCAGTAAAACTATACACCGTTATTTATTTCAACAATTAAACAGATTTCAGTGTAGTCAAACACATAAATGCTTTTATTTTATTATTTTATTGTCAATTAGATATGATCAATTAGATACAAATAATCGTCTATCTGATCGTATTTGGACTGTACGTCAGTGGAGGGATGAATTGATCAATCAATTGAATCGACTTAAAGAACGTATGACACATTTAAGAGATGCTAAACACGTGACAGAAGAATTTATGGTTAAGCTGAATGATACATTGGGCGTTAATACAGAATCATTGACAAATTTAGATCGTAGACGAAATGGTGAAAATATTGATGATCCAGTGTTTCAAGAATTAAATAAAGTAATCATTCATTTTTGTTTTCATTATCATTATTTATTTTACTATTTTGAGTTGTGAGTTTTTTTAAGTTTCAGTAGGAATGGTGTCATTGTCTCACTCCCAGCTTTCCCTCTCTGCTGGGATTACTGTTGGCTAAGCGGGGTTAAGGAGTGGATTGGTCGAGGATTGAATCTCAAACCGCGTAAGATGACGTGGTTAAGAAACATTCTACCGCTGCACAGAGGCACAGGAAATAAGGAAATATAACTTAATTGAAGTAAGAAATGGAAGCCCTAAGGGACTTTAAACACATTAAGGATATCGACAACACAATAATAAGAAGACGTAGTTTATCTGAAACGTGTAATGTATTGGCGCAACACATTTCGAACATTCTGATCAAACACACTAGTACTTGTCATACACAGTTTTTATAGAATGCAGGAAGGCATGAATAATTGCAATACAGGTCAGATTGTACACAGGTCAAGGTCACAAATAATGGGTACGGAGACGCAAAAGGTGTGGGTAAGAGAGATAAAAGGAGAAAAACAAGGCAAAGAAGGGGTTGAAAATATTATGAAGTAAATTGGTCCTTGGTTCTAAATTGGATTACCAAGGCAGGTTTAAGGTGATAACAAATAACTTCTGCACACATTGAAGCCTTAGCCATAGAAAGACTTAAACCTGTGTTATGTGTCCAGAAGTTATTTGTTATCACCTTAAACCTGCCTTGGTGATCCAATTTAGAACCAAGAACCAATTTACTTCATAATATTTTCAACCTCTTCTTTGCCTTGTCTTTTCTCCTTTTATGTTTCTTACCCACACCTTTTGTGTCTCCCTACCCATTATTTGTGACCTCGACCGGTATACAATCTGACCTGTATTGTAATTATTCATGCCTTCTTGCATTCTTTAAAAACTGTTGTGTATGACAAGTACGTGTGTGATCAGAATGTCCGAAATGTGTTGCGCCAATGCATTACACGTTTCAGATAAACTACGTCTTCTTATTGTGTTGTCGAAATTCATAAAGGGAACTAATTGTTTTAAATTAAGGATATCATTGTTATGATATAATTATTTCCTTGGACTCCGAATGGAACACAGGGCTTCAACAAGATGTCTCCAATTGTCTCTGTCCTCTGAAAGTTCTCTTCATCTGGCTGCACAATTGCTCGTAGACTCTCATCTTCTTATCACACAATCTCCTCTATGTCACTCTTGCACCAATATTTAACTCATCAGTTTGCATTCCTGTCCCATTACACGGTCTATCGAGCCATGTCACCCGATGGTCAACTCAGCGTATGTCCTATTCATCTCCACTGTCTTCAGCATATTTGTTGAGTAATAGCTTGTTGGTTGGTTATTAGTTCCCAAGGTTATAGTAATTGGTAAATCCCATGAAAGCAATTCAACAGTGGTACTGGACAATGTCAGATTACTTAAAAAAGACTTAGTGCCCAAATACCAATAGGACTGTACGAAGAAGTTAAGAAACCAGTAGACAATGTATGAGTAGAGCCAACCTTATACACCGAATGAAACCGGTTCTAAGCGACTCTAAGTGGTTTAATTTAACGCCTAAAACTAATAAATTTCATCAAGCAGGATATCACATTTTAGAATTACACCAATTTATGAATTTTCAAGAGTTGGTTTGTAGGGATTAAATTTGTTTTTACCAGTTTGACCACGGATTGATACCAGTTAGAGAACCATTGAAAACCAGCAGAGAGTACTGGACAGCTGTTTGGGAATCATTGGCAGTACGCACCCACTGAGGTTCGAACCAATGACATTGGTTGGTGGTCGTGCTAAATCACGAACTGGTAGGAGTTAGAATTCGTGGGCCATTGAAGAGTCGGGTCGCAGTGGCTGAATGGTATACGAGCTTACCTTGTAACTGGAAAGTCTTAGGTTCGAACCCGGTTGTGTGGGTGCGTACTGCAGGTGATCCCCAAACTAGGCAGATGAAAAAGCTGTCCAGTACTCCTAGTTTTCAATGGTTCTCTAACTGATATCAATCAGTGGTCAAACTCGTAAAAAAAAATTTATGAATTAATGAGAACGAAAAAAGTAGTTCAGTGAAGAGGCTCTTTTTCTGCGAATTCATTCACTAAGCTGTACAATCGTATTTATATACAGTCTCTGTCAACGTTGGTGAACATTAAATAGTTTGTTTATTCGAACTGGTGTCCATTGGGTGTGTATGTATGTGTGACAAGAAGACTGTCATTGCTAAATTGCCTACTGGTTGTCAGAAGATTGAAGGAATACTATCAGCAGTATTCTTGTATATTATATTGAAGTTTATTCACAGACTTTAACATTGATTAACCACTGTAAATCTGTTTCATTATCTCTTGAAGAAGTAATCAGGCTGCCCAAACGTTTTTCTGTTGTTCTGCATCGGTTACAATGCATAGTCTTCCATGCATTGGGCTTAATCTTCTGAAACCAGCGATAGATCCAGCATCTCAGTGATCTGGATATTTGACAATGTCTCATTCGTGAAAGAGGGCAGTAACATAAGTGATAAGTTGATATAATCTACAGAGGGAAGAATGACCTGCCAAAGACAATACACTTTCGTCTTCTTTGAATTGCTGAAGCTCTAGTTATTCCGAGAGACAGGGAGAAACTGGAGCTGTGCATACAGAAGAAAGCTGTTCAATTACTCCTACCATCATGGTAACAACCTTGGTATATTCTACCCACTCTTTTTGACTGATGTCAGCTCATGATGAAATCCTCCATGCAATCAAACAAAATCCCTACAAAACCAATACTTGAGAATTAATCTGATGCTCACTAGTGGCTGGCCCTATTCAGGCAGTTAACCTGGGGTTCTAGTGGGAAGCCGTGACCAGTAGGGTACAGCAAGTTGAAGATGAGGCAGTAACTCATCGAAGAAGACATTGCGAAATGGTCGCGCTATGTCGTGAATTGGCAAAAGTTGGAATTCATGTGCTGGCCATTGGATCGGGTCCCAGTGGCTCAATGGTCTACGAGCTCGCCTTGTAACCAGAAGGCCTTAGGTTTGACTCCCTGGCGGTGGGTGCGTACTGATGAAGAGTCCCAAACTAGGATGAAATAGCTGTCCAGTACTCCCAGGTTTTCCAGTGGTTCTCTAACTGATGTCAGCTCATGATGAAATCCTCCACTCTTGTATTTCTTTAGAACTCTTACATAATTCTATATTTCGCTTTATTTTGTATGTGCACCCTGATTACAACTCATCCGTTAGTATTATTCATCTTATTGCTTAACTCCAATACATTCACTTGGCTCCTATTATAGATTGACTAACATTCACAACAATGATTACGACAACTCAGTTTTGTTTACTACCCTCTTTCATGAAAAAAGAGACTGTATATAGATAGATATGATGGAGAAGATTTGTGGCTCTGGTGGATGATTTCGATGTAGTTGTGTTCTCTAAGCTGGATGGTTTATTTGCGAAGCTTTCATTATTTCCCTCCTACTGGGAAACATAATAATAATAATAGCTTTATTCCAAACAGTATTTGTGGTACAGGTATGGAATTTTCAGCGTGCATTACAAATATTGCATCTAATTACCTCATAAATTTTATAAGATTTTAAAAATAAAAAGCGACAACAACAAAAAGATAAGAGAAATAAAAGAAATAAAAAAGAACAGCATTGCACTCACATTTTAAACAATGCACCACAGGATATGAAATATAAAATTAGTGTGTAATAGAATATGTGAGCAACAGTATAATAGTAACAAAGAAAGGAGAACAAAAGCTAATGGGAACTATTTGTTAGAGTGCCGCAGTAAGTTGATCGTGTCATACCTAACGGATTTCTCATCACATAACAGCTGTGCCAGATAAGGTATTGTGGAGTTTTTGTACTTGGTAGTCCTGGCATATAGCTTCCTATAGTTGCTTCTAGTTCTACCAGATGAAATGCAAGGAGAGAGCTGCGTATAGAGAGGATGCTCGGGGTCTGACAATATAGAATTCGCTAGTTTCTTACGTGACATTATATGTCTATCCACAATGGTGTTAACCAGTTGGTTTAACGAAATCCCACTTGCCCTACTAACAGCTTTTAGTGCCCTACGCAGCAAAGCAAAATCATTCTTAAGTAGTCCAGGAAAGATTAGTGGGGAGCAGTAAAGAGGGGTGGTTAGAATACAAGAGTTGACAAACTGAAAAAGCAAAGACTGCTTCATACCAGACTGCCTTAACTTCCTAACGTAGAAAGTTAAGCGAAACATCTTTCTAGTAACTAGCAATATGTGAGAGGACCAGGAAAGATCGGAGGAAATACTAAGTCCAAGGTACTTGACATTAGATGTAATTTCAACCTCTATGCCGTCAATGATAGTGGGACCATGTGAGCTGGCTAGTTGTAGTAGGTCACGTTTTCGTCTGAAAGTGAAATTTACTACCTGACATTTAAACGGATTCAGCTTAAGACCGTTTGAAGAGGACCACTGACTAATTTCCGACAGAAAGTTATTTAATTTGGAACAATCTTCAGTGCATACTTCAATTTGAATTGAAGTGAACTTTTAGATTTCTTCACCAGTTTATTAATCGTCTCTCCTGATGATTGGTTGACTTTGTGTGTTTTCACACCCTCTGGGTTACTTGTATTGGAACTGATGGTTTCCTTGACCTGAAGTTTCACCCTTTGTGTGTGTATGTGAGATTTCTCTCTTGTCGATTGGTAAATTTTGTCTATGTCAATGTGTCTGTTGATTGACGATTCACTGGAATACCAGGTTTCTAGAAAAAAATCCTCCAGCATTCTCAGTGTTTCTTCTTTCTAATATTTGAACGTCGGTTGTCCCAGTCAAAATGATGTCCGTTTAAATATCGGCAATGAAAGCTTCATAAATAAACCATCCAGCTGGCTCAGAGAACATAACTACACCAAAAAAAGATTGCAGATAAATGGGATTTTACAGTTTAGTGAATGAATTCACCTAAAAAAGAGCTTCATCGCTGAACACCACTTGTTCTGTTCCTTTCATTAATGTATGGATGTTGAATATGAATTGTCTAAGTAAACCAAGGTGGATGAGTAGTAACTACGCTTGAAAAATCAGGAGTGGTAGTACATAATCAGAAGGGTTGACAACTAATTAGCTGAGTAATAAGTACCTGTTTGGAAACGGTTGACATGGGACAAGAGAACAGAAGATTGAAGATGAATTGCTCAAAACAAAAAGTGGACTACATAGAATTATTTATACAGTTATTCAGAAAGGCGACGAAGGAAGAAAGAAAAAGAAAAGGAAGAAATAGTACTAAGGTCATGGTAGTAAAACAGGCTGGATGAGAAAACGTATCAAAACACTATGTTCAGATTTCCTCTTAAAGACCTCTAAGGCTTCAACTGTATGAAGAAGACATTGATGAAATCCTTTCAAACCGTTTGGTCGTACTTTGTTTATGATTTCCTAAGAAGTCTCTGCTGATATTGCTTGACTAGAAGGAATAATATGTTGTTGTTAAGTATTCACAGATATGTCGAGATAATGTCCTGCTGGTAAGGGAGCAGGTAAAATTGGTAAATACACATTCAAGTTGCCAATAGTTGGGTTTTGTCTTTGACGTAGAGATGCAGCAAAGAACGATGAGAATCTACAGTAGATGCAGTTAAGTAGACGCATTGAGTGTGGGGAATTGAAATCATTCAGAAAAACTGTAATGTTAGCCATTTCCACACAATCATTCATTACTCACTCAATTAAGATGTCAACCCTTTTAACTACGTAAGACTATTCCTAATTTTTCACATGTAAAATTTTCAAGGGTTGGTTTGTACGGATTTGATTTCTTTTTCAAGTTTGACTGCGGGTTGATATCAGTTAGAGAACCATTGAAAGTTTCCAGGGAGTAATGGATAGCTGTTTCATCTAAGTTTGGGATTCGTCAGTAGCACGAACCCATCAGACTACAGGATGTAGTTTCCTGGAATTCGAATGGGAAGTTGTGACCATTGGGATCCATCCTGTCGGGAGTAAGGACAAACAGTCACCGATGACATTGGTGGATGGTCGCACTAAAAACATGGATCGTTAGATGTTAAAATTCATTGGATGGCCAGTGAAAATTCGAGTCCCAGTGGCTGAATAGTCTACGAGCTTTCCTTGTAACCGTAAGCTCCTGGGTTCGAAATCCGATGGGTGCGTACTGACGATGAGTCCCACACCAGGACGAAACAACCGTACAATACTCCATGTTGGTTTTCACTGGTTCTCTAACTGGTTTCAGTCCTTGGTTCAACCAGAAACCTGTCTATCTCTACATTAATGAATTCTTCTGAAGTAAAAGATGGACTGAATAATTTTAAATCTGAATGTATGATGGTTCATTGTCAATTTGGAGCGGGTTCATGGAAATCATTCAAAAAATTTGGCATGCTATAGAAATCAGAATTAGATTTCTCAATGTCATTTAATCAAGTAATCGTTGTTTGTAATAATGGTGAAGTTAGTTTAAGGAGGTGAAGAATTCTGAAATCGGGTCCTCAAGAAGTTGAGAATCAATAGCTGGTGACTGTTGACGACATCGCTCAAAATTACTCCCATTGATGGTGATCTCAATTCACGGAATTCCTATTAATCGCTGTGCAAGGTCTTACATTTAAATGTCGATTCAGTTCAGAAGATGATAAGAGAAACTCTACTAATTATCTCTACTTTCATGTATATGATGACCTTATTAAGTAAGGTGTTACATGACTTGATTACATAACCTAGATTTGGTAGATTAAACAATATTGATCTCTTGCACTGATTCATCACTCTCTCAAATAATGATTACTCTCATGTGAAATGAAAATACACTGACACAAATCTTCACTCAACTCAAAAAACTGGTTAAAAGGTTTTTTGTGTTATTGTTAATAAATTTCAATTTATATTGAAAAATATAATCCAGTTAAGAACTTATTGGCTGGTGAATTAACGTAGAGCTGTGTACAGAACTCTATCCCTCTTGAAGTTGCTTTACTTTAAGAAAGCACACTATGTTCCCAGTGAAACATAAGGCTTCAGCAGCACATTTCTGTGTCCCTCTGTTCTCACTGATTGCCCATAAGCTCTCATCTCCTCATCACATGATCTTCTTCATGTCACTGTTGGACCTAAGTCCAACTTAATATACGTGTAAAACTTGGTAATATGGAATTGCATATTAGTTTGTTTATTAGATATGCCACAAAACCCAGACGAACAATTATTATTATTATTGTTTCCTTTAATTCCTAGAGGAACATAGAGCTTCAGCCGTGCGTCTCCATTGCGTTCGGTCCTCTGCTAGAGTTTTCACCTGTCTCCAAGTCTGCCCACACGTTTTCATCTCCTATTCACACGACCTCCTCCAAGTCACCCTCACACTGACGACCAACTCGCCGCTTCCCTTTCGGGTTCCACTTGAGTCATGGCTTCTCTAGTGATGTCACTCACTTGATGGCTTGTTTCCTCAGAGTATGGCCAGCCAATCCATCTCCATTTCTTCCTGCCTATTTGATTCACAATCGGTTCCTGCTGTCTTAGTGTGTCACTCCCAGAGATCTCTGTCGCTGATCTTTTACGGCCATCTGATCTTGAGTATTGAGCGAGGACAACTAGTAATGAAGGTCTGTAGTTTGTTTGAGATGCTGTTTATGACGCGCAGTGCAAGTATCTGATCCATCCGTATAGTGAGTAGCACTGACTGACTTCACATTGGAGTTGAAAATCCGGATCTTATTTTTGATGCTGAGTGCTGACTGTTGACCTCCACACAGACTTGAGAGTAGTGAAAGCTTGTCTTGCTTTGATATCCTCGTCAGTCCCGTTCGCCTGTAGTTGAAACGATGCTTCCCAGGGAGGCAGGTAAAAGAGGTTGTTTCTTTCAGGTTCCTCCCATTTACGCTGATCGTTGTCTGTTGTTGTTGTCCTTGTCCAGGAATCTTGATTACCTCTGTTTTCTCTATGTTTACCTGAAGTCCTATCTTTGATTCTTCTTCTGCCAACTTGTTGCTTTTCGCTTGCATATCTTCCAGTTTGTGGCAAATCAGACATATATCATCGGCGAAGTCCAGAGTGAAACAGTATTATTTACTGGATGACGTTTCGAACCAAATGTATTACCGTTCATAATCATATCAATTATAATCACACAACTTCGAAACTTGAGTTTTATGGTTTTCTTTGTTCTCTCCTATTTGTCGTCGTCATAGGGGTATTAAAATTTTCCAGATGTCTAGGTAGACAGGTGTTGAATCATTCCCACTACACGTGTTTGCAGTTGATTCGAGAAACAAAGCTTCTGTTATCAATCTCTCCCTCCACCCTGTAACATTAGATTTTAAAACTTTCTGTCATCTTATCCCATCCTATTGTATGGTTGTGTGTAACTGCTTGTAGTGAGTGGTATAGCTGAACTATTTTCTAGATTTCTTATCTTATTCGGGTCAACTAATCCAGATTTTTCTAGGTTTTTGTTCTTGGCTAGTCTGACTGCCTCTGTTCTACTGCTGTGAAATCTGGAGGATAGTTCAGCTATAGCACTCACTTCATGCAGTTACACACAACCATACAATAGGATAGGATAAGATGACAGAGAGTTTTAAAATCTAATGTCACAGGGTGGAGGGAGAGATTGATAACAGAAGCTTTGTTTCTCGAATCAACTGCAAACACGTGTAGTGGGAATGATTCAATACCTGTCCACCTAGACATCTGGAAAATTTTAATGCCCCTATGACGACGACAAATAGGAGAGAACAAAGAAAACTATAAAACTCAAGTTTCGAAGTCGTGTGGTTATAATTGATGATATGATTATGAACAGTAATAAATTTTGTTCGACATGTCATCCAGTAAATAATACTGTTTCACTCTGTATGTGATGCAGCTAATAAACAAACTAATATGGAAATAATTCCAACTTACCACTTACTATTCGAGCTCTGCTCGAGGGCCTGACGCATGATTTCACCCAGTGGTCCCAGTATTTGTTCACTCCATCTATATTTTATTCGGCATATGTATTAAACAATCGGTTCTTGGTTGGTCCGTTGAGTGATAGAATTCTTGGACCCTAATCCTTTCCAAATGGCTATCTGATCTTCTGTATCTAGCGAAGGCAGCTGTTGGTACTGCTCTTCATGACTCATCAAATCTCTGAACCACATATAAGCACTGAGTGAAAGGATTTGGCATTAGTGTTGAAAATCAAAATCTTGTTCTTTATGCTGAGTGCAGATTAATGAAGATCCGCCTTTCCTTTTTGATGTCCTCATTCTTGTCGTCTTCCCGTAGTTGAGATGACACTGCACAGACGAGTGAAAGAAGTGACCCATACCCCTTTTTAAACCTAATCTTGTGTTACCTCAAGAGGAAGGGGATTGCTTATCCCAGATATCTCAATCGATGCTACTTCACAAGCACATTGGCTAGTTTCAGTATTTGATCTCTTCATTCCTAAATCTTTAGATGAACACTGCAAAAGGGACAATAGAAAAGCGAAACCTACGTTAATAAAACAGGATTTAATGTTGTCAGATCTATGTGAACTCGACCTATAGAATATTCGCATCGATCGTTTTGCTTGATGAATTCACTGTAGTTTATTGATTTATTAGTTGTATATCCCCTTAATATGTTTCTAATAGTGTAGATGGAATATTCAGCTGAAGAGTTTTACTGAAATTCTGCTTTATTTGTTAACTTTTGTTGCTTGTTTTAAACTCGTCTCAGGGAATAAATGTTTTCAACAGAAGAAGACGTAAACAGCGAAGAAAATTTTATTTTCGACGAATCATTTTCAAAAGCTGTCGTGCAGGTGTATTTGTATTTAACAAACAGTTCATCAGACCAATCAAATACTGGTAAATTTGTTCTAGAAAATGTATCATATAATGTAAAGTGTAATCTAGAAAAGGATGACTAATTGGAGATTAGAAAAAAAGGGAAAGAAGTTGGAATGACGTAATGAGTATGATGAATAACATTTATATTATTCAAGTGTTGGTTTGTAAGGAATTGGTTGGTTACAGGATTTTCCTCATGAGCTGACATTAGTTAGAGAACCATTGAGAAAACTGGGAGCACTGGACAGTTGTTTCTTCCAAGTTTGGGACTCTTCAGTAGTACGCACCCACCGGGATTCGAACCCAGGACATTCTGGTTACAAGGCGAGCTCGTATGCCATTAAGCCACTGGGACCCGATCCAATGGCCAGCACATGAATTCCAGCTTCTGCCAATTCACGACATAGCGCGACCCCTAGCCAATGTCTTCGGAGAGTATTTGTTCTCCTTTAGTTCCTAGAGGAACATATGGCTTCAGCCACACGTCTCCATCCCCTTCGGTTCTCCGCCAACGTTTTCATCACCTGGCTCCACATCTGCCCACATGCTTTCATCTCCTCTTCACATGAGCTCCGCCTCCATATCACCCTCTCACTGACGACCAACTCTCTACTTCCCATTCCGGTTCCATTCGAGTGATAGCCTGGTGTGTGATGTCACTCATTCGATGGTTTGTTTTCTCAAAGTATCGCCAATCCACCTCAATTTATTCCTGCATATTTCTTGCACAATTGGTTAAGAATAACTGATTCATATAATTTTCTAAAGTGGACAAAAACTATAATACATAAAATTTTATTTTGATAAATCACACAGTGTTGTACAGTAATATTTACTGATGACAACGTTTCGAGCACAATTTATTGCTGCTCATAATCAAATCAAGGTACTCACCCACGCACAACTTTCTTGCTTCATTTATATACATGAGTAAAATTTGACTAGATATTTGAATAAAATCAGTATAGGATAAAGTACATTCGGAAATAATATTAGTGTTATCAATTAAATACAATCAGATGGGAAATAAGATGCTTTTATAGTAAAATAAATGAATAACTTGTTAGAATTTTATAATGTGAATTGAAATACATTTTAACATTATTTATTATCCTCTGGTTTAACTGGCAATAATATCTTCCATATCTGTGGTATTTGCGTTGAGTCACTTCTATTGCATGTGTTGGTTGTAGACTCCATGAACAAGGATTCAGTAGTCGATCACTCTCTCTCCACCTACCTACATTACTTTTTAGAATTTAAACCCTCTTCCACCCTATTGTGTGGTTGTGTGTGTTAATGCATGCAGTGCAATCGCTGAGTTTTTTGTAAATTACTTATCTTCTCGGGGTCAACCATTCTTACCTTAGCTAATTTCTTATGTTCTGACAATCTGACTACCCTGATCTACTAGTTTGATCTATGTAGTTGACCTTACTCACAGTCATTGCAAGGTATTTTGTAAATTATATTATTTTGTTTAATTGGGTCCATCGGATCTCTTAGTCTACAGAGTTTGTCTCTGAGTGAGTTTTATCCTTATACAGACAAAAACTACTGGAAAGACGATAAAGTGTGTCTACAAAATCTGTTTGAAGATGCAATGTTACCAATGAACAGTAATTAGGTGGTAATAGAATAAGGATAATAATACTAAACTTACACAATAAAATGGAGCAAAATTATGGTAGGGACGTTTCTTTGGCCACAGTAACGCTAGTGAATATACGAAAGGGCTTTTGAACGTAGAGGTCAGTTTTCAGATCATGAAGAGCCAATAATTCGACTATGTGAAGGTGGCATATTCCAAGTTCTTACTTGAGATAATGAGGAACTCTGTAAAGCACTGTGAAGCAGTCATGAGAGGGTGCCTAATGTCCGGAGTTGACAAGGTGTTTTAGGGTAGAGCTACTCGTATTCTTCTTTTCTCCTCTGAGTAGAGAAGCTGCATAGTGTTCCACAATACGTTTACGGAATTGAAATTGTGCTCCACAGGAACAAGTGGACTGATAAATACACTTTGGGGTGGCCAAAAGCAGTATCTTATCCTTAAGATACTTGACTAGATGAGGATTTTGCTGGGGAATCTGATTTGTCTTCTTCTGAAAACATTTAGAAAGGTGGTTCCGAAGGATTTCCGCTTCAGTGTCACCTTTGAATTCTACGTTCATGAAGAGAGTTTTCTCAGGAACAGTTGTGATTTTCAGTGATGGAGGTTTTTCTTCCATATTTTTATTGATAAATCTACCAGTGTTTGACTGGTCTTATGAATTCTTCGTTAAATGTAATTACAATTGCACAGCAGCTTTTGAAAATGAATCGTCCAAAAGATAATTTTTCCGGGTGATATATCATCGTTAACATATATGCTTATTTAACAAAAGACTTTACTTTCCTGAGAGATTTTACAATTTTAAAAGTATTCACTGACAAAACAGATGTCTGTCGTGGCTCAATCGGCTCAGAGGATAATGCTTTGGCGTTCAAAACAATTAGGTTTTAGGTCTGATCAGGATTTTCGCTTCAATCTTAGTTGATTTTCTCATTACTGTTAATATTAACTATACTAGTGTACACTTTATTCAGGGAGTTAATTCATTTACCAGAGTAATTTGACCGTTTTATTTGAATTTTCAAGTGATCAATTTTCCCGCCTTCATTTTTTAAAATGTTCAGTAGTTGCTTTTGATACATTGAAACAAAGAAAAGGTTGCAAAATGGAATTATACAATTTATGTTTAATATTGATTACTATTTACTCACAATCTTTTTGTTTTGTTTTGCTTTGACAATTAAGGAACGTGCTTTACTGAAAGATTTACAAAAAGATCTACAATTACAAATTGATGATGCATTTCATATGCTCAATGAAATGAATAATGCAGCTAAAGCTTTTTATTCAGATATTGCTAATAAAAATGATGCAATGCATATTGATATTGATGTATACAATATGAATGAAAAGTCATCTGGTGTCGGTTACAAACCATTCTATGATCGGTTGCCAGAGAAGTGAGTAAGCTAACTATTAAAAGTGTGTGTGTGTGATCACTGAGGGCATGCACATCCATCAGTATGTGACTACTGTCCATTTCAATGGCTGCTTCTCTGCCTTGAATGTTATCGTACTCAGTAGCTTTTGATATAACTGACTGCCAACTATCTTCTCTTCGTCTTCATTTATCTCCTCTTTTGCGCTCATGCAACTTCCTGTTATTGGCAAAGTAGTGAACTAATGAACGTCTGACTTTGCACAGATGTCTAGGAGTTCAAGTTGCCACCTGAACTCTATGAAAGTACACATAAAGATAATGAAAACGGAGGAAGGGAATACAAAGAATCTGTAATAAATAAAAATACACGGCAGAAATAGATAAATACGTAGAGAATAATGACGATTATATGGATCTCTGAGATCAGAAGAAGTGAATGTATCTGTGCCACTGAGAACTGCTTCCAGCCATGTCCCTGACATTCTTCAGATATTGATTCTTAGTGTCTTTAGAATCCTCAAGTCTGTGTGGAGATGAACAGCACTCAGCATGAAAAACAAGATGGGGATTTTCAACTCCAATGTGAAATCAGTACTACTATTTGGATCAGAGACGCGGTACCGCGTCAAGAAGGGCACTTCGAAATACTACTACAGACCTTCATTAACAGCTGTCTTCGCTCAGTAGTACTCAAGATGAGATGTTCGGCCAAAAAGATCAGAAACAGGGATCTCTGGGAACGACGTACCAACCTAGCAGGAACCGATTGTGCAACAAATATGCAGAAAGAAATGGAGGTGAATTGGCCATACTCTGAGAAAACAAACCATCAAGTGAGTGACGTTACACATCAGGCCATCACTCGAGTGGAAGCCGACTTAATGTGGAGCGGTGAGTTTGTCATCAGTTCGAGCGTGACATGGAGGAGGAGGTGATGTGAAGAGGAGATGAAAACATGTGGACATACCTAGAACCAGATGATGAAAACGTTGGCGGAGAACCGAAGGGAATAAAGAAGTGTGGCTGAAGGCGTATTTTCCTGTAGGAACTAAAGGAAATAATAATACATAAGTGGAATCCCAGCCGCACAGTCGAGTCGACATCTCTACCTAGCTGTGAAAGTAACAATCAAAGACGTCATGATCAGCTGTCTTGATATACCATTATCAATATTTATAGGATCTTTACGAAAATACATAGAAGTGAATATAATCAAAGTGAGAAGATTTCCACACTTCCCTCTACTAATTTCGACAAAACAATAAGAAGACGTAATTTATCAGATATTCGGGTCACATAGGTACTTGTCATACGCATTTTTGCTCAAGGAAACAAAGCATAAATGATTGCAGTGTTGTCATTTTGGTGGATGGTGACTAGCAGTGGAACTCAAGATAACGCGCATTTCGTCCTATTTGGGACTCGTCTCCCCGCTGGATGTAACTGCATTCCCCACCACCGAGGCTCGAACCTAGTGCCCATAGTCTTAAACGTCAAAGCGTTATCCCCTAAACCACTTGGGCCATGAGAGCCGCCTCTTGTGCAACGGGTCTTATTAATTATTTAATTCAATTCAGATTTTCCCCTCAATTGATTTGACCGGAGTACTCGGTCAAACTGTTCACAGGTCAAGGTCAAAGATGAGGTACGGAGGTGACGTAAGAACAGGCGGTAAGAAAAAAGAAGAGAGAAAGGGGTTGAAAATATTATTAAGTAGGTTGAACCTTAGTTCATAAATTGGACTACCATGGCATCTTCAAAGTAATGACAAATAATTTTTGAACACAAAACAGGTTTAGGCCTTTTTATGGCTACGGCTTCAACGAATTTGATTTTATGACCCAAACTTGTTTTAAAGACATTATTGAAATTGACTTTGTTACCCGTCTCTATTTATATGCTTTGTGACAGATGACGTTGGATACGTCTATTTCCAGGATCAGTAGTTGTATCCGGTGATTTTATTTGCTGTTTCAGCCATTTTGGAATGTTAATTGGTGTAAATAATTAATATGATCCGTTGCACAGGAGGTGTCTCTCGTGGCCCAAGTGCTTTGGCGTTCAAAACTGTGGGCACTAGGTTCGACCCTCCATGGTGTGAACATCATCACTGACTGGGTAATGGAGGTACATCCAGCTGGGAGACGAGTCGCAAATAGTAGGGTGAGATGCGCATCCTAGATTCCACTGCTAGTCACCATCCACAAATTAACTTCTAATTACATGACCAGACGCCTTCGAAGCATCTGCACCCGAAGCCGACATGTCAACCTGAAACCAAGCACTTTGGTCCAATCAATCGACGGGAAAAATCTAAAATTGAATTGAATAATTTTGGAATGTATTCTGTAGCTTTAACCTGCAGAGACCGATGAGTCCTTTTTACGTATCTGCGAATACAAATACATATAAACTGGTTATCACAATGGGTTGTGACACTCATTCGGATGCCGGGAGGGTTCACAGGTTAAAACAGGTCTTGTTTTCTCTACGAAAATAAGTTTAGCAGAATAGTAAGTTCTATTAAATGAGGCCCTGAGTCTTTCTGTAGTCGATCAGACTTTGTTGATCACCCTTGAACGGCAAGGATATATATAAACTACTTTTGGGGGCCGATTGTTATGTTGGGATTTACCTTTCTATTTGTCTGTCTATCCATCTATCTATCTACCTGTCTGTCTGTCTCTCTATCTTAATGTACAGTTCATTAGATTTACAAACATGGGAGGATATTAGTCGTAAAACACTGGATAATGCTAAAGCAGCTATTCTTAAAGGTGGTGATCTATTGCATAAATTACATAATGGCCTACATATGGCAATGAATCGTATGGCTAATCAAGCTGATCAAGTCAGTGGTGTACTGCGCATGAGAATGCATGATACTCTAAGAGCATTACGTGAAGTAGAATATCAACTTAAAGCTGTAAGTACTATTCGCTATTATTATTATTATAATTACTATTCGTATATCTTTTATTCTGTTATCTATTATCATTATTCTCTTAGGTTCTATTTCACCTTGTTCTCTGCAGTCCTGTCTATCTGACCATGTGATTACCCATTAACTTTCATCTTCTCATCACACGATCTCCTCCATGCCACCCTTGGAAAAACTGCCAGCTTGCTATTTCCCACTCGGGTTCCAGTCGAGTAATGACCAGACTGGAGCGTTATGTCACTCAGGCGTCTCCTCAGTGGTGTGTGCCCAATCCATCTTTATTTTCTTCTGAATATTTGTTCAACAGTAAGTTGGTTGCGTGTTCGGTGAGTATTTGTCCTCACATCCAACCTGCTGTACCCTACTGGTCACGACTTGCCACTAGAACCACAGGTAACTACCTACCTGAATAGAGCAAGTCCCCAGTGATAGTCAAGTGTTGGTTTGTAGGGATTTGATTGATTGGTTACAGGATTTCATCATGAGCTGACATTGGTTACAGAATCACTGGAAAACCTGGGAGTACTGGACAGCTGTTTCGTCCTAGCGATCGCGCTATGTCGTAAATTAGCAGAAGTTGGAATTCATGTGCTGGCCACTGGATTGGGTCCCAGTGGCTACGAGCTAGCTCGCCTTATAACTAGAAGGTCCTGGGTTAGAACCATGATGGGTGGGTGCATACTGATGAAGAGTCCCAAACTAGGACGAAACAGCTATCCAGTGCTCCCAGGTTTTCCAATGGTTCTGTAACCAGTGTCAGCTCATAAAGAAATCCTGTAACCAATCAATCAAATCCCTACAAACCAATACTTGAAGAATAGCAAGTCGCTGGTTTGTTCGTTCCCAGAGTTTCCTGTAGATAATCCTTTCTGGTTGGCCATCTGATCTTGATTACGGAGCCAGTCAACGCAGCTGTTGATGAAAGTTCGCAGTAGACTGTTGAAAATGCTTTTTGTGACGGGCTAAGTTTCTGACCTCTATAGAGGAAATGAATAAAAATTTGTGTTGGAAATTTGAATCTTGTTGTTCATCCTGAATGTAGCAGATTTCCAAACTTATTTCAGAGTGATGGAGGTGTGCCTGTCTTTCCGATTCTTGTTCTTTCAAATTTCTCTTGTTGATTGTGATTGGTGCTAATTGTTGTTGGTTGGTTATCTTTATCACCTCTGTCTTCTTTATGTTCACTTGCATTCCTGTTTTTGCTACTTGCCTCTTCTGACAACATTTTGGTTTTCGCCTGTAAGTCTTCGAATTTATGTGACATTCACGAAAGCCAGATTTCCTAGATTCTTCTTACCACGTCAAAGTACTCCTATATTTGGGCTCCCCACGGCCTAACGCATAATCCAGTCCACCACACTTAGAAATGTCATTGGTGAAAATAGTATGGTGACGTTGTCTTACCCCTATCTTCAACTTCATCATAGACGTATTAATGGACTTAACCCTAACACACTTCAGAGACTCAGGGATTGACTTGCTACCAGGGAATAATCTCGTCGACTTAGAATATGCACACGATGTAGTCCTTCTAGGCGAGGACTCTGACAAAATGCAGAGCCTACTGAACACCTTGAGCTGCAATCCTCATATGTTTGGCATGCGATTCGCCCCTGTAAAATGTAAGATGATGCTGCAGGATTGGACTTCACCGACCCCTAGATTAGAAATAGGAACTGAAGTGGTAGAACAGGTTGACCACTTCACTTACTTGGGAAGTACCATCAGCCCCAACGGGTTGATCTCAGACGAAATCTCAACACGAACACAGAGGGCTAGGTTCGCATACGCCAGTTTACGCCGTCTCTGGCGCAGACGCGATATCCGACTATCGACCAAAGGGCGTGTGTACTGCTCAACAGTCCGCTCCGTCCTCCTTTATGGCTGTGAGACATGAGAAGATTAGCTGTCTTCGATCATAGGTGTCTGCGTTCTTTCTCCCGCGTGAAGTGATATAACAAGGTGAGCAATATTGAATTGAGGCTTCGGTCGAGTGCTAGGTAAGGTGGGGAAATCAGTCGACGAGACTGTGAAATTACATCGACTGAGATGGTTGGGACATGTGTTACGCATACCTAGTCATCGCCTTCCTCGACGGGCAATGTTAGCTGATATAGGAATAGGCTGGAAAAGAGCTAGCGGCGGTCAAACGAAAACATGGCACCAGTCAATGAAATCCACAACAGTTAGTCTAAGCCACGTAGGAATGTGTAGACTTCCTGGTTGGGGTCCTCGGGACGGTAAAAACCAATGGTTGGAAACAATTGGTGACATGGCTCAAAATCGTTCTCAGTGGCTGACGCAGATGCATCCACTCCTTGTGACTTATGGTTTTCAATGAAACTGTTTTGTTCTTCGTTATTACTATTCCTTTGTCTCACACCTCTGTTTACTGTCTCTCTCTAATATGCATTTCTCCTACTTTCTTCTGTTGCTTTGTGTGCTACATGGAGTGTGGCGACTTGAACTGCTGCACATATGTGCAAAGTTCTATGCCGAAAACCGACCGACCGACCGACCAAAGACCTTTCTGAGGTTTACCATGTGCACGACTTGACATGTGGCATTGTCATATAGCTATTGATTGAGGTTAATAAAGGTTTGAGGCACTCCATAGTGTTGTAGTAGTCTCCAAATTACTTCTTGGTAAAGGCTGTCGAAAGTCTTCCCAAAGTCGATGAAATTGAGATAGATGACCCGAAGAGTTGCAATCTGATCCGCACACGACTTGCCTTCCCTGAATGCAGCTTGTTCCCGTGGGCGTAGTTCTACTTCCATTACCTCTTTTAGTCTCTCTCTTTCTTTGTTATCTAATCGAGTTGTATTGATTTCTGTATCGATTTTTATTGAAAAATTAGACACTGTTTACTGTGAAGTGTCAAACAGGGTTAATGACCAAATGACTGACTGAATCTTCGACACAGAGCTTTATACTGGGATGAAGCACTTCAAGTTGACTCACTTTATGAAACAAATTCACTTAACGGAAATAATTTGGTCGAAAAATAATACAATGAAGAATAATGAGGTGGCATATACTACTGTGAAGAATCCATAAGCGGTATATTATAATAATAATGATCTGCTTTATTTCAAAACAGTATTTGTGATACAGAATGGAATTCTCAGCATTTTTACCACAGTATTGCATCCAGTTAGTACATTATCAATAAATAGAATTCTACATAGATTAAGGAAGTCTCAGTTCATTATGACAACAACACATTGGCATGTCGGTAGCAAAGCCAAAGTTGAACAGTGTTTGAAGGTGTTAGGAAAGTAGATGCTGTAATATTTACTGGCGTAAGCGGAAGAAAGAAACAAAGCAGTACATAATGGAAAAAAAGAGAAAAAGAGAGAGAGGATAGGAAAAGAAAGAAAGAAAATGTTGTACCTATAAATGATATGAGTTGCAAAGACGAGGTCCAGTTGTACTACTTAGTATTTAATGAATTATAGGTGTCACGCCTAATGCTTTCTTTATCGCACAGAACACAAACTGAGTAGGGTATGGTTGAGTTTTTGTACTTGCTTGCTGGTGCGAGCATATAGTTTCCTATATAGGCTTCTGGTTTCACCGGATGAGATGCAAGGGGAGAGTTGTGAGTGAAGAGGGTGATGTGAGTTAGATAAAATGAATTTGGCCCATTTTTCACATGTGTGTGATGTCTTCTGCGAATATCTTGAATATCTTAACGACAGATGAAAGTATGGAAGGAAGACAAGAGAGCCAGTATATGAAGAACTTGTGCAAATAGAAATTTTAATGTAAATTTTTTGTATATTGCCTTCACTGTGCATCATTTGATGAATGTAGAGTTGCGCTAGCAGATACTTCCACTTACCACCACTGGAACAGTAATTTAGTGGGTCCACAATGTTCAGCACGGATCCAAAAAGCTCGGGCTGCTTTCGCTAACCTACACCGTCTCTGGCGTTGGCGTGACATCCGGCTGTCAACCAAGGGACGTGTGTACTGCTCAGCAGTTCTCTCCGTCCTTCTCTATGGCTCTGAAACATGGCCAATACGAGTTGAAGACATGAAAAGGCTAACTGTTTTTGATCTTAGATGTCTACGATCTCTTTCTCACGTTAGGTGGTATAATAAGGTAAGTAATGTTGACGTTAGGCGTAGAGTGTTGGGCAAAGAGGGAAAATCAATCGACGAGGCTATAAAGTTGCATAGATTGAGATGGCTAGGTCACGTGCTGCACATGCCTAACCATCGCCCCCCCCCGACGGGCATTACTAGCTGATATAGGTGCAGGTTGGAAAAGAGTAAGTGGTGGCCAAACAAAAACATGGCCTCATCAATCCATGAAATCCCTGACAGTTAAACTGAGTCAGGTAGAGAGATGCAGACTTCCGGGTTGGGACTCTAAGAATCACTGACTGGAGACAATAGGTGACATGGCTCAAAATCGTTGTCAATGGCTTACGCAGATGTATTCAGTCTCTGTAATCTTTCATATTCCTTCCTACCATTACTCATTCTGTTTCACTCTTATACTTGTCAAAACTCTATTGATTCTCTTCACTCATTTTCTTGTCTACCTTTGTGTGCTCTTTGGAAGGTGGCAACTCGAACTGCTGCACTTCGGTGCCAAGTTCTATGTTGAATCCACCAACACCACCACCATACATACTGAACTTATCTGTGCCATTAAGAATGACTTTGAGTTATATTTTGGCTACCTTGCTTAAATCACTGGCCTACCTAAACTTTCTATGCATCTAAACGTATCATATATACACTCCATTTCACATTGTTTTAATCACACAATTGTATCTAAAAATTTCAATATATACTGAAGGCATATTTTCAAATAGGTTTCAACCTCGGTTATTGGAATACGTCTCGGATAAAACAGTAACACTTGACGTTTGATCACGGATTAATATCAGTCAGAGAACCAGTGAAAACCAATACGGAGTACTGGAGAGCTGTTTCATTCAGTTCGTTTGGTTAGTTTGTGGCTCATCGGTAGCACTCACTCACTGGGTTTCTAACCCAGAAACTTCTGATTACAAGGAAAGCTTGTAGATCATTCAGCCACTGGGACCTGACTCTTCGATAGCCAGACCATGAATTCTAACTTCTACCGATTCGTGATTTTAGCCTGACTGGCACCATCTAATGTCATCGATGAGTATTTGTCCTCACGCTCCAGCGGATGGACTCCACTGGTTACGGCTTCTCATTAGAACTCCAAGAATTCATGGTCTGGCTATTGAGGAGTCAGGTCTCAGTGGCTGAATAGTCTACAAGCTTTCCTTGTAACCAGAAGTTTATGGGTCAAATCCCAACAAACAAGGTGATGAAAATTTCGCTTCGGTTCATACATTATCATTTACTACATTACCTGAAGATTCTGTACAGGGCATCATTACCTTTCAATAAGAAACTTGCTAGAAATTCTGTTGTGTTTAAGCTCATTTTTCAGAGTAAAGCTATTATCGTTATTATTATTAAATTACCAGCAGTCGTCAACTGTTGATTCTTAGCATTCTGAGACACCCAGCCAGGTAGTGCACACCTGTTTATATAGATCACAGCAACAGTTGGAGACATTACAGACTAATACCACGTTTTGTTCTGATCATCCTAACTCTTTTTTCTAATCTTGTCCTATCTCAGATAACATTCCTTGACTGGAAAGGCGATGTCTTGACATGAGTAACACAAAACGTTACCATCTCAGTTGATTTAACTAGACAATCTCATTGAGCGACTCTTCCTTCTTACCTATTAATGTCTACACCTGACCGCATTTTTGCCGATCATATGGTATCCCTTAACATATTTTTGTGAAGAATAACACAAGCTGACAAATTTCAAATGGGCCTTTTTCCTCTGTGGTAAGATTTCATCAACAATTAGTCCATTGTGGCTGATGCAACTTCTGAACAAATTCAATTATTTTGCTCCGTATTCTTTCTCAATTTTGAGAATCACTTCAGAACAGTCTTACAACAACATCTTCCATCTGAAAGAGGTGAATCGCATGCTAATTTGTCAAAGATTTTAATTACTTGTTATGAATGAGTAATACTCGGTTGTGCGTTAGTCAAAATTGACTAGAAGACTGACTGGTTTCAACGTAGAACTTTGTACAGATGTGCAGCAGTTCAAGTCGCCACACTCCACCTTGTAGCACACAAAGCAAGAGAAGAAAGTAAAAAGAAATGTAAAACTGAGACAGTAAACAGAGATATGAGGTTAAAAGAATGGTAATGTGGAAGAGCAATATAGTTTTATTGGATATTATAAGTCACTAGGAGCGGATGCATCTTCGCCAGTAGCCATCGAGAACGATTTTGTGCCACGTCACTAATTGTCTCCAGCTGTCACTGATCTTTACTGTCCCGAGGACTCCAACCAGTCAGGAAGTCTACACCTTTCTACGTGATTTAAACTAACTGTTGTGGATTTCATTGACTGATGAAGCCACGTTTTCGTTTGACCACCACTGGCTCTTTTCCAACCTGATGCATCCTATGTCAGCTAACATTGCTCATTGTCGAGGGAGGCTATGACTAGGCGTACGTAACACATTTCCTAACCATCTCAATCGATGTAACTTCACAACCTAGTCGATTGATTTCCCCTCCTTACGTAACACCGGAACTACGCCTAACCTCAATATTGCTCACCCTATTACACCACCTAACACTGGAGACAGAATGCAGACACCTATAATCAAAGACAACTAGCCTTTTCATGTCTTCTACTCTCGGTGGCCATTTCTCACAGCCATAAAGGAGGACGGAGCGGACTACTGAGCAGTACGCACATCCTTTGATCGATAGCCGGATATCACGTATACGCCAGAGACGACGTAAATTGGCATATGCGAACCGAGCCTTCTGTATTCGAGCTGGGATTTCGTCAGAGATCAACCCATTGGGGCTGATGCGACTTCCTAAATAAGTGAAGTGACTAAATAAGTGAGGAGAAGACGCCTTGAGAACACAAAACCATAACCGAATAATTACTTGAAGGTATCTCTCACAATAAGATTGACTCAAATGTCAGACTTGGAGGAACAACCCCATAAGGACGACCGGAATGACAACCTTTACCAGTCAAAATATATAGCATACTACTATATTTACAAAACCTAATAAAATTATGCCATAAATTATTATTATTATTTCCTTTAATTCCTAGAGGAACATAGGGCTTCAGCCATGCGTCTCCATTGCGTTCGGTTCTCTGCTGTAGTTTTCACCTGGCTCCAAGTCTGTCCACACGCTTTCAATTCCTCTTCACATGATCTCCTCCAGGTCACCCTTGGACGACCAACTCGTCGCTTCCCTTTCGGCCGGGTTCCACTCGAGCAATGGCTTGTCTAGTGATGTCACTTGCTGGTTTCCTCAGAGTGTGGCCAATCCATCTCCATTTCTTCCTGCCTATTTGTTTCACGATCGGTTCCTGGTTGGTTCGCTCCCAGATTTCTCTGTTGCTGATCCTCTCCGGCCATTTGATCTTGAGTATTGAGCGAAGGCATTTGTTAATGAAGGTCTGTAGCTTCTTTGAGCTGTTCTTTGTGACACGCCAAGTCTCTGATCCGTATAGTAGTACTGACTTCACATTGGAGTTGAAAATACGGATCTTATTTTTGACGCTGAATGCTGTTGACCTCCACATAGACTTGAGAGAAATGAAAACTTGTCTTGCTTTTCCGATTCTGGCTTTGATATCCTCGTCAGTTCCTCCTGTAGTTGAGACGATGCTTCCCAGGTAGGTGAAAGAAGTTGTTTCCTTCAGGTTCCTCCCATTTATGCTGATTGTTGTCAGTTGTTGCTGTTGATGTTGGCCAGGAATCTTCATTACCTCTGTTTTGTCTATGTTCACTTGAAGTCCTATCTTTGCTGCTTCTTCTGCCAATTTGTTGCTTTTCACTTGCATATCTTCCAGTTTGTGGGAAATCAGACATATATCATCGGCGAAATCCAAATCCTCCAAGGCTTTTGTGTCGGTCCATTTTATGCCTGTTCCCTCGTTGGTTGCCGTTGTCTGCCGCATTATCCAATCAACTGCAATCAGGAAGATCATTGGTGACAGTAGACAGCCTTGTCTCACTCCCGTCCTCACTTCGAAGGATTCCGTGAGCCTCCCGTTGTGGATTACTTGGCAATAAATGCCATAAATAAACGAATCTAATCTCTCCAACAGTGTGGTTAGCTTGTCAGTAATTGCAGGGGAATCACGGTTGATAAAGAAGCTTATCCATCCTGACAATATTCCTTCTGAGAGTCGGCTAGTTCTGTGGAGGCCTTAATTTCCCTTTTCTTACATTCATTAACATCTTCGCTAACATCCCTGTGGATTGTTGAATAAATTCTAAGAGAGAGAGCGAGAGATAGAGAGTTGTTGAATAATCTTTCAGATCTTTAGTAGGTCAGGTATCACGGTATAAGAATTTAACACAGAATGGAATTATTATTATTATTATTATTAACAATTAACCACTATAATCATTATTTACAGGTAATCTTCACGTGATTTATGGTGTCATATAGGTCAAAAAAAAATAGTGACTAAAATATTTTAGATTTTTTTATAGAAGAAAATCACAGTGGAATTTCATTTTTAATTAATAAAAATAAATAAATTTTTTTTTAATATGGAACTTTTCACTGGTTCAAATTGCTCCACTTTGTTATGTATGCCTAAACTCGTAGAGAAGAAAGAAGTTACGTGGAGGCTAATGCGAGTGTAATGAATCTCGGGGGATTACACAGAATGAATCAAACTGCATCACTGAGTACAGTTTTGAGATATATAATCAATAATCTCTAGCCATTGGTTCTCATTGTCTCAAGGTCCCGAGTCAGGTAGTCCATGCTATTGTGTGTGGCCACGTTTTGGTCTGACTACCTCTAACTTTTTTATTACCTCATCCTTATGTTGGTTAACATTACTGACTGACTGGTTTCAACGTAGAACTTTGCACCGATGTGCAGCAGTTCGAGTCTCCGAACTTCACTCAGCACACAGAGCCAGAGAAGAAAGTAAAAAACAACAAAAATAGTGACAGTAAACAGAGATATGAGGCAAAAAGAATAGTAGTATTGAAAAACAATATAGTTTTACTGGAAATTGTAAGTCACAAGGAGTGGATGTATGTGCGCCAGCCATTAAGAACGGTGATTTTGAGCCATATCACTAATTGTCTCCAGCCTCCGTTGGTTTTTACCATCCCAAGGACCCCAACTAGGAAGTCTGCACCTTCCTACGTGACTGGCTTAAACTAACTATTGTGGATTTCATTGACTGATGAAGCCATATTTTGGTTTGACCACCACTGGCTCTTTTCCAACCTGATCCATCCTATATCACCTAACACTGCCCGTCGAGGAAGGCGATGTTAACACTACTGTACAAGGGAGACGATGGCTTGACATATTTTTGACACATATCCTAGCCATGGTATCACTATCAAATACAAGCTGGAAATTTACGAGTCTCTTGTGCTAATGAACTTACTAACTCGTAGATTTGCAAGCCTGTTGTCCTAATCACTATTCGTAACATCAACCATCATAACACGATACCACTGAAACGCATCGCAAGGAAGAAAGACGTTTGATCGTTCAAAAGAGAGGTGTTACTGTTTTGAGTCAATAGTGAAAGAAAAATTGATAACAGTTCGAAATACGTAGGCTTAAATGACCTTGATTTACATGGACTTCATTTAATAAGTCAAAACAGTTAACAACCAATAGAATTCAGGGGTCATAAATGGTGGGAAATATAAATATCCCTGTAATGTGGAAATAAATGTAATATTCTTGGAAAAATTAGTTGTGTATCTAACGCTTCGTTGATTGAATTTTTCTCCTTAACTGATACGCTACGTCTAACCTGTTTATTACTAACCATACAGCATCGTCGAACATTGGAGATAGAACATAGATTTGTGAAGTCAAAGATGCCTGGACTCTTCATATATCCTACATTCAACTGCCACGTCTCATAGATGTAAAGAAGGATAGGATAAAACCATTGAGCTGTGCACACATCCTTTGATGGATAGGCAGATATCATGTCTACGACAAATATGGTTATCATTGTCATCTGAAGTGGTGACGACTAGTGGCGTCCGTCAAGGATGCCCATTATCCCCATTCCTATTCAACTTCATCATAGATGTACTCATGGACTTAACCCTAACACACTTCAGCGACTCAGGGATTGACTTGCTACCAGGGAATAATCTCGTCGATTTAGAATATGCGGACGATATAGTCCTTCTAGGCGAGGACTCTGACAAAATGCAGAGCCTACTGAACACCTTGAGCTGCAATCCTCATATGTTTGGCATGCGATTCGCCCCTGTAAAATGTAAGATGATGCTGCAGGATTGGACTTCACCGACCCCTAGATTAGAAATAGGAACTGAAGTGGTAGAACAGGTTGACCACTTCACTTACTTGGGAAGTACCATCAGCCCCAACGGGTTGATCTCAGACGAAATTTCAGCACGAATACAGAGGGCTAGTCTCGCATATGCCAGTTTACGCCGTCTCTGGTGTAGACGTGATATCCGACTATCGACCAAAGGGCGTGTGTACTGCTCAACAGTCCGCTCCGTCCTCCTTTATGGCTGTGAGACCTGGCCATTGAGAGCGGAAGACATGAAAATATTAGGTGTCTTCGATCATAGGTGTCTGCGTTCTATCTCCTGTGTGAAGTGGTATAATAAGGTGAGCAATATTGAGGTTATGCATCGGTCAAGTGCTAGTTGGTAAGGAGTGGAAATCAGTCGACGAAACTGTGAAATTACATCGACTGAGATGGTTAGGACATGTGCTACGTATGCCTAGTCATCGCCTTCCTCGACAATGGGCGATGTTAGCTGATATAGGGTCAGGCTGGAAAAGAGCTAGCGGCAGTCAAACCAAAACATGGCACCAGTCAATGAAATCCACAACAGTTAGTCTAAGCCACGTAGGAAGGTGTAGACTTCCTGACTGGTTGGGGTCCTCGGGATGGTAAAAACCAATGGTTGGAAACAATCGGTGATATGGCTCAAAATCGTTCTCAGTGGCTGGTGCATCCACTCCTTGTGACTCATGATTTCCAATGTAACTGTTTCGTTCTCGGTTATTACTATTCCTTTGTCTCACACCTCTGTTTACTGTCTCTAATATGTATTTCTTCTCTTTTCTTATCTTGCTTTGCGTGCTACATGGAGTGTGGTGACTTGAACTGGCGCACATATGTGCAAAGTTCTATGTCGAAAACCGACCGACCGACCAACCGTTCCCTTGGGTTCCGAATGGAAAATAGTGTTTCAGCAACACATCTCCACTTTGTTCTTTTTTTTCTGCCACCCTCTTCAGCTGGATCCACAATTGCCATAACCTGCTATCTCATCCAACTCCCAACACTATCTCTTCCATGTCACCGTCAATGTGATAACTCACTCGTCACTTCCAATTGGGAGTCCATTCGAGTGATCGCCTACATTGCACGCGACGTCATTCGACGGCCTCCAAAGGGGTGTATGCCCGATCCACCTCCATTTTCTCCTACATATCTGTTGAACAATCGGATCTTGGTTAGTTGGTTCTTTCTGGTAAGCCGGCCATTTGCGCTTTAACATGGATCCAGTAAAGGAGGCAGCTGTTAATAAAAGTTTGCAGTGACCTGTTGGAAGTCCTTTTCGTGACAAGTACGCTGGTCAAGTTTCTGACCCGTACTGAAGAACTGAATCTTGTTCTTTATTATGAGGTGGAGTTCAGACGATTTCCAAGTTGGTTTCAGATTGATGAAGGTGTATCTCACTTTTCTCGATTCTGGCTTCAGCATCTTCATCAGTGCTGTCGCCTGTATTTGAAACGATGCAGTCTAGATAGGTGAAGAAGATAACCTCTTTCAAATGTCTCCCACTGATGTTGATTGGTACTGGTTGTTATTGTTGTTGCTGTGATTGGTTGGTTATCCTCATCACCTCCTCTCTCTTCTCTATGTTCACCTGCACTCCTGTCTTCGATGCTAGCCTGCTACTTCTGCCAGTTTGTTGATTTTCGCCTGCCTGCAAGTCTTCGAGTTTGTGTGACATGAGTCATAAATCATCCTCGTGCAAAATCCAGATCTCCTAGAGTCTTTTTATCGGTCAAACGTATTCCTGTCTTCTCGCTCTCAGCGCAGTCTCAGACATAGTCCACGAGAAATATGCTACTATTTGATAAATACCATTCTTTTAACATTGTGTGGCTTTTAAAGGCTTCATTTGTTTCCAACTGAAGTATCTGGTCACACTTTACTGTCTCAGTTAAACAGATTTACGAAAAATGTCTTCTATATTCTAGTCAAACGTCAATCATCCGTAGATTCACGTAATTTGACACGCATTAATCCAGTTTCTCAGTTTCTTTTAAATGGCTCTTTCTCTCCTTTCTTCCTTCCTTCCTTATAGACTGAAAAAGAAAGAGATGAACACTTAAAAGATATACGCAATTTAGAAGATACTATACGAGCTAAAAAAGCCAGTTTAAAGTTAGCTGAAACACGATTGGAGAAACGACATGATAGACAAGGGAATGAAAATATTAAAGATGCTCCATATATCGGTCTACTCGAAGAAGTATCAGCACTACGTGATAGTATAGATGTATTAGAAGAGAAATTAGCTAAATCAAGGTATGCATTTACTTTTTTTGAAAAAAATTATTTTACTTTATGTTCTTGTACTACTTATTTTGAGACAATGTTAGTAGTATATGAACTTCATCAAATTTATGAACTATAGAGAAAATATGGTGGAAACTAAAAAATTCGGAACGTTTTAGCCAATTCTCATATTGAGATAAATTATTAAGATAGAGTTGTGTTGTAAACAGAGTTTTCAAATCGAATGTATTCTGAGGAGACCGTTATTGGGTAGTGGCATCACACACGAGGTATGCTCCTGAGTCGAGCTCGAATGGAAAGGAGATTATGTGAGGGAGAGCTGAAAAAACTCGTGGGTGATGTTAGAGCCATCTTAAAGGCACTGCAGATAACCGAATGAAATGGAAATATGTCTTTGAAGCTTCCTATGTTGTTTTTTCGGAAACCATGGGAATAATAATAGAATTGAAAACATTTATTTCCCGATACGAATTTAAAGCAAGCAACAAAGGTTAATAAAGCAGGACTTATTGAATTCATCCAATTTTGATGGAACTCGTCAGCTGAATACTCTACATACACGGATATACATGTATACCATAATAAATACATTAGGAGATATAAGACTGATAAGCAAATAAACTGCATTGAATTAATCATACTAAACGGCATATGTGAATATTTTTCAGGTCATATTCAAATAGATAAGGGGAGAGGGAGTATGAGATATTAAAATTAAGATAAATTGCATTACGCTTCAATTACACATCACTTAGATAAACAATTAGTCATTAGAGAATATAACAAGAATTGCAAACAGAGTAATATCAATAGTAATAGTTATAATAATAATAATAATAAAAGGTAGAATAATAAGTAAAACGTATTACCATGGTAGATTCAGAGTCACGACCATCTCCTTTTGTACACACAGACCTGGTTTGCAAACTCGAATTGTACAAGCCTCTGCAATTGCAAGCATCTTCTTGTTTCTTTGTCTGCTGACAATGGTGAATGACTTGACCACGTCGATATCATGCCCGTAATCCACAAGATGCTTTGTTATTGAGGATTTCGGCACTTTGAACTCAGCTGTTTTCAACCGCCTTGGCAAATGCTACATCATGCGAGTAAACAACCGCCTCTTCGCGCAACCTATGTATTCGTTTCCACAAACACACTCAGATTGATGTGAGCAGTCTGAAGTGTCGAGGATTGGCGACTGGTCTTTCCCAGATTGTTAAAGCACTAGCTTAGTGGTGTTAAGGAAAACAAGTTTTGCAGAATAATAAGTTCTCTTGATGGCTTTGTCAAGTCTTCGTTTGACTACTTCCTGTACATCATCTCCTTTGAATGACAAACAGATATAGACATGTTTCTTCGGGACTGTCTGGATTGTTTTGCAGGGGCTCATTTCTTTAGAGTATTTATTAATGAGCTTCTCAGTATATCCATTATTAGATAAGATATCCTTCAGAGCTTTTATTTCATGCTCAATCGTACCTTCAGAACAAATTTTTCGTGCTCTATTGAACAGTGTTCTGACTAGGCTCTTAAAATGCATGTACTATCCTGTCCATGAAGACTTTCTAAATATAGATTTTTCGATTGTGCCATCAGTCATTTTCACTGGATAAACGTCTAGGAATTTATTAGTATCATTTTCTTCGTGTTTTATTGTGAAACTGAGATTTGGGTGGCATGAGTTGAATTTTATCAGCATGTCTTCGGCTTCTGATCTGCTTCCTTATATAATAAAAATGTCATCAACTTATCTTAGGTATACATCCATTTGTTGTATATGTTGCTGCAAGGTACCAATTTCTAGGCTAGACAAGAATAATTCTGCAAAAAGTGGTCTCAAGTGGCTTCCCATTGCGACACCATCAGATTGACGGAATAGACGCCCGTCGAATTGGAATAATATTAACAGTAATGATAGTTGTAAAATGCCTTAGCTGATCTATGTGCTATGTAGGTATTGGTTTGTGAACGACAAATGGAATATAATGGCTAACGATAATAGCTAGTTGGTAGAGTTTTATCAATGGGCACTTTCCGTAAAACTCATTACATTAGCATAGAGTGAAAAAAGCAAACAATGTGGGCAGCTTAGCAAATTCACCCTTCAAACGTTGATATTGTCAATTTACGAATGTCACATAAAGTTATGTAATCTAGGGTAAAAAATATCTGTCGTCACTCGATTTCCCACGGAATATGGAAATTAATCGACTTTCAACGACTGACAGGTTTTGCTAGTGTGACAGTAGAAGACAATAGACTTGGTAACAGAATGTTGACTGGGAATTCGATATCTCTATATAGGGAAATTATATACATTTAAATAAACTGTCGTCAAGATTTGACAGAATATATATATAAACCTATGTTATGTTAATTTCGATTAATTTCCCTGAAGAAGTTCGGATCAGATTGCCGAACGAAACGTTGGGATTACTCATTTCAATCTCGCTGAGACTTAACAAATATAATTTTTTACAAATGTCTACTTCTCACTCGGCGCCCAAATATTTTAGAACTATTCTGTCAAATCTTGACGACAGTTCATTTAAATTATTTTGCAATCGAATTAAATTCACAAAGAAACTGTGTAACTGGCACAATCATCGTGTTTTCACTCTCCGTTGTCTGCAACAGAATGCATATCCTAAATCCGTAGCTGTCGAGTCACCTGACAACTCCAGTAGGTCGAATAAAGCAGCTCGATCTTCAGAAAGAAGGCAAAGCAATAAGTCCGACAGGATGCTTATACTAAACTCGAATCCTAAACACCATAATTTTGAAAATACGTCTAATCATAAAATTCTAGATACTAACAGTTTGAACGGACATGAAGGCGTGATGTTAGCTGATGCATAGGAAATCCTTATTAATAAATAAAAAATGGATATGTATCACTAATTAATAATACTTGGTCAAAATTCTCGACTGTCCATATCTTCTTATGGAAACGTTAAGAAATGTTTTACAACTGTTTACCCACACACACATACACACTCTGTTTAAAGTGTTTAACAAAGGTAGACCAATATTTGTAAGTCCCAGGTCAAATTTTGATCATAGCTCATAAATATTTTGTTCATTATACTTGTTGATACTTTTTGAATGACTCATGATTGGACAAATTTTCAAAAACAAGTGATGTTCCTTTTTATATATAAACCTCTGTTATGTTAATTTCGATTAATTTCCCTGAAGAAGTTTGGACCAGATTGCCGAACGCAGGAAACCTTGGAATTACTCATTTCAATATCGCTGAGACTTTACAAATATAATTTTTTAGAAATTATATACACCTTACCTTAAAATCGTCATTTGCTCAGATCTTCTGTGTTAAGCTACTTCCGCCCTTGTATTGTGTTTCATTGTCTTCTTTTCATGTCTCCCGTATTTTGCCGCAACACTGGTTCATTTGCTCTCCTTGACGTCAAGTTTATCACTCGGCTATTTGATATTCTTGCGCCGATAAACGTTCTTTCATATACTACTGATAAATCTTGTCAATAGCACGCACCATGCTTGGAATTAGCATCATAAAAGAGACGGTTGAAATTTAAAAGTTTGGTACTTACCAGTAATAATGGAGAGATGGTTTATACCTCTGAGATCTAAGATGAGCAATTTAACTATAATAAGCTTACATTATCTTACTGGACGGCATCTTTCAAGTCCAAGAATATAAACTAGCAGTGAAAAGGAATGACAAACATGCTTTCATATCAATGCATGTAGACAACTATAAAAGTAACAAGATGATGTAAACATTTCAAGTGGTAGAAACATCTTAAGTTCCAGGAAATTCCTAAAAGCTTAGTACTCAAACGAATCTGCACTCATTTAGTTAGTTATCAGAATGTCTCATTTTCTGTCAGTTCACCTTGTAGGAGGCCTTTGAAAACAAAAACTAAGGTCAGTCATCAAAAATCAAGGAGTTGCTGATGAACATATACGCTTGGAGAAGGCAATCAATTGATTCCAGCAGAGTATTCCTCATTAGTACAAGTTAAGTGGTGGAAATCACTGTCTTCCAAACGAGTGGTTATTTTGGCGATGTACTTACCATGAAACTTTACGATCTCCTGCTTGTTTAGATAGAGGGTCTTTTCTGAGGATCAATGAGGGATTTTTTCATTTTTTTAGCTGACATAAATTCATGATGCCTTCGGTGTTTTCTAATCGTGAAAGGATGTAAGTGGTGTATACGGTAACCTTGGCGTGTCACGAAAAGCATTTCAAACAGGCTACTGCAGATTTTTATCAACAGCTGCCTCCAATGATTCCATACTGAAGACTAGATGGTCAACCAAAAAGGATTAGTCACAAGAAACTCTGGAGATGAAATTATTGTCCAAAAAATATGTGAAGAAGACAATGGAGATGGATTGGACTTACGCTGGGGAGACTGTTGAGTGATATCACTCACAGCCAGGCCATCGTTCGAATGGAAATCGAGTGGGAAACGGCGAGTAGGGCGCAAGTCCAAGGCTGATATGGTGGAGATCGTGTGAGGAAGAAGAGAAGAAAACTTAGTGGCGTTCTTGGAATTAACTGAAGGCGACTGTAGAGAACCGAGCAAAATGGAGATGTGCTGTTGAAGTCGAAGGGAAGCGCACGGGAATAACAGTATACTTGGCGAGGTTTAATAAGGTATCAGCAGGAAGTCAAACATCAGACCACATGCCAGCAATCTACACTTAAACCACCTAGCAATCAAAGTATCTAATAATTTTTGTTTAATTTGGACCTTTTGTAAAAATGTGCGACTTCTTGACGTACTAATTTTGGAGTTTCCTGTTAGCTAATACGTTTAACTGCAATGGAATATAAATATATGATCGTGAAGAAACTATATCTCTTGAGGAAATTTAAACAAAGTTGTGAATACTACTTATTTTTACGAGTTAATCACGGTTTGATATCAGTTACAGAATCATTGAAAATTAGTGTTGAAGTACTGGACAGCTGTTTCATCTGCCTAGTTTGGGAATCATCGACAGTGTGCACCCACTGCCCGGGGTTCAAATACAAGACCTTCCGGTTACAAGGCAAGCTCGTATGCCATTCAGCCACTAGGACTGGCTCATGAATTCTAACTTCTACCAATTCGTGATTTAGTGCGACCCCAACCATTGTCGCAGGTGGGACATCCATCCTTACACGTGACGTCTGTATGAACCTCACTGGTCATGACTTCTCACTAGAACTCCAGGAAACTCCATCCTGTAGCAAGTCACTAGCGAGCATCAGATTAATTTTCCAAAGTTGATTTGTAAGGGTTAGTTTTGTTTTTATGAGTTGATCACGGATTGATATCAGTTTGGTTGGGGTTGCACTAAATCACGAATTGGTAGAAGTTAGAATTCATGAGCCATTGAATTGGGTCCCAGAAGCTGAATGGTATACGGGCTTGCCTTGTGACTGGAAGGTCCTGGGTTCGAACCCTGGGCAGTGGTTGGGTACTACCAATGATTCCCAAAACTAGGATGAAACAGCTGTCCAGTACTCCAATACTGATTTTGAAAGGTTCCGTAACTGATATCAATCCGTGATCAACTCGTAAAAACAAAACTAACCCTTACAAACCAACTACAGGGAATACTACTTATAATAATAGTAATAATAATAATGGTAATTTAATTTGCACCTTTATGGATAACACTTCACACAGATGCGACAACTCATTACAGCATGGTTTTACAAGGGTGAAAGTAAGGGTTTGAGAAGCTCTATTCTTCATAACAATTGATTGACTTTTCCATCCACCTAATCATGAAAATGATTTTAAGATCATTCATTGAAATCCTGCTAACCTACCACGTTTTCTGCGTTCCAAACTTTTAATGATCATGTTAGCCTTGGCTATTCAAGAATTTAGGTCAGACCTTTGTGTATAAAAGTAGTATGTACAGTCCTTATTTCTACCTTGAGTGTAGAACAAAACGAAGGGATAGAAACAACCACTTATTTTAGGTTCCATCACAAGCTGACATCAGCCAGAGAGTCACTGGGAAACTAGAAACTGTTGGATAGCTGTTTCGTCCTAGCTTGGGACTCTTCAGTGGTACAAGCCCACTTAGGTTTGAACCAACGACCTTCCAGTTACAAGGCGAGCTTGTAGACTCTTCAGCCTATTGGGACTCGATCCGATGGCCAGGTCATGATATGTGGCCAATTCGTGATATATAGCGCAACCACCATCTAATGTCAACGGCGGGTGTAATTTTGCCTGATAAAGCCCGTAGCCAATCAATTCCCTGAAAACTAACACCTGATAATTTATTTATTTATTTATTTCGTGTTGTTTATTTAATCTGTACACCTGTCCTTTGTTATTACGATTGTTAGTATTCTTATTATTTCGAACAGTTTCCGGTATTATTTCACTTGTCATGTTTATTATTTAAATTCAGTATACATTTTACCATGTTTAAGCTTATTACACCAAATTTGTCACCCTACTGCGTAATGTTTTCATTTAACTACTAATTCCACTAACTTTCTGCCACCTTCTAAGACCTATACTTTCTATAAATCATTTCATATGTTAAATAACCTGTTTTGTCGCTTTAACAGCCTGTCTGAATCAGTATTATTATTAATATTTGTTGATTTTATTCCTTTACGTTCTCAGTGAAACAAAAGGCTTCAAACTAGAGCAATTCTAATTTTCAGTAGCAGTACTGTTTATTTTTCAGGGTGAGGTTGCTAGCCTCACCTTCAACTTTCCCTCTTTATCAGCTTAGCGAGGTTTAGGTGTGTGTGCGGTTGGCGGGGGATTCAAACCCTGGACTACATGCGTGGTTGACGAGCATTTCTGTCTCTGAACTGGGGACGCATATAAAGTAATTTAGAGGGTGGTGACAAATAATGACAATGTCACGTGCCAGGTGATACACAACGGAAAACTCAGCGAACCCTTCAAAGTGAATACAGGAGTAAGGAAAGGCTGGCTGGCTGGCTGTCCATTATCACCGATGATATTCTTAATTGTAGTGGACTGCATTATGCGGCAGACCGTGCACGGGAAGCGAGCAGAGAGGAATACGCTGGGTGACCAATAAGAAGACTCAAGAAGATTTGGATTTTGCAGATGATTGATGTCCTATGTCACCCAAACTCATAGACTTGCAGGCGGAAACCGACAAACTGGCTGCAGAGAATGGCAGAGAAGACATGACTCCAGATGAATGTAGAGAAGACGGAGGTGATGAAGATAACCAACCGACCAAACAACAGTGGCCAGCACCAATCACTATCAACGGGAGAGATTTGACAGAGGTTACTTCCTTCACTTATCTAGACCGCGTCGTTTCAGTTACAGGCGACAGCACGGATGAAGATATCAAGGCCAGTTAGAATCGAAAAAGCGAGATACACCTTCATCAATGTGAAATCAGTTTGGAAATCTCCTGCACTCCACGTCAGGATAAAGAACAAGATTCGGATTTTTAACAAAAATGTGAAGTCAATTAGTTCTTCTATCCGGGTCAGAAACTTGGGGAGCATTTTACGAAAAGGATTTCCAACAGGTCACTGCAGACTTTTATCAAGAGCTGCCCTCTTTGATGGCTCTGAGGACGGCTGGACGGCTGGCTGGCCAGAAAGAATTAGCAACAAGCAATTCTTCAGTTGAACAAACCAACAGGCGATAGCCTACTGCTCAATAAATATGTAAGAGAAAATGGAGATGAATCGTGCATACGTTGAGGAGACCATCAATACATCGTGTGTGGCACAGATCAGTGCTCGAGTGGAATCTCAATGGGAGACGACGAATGGGTCATCCTAAGATGACATGGAGGAGATTGTGTAGAGAGTGTAAGGATTAGTCTTGGACTCAGCTGAAGAGGATAGCAGAGAATAGAACAAAGTGGAGATGTGTTGTTGAAGCACCATGTTCCACTGGAAACCCAAGGGAATAATAATGATAATAATAAAAAAGACAAATGATAAGGGTGATGTCAGCAGGTGCATGCAGCCTAGGGAGGGGAAAAGGAATGTCTGAAATAGCTGAAATACCCAAATAGGTATGAATATTACCAAAAAGATGGTTCAGTAGGGATTTTTCAAACAATTATCCTGTTACACTTAAAACGCTACAATAGAAATTACTAAACACCTTACATCTTACATCTTCTTGTTGTCTTCTTACAGAAATATATTACATAACTTAGAAGAACAAATTGCACAATTATGTCATGATGCCCAAAGAAAACGTCAAGCTTTACAAATCTATGAAGAAATTCAAAATATACGTAAACGTTTGGAGTATCCACCGACGGCTAGTTCTCCACCGTGTCCAATGATACCGGCAGGAATTATTCGTGAACCGACTATCTTCTAGTTTTTTTTAAAAATCCAACCATGACTTCATCAGTTCTATGCATCTGTATTTTGTGAAATCTTTGGATGAATTTTCATCTCTTGACGGATACTGTTATTGTTATTGTAATTTTCTTAATTTAATTTTTATTTTTTGGTGTAGTTAAATTGTTTATTACTTTTTAATTTCATTACTTTTTATTAAATCATTTATTTATTTCATTTATTTTTTGGTTATAAATAGTAACGATGTGTTAACTTACTATATTTATGTGTATCTATCCATGTATGATCAACACAGCGAGAGGGAGATGGAGACAGAAAGCGAGGAAACCTTCTTTTGCGGTACTTTTACTTATCTGTGATATTTCCTGACTATTTTCTGACAAAATAATGACAGAAATGACAAAGAAGAGACTGTCAATCCCTCCGTCCTCACTCACTGACTCATTCACTCTGTAGTCACTATTTGTTGACCCCCTCTATTATTCTTTTCAAACAAATAGTGTCAATGTTGTCATTATTGTTAAATATTACTTTGTGATTCAACCAAGTGATCTCACTAGATATGTCTTTCGAAAAAGTAATATAGATACATATGCATATACAACTGTAAATCTTTTAGCTTACTATTGTCATGATAAAATATAGTCAATGAATAACCTATTTGTGTGTTCAATGTTCAGTGGTACATTTAAATGTATGTTGAACATTGAAAACTCTACTTTGTTTGTTTTAAATTAAAGGTCTAACAAGAGCGGGAAGAATGAAAACCAACAGTAATTAGTGTTATGCATCTAGTCTTTTGTTTGGTATAGACTGTCAAGTTTGCAATGTAGCCACCAACAAGCTAGGTGGCTCATCATCATCATCATGGAGCACTGTGAATTGCGGTCATTAGATGGTTAGAGATAATTGGCTATGAAGCCTTTGTTATGATCGTTAATACAATTGATAGTTTGCACTAACGAACTTCTCATCTAATGGATTTGCGAACTTACTGTTCTATAAGCACTGTTGGCAGTAACAATGACACGATACTATATCACTAAACTAGCGATGCAAGAAGACGGACTGTTGACATAGAGAACTTTTTACAGTCTCGAATCAACAGCGTAAAGGGTTGATAGCAATTGCGTATACAAATACATTTGTTTTAAATGACCTTGAGAGACACTAATTACATTGATAAAGTAAAACAGTCAACAGCCAATAGGATTCCAGGGTCATAAGTTGGGAGGGGGGATACAAACATCACTTTTAAAGATAAATGTAATATTTTAGAAAAATTAGATTTCTCTAACAGTCTTATACCTAGGTTTGATGCTTCAGAGGAATAAACCGTCAAATGGGGTAAACCAGACGTAAGTTCAAGGGTTACAAATAACAAACAAATAATTGTGGTGATTAAATTATAACGATGATGTAGAGAACGATTATCAGGTAACAGCGAATCTAATTAAGTGGAATGAACAGGATTGCTTGCGTAAACCTAGGTTAGTGACACCAACCATTTGCGAGGACATCACCTCAAGGTTCAAAAACCACGGTCGAATCGTCTGCGTCTGGAGATTCGTTTTTCGCATCGAAATGTGAACACGTCGTATCAGCGCCATCCGTCGATTTATTCAAGGCGAGATTGGACCTCCTATGTGCAACAAATCGAAAGGATTAACACAGGCATATAGCCTACTATCCTAAATAAATTGTAAACTGTAAACTAATAGACATAATAAGAAAGGAACGTCATGAAATCGTTAAAAGTGTAAATTTAGACGTCTGTCAGCGAAACGAAGGAAAAAGAAAGAGAAATTGGGATGGGAATTTCAAGTGGTAATTCTTTTTTGGAGAGTTTGTTGTCTTTACTGTCGACAAAGCTGATAGACATACCGCCCTTTTTATTATAGCTCGATTCCACACGGTATTTTCGGTACAACTATGGAATTTTTCAGCATGTGATATCGGTAGCCCAAATTTAGCAGGCCGACCATTGATATCAGGTGTGCGTCGGCCGGAGATCGAACCCCGGATCATGTACATGTTTGGTGAGCGTTCTAACCGCTGTAATACCGACGCAGAGACCACAGAGACCATTTCATCCGATATTAATTGCTACCGCTCTTTAATCTTCTTCTGGATGGGTCGTATTCATGATGAAATTTACTACTTAATGATGAAGGCATCCCCAAAACCTCGACACAAGAATACAGGAAAAAAAGATACACCGTTAGTGTGGAGAGCTTTACTGTCTCATATCAACAGCGAAAATTGTTGACAACGTTTGTGCATATAGATTTGCCTTAAATGACCATGAGACGTACCAACCACATTGTTTAATTAAAACTGTTGATAACCAATAGGATTCCAAGGTCATAAATGGGGAGAGGGAAATACAACCAGCAATATAAAAATAATTGTAGTATTTTAGGAAAATTAAGTCTATATAACGAATTCACAGGTAGAATAAAAAATATTAACACCGAAGATAAAATTATGATATCTTTGCATCTAACATCTCTTTTCACAAATTTACCTCTAACTGAAACGGTTAATTACTTCTGTGAACAAGTCAATCAATATTAGGGACTCAATAGAAATCTTTAAAGGATTGTTCCTAAAGTGTACCATGAATGTGGATTTTAAATATGATGATGAACTCTATAGACAAGCAGATCGGATGACAATTGGCTTTCCTTTGAGCAGTCCCATATTAGCAGATTTCTTTCTTAGCACACTGAAAAAAGTGGTTCTTTAAACAACCTTATATCAGAAAATTCTCATTCTATTGGTTATCGAGATATGAATGATACATTCATCCTGTTTGAAAATGAATAGGACGCAGACGAAATAACATCTCGATCCAATGAAGTATTTAGAGGCTGAGAGTGTTGACATTCACAGGTAGTAGAATGTATACTGACGCAAGATTTAATACCCACAACTTCTATGGTGTCCGTTCCGCATAGATCAAAGGCAAAGTAAAACAACAAAATTGGTCATCCAAATTACTAATTATATTTAGGGAGCGAATCGGAGTGCAAGATGATTGCTTAACTAGCTAGGGATCGTGCAAGAATGAACAATACTAACATGATGGCGTACCAAATAGCTTGGATGCTTGATCGTAAGCCTTCAGCTAAACAAGTTGACTTAAACAGTGAGAGTCAGCATCCAGTGTTTATTGATGAATGCTGTGGCTAACAATTCTGGGGAATCACCTACCGCTACAAATACATTCAACTATCAAATTTACATGTGAAGAAGAATCTCAAAGGAGAATGGACTTTCTAGACGTCCTGCTGACAAAGTGATCGGGCGATAGTATAGAAAGGGATTTGCATTAGAAAAGTATATACATTTTAACAGCTTTTTTCTTCTCCAATTTAGAGGAAATTTGGTTAAGACCCTTAGGTATAAGCTTATAGCTGTTATTTGAGAAGATGCGAATGAAGATGAACTTTAGTTTGCATACGACAAATTCACCAATGAAAACAGCAATCCTGAGAAGTTATATCATGAAACACATGGCCAACAGAGTAGATAACAATTCTTCTGTATCTTTTGACAGAAAGTCTCTGTAAATTCGACTACAACTCAAAGGTAATATATCAAGTGAAATTAATTACCAACAGGTTAGGGAAATTGATCCAAACAACGTTTAATGCAAGTAAGCTGGAACTCGTACTTTTCGCAAAACTGCTTGCGATACCGTAAGGGGAAGGTGAAGTACCTTGGCCAGCTATCTCTTATTGTATGTACCAGTTGAACTGCTCCTGTGGAGCCAGTATTATTCAACCTAGTAGCTTTAGGAACTTAATTTTTCCAGCTTGGGAACACCTGCCAGTGTATGTCTAAATAAAGGTGTTGTGAAAACTAACAGAAGTTCTTCTTTATTAGATCACCTCCTACAAACAGGCTATAAAGCTAGTAAGCATTGAAGAGGCTTTTTCTATCACCTACCGGGTATTGAGTAAATTAGAACAAAACATATAAGTGAACGATACTGTTGTCTTCAATTAGACCTTCTTCACGCTTTACTCTAATTTACATAGATTTATATATAAAAATTTTAAGTATAGACAGTGATTTGTGGATCGAGTAATAATAATAATAATAATGATAGTAGTAATAGTAATGTGGTAAATGTTTTAAACGTCATCAATAACGATGATTATAATGATAACAAGGTTTATGCAGGCGAGGCGATAAGAATAACGAAGGTAGTAATATGTGTATATGTAGATAATTCAATCAGTGTGTGGTGGCCGAAAAACATATCAAATTAAATGTTCACCGAAAAATAAGGAATCCAATGAAAATCGTGGTTGTTATATGAGATCGAAAAGGACTAAACCTTGGACCGCACGCAACGAGCGAATCTGTCTCTCTCTCTCTCTAGCTGCTCGCTCATCACATCTGCCGACCAACTCTGTCTCACACTGATATAAGTATAAACTTGGGCACTGTGGTAGAGTGTAACTCCATTATGGTCAAGATTTTATTTGGATAAATCACACAGTGTTACACAGTAATATTAACTGATGACAACGTTTTGAGCACAAATTATTGCTCATAATCATATAAAGTTACTCAAACAACTTGATATGATTATGAGCAATAATTTGTGCTCGAAACGTCATCAGTTAATATTCTGTCTCACACTGATCGACACATCCACATTAAGATATTTTGCTCCAACCTGCTTTTCTCTACGCTGGAGATCTCCGATGGTTGATATCTCTAAGGTGTAGTTGAGGATTTGCATAATCAACAAAAGGACAATTTCATCCGTATTATTTCGTACGTCTATATTTTGAGTATTTTGTGACTATTATAGTGTTTTTCAATATCCATGGTAAGCTGTTTAATAATTCGTACCAAAGGCCGTAATTCACATCAAAGTTTTGTTTTTTACTTATGAACACAACCAAGTCGTTACATGCCTATTCAAGCTGTACTTCTAATGAAAACTGGAAACGTGTTACTTTGAACCAGTTGATGAAAGGTGGCAGGGATCACAAGTGAATAATTAGAAGTTAGGCGGTTGATTGTGACTAGAAGTGGAATCTAGGCTGCATATTTCGTCCCATTTGAGACTCGTCTAACAACTGGACGTACCTGCTTTCCCCAGTGAATGATGATGTTCTCACCACCGAGGCTCGAATCCAGTGTCCTTAGTCTCAAATGCCGTAGCGTTATCTATTAGACCGTTTGGGTTACGAGAGCCACCTCTTGTGTAACTGGTATTATTAATTATTTAATTCAATTGAGATCTTACCATCGATTGATTGGACCGAAGTGCTCAGTCTCAGGTTGACATGTTGGCTCCTTGTGCAGATGCTTCAGTGATGTCTGGTGATGTATTTGAAGTCAGTTGGTTGATGGTAATACCATCACTCATTGGGGAATGCAGGTACATTCACGAAGTCAATAATAAACGTATTAGTGAGCATCTTCCTCCATGGTTCAGAAAAAGGCAAATAGAATCAATAAGAAGTTCTATTTTGATTGATTTAATCGATAGCGGTCACCATGTGGACAGAAGAAGTGACTTCAGAGTTATCTGTCGCATTCCATAGGACCTTTCAAATGGAATTCAAACCCACCTCTTACACATAGTCTGTACTATGGGAACTAATTCGAGAGAACAATCCTAGTGTCTTTGCATACAACAGGAGAAGTCTGTTCTACCTTTGTCTCTCTCTCTCTCCATTGGCCTAGGTAAATTCTCACTAAAACTCTCTTACCCTTTCTTCTTTTCGATTTCCTTAGTACTTTTATGATATTTGTTAAACCTCTGATTATCTATCCACTTCACCTTTAGTATTACATAACTTTTAGGATTTGACCTAATTATTTATTGATTGAATTGTCTACATATACACATATTACTTACTACCTTGGTTATTCTTATAGCCACCTGCATGAACCTAATTATCATTTTTTCTGCTTTCATTACAATCATCGTTATTACTGACGTTCAAAACACTTGACACATTATTAATATAACTATTTGATCCAAAAAATCACCGTCATTGGTTAAATTAATTTTTTATATATAAATCTATGTAAATCAGAGTAAGGCGTGAAGAAGATTTAATTGAAAACAACAATATTGTTCGTTAATATGTCTTGTTCCAACTGTGATAATCGGAATATTTAAAGATTTGAAATCATGAATGTTGTTGATAACAGCAGTTCTTGATTGGTTACAGGATTTCATCATGAGTTGACATTAGTTAGAGAACCATTAGAAAACCTGGGAGTACTGGACAGCTGTTTCGTCCTAGTTTGGGACTCTTCATCAGTACGCACCCACCGGGATTCGAACCCAAGACCTCCTGGTTACAAGGCGAGCTCGTATACCATTAAGCCACTGGGACCCGATCCAATGGTCCTTGAATTCTAACTCCTACCGATTCTCGACATAGCGCAACCTCTAGCCAATGTCTTCGGCGAGTATTTGTCCTCACACCCGACCTTCTGCAGCCTACTGGTCATGACTTCTCAATAGGACCCCAGGTAACTACCTACCTGAATAGGGCAAGTGGCTAGTGAGCATCACATTGATATCAATGTCGTGACCAGTAGAGTGCAGCTGGTCGGGTGTGAGGACAAATACTTACCGAAGACACTGGCTAGCGGTCGCGCAATGGCGTGGATTGGCAGAAGTTGGAATTCATGGGCTGGCCACTGGATTGGGTCCCAGTGACTTAATGGTATACCAGGTAGCTCTGCTTGTAACCAGAAGGTCCTGGGTTCGAACCCCTGCAGTGGGTGGGTACTGATGAAGGGTCCCACACTAGGCTGACGAAACAGCTGTCCAATATTCCCAACTGGTTTTCCAGTGGTTCTCTAACCAATGTCAGCTCATGATGAAATCCTGTAATCAAGCAAACACAATCCCTACAAACCAAAACTTGAAAAGAAATTCTTGAATTATTATGTGCAGTTTAAACAAAATCGTGACAAACTGCATATACATCTCTGATTTACTTTTTTAAATATTCCGGCTTTTGTAGAAATTTTTTAATCGTCTTCTAAATGTTCATCAAAACTGTAAAATAGAATTGAACAATAAACCACATATGACTGGTAAAACAAAAACTAAAACCAAAAATAATTACTATGGGCAATTCTGGTTAAAAACAAACGTGATGATGGCGATAATGGTCAGTTCTGTCATCAGAACTGTTAACTGAACCATTCAGTTTTCAATCTATACAAAAGACAATATATTGTGCTCAATGTGATTTCACATAGCACACACACACATACAGACAACGCAAAGTCATCTGAATGCTGATGTCAAATATAAAAATGCTGCAGTAAGCTTTCTGTATACTGTCAACACGCAAAAACTTAAGGACACAATCACACAGGACATTTTCACTGCAACTGTCAGAGCAAAGCAGGAAACACTACGTGGCACCACTGAGGAATCATCCGTGGAAGACCATTGGAACTCTCTGAAGGTAATTTTCAACGAAACGTGTTCAACGGTTTTAGGAAGAAAGAAGAAACAAGACAAGGAATGGCTCTCAACGGACACTTGGAAGCCAGTAGAGGAGAGGAGAAAGGTGAAAGAAAAAATGATTCAATGCAAAGATGGACAAGAGAAAGAGACGCTGAGCTCAACTTACACAGCACTGGACAAAGAAGTGAAGAAGAGTGCCAGGAAGGACAAAAGACAATTCTACGACAACCTGGCTACTGAAGCTGAGAAGGCAGCAGGCAAAAGGGACCTGAGGACATTATATCAGATAACCAAGTCTCTATCCGGGAAGAGATCAACACAAGTGAAACCTATAAAAGACAGCCAAGGGAACCCAATTACCAAAGAAGAAAGACAGATTAAACAATGGGCGGACCACTTCAAAGGACTCTTGAACCGACCACCACCTACAACCCGTCCAGAAATACCAGCAACAGCACGTACACAACTGCAAGTTGACACCAATCCTTCAACAAAAACTGAAGTCATGAATGCAATCAAGCTTCTGAAAGCTGGAAAAGTAGCTGGACCAGATGAAATACCCCCGGAAGCACTGAAAGCGGACCCAGAGACGACAGCAGATATGCTGACTCCATTATTGCAAAAGATCTGGAAAGAAGGAAAGGTGCCTACTGACTGGAGGAAAGGTTACCTAATGAAACTACCAAAGAAGGGCGACCTAGGACTCTGCAAGAACTGGCGAGGAATCATGCTCCTGTCGACGCCAAGTAAAATCCTGAGTCGCATCATCCTGGAGAGAATAAAGGACGCACTGAATACAGAACTCCGACCAGAACAAGCTGGATTCAGGAAAGGCAAATCATGTTCTGACCAAATCGCAACTCTACGTCTCATCATCATAGAACAAAGCATGGAATGGCAATCAAATCTCTACCTCAATTTTATAGACTTTGAGAAGGCCTTCGACAGCGTTGACCACGAAGTAATTTGGAAACTACTCGAGTACCACGGCGTACCCCAAATATTCATCAACCTTATTCAACAGCTGTACGACGACAGCACATGTCAAGCGATTCACAACGGAAAACTCAGCGAAGCGTTTGGAGTAAACACAGGAGTCAGACAAGGGTGCTTATTATCACCAATGATATTCCTAATTGTGGTGGACTGGATTATGCGTCAGACAGTGGGAAACGAGAAGACAGGGATATCCTGGACCGACGTGAAGAACCTAGAAGACCTGGATTTCGCGCGTGGATGATTTATGTTTGATGTCACACAAAATCGAAGACTTACAAGCGAAAAGCGACAAACTGGTCGAAGAGGCTGGCAGCAAAGACAGGACTCCAGGTGAACATAGACAAGACGGAGGTCATGAAAATAACCAACCAACAACAGCAGCAGCATCCAGTGCCAATCACCACCAACGGGAGGGAATTGAAAGAGGTTACTTCATTCACTTATCTAGGGAGCATTGTCTCAACCACAGGAGGAACGGACGAGGATGTCAAATCGAGAATCGGGAAGGCGAGAAACACATTCATCAACCTGAAACCAATCTGGAAATCTTCCACTGTCACTCAGCATCAACAACAAAATGATTCGGATTTTCAATACAAACGTCAAGTCAGTCAGTCAGTTCTTCTATACGGATCAGAAACTTGGCGGATCACAAAGAATATTTCCAACAGCCTGTTGCAGACCTTCATCAACAGCTGTCTTCGCTCTATACTACTGAAGATCAGATGGCCGGAAAGAATCACCAACAAGGAACTATGGGAACAAACAAAACAAGAACCAATCGCCCAACAAATATGCAGGAGAAAGTGGAGATGGATTGGACACTCGCTGGGGAGGCCGTTGGGTGACATCGCGCGTCGGGTGGAACCCGAAAGGGAAGCGGCGAGTGGGACGTCAGTGCAAGGGTGACATGGAGGAGATCGTGTGATGAGGAACTGAAACAGTATGGATTAACATGGATGCAAGTGAAAAGTACAGCAGAAGACAGAAGCAAGTGGAGACGTGCAGTTGAAGCCCTTTGTTCCACTAGGAACCCTAGGGAACAATAATAATAATACTGTCAATCTCAGGGTGAATAAATACGGTCTATTTGTCGTTTTTATAACTTGCTTTGTGTTAAGTGACCTTGAAATGTTTAGCTACTAATGTCACTGTATATTGTGTTTCGTCAGTACAAGACTTAGCCAATGAAAAAAGTACCACATGAAAATCAATGTGAAACGTCGGCAAAGATCAAGACTCAAAATAAGTAATTCAACTGACTTCGACTCCTGTATCTACTGGGAATAGTATGCCTGTAATCAATATTCGTCACAGAGAATAAGCAGAGTGAATGGTTTCCGGTAATAACTATCTCCATTACTGTTTGCCTTGAGAGTTTCCCTGGGCAGATTCACTGCTTTTGAAGGTATACCAGAGTACACATCGAGTGGCTCTATGTCCGAAATTCCCATGATATAAACATATACCACGGTTTCTCGTAGGCGTTTTAGATATCTGCAGTGAAAAAAAGAGTATCTTCGATACCGTAAACCACTACGTTGTATTTGGAGATTGGAAATAGTTGCTTTCATTTCTGACATTTGTTTTGTCAGAGCTGTAAAGATGGTTAACACAGGTATTTCCGCTGTAGACATAGTTGACAGGGGTAGCTCACCACGTACAGATACGTTGAACAATGAGGAGTTAAGGGATACATCGATTATTTCATCTACCATATCCAATAAATCCTCTAAGTGTAGGACTTATACATAATGCTTAAAAGTTGTTGAATATTACGTGGTAATCTTTGCAACCACATTTGCTTTAAAGTCGCTTTGTCTAGCTTATACGTTCCAGTAAGCTGGTGATGAAGTAGCTGAAACGATCTTCTTGTACCTAAGTCACTCATCACGATCAACTTTCGGATGCATCACCCACCAGACAAGCTCGTTCTCTCAATCATTACCATTTTTAGTTTGTCATAAACACGACCTTCAAGAACATCATCAATTAAATCAGCAACTTCTATAATAGCATCCCTAGGTAATGCTGCCACTACTTAGAAGATTGAGATCCTATACCTACCTCTCTCCACGAATACGGATTTAATGACTACAAACCAGATTTTCAGGTTGTTAAAACTATAAAGATCTACAATCACGCGGATTGCACAGTCCTATGTCTCTTCATCCTGCTTATTACCAGACAACTCATGTGAATCTGTGGGAGGATATCATGGTGAATACACAGAGACAAAAGTGCAATCACAAAAGTTATAATATATATGCGCACTCTAAGATAGCTATGTGATTATAGACTTGCTATTGGACTAATCAATAAATTTGTGGGGAACTTAACAATAAACTCAGGAATTATATGAAATTACTAATGACAGTAAGTCAAGTTACAGTAGGATTAAGTCCACTTTCTACAAATTTGACAATATACGCCGCATATACAATTCACGTCTTGTTTTTCAACAGCGTTTTCTTCACTGTAGGTTTTGCCTAATGCGTTGGGTTCTGGAACAGTCTTTGGATGAGAATGAGAATTTCCTGCAATTTCTTTAGTCTGTAACCAGATAATTAACTGGTATGGCAAACAGGTGCGTCTGTGGCACAGCAGTAGAATGCTCGCCGACCACGGATGTGGTCCGCCGTTAGACCCTCTGCCGGCAAGGCACTCCTTTACCTCACTAAGCCAGTAATAAGACTGTTAAAGAAGGAAGGTTGTGCATGAGACTAGCAACCCCATCCTATAAAAATAAACACCATTGCTACCAAAACTTCAAGCCTCTAGATTGAAGCCCTATGTTCCACTGGGAACGTAAAAGAATAAAAAATGGCCAACAGATGGTCATAGAGGCAGCGAAGGCTAAGCATGAACAAAGACTGAAACAAAGGCTATACAAAATGTGTCATTTTTTGGACTCTCAGCGGTAACTATACTCACCCTGGACTCCATAAGTTGAGAGTGTTAGGAAAGGAAGGCAGATGAATTCAGGAAACTGTGAATCCTTTCTAACGGGAATTGTCGAAGATATGTGTCACATATGTGAAAAAATTACCTACCTGGAGAACAGTTTCAAGTTCAATTACGAACCGACATAGCTTAGAGTACCGTAAAACACAGCTGTTTCGTCCAAGTGAGAGACTCTTCCGCAGTACACAGCAATGTTCTTACTGGGGATCAAACCACAGACCTTGAGGTTACTGGAGAAGCCTATTGATCATTCAGCTTATGGAACCGATCTCAAAGCCAATGAATTCTAACTGTTTAAGAACACGGAAGTCAGCAAAGAGACCTCTTTTCGTAAATTCGATTCAGAGCTGTACAGGTATTTCGAGGGCATGGGGTGGGCTGGTTATATATACAATATTTAATTGACAGTAGATAGCAGAGGTGTGTTGTTAATCAGTAACAAAATATATCAAAGTGTATAAGGAGTAATAATGTTCGAAAAGTTGTGAATAGTCTTATGTAATGGAGAGGATTGACAGCTAATAAGTTAACTGACGAACAGTCATCAAGAAGTAATCAATAGAAAACTACCAAACAAAGGACTGAAAATGGGTCATGAAAATAAAAAAAATTAAAAAATTAAAAGGACTACATTGAGTGCATTTTACAATTGTTAAGGAAAACAAAACTTGACATTAGGAATACGGCAGTAAAACAGGCTAGATAAGACACAAAGTTCAGGATTTTCCCTAAAGCTTCAGCAATATGAAGAAGACATAGGCAAAACAATTTTGAACGGCCTGGTCGTACTTTATGTATGACTCAATGAAGTCTCTTCTGATGTTGTGTGACCAGTAATAATTATAATAATACGCACCGGAATTTGGCTGTAGACCATCCCGTGTTCTCCTGCTACCAACTATGCTGGAAAGTGTTCATGAACGCATCTAGGCAATGTCGTGAGGGTAGAGCTTATGTTGTTATCTCCACTGGACTGGCAAATGCATATTGAAGCTGCCAACACAAAGATCGTATTTTTGACGTTTCGGTGAACAAAAGCATGCGTCGAGAAGATGAAATATAGAGATTCAGCGAAGAATGTTCTTCGAATTTCTCTTGACAGAAAGCTTCACAGAACTTCATTAATTGTATCTTCTTTGAATTCCATCCCTAAAATTGGTTTTTTCTTTGGCACATCCAGGTTTCATGAAGTATCGTTCTTTCTCTTAGACGTCTGACGATGAAACAGGTTGGATATCCATTTTTGATTAAAGAGCTCCTGAAAGATTCTAACTTATTCTGATTCCTGGTATATATAAAATGCCACCACCAGCCAACGTCATCGGCGGTTATTTGTCTTCACACCGGTAATCATATAAGTAATTTTATAGTGATTCAGTCTAACTCAGAGCTCAAATTATTCCAGGAAATTTGTAACATCCATGCTCTGGATACTTACGATTTTAGTCGGATATGAAGAGAGGGCCAGTAGTTACTTTTATGAATCGCTATCATCTCAGAGTGTTCCAGTATTTACCTCTGATAGCTTTAGTGGATAATCTTGAAAGTTGCTTTTATGTCACTCAAGCCAATGATTCATATGAATTAATTATATGTTTGATCATGAGCTGACGTCAGTCAGAGTACCGTTGGACAACCATGGAGTAATTAACAGTGGTTTTGTCCCAGTTTAGGACTCTTCGGCAGTACACAGCCAACGGAGTTCGAAACAAAGACCTTCTGGCCACAAAGCAAGCTGGTAGACCATTCAGCCACGGGAACTCGACGCACTCATTCATGAATTACAATTTTCGCCAATTCCTGGTATGTAGTGCAACCATCAGCCAGTGTTACAGGCGAGTAACTGCTTTCTTACCTGACTTGATGGGTCTCACTGGAACTCCAAGTAAGTTCCTGTGTAGAGTCAGTCATGTTACACACGAGTTCTAGTTATGGCCATTACCGATCAAACAAGATTATTGATTATTTTGCTTCAGTTAATCTGTTGACTGACTGGTAAACGTTTTGCTGAATATTCTGACATTTATAAACTTTATTCTGTATAGGATCATGAGAAATCTGTGAATATATCAGTTATTCAGTTATTCCTTAGGATGAAATATATTACAGAAATTTGAATAATTGATGTAAACGGATCGAGTAATTAGATTAAAGGTTGATTGTAAAAATAATATATTTGCTGTATAAGTTTTGTGTATGTGGGAACTTGGTTGATTTCAAAATGAATTTAGCGGTATTCAGCCATGATGAGTTCAGTGGTAGAACCGAGGATCTTCATGATACAAGTCCAATAGAATATTGAGAACTGATACAAGTTAGAAGTCAGTGGACGTTGAACATTGCCCCACCACTGGCAGAACAGTAAACGTGATCATCTTTCAGCCAGCAGGTTCTGTGTTCGAGCCCCGGTACGGTGATAAGTGCTTACTGCTGAAGAGTCACAGATTATGACGCAATATCTACCCAGTACTCTAATTTTGCAATGGTTTTCAAACTGGTTTATTATCTTCAGGAAATCAAGGATAGGGAATCATCATACATAACAGTGAAGACAGGACTTCAAGTGAGCAGATAGAAGGTGGATGCTATGAAGACACCTAATTAGTAATAGCAGACATCCATCACCGTAAACTAGAAAAAATCTGTAGAAAGTCATGTCTTTCATTCCCCTGGGCAACATCGCTTCAACCAGGATCGTCGTAAAACGCATTTCTATCAGGCCACTGCTGAGTGACCTCGATACTGAAGATCTAACGGCCGGTACGAAAGAATCTCTAAGAAGAATCTAGAAGATTTGAACTTAGCGGAGGACTTATGTCTAATTTCATTCAAATTCGACGATCTAGATGGGAAAACCAACAAGCTGACAGAAGAAGCAGCGAAGATGCAACCTTAAGTGAACATAGGGAAGACACAGGTGAACAACAACAAGCATCAATCACTGTCAACGGGAAAAATTTGGAACAGGTCACTTCTCCCAAGTCAAAGACAGCCAGTATCTGAAAGGTAAGGCAAACTTTCATCATTGTGAAATCTTCTGTACTCTGCATAAAGAACAAGATTCGAATTTTCAGCAGCAGTCTTAAGTCAGTTCTTCTAAATGTCAACATAAAGTCAATCCCCATTTAGACATTGAGAAAGTAAAAGGAGTGAGCTTTCTAATTAGATCCTCATCTCTGGCTCAAATCTTCATTTTTCCAAAACTATGTATTATGCAATCCTCTTGTTGTAACCACTTTTACCCTTTAATTGTGTTTATTAATTTTTTTCGTTAATTATCAATCCTACTCCCTTGACATGTTGATACTGACAAACATATCGCCACTTGATTGGTAAAATGTTGTGTATTGTATATATATTAGAGTAGAGCCACAGATGAACATCCAATTAAAAAGTAAATATTTCTTCGCTCAATCCTTTTGCCTTCTTTATTTGTTAGAGATTTGTAGCGTTGCAAAAAGCGTTTCCAAGAGGCTACTTCAGGCTTTTATCAACAGCTGTCTTTTGTGGCTCCAGAGTGAAGACCAAATAGCCGGTTGGGAAGAATTATTATTATTATTTCCTTTAGTTCCTAGAGGAATATAGGGCTTCAGCCATGCGTCTCCATTGCGTTCGGTTCTCTGCTAGAGTTTTCACCTGGCTCCAAGTCTGCCCATACGCTTTCAATTCTTCTTCACATGATCTCCTCCAGGTCACCCTTGGACGACCAACTCGTCGCTTCCCTTTCGGGTTCCACTCGAGGGCTTGTCTAGTGATGTCACTTGCTGGTTTCCTCAGAGTGTGGCCAACGAATACAAGTATTGGTTGGGAAGAATTAGCAACAGGTTACTCTGGCGACAACCAAATCAAGGACCTAACTCCCAAAATATATGAATGTGGAAATGGAGATGGTTTTGGCATGCGCTGAGGAGATCTTTGAGCGATGTCAGGCGCGCAAATGAAACCTGAATGAGAAACAACAAGTTGGGTGTAGTTCCCAGTATGTGACATATGGAGGAGAGGACAACTCATGGGCAGTAGTGAAGGCAGTTGAAAAAGACTGCAAAGTTAAGCAATAGCGTCCCGAGGGATGCGAACGCCCGAATTACCTAGAACGCATGCTAATCTTTGATTAGGGAGACCTGTCATTACTACAGCGCAAATATGAACTCTTTCACCAACCAAGGAGCGAATTTCACGCAGATGACGTTTCCACGTACTCTATCGATAATGTGTTAATAGCTCTATAGGGTTAGGATTAGGACAAGTGTTATAGTTAGGGTTCGAAACAAGGTTAGGGTTAGGGTCAGGATCAAAGTCGGAGTTATGATTGGGGATAGATTTAGGTTCGTTGTTATTTATTTTAATTTGTTTAATTATCCACATTTTGCCGGTAGGTAGTCGTCGATTCTCATCCTGGAAGCCATAGTAATTCAGCCGAGTGCTTTTGAGGGAAGACTGCAGAACAGTGTAAGAGCGATAAATGGGTCACAAAACAAGCCCACCTTAAGTCTCCTCGGTGAATACATGTGCAGAAACTAGTTTAACTCAGCAACTGATACTCCTCATCATAATTGGGACGTTATTTTTAGTCATTTCAGAGAAAGATTCCCTGTTTAATGTTTTTGTCTGCATTTTCTTGTAAATAAACGTCAGTCTTTGTGCAAAAGTCATTTGTTTTTATGGTTGACTGCCTCAAGGTCACTCGTGCGTACCCATCCCTTGGGACGCTATTGTTTAACTTTGCCATAATTGTTTGAATTTATCAAAAATGAATTCTTATCATCTGAGCTGATTGATGGAGGGAAGTTTGAAAGTCATACATTTAATAACACTTAATGATTACAATAAGCTGATGAAAGCAATAAAATAAAGCGCATTTAATTTAGTCTTCCTCTCTCTGTTTGTGCATCTATCCATCTATGTACTAGCCATAATGAAAATACCATAGATTAACTAAACAACAGAGTCATGTGATTTTCTAAATACGCACATTTTTTTGGTTTTCTCTTATCACGTGATATCGGCTGCTTCTTTCCTTCTTCACAGAATATGTATGCCTACCTTTTCATACAATGCATAATGGAAGACATTTTGGTACTTCATTCTCGTTAGTATTATTATTAGTACTATTTTGGTTTATTCATTAACCTACTTTTTAATTACTTGTTTGAATGTGTGCCAGAGAAGAAACAGATGAAATATTGCAGCATGCGTATACATTTCAATGTTCAATTGACTTGTTTTACTTGTCTTGATGCTACATATTTGTTAATATTTTTGAAAGGAGAAAAATTTATTCCCCTGTGGTATTTAAATTGATAATTTATTATTCAAGTATTGGTTTGTAGGGATTATGTTTGATTGGTTACAGGATTTCATCATGAGCTGACATTGGTTAGAGAACCATTGGAAAACCAGCTGGGAGTACTGGACAGCTGTTTCGTCCTAGTTTGGAACTCTTCACAGTACGGAACCACCGGGGTTCGAACCCAGGACCTTCTGGTTACAAGGCGAGCTAGCTCGTAGACCATTGAGTCACTAGGACCCTATCCAGTGGCCCATGAAATCTAACTTCTGCCAATTCACGATATAGCGCAACCGCTAGCCAATGTCTTCGGGGGCGAGTATTTGTCGTCACACCCGACCTGCTGCACCCTACTGGTCACGACTTCTCCCTGGAACCCCAGGTAGCTACCTACCTGAATAGGGCCAGTCGCCAGTGATTATCTCATTTATATTCAAGGACGAAACAGCTGTCCAGTACTTCCAGGTTTTCCAATGGTTCTCTAACCAATGTCAGCTCATGATGAAATCCTGTAACTAATTTATTATTGTTATTATTATCATTCCTTTGGGTTTCGAGTGGAACACAGTGATTCAAAAACACATCTCCACCTCTCCTCTTCAGCTGAGCCCACGACTAACCATAACCTCTCATTACCTCCTCCCCACATAGTCGTCACTTCCCATTGGGATTCCACTCGAGCGATGGCCTGGCTGGTGTGCGACTTCATTCAACGATCTTTTCAGCGTGTAGGCAATCCATCTTCATTTTCTCACACATAATCGTTGGGCGATTAGCTTTTGGTTGGTTTGTTGCCTGAGTGTTTTTGTTAATAATTCTTTTTGGCCAACCGGTCATTTGAACTGAAGTATGGAGCTAGCGAATTGGGCAGCTGTCGATAAAAGTGTGTAGTGACCTTGATATAAGAATAGAACTTGTGCACTTTGATATGATTATGAGCAATAGATTGTGCTCGAAATGTGGTCATTCGTAAATATTACTGTATAACACTGTGAGACTTAATCAAAATAAATTTTACCCACAATGGAGTCTCCAATGACCTGTTGGAAATCCTTTTCATGACGCGCACGCCCGCCAAGTTTCTGACCCTTATAGAAGAATTGACTGACTTCACTTTTTTGAAAATCAGAATCTTGTTCTTTGTGCTAAGGCGTGGTGCGGAAGGTCCCTGAACTGGTTTCAGGCTGATGAAGGCGTATCTTGCTTTTCCGATGCTGCCTAGCTTTGACATCTTCATCCTTTCCATGCATGGCTGAAACGATGTTTCCTAGATAAGTGGAGGATGTAAGCTCTTTCAGATCTCTCCCATTGATGGTGATTAGCGCTTGTTGCAGTCGCTGTTGGTTGGTCGGTTGGTTATCTTCATTACCTCCGTCTTCTCTGTATGTTCATCACCTGCAGTCCTGTCTTCTCCGGCTGCTTCTTTAGACGGTTTGTCGGTTTTCGCCTGCAAGTCTTTAATTTTGTGTAACAATAGGCATAAATCATCCATGCGCGAAATACAGATCTTCTAGAGTCTTTTCTGTCGGTGGTCTGACGTATTCCTGTCTCCTCTCTCCCACACACAGTCTGACGCATAATCCAATCCACCACATTTAAGAATATCATCGGTGATAATAGGCAGGCAGCCTTGTCTTACCCCTGTATTCACTTCGAACGCCTCACTGAGATTTCCGTTGTAGATCACATGGCAAGTGGCATTTTCGTTAAATTTATAATTACCTTTTTGTATGTGGCAAAGAGTAATATATATTTTACAATGTCCGAAAAAGTCATTGAATTGGAAATATTCATGATAGGAAGGCATATTTGTACAATCTTATCTCGAATTTGTTACAATTTCATAGTTTTTAAGAGATAATTTACTGAGTGATACTTGATTCGCTTTTCCATCCAACTGACTGGTTTCCAGATAGTCTTTTGGTTATCATATCTTAGATTCTAAGTGGGAAATATGACTAAACCCCGAACTTTGGAAGTTTAGTAATGGTGGTTTTGTTTTATATCTGGTGGGATTTATAGTTTCAAGCCAAACGTTCACTTGGTGAGTTTTATGAATGGGTCGGCTGGGAATTGTACTCGGATCTCCAAGGTGGTTGGAAAGCGTTCTACCATTTGTCCACGGACGCCTCAAACTAAGAAGACCACTGTTATTCATTCACAGTACTTCAACACATGATGGTATATGATGATCACTGCCATACATGTACACTAAACATGTACCGAAAAGCCTACGTCTCAAAGGAACAAACGCTTATAATACTGCCGTTGCCAGACATCTCCTTGATAAGGGTCATGAGGTGGAAATAGAGAAATCCTTTAATCAATAGGCATCAATAGGCAAAAAAGCCCAATCCTCCTCAAGTTGGGCGAAGCAATAGATATCAGACATCTGAAACCCGATATATATGTTCAAAAAGAACCAGTTATCAGTCTTTCCTTGCCCTATGAACTCATTGTCTTTATTCTCTCTCTCCTTCATTTGGTTACGTAATCTCTGGCTTTGACCTCATCCTTCCCCGTTTGATATAGTGTAATTATGCTTGTCTCTTGTTTCTGTGATTTGAGTTGAACAACTCGGTTGATTGTCACCCAATTTATTAGTTACTCATCATCTAACGTACCTCCCGTCTTTATTACGTAACTCCTTTACCACTCTATACACATATTTACTTTGTTTAAAAGTGAACTCCGTGTATGAAAACTATCTCAGGGAAATTTTCTGAGCACTGTTCACTAATTCTGAAACCTCCTGTCAACTGATATCATATAAAATTTGCAAGTATGTTAAAATTGTTTCTGTAAATAAACTTATGCGTCGGTGGCACAGCGGTTAGGACTCTCGCCGACCATGCACATGGTCTGGGGTTTGATCCCCTGCCGACGCACACCCGATATCGATGGTCGGCCTGCAAAATTTGGGCTACCGATATCACAGGCTGAAAATTTCATACTTGTATCAAAAATACGGTGTGGAGTCAAGCTATAATTAAAAAAAATAAAAAATAAATAAAATTTCTGTAGGCTGTTAGCAAGCAGCTGATGAGAAGCCAACGAAATAAACGATGGTGGCACCATATTATTCTGTAAAAACTGTTGTTCTTGCTTTTTTCAGAGTATATGTAGTATCTTATAATTACAAGATCTCAGAAATTGAAGCCATAAATAAACGAATCAGACCGGTTCAATACATCCTTACAAGCAATACCTAAAGACCTTATTTTAGTCTCTAGTGGTTTTAAATTGATTTTTTCTCAAAAGAATTATTCTAATTTCTTTTCCAAATTAGTATAGATCTATTGACATATTGTGCTCATTTCAAGATATAAACCTTCTTTTGTAACAGCAAATATTTTAAAGGTCATTTAAGGTCTATTGAGAGGAAACGAGGTGAACTGTCATATTGTGAAATAAAAAACAATGGTCATAGCTAACAACTTGACAAAATGTCCTTGGGGCAGTCAATCGCTGGAATAATCAATGAAATCGCATGAGATGAGTGTAAAGACTAGCACTGCTAGGTAAGACAGCAATATTGTAATGAAAATATGATAGGTGGAATACAAAATAGTGGCACCTCTAGTCTTTGAGTTGGTGTAGAATGGATTTTATCCGTCAAGTTTGCGATATGGTCACCATAATAGGTCCGTTAAAGTCCTATAATAGGTCAAAAGCGAGGCTGAATAGCTCAGTGGCAACGCTATTGAATGCATCACTGGTTAACCCAAGATCGAATCTCAGAAGGGATATGAGTTCATTCAAAACTGCAGTTAACCCTTGCTTACGAAACCCAGGGCCAGTAGATTTCCTCCAAAGATCTAAGAGCTCATATGCTTAAAAATCCAGGTTTCCTTAAAAATTCAAGCTGTTTTCGGAAGTTAGTTAGAGATTAAATTTCAGTTGGAAGATCCTTTGAACAAGGATTGCCAATCCTCCGGACATGTTCCGCCACACCAACATCATGTAATTTGTCTGTGGGATGTTTAAGTTAATGCAACCTTTGAAAAAGAGCCTTTCTATAACCATGGACCTCTAACAGATAATAAAATTCCACTTCAGTATTAAGGAAAGTCAACCTGTCCTTTTTACATTTGAGAATTACTGATTTCAAATTAGATGATGAACTCTTTCATTGAAATTGACTAACTTCAATCCTAAAAGTAACGTCTTAATGTACAGAGTTTCCATTGATCATTTTCGGTTAAAATAGTTCTAAATAGTGTTTAGTATGTATTTACATTACTCATTATAAATTATTTAAATTAATCCAAGCGTGTTTTAGAAAATCAAAGCAAGATTTTACTGGACGTTTCTCTGTGTAAGCCACAGCTTCTTCAGCAGATTTATTCGGATTTTTATTAATCATCAAAATATATAGTCAAAAATTTTTTACATAAATTAAATTCAGTTTATTTGAAGGTCATTTGTGCATGAACATTTGCACCAATAGAAATATGCAAGCAGTCATCACATATATTTGTAATGACTAATGTCAGATTGTTGTTGTGTTCACTCTTCTGTAGTTGATTTATAAAGATTAGTTTTGTATGACTGTGTGTGTGTGAGTATATGTTATTTGTCATATGGAAAATACGTGAATTCATATGTGATAAACATGATCCTATATGTTTTAAAAGGTCACGGAGGCTCATAGAGTGTTTGTTGTTTTTTCATTTGTCTTACTTCATAAGAGTTTGCCATATAGGTGATAAGTCTATCCTTTCTTTCCTATTCAATGCATTCGATGTAGTTAAAATGTACAAGGCTTCAGAAGTCAATCTTTCTTTTTTTTTTTTATTCCTTTACGTTCCCAGTGGAACATAGGACGCACGCAATCTTTCTTTATGTGAATGAAATCCTCTTCCAAGAATTTCGACGTTGTCGAAATCAATCTTATGTCCGCTGTCCATAGATAGCATGCATTGCTATAGCCGATCTTTTTTCTAGACTTCTTGATTCTACTTCATTTCTAGGTGGACGTTTCGTGCATAGTCTATGTTCATTCACTCTGACCTTCACCTGTCTACTGCTCTCCCCTATATATAGCATGCTTCACATTCTGAACACTTTATCTTATAGATACAATTACTTTGTGACATTTTGGGAACTATATCTTTGATATGCACCAACGCTTTCTCCAGAGAATTAGAAGGTTTGACATAGACTTTAATATTATATGAGGCAAATAGTCTTTGAAGTTGTTCAGCTGTGTCCTTTCGATATGGGATGTCTATCGTCGATAGCCAGGATTTTTCAATTTTTTGTTTTCCCTTATGCTCCTTTCTATTGATAATATTATCTAGTAGCTTTTCAGGATAACCATTTCCAATCGAAATCTGTTTTATGTTGGATATCTCGTTCTCCATATCATCATTATCTGTTATAATGTTTCTAGCTCTGTTAACGAAATTTAAAGCTTCTGAAACTTTCATTCCTATTGGATGATCTGGGTGGAAATTCAAATACTTCTTGGAAAAAAAAGCAAATTATCGTTATTATTATTAATAAATGTGTCGATTTTCTGTATATTATAAACTTTAGTTTCTTGTCAGTTTTGTCCTTTTACAAGACAATCAAGAAAGATTAGAGTTCCCTCAGCCGATTCTACTCTATATATTCTGAGATTAAGTTAATGTCTATTAGAAAGTTTTCTTTTTCAGCTTACTTCATGAAGATAAAATGTCCATGGACAAATGACCTTCAAATAAGCTGACTTCAATTTATGTAAATAAAATTTTGACTATATATTTTTATGATTAATAATAATCCGAATAAATCTGCTGAAGAAGCTGTGGCTTACACAGCGAAACGTTTAGAAAAATCCTGTTTTGATGTTGTTAACACGCTGGGATTAATTTAAATAATTTATAATGAATCAATCTGACTCGGGGCTCAAATTATTTTAGGAAGTTCGTAACACCTACGGTCTGGAAACTTATAATATTTACATTACTGCTTACTAACACTGCTGTGTTTTGGTGGTTCAGCGATAGAGTTCTGGCCAATTATCTACATGGTCCGGGGTTCGAGTCCCGACTGTCGCAGAACTTTACCTCCCTTAGCCGGTTATAAGCCCGACAAAGAGGGAAGGTTGGGCGTGAGGCTAGCAACCACACTCTGTAAAAAAGACCACTGGTACTGAGACTTCAAAGCTGTAGCTTGAAGCCCTATGTTCCACTAGGAACGTAAAAGAACAAACAAGAAATAGCACCGCTGTGTAGGGCAGACAAAGCATCATTTTCTTGTACCCTAACTAATTAACTAATTGTTGAATAGAGGAATAGCTCCAGCCAGCGCTTGTTAGTAAATTGCTCCAAAGTGACTTTTGTGAGATTTTCTTATAAGTCAGCATTAGAGGGAAGAATTAGTATTATATCCTTGTTATTGAACAGTTGATCCAATTGTTTTTTATGCTCTTTTGCTATCATCTGTCGGTGTCTGCATTGTACTTTTAAGTATGGCAGACTCGAATTGTTCTAGGTCTCCACAAGACGCTGGAAATAGGTCTTGTCTGTGAGACATAAGATTTTCAAACTACGCCGTTTTATCTAATTCATCAACTCTGGATGAAATAGCATAGAACTTAGGACTAAGAGATAGGATTCACATCTGAATGTCAGACAGAGTAATACTGGAATAATTCAAGACATATTTCTCCATTTAATCCGGGAACTTTATCTTAGATTCAGTTGTTTTGCAACTTTTCAACATCATAATTCTTACATCATCGGACCCAAGTAGTCTGGTGGATAACGCTTTGGCGTTTGAAACTATGGGCACTGGGTTCAAGCCTTGATGGGAACATCATCACTCACTGAGGAATGCAGGCACATCCAGATGACGGGCCCCAAATAGGTCGAAATGCACCAAATTCAGTCTCTTTTAGTTTAAATGAGAAATGCACGCGTTGAGATATGGTATTCTCGAGTTCTGGAAGACGGATTTGTATTGGCATCGATCAAATCGAGTGTATGGCGGTTTCAGAGTTCAATTATTCGGATAAATGTCATTCTGATGTAGTATTTTCCAATTAAATTTTGGATACTCACAATTCTTACTGCAGCCTTTGAGGGTATCAATATTGTCATTTGCTTCTGCAAGCTTGACAGAACATCGCAGAAACTCACTAAGTCCTTTCACTGTCAGTGGGTCCCTGAAGTCTTTCAAATCATGGACTCATGTGAAAAATGGGCCAAATCCATTTTATCTAACTCACACCACCCTCTTCACTCACAACTCTCCCCTTGCATCTCATCAGGCAAAACCAGAAGCCTATATAGAAAACTATATGCTCCCACCAGCAAGTACAAAAACTCAACCATACCCTACTTAGCTCGTGTTCTGTGCGATAAAGAAAGTATTAGGCGTGATACCAATAAATTATCAAATAGTCAGTAGTAAAACTGGACCTCGTCTTTCCAACTCCTTTTCCTTTTCTCTCTCTTCTTTTTCCGTTATGCGCTGCATTGTTTCTTTCTCTCGCTTACGCCAGTTAATAAGACAGCTCCCACTTTTCTAACACCTTCAAACACTGTTCAACTTTGGCTTTGCTACCGACATGCCAATATGTTGTTGTCATAATGAACTGAGATTTCCTTAATCTATGTAGAATTCTATTTATTAATAATGTACTAACTGGGTGCAATACTGTAGTAAAGAAAATGCTGAGAATTCCATTCTGTATCACAAGTACTGTTTTTGAATAAAGCAAATCACTATTATTATTAAAAAAATATACCCATTAATTCACAAGTAAAAGCACAGTTTTGTTCAGCGAAGAAATACATTTTCTTTTCAATGACTTCATTTTCAAAGTAACTGTACAGTCGTATTTGCATTACGTAAAAAAGCATTAAGTCGCACTAGAAATTGCTCAGTCAATATTGCATATATGATAAGAATAATGATAATTAAAATGATGTATCAAGTGGGCTGGGTAGATTTGGAGTGGATGGACTACAAAACTTTTAAAGATTATTAAACAAGTTAACTTGTATAAAGATTTTAAAATTGTAGGTCAAATTTCGTCTAAAACATTACTAGTACGATGATGATAACAATAAAGACGGCAAAGGTGAAGTGAAGTCGAATGAATTCAAGTGGTAAAAATATAAATTAAAAAACATTACTATGACCAAGGTAAAGAAAAGGGTTTAACAAAACCTTTTTGAACACATAATTTAGGTTCCCGTCCATGCACAGCTAGAGTTTCAGCTGTGCATAGATGGAGAGAACGTAAACTTTTGGAGTGGTTGTATTTGGTCTTGTGAATAACTTTGAAGGATAAATCACGTAAGGCTGAATGACGTGACTCCAGAAAGTGTTCACAAATTGAAGACTTCGTCGTCATATGCTCACCATTCATTAACCAAATCGGATAGTGTTCAGCTAGGTTTTATACGGAGATTACTTTAACAACGTCCAATTTAAATCAATTCCACACGAGCATGTGAAAGAGTATGTGCACATAGAGGTGGTCATAAGTCGTAGTTTATATGGTCCTAGTGTCGTCTCCTTTAGAATTTTCAATATCGGCTGAATTTTATTGGAATTGACCAATATCCACTTACACCACACGGATTGGTGGTAGTAGCTATATTAGAGTGATATAAGCACTTGTCAGAATTTATCCCTGGTAATCGAATTAAGTTCATCCGTAGTGACTCCTACCCGTTTGCACTGACTTAAACTAGTTATACGTACTGCATTCGAGAGGTGATGAACTTAATTTCCGTAACGTCTGTTTTAAATTATCCCTATGGTGTTTAATATTACATCTGAGCATTTATTATTGGTAATTTCAACGACAAGTGGAAACATATTTTCAAGTTGTCACCTGCAGGAATTTGATTTATCACAGTTTTGATCCCGAGCTCACATAAGTTACCGAACCATTGGAACACCAGGGAGTATTGCAAAATTGTTTAGTCCAACTATAGAACTCTTCAGCGGTAAGCATAGTAAGGGTTCGAAACGAGGACATTCCGGCTACAAGGTGTGCTCATAGACAGTTAGGATTCTAAGACCCGATTCAGTGACCACCGCTGCCAATTCTTGATATACGGCGAAATGCCGAGTCAATGTCATCGGCGATTAATTGTCTTCTTGCCTGAGTTGCTGGAGTCCGTTGGTTATAAATTCTCACCAGAACTAAAGGCAAATTCCTCTATGGAGTCCGTAGTGGCTAGTGAGCATTGGATTAATTCACAAGTGTTGGTTTGGAGGTATTCAAATGGTTACAGGTTTTATTGCCACCTATAATCGGAAGGTTCCGGATTCGAAAACCCAGTAGTTGCATACCATTAAAAAATCCCAAACTGGGATGAATCAGCTACGTAATACTCCTAACGGATTTTCCAGTGGTTCTCTAAGTGATGTCAGCTCATAACCAGATCTGTAAAAACTTATTTAATTTCAGTTAGACCTTAACAATTCTTCTAAATGTTGACATACAGAACAGACTTTCAACTGTAGTATTAGACAAAGTGAGTGCACTATTGTGTGTGCAAGTGCATGCACTTGTGAAAATATTTTTTTTACATTCATGTAAATTTTTTGTAGCTAGAATGTCGAATAATTAATACTTGGACTTTTTAGTCCACATTTCCTATTAGAAACTCCACTATTCATTGTAATACCAGTACATTCAAAAGAGAAATATTTAATCGAAGGAAATGCACATTCTGTCTTACAAACCTGTCTATTTTTTTTTCATATGAAAAAGAGAAGACATTCAGCGAAGAGACTCTTTTCGGCGAATTCATTCACATGGCTGTACAATCGCATTTATATATAATTATTTGTGTGTGTGTGTACATGAGGTTTTTCAAGTTTAGATAATTGATTAGTTAATACAAGAATGATGTAGTATAGAGACAAAGTTAATCAGACAGCAACTAAAGTAAAATTGAGTTAAAAAGCCAGATGACGTAATATAATTGGCTAAAATGTTACAACTTAGGTCAGGATAGCAACAGAGGTAATTACAGGTAGAGACTAAGTAGAAGTGAAATTGAGTGAATAAGCTGGATGACGTAACATGAATGACTAGAAACTGAGCGTTGTTCAAGTTAGTAACAGTGGTAGTGAGGTGTAGAAAGTGAATCGGGTGGGGGTAGAGAACAAGAAAGTTGAAAATGTAAAATGTTACGATTGAGAAGACAAAATAATACTAATGAAGAGACAGAAGAGAAAAAAGATTAGGTAGAATTTACCTACCGGGTAATAAGATAGATTACGTCCATTGCAAGTGTAGTGATTGAACGAACTTCTTCTGTATGCAGAGTTCAGGACTTAGCAAGTGAATCGCCATTGCTTCTGCAGTTTGAAGAAGTCTGATTCGTACACCTTTAGGGAGACTACTTCTTACTCTGTAGACGTCCTAACCGCTATGCCACCGACGCGCACACCTGTCTATTGATACGTACATAACATTCAGTTAGCTGAATAAACTTTTTCATATCAAGTTACATTATTAAAATGTGTCATAAGTGTGGTGATAGGACCCAACATAAAATAATATATCATCCTTTCTCAGGAATCTTGTCATGGAATTACTACATGAGTTCATCACTTCTCACGCATATTGTGATTCATTGTGTGATCATTTCGTCATCTTTTGTCCACTTTGGTCTTTGCCGGATCGCCCACCAATCAGATTGGCCGTTGCCAGCCAATCCATTCCTGCGGCTGTGATCCAACTGTACTGTGATAATGAAAACGTATGGATACGTGTTGTATCCCAACAAATACAAAGTATCTTACAGTGACAGGCCAGCCTTTGTCTTTTGATATGTGCGTGGCTCAGTGAAACGTAAGGTTCAAAGGACAATTTGGCGTATTAGCGTACCAGTCGAGTTCATTACTGTTATAACAACTAACGGCGCAGATATAACATGGGTTCCACCGAGTTGGATGTGAGAACAGTTACTCACGAATGATAGTGGCTCACGAATTATCAGAAGTTATGTTTGATGGACTTCCGGATTCCTTAATAGTGTCTGATCGGTCAACAGTGATTTAAACGTTCTAGTTTCCATCCTCAGCGGATTCAGATGTGCGTACTGTTGAAATATCCAAGACTAAGAGGAAGTGGTTGTCCAGTTCCTTATTATAAAATACTCCTTGAATTTTTCTCTCTATACCGATAAGCATACTGACACCTGTCGTTACTTTTATAATTTACAGGGTGGAGTCGCTAGTTGCACGCCCAACCTCCCCTATTTACCAGGGTTACTACTGGTCAGGTGAGATTTGACAATGCGTCAACTGGGGATCACACAGTGGTCCACTGATGGCGTTCTTGGCGAGTATTGTACCACTAAACCACAAGCCCACAAACGGAGTGCATCAGTCAGGAATCGAACTGGAACTGAGCATGTGTCAGGTGAATCCCTGACACCGTGTATTTATCTAATTAATATTAACGTTTATTATCATCTAACTAAATGATAACAGTATGCGAGTATTTTATGCATGAAGTTGACAAGAGGCATACTGACAGAATAAAAACCAGTGATGGCGTCATATGATCCCGCTTAATTTATATTGTTTTTGGTTTGTTCAAAGGAAAAGCATTTCTAATAACATCTAAGCTGTTTGCTTCATAAAACGAATCGTGAACTAAACCCTGTAAAAAATTCAAACCTTACTTATATTATGTGTATATATATATGTAGATGCTTATTTGATCAAAGCTCCTACTCAGAGATTCTTCTCTCCAGAACAGTCATGTGATTGTTGACATTGATAAAAGTGACAGAGTGATGTTATTTGCGTATAGATGAGTGCGGGTTTGTGCAGAAACATTAGCTAAAAGCTTAGCATCAATCATAAAATTATTGTTGTATGTGTGTATGTATGTGTGCAGCGTAGTGAAACATATGATCATATGTGTGTTGTGTACTGAACACAGGTCGAAGAAATATCGTCAACATCTACGTGTTTCTGTTTATAAGCAAATTCACATTTCGCATTCAATGTGAAGCGATTTTCGTTGGGTTTTTCTTTTTTGGATGGAACAAGTATCAAGTATTGGCCAGTATCGGTTTTGATTGGTGACAGGATTGATCATGATTTGTTGTCAGTTAGAGAACTACTGGAAAACCAGAAGGTACTTCTTCTTAGTTGCAGAAGCTTTTCAACACCAGTTTTAAGTCAGTTATTTAACATACTTCAGAAAGTTGGTGTTTCACGAAAAGCAACAGGCTGCTTCACACCTTTTATCAGTAACTACCTTCTCTAGATACTGAAGATGAAGTGGCCAGTCCAATTGGATTAGCAACAAGGAACTCAGAGAAGGAGCCCGTCAAGAACCTAGTGCTCAACAAATATCCTGAAGGCAATGGAGATTGGTCAAATACACACTGAGGAGATCGTTGCAAGGCGAATGGGAAATGGCGAGTTGTGAGTTTTTCAGACGTGGGGGAGGAGATGACATTTTACGTATAATCATGGAGCCAGCTGGAAAAGACTGCTGCGAAAAAGGTGAAATGGAGATTGGTTGTTGCACTCTCTATGTTCTACTCGGAACTCAAAGGAAATAATAGTATTATATTAATATTCCCTTGGGTTCCGAGTGGAATATAGGGGCTTCAAAAACACATCTCCACTTTTTTCTACTCTCTGCCGTCCTCTTCAGCTGCGCACACAACATACCATAATCTATCACCTTCTTCTCCTCCTCACACGATCTGCTCCATGCCAATCTCACACCGACGACCCATTTGTTACTTTCCATTGGAATTACACTCCAGTAATTCCCTGGACTACGCGCGATGTCATTCGTTGGCCTCCTCAGCGTAAGCAAGATGCGTCTCGACTTTCGCCTACATATTTGTTGGGCGATCGGCTCTCGCCTGTTGGTTTGTTCCAATGAAGAGTTTCGTTTTGCTAATGCTTCCTGGCCAGGCGGCAGCATGCGGGCAGCAAAGTGGGTAGCTGCTGATAAAATTTTGCAGTGACCTATTGGAAATCCTTTTAGTGACAAGCACACTGGTCAATTTTCTGACCCCTATAGAAGAACTAACTGAATGGCTTCACATTTGTGCTGAAGATCCGAATACATCATATAACAGTGCTACATGATAGCTGAAAATTAGCAAATCTAAGTGGATACTCATCACACTTATTAAACCAATACTGTTTTGTTATTGTTATCATTATGCAAATTATAGAAAGTTAGAATGCATGCTATGTAGCATAACGTTGAAAGCACATGGGAATTATTATTATTAAATACACCTAACTTTACATCAGATGACTAAAGTTTATTTTTAGCTGCATCTATAGAGTGACCAATTAACTGTTGATTCTATGATGTAAATGTTTAATTATCCAATCAACATTTTGAAATTAGAATTCTCGTTCATGGTTAGTTTCAGACTGTGATAATTAGCCTTGAAACAAGGATGAGTAGTGATCACTAAACAGCTTTTTCAACGTTTGCGCTGTTTCGGTCAGTTAGAGTTTTACGGCAAGGTCGTGTTGCAATATTCATGGAATCCAGAGGCTCGGATACAATTGTGAAAGAGATACATAATGAATTCCCAGATGAACCTGATGCGATTTGAACATGTAGTGACACGTGGCAGCGACACCCACCTAAATTTGAGCAGTACTAGACAGTAAACTCAGAAATTATCAAATAAAAGTTCAAATGAGCTAAAGATATTTAAACAGTAAGTTACAATTATGGAGTATAAAGAGTTACAAACCAGTACAATTGCTTGAGAATAGGTTAATGTTCACTTCCACAAATGTAATAATATAATTCAGAGATACAATTCATGTAGTATGCTTCGATAGTGTATTCTACAGTGTAGGTGTTGCCATTAGGTTGTTGAATACTTTTTGGACGAGGATGAGATGTTCCAGTAGATTACGAAGTATGCAGTAATTAATAGGGTAAACAGACAGCTGCTGAGAGTTGCAAGACTAAGTGTGAACGAAGCGGTGTGTATTTTCCAATCCTACAGAAAAGTTATAATTAGCGCGCCGATTTCGGCTGAAAATCAATTTTTTTAACACCAGTGAGCTATATGAAAGTGCCGTGTGTCAGGTCATCGACAACAGAAAACTCAGCGAAGCCATCCTAGTGAATACAGGAGTAAGACAAGGCTGCCTATTATCACCACAGATGATATTCTTTTTTTGACTACAGCTTGATTCCACACCGTATTTTCGGTACAGTTATGGAATTCTCAGCATGTGATATCGGTAGCCCTAATTTTGCAGACCGACCATTGCTATCAGGTGTGCATCGGCAGGGGATTGAACCACGGACCATGTGCATGGTCGGTGAAAGTCGTAACCACTGTGCCACCTAATCGTGTTGAAATGGATTATTCGTCAGGCTGTGTATGGGTAGTGAGAAGACAGGAATACGCTGCACTTACCGGTAAGAAGACTCTAGACGATCTGGATTTCGCGCATGGATGATTTATGTCTCATGTCACACAAACTCAAAGGCTTGCAAGCGAGACCCAGCAAAATGGCAGGAGAAGCAGGCAGCAAAGACAGAACCACAAGTGATGAGCACAGAGAAGAGGGAGGAGGTGGTGAAGATAACCAACCGACCAGTAGGAACAACAACCAACATCAATCACCAACAATAGGAGAGATCTGAAAGAGGTCACTTCCTTCATTTATCTTGGAAGCTTGGTTTCAACCACAGGCAGTCAGAAAGGATGAAGATGTCAAATCCAGCTAGAACCGCAAAGGCAAGGCACAACTTCATCAATCTGAAATCAGCTGCGCATCCACCTCAGCATGAACAAGAAGATTCGAATCTTCCACACGAATGTCAAGTCACTCAGTCAGTCAGTTGCTCCTTCTGTATGGGTGAGAAACTTGCACTGCGTGTTACGAAAAGCATTTCCAACAGGTTACAAGAGACCTTTATCAACACCTGCCCGCTCAGTGGCTCCATACTGAGGGTTAAATGGCCGTCTGGGCAGAAAGAATTAACAGCAAGAAACTCTGGCTGGGAACAAGCCAACAGGCTAGAGCCGACTGATCAACAAATATGTAGGAGAAAATGGAGATGGGTTGGACATACGCCACTCAGAAGCCGTCAAATAACATTGCGCGCAATGCAGGCCAGTGCTCGACTGGGATCCTAATGGGAAGCGACGAATGGGTCGTCACATAATGAGTGGCATAGAGGAGAGAGTGTGGAAAATAGAAGATGAGAGATTCTGGAATGTCGTGAAGACAGATGAAGAGGACAGCAGACAGTAGGACACATTGGAGATATGTTGTTGAAGCCCATGTTCCACTCGGAACCCAAGAGAATAATCATAAAAACAACAAATAATGATTCATAAGTACCCACCTCACAATGGCTGATTCACTTGTCTTGAGCTGAGCTAATCGGTGGTGTATCTGCTGACCCATTATGATTTAGCAACAAGTTGGCAGAAGAGGCATCCAAAGAAGATAGGACTTCAGGTGAACATAGAGAAAACAGAGGTAATGAAGATTCCTGGACAAGAACAACAACAAGAGACAACGATCAGCATAAATTGGAACAACCTGAAAGAAACAACCTCTTTTACCTACCGAGGACATCAAAGCAAGAATCGATCGGAAAAGCAAGACAAGCTTTCACTACTCTCAAGTCTGTGTGGAGATCAACAGCACTCAGCATCAAAAATAACATCCGAATTTTCAACTCCAATGTGAAGCTAGTCAGTGCTACCATATGGATAAGAGACTTGCACTGCGCGTCACAAAGAGCATCTCAAACAAACTACAGACCTTCATTGACAGCTAGCTGTCTTCGCTCAATACTACTGAAGATCAGATGGCCGGCAGGCCAGAAAAGATCAGCAACAGGGATCTCTGGCAATGAGCGAACCAACACAGCAAGAACCGATTGTGCAGTACATAGGCAGGAAGAAATGGAGATGGATTGGCCATACTCTGAGGAAACCAGCAAGTGACATCACTAGACAAGCCATTGGTTGAGTGGAACCCGAAAGGGAAGCGGCGGCGAATTGGTCGTCAGTACAAGGGTGACTTGGAGGAGGTGATGTGAAGAGGAGATGAAAACGTGTGGGCAGACTTGGAGCCAGGTGAAGAATCTAGCAGAGAACCGAAAACAATGGAGACGGGTGGCTGAAGCCCTATGTTCCTCTAGAAATTAAAGGAAACAATAATAATAATCAGAGAGTCCATTTACTTTGAACTATCCGAATTCTAGCTGACTAATTGAGCGAAATGATATTACACACATAGAATCAAATTATAAATTAGATATTTTGAGGTTAAAAATCATTACAGTTTTCTTTGGAAACCGTATTAGAATGCATGATGTGCTTTATAACTTAAATGATGATTAAGAAAACAAGCAAAGCCACATAGTATTCAAAGGATGGTACATTACAATGTATTTGTTCCACAGAGGAATTACAAGAAGAATGCCTGATTCTCGAAAAGATGCTGACAACGAGTGGTTAACCTCAGAAATTCACTGACCAAGTCCGGAGAAGATGTGAAGTTTTTAATGTCAAACTAGTCGAAATAGAAAAGAAGCCTACCTTCATTTAGCCCAATTTTGAAGGTGATAGATAATTTGTAGGAATAGTTAACGGAATATTGAATACCTCACTAATCAGAACCCATCCTGAAGCTATATGGTACCTGTGTATCGGACAACGTCGTCTTTGAGGCAGTTAAACGTCGACATACATTAGACACCCTTCTTATGTTAACTCTGACTGTGTATAGAGGCTTACAAGTATGTGCAGTAGCAGGTCATGAGTTTTCTAAAATTATTAACAGAAAAAACAGTACAATTATCCTCAGGTTTGTCGAAACAGTTACTATCATATGCCTGAAACTCGATTCATGTGTTAAGAAAGAAGCTATTATCATTCGTTCCTTGACCTGGTAACTGGATGTTTTTACTCTCTTACTGTCTCTCTCTCTTTCAACTGGTTACACAATCTTTAGCTTTAACTCCACCCCCTCCTTTAGTGTAGTGTAATTGCACTTGTCTCTTGTTTCTATGATTCGAGTAAATCTCAGCACATTGTTACTTAATTTATTAGTTACTCATCATCTTATCCACATCTTGTACTTATTACGTAACTGTCGCCGTTGCATCCAAGCGTTCACTTTTTTATTAAAGCTAAACTTTCTGTGTGTGTATAAGACAAATAAGTATTCCAGAAGGAGCGGTAGTCTTCTACTGACCTACACCAACGATACCCTATCGCTATGTGGTCTATCTGGGTTCAGTGTTGACTTGGTGATGGAGATCTCCAGGTTACACAATGTCTGTCTTTGTGCCTAAAGTTAGTATTGACTAGGAACAGATAGTTATCTGAGAAGAACTGCAGAAGACGATCGCCGTTGTCGGTTCATTTGCAGGGAACTCCATACTTACCACCTACATACTTCTCAGTCTGGCACAGCTTCCCTACTTGGGCATGGAAGTCGCCTGCTAAAACAACTATATCTGAACGTTTTGCTTTTTACAGCAAATTAGACAGTTTCAGGTAGAAATCATCCTTTAGTTCATCCTAACTGCAATCTCTTGGGGTGTAAGAGGAGACTACGAAAAGACAACGACAGGTAACGCCGTCCTTTCTTCTTCTAACGGACCCGCTCAGACGGACCGCACACAAACGACTATCTAATGAGATCCATTCAAGAAGTGATTTTTCTGCCCTAACACTCAACGCTATCCCTACACCTGTGAGTCCTCGCGAACTAGCTGAGGGGTCCCCTGACACTCTTGAAGTGAATTTTGCAGGTACACCTTGTTGGCCGGGTGAGGTTACGTGAATGACCACACTTGGGTCTTGTATGCGAGTCTCTGAAACACAACGCACATCCATGGTTCTAGATCCCAGAGTTCTTGCTAGTGATGCCTGTTGTCCGATTTGGCAGAGGGTCCTGACGTTGAATGCTTCTATATGAAGTTGGTGACGTGGCTTTAAGAGGCTATCGGGGGGTGTTTCTGTGGCTCTCATTGTTATTTGTGATCACGTAGTGAAGTGAAGATGACTCACTAGCCTGAAGAATAGTACTAACTGTAGTAGGGGAGTAAGATGATGAAGGTGATGTGGGTAAAGGAGAATGATTCTCGGGGAGGCTTCGCGTGCTCGTGAAAGTGTATGGGCGCTTATTACTTCCCGGCTGGCCACACCTTGAAAATTGATTGATTCTTCGGGTACCTGAAATAGAGAGAGGATTAGTGTTGCGTGACCGTAGAACCCAGGGGACGACTGCTTGAGGCCGGCCGGTCACACACGGCCTGTATGAACTGGTTTCTGTGATTGGTTCCGTATTACTAAATTTACCACCGGTTACGGACCAACGTAGGGAAAGTCGGGATGTACAGTTTTTAGGGTTGACCTTTTCTAACCCCTTTTCTCCACAGTGGAGAGACAGCGTAGCTGGCTGGCATGCTGGTCATCTGAGGAAAACACCTTACTGAGATTGTTACATCCCTGTTCCTCAGCATAACGACTTCACCCACAGACCCACAGCATAGTGTAAAAAAATTCTTACACTCTGCCGGTAACTGCTTTTTATCTAATCGCTATCCTAACAACCTTCCTGGCATGGTAGGACCTGAAGGTATAACACTTCCAGTCAGTGCAGCTTGTTAGGTCAGTGCGATATGCAACCCAACCACCACGTCAGGGTAGCAGCTATGGTAGCCAACCCTGATTCTAAGTACTCGTTTTGTACTCAGACTGGACTGTATAGCTGCCTGACAGCACTGTTGAGATAGTTTGAAGTTTTTGGTGTTATTATTTTTTTAATAAAGACACAGATAGTGGTAGCAGCTAATCACATCCCTGCTGTCTTTGTAGCGTTTCGTGACTGTTTGTGTCTCAAGAAAGTTTTACCAGCTATACCGTAGGTCTCAGAGATATGTTTCCTGAGTCACTATACTGGAATCCAAGGCTTCCTGCCAACTGCCTCCAACCATCTGATATCATCATATCTTTACAGTACTGTTACCACTGAAATGTGGAGACGAGACTATTTTCCGTGTCAGAAACTTTGGTTCTCATGGCATGTTTCAATCACTGATTAATTGCAAATATTATTAAATCTAAGTTAACGTAAGATAATGCTTCGGTGGCATAGCGGTTAGGACGCTCGCCTTTACCTCACGAAGCCAGAAATAAAGCTGGTAAAGGGCAAAGGTTGGGCATGAGGCTAGCAACCTCATCCTGTAAAAATAAACACTGTTAAAGAAACTTCAAGCCACTAGCTTGAAGCCCTATGTTCCACGGGGAACGTGAAGGAATAAAAAAACTAAGATAATGACCTGGTGAAAAATTTTCCTATGATTAAATATAATCATCAGCCAGTGAACAGCTCTACTGAACCTTCACAAGAACGAATTCTTCGACTTCTAATCAATTCTACGTCTAAAAAATGCAGGGATGTTTCATCTTCATCAATATTTTAGGAGATAAATCCGTTACGGCAAGCATTTAACTTGAATCAAGTGGCAGAATACTTTGAATTCACTTAACAAATCTGAATGCTCCGTTCTTTAGTGCGGTCGCACTCCTTCTGTAGTCAAAGTTTAACTTGACCCAGTTAAGCTGTCATATATTGTATTCTGTATTCCAGTGAACTATATTCTACTTGAAGGCGACTTGCTCAACACTTGAGCTACCGAATATCCTCCAAAAATGTATTGCATATATAATTCCTCTTATTCAGTTTGTTTAAATCTAGTAAAATATGTCCTCTAACACAGTATTGTTTACTCTGGCGAGTATTTTAAAACATTTACAACTTACTCATTCGTCAGTTTCTACTAACTGTGAGAAAAAGCATTATCCACCTGGATGACAGCTTATCCCAAAAAATGAGATAAATGATCCTGAATGGTGTCGTTGGTTTAATAAAATATACCCCTGAGGCTTTTATAATTTGCATTCAACAATATGTCGTCTTGTATTTCTAGAAGGATAAAGAGAAGAGATATCATAATGGTGGATTGGTTTGCTCTTCAGTATAGACACAACTGTGTCATACGATCTACTGTCAACTAACGAATTTCTGATCACAGGATTTCATCATGAGCTGACTAGCTGGCTAGCGGTCATGCAATGTCGTGAATTGGCAGAAGTTATAATTCATGGGCTGGCCACTGGATCGGATCCCAGTGGCTTAATGGTATACAAGCTAGCTCGCCTTGTAACCAGAAGGTCCTGGGTTCGGACCCCAGTGGATGCTACTGAGAAGAGTCCCGAACTAGGACGAAACAGTTATCCAGTACTCCCCGCAGCTTTTCGAATGGTTCTCTAACCGATATCAGCTCATGATGAAATCCTGTAACCAATCAATTAAATCTCTACAAACCAATACTTGAAAATCGTTTTTTTTATTTGAAGATCGTGGACGAAGACAGCAAATATCATGCAGTGATCTCTCTTGAAACTTCTCCACATTCAATAAACATTTTTTCAAAATAAAGCTATTACAATTACTAGTATTATTCACTTCAGGTCAAGTTACACACCACAACAATGAAACAGAGATATCATCGATTACGAAACTGAAACATCGCCTATTTTTTCAAAAAGAAACGTTAGTTCAATTTTCAATTTTATTATCTTCTTGTGTTTTCACTTCTTTACAATAAATTACACACAAGATAGCAATCAATACAATGACAAGAGAAAAGGAAAGAAAAGAATAAAATTGAAGAAAAGTTGAAAAGTTCTTTTTTGTTTGTTTTTTAATCTCTTTTTTGTATGATCAGGAATGAAAGGCTCGAGTATAATAAGAAAAAAAATAAGAAAAATTACGTTTTACAATATTATTCGACATTGAAACACTTTAACACATTGAATGCTGAACACAAAGAAAGGGAAAGTGCATTATGGGTTTCAGTTTACGTCAGATATCTGTATCGCATAAAGTATGATCAATGATGCGATGAATAAATTTTTTTGTATAATAAAAATGAATAAAGGAATGAATAAAAACAAAATTGAAAAAGATATGGATACATATATTTATATATCGTGTACAAGTTTAAAAATAAATAAGCACTTTATATTGACCGCCAAAAAAATTGAAATTACAAATAACCAATTAAAACAAAAAAACAGATAGATGAATATTTGTGCATTATCGATTGATTTCTATTTTGTTAACTTTTCCATCAGGAAATATCGACATGAAAAGGATATTTATTCATTTCAAGGAAATAATCTTCCAATTCCAATAGACCATTAATATACTCCTGTTGGTTGAGAAGAAAATAAACGAAATATGTGATCATTATTAGGCTAATGATACCTAGAATCAATAGAATTCTACGGAATACAGATAATTATAGGGGGATAAACTTGAGTAATGAGTAACTTAAGTGAATATCCCCTTTAAATGTAACTTTGTGGTCCGTTGCTATAGAGATTCATTGACAAATTATACTTTTTAGATGCTTTTTTAACGAAAATTTTCCTGGCGTACATATTATCAGTAGTATTGTATATTCTTGAACTGTGTTGCACATTTGCTGAACTTTTATCAGAAAATCTGGTTTACTACTGATATCTCAGAAATGTAATGGAGGATTAAAGAAAGCAGTAAGTACAATATTTAAACGTATTTTATTGGATTTTCAGGAAATCCTGTTGGTATATAGTTTGGCCTATTTATTGAAACGCCCTAACATCCATCAGATAAAGCAGATGGCGCCAGTTCAAAAAGAAAACGATATGCCATATATTCGCCCAACTCAACTAATATAGTATCTAAAGGTTTTGGTTCATGAATGAGCTGAGTGGCGTTCAAAAGAAAATCAATAAGGTTTTAGGCCATGACGAGGGTATATTGATCGTGTCGTCATTCTTCAACAAATTCTAGGACATAAGTATGCGTACTGGTGGAGAACACTTGCCATTACTTACCAGCTACTCACGTGGTCAGGGGTTCTATCTCCGACCGATTCACTCCTAAACCTCGCTTATGAGGCGGTAAGCCCTGCCGACGCACACCTGATATCTATGGTCGGCCTGCGAAATTTGGGCTACCGATATCACATGCTGAAAATTCCATGCTTGTACCAAAAATACTGTGTGGTTTCAAGTTATAATAAAAAAAGCGCGTGAGACTAGTAACCCCAACCCGTAACAGCAAACACCACTGCCAATAAAGCTTCAGTGTTCCACTGGGAACGCAAAGGGATGAAAAAAGTGATAAAACAACACTTGCCATGTTTCTTAACCTGAAGGCTGAATTCCACTCCATCAATCGAGAGATAGTGTGGTAATGTGAAGGTGCCGAAAAAGTATACCACTGTAATCAGGGCATTCTACTCGAAATCACTCAGTTACGTAAGGTTTTATAGAGAGTTTTTATCTGTGACAATGACCAGTAGTGTGTATTAGGATGCCCACTCCCCCCATTTTTTGTGCTTAATTTACTCGTAGATGTACTAGTGGCATTGACCCTAACAGACTTAAGGGACTCAGAGATACACTTTTTACCAGGAAACAGTCTTGCTGACTTAGAATATGGGGATGACACTGTCCTCCAAGGTCGAGACACCAACATAAGGCGGACTCTTGACTGTCACTCTAATTCACGTCGAAAGGTGTAGTTTGACTAGCTGAGATTGTTGGGAGATTGTCGGGAGACTCATTGTTGGGAGACTGTTCTCACTCAACGGCATAGATGCGTTCACCCCGTGTAATCTTTTATATTCATTACACTTTCGCGTCTTTCCATGTCACTATTCTTTCCTTTCTGTAGGAATATTTATGCTGAGGTTTTCTCGTCCATTATTCCACACTGGTATTAATATCGATTATTTTGTTGACCTTAAAGTTAACTTTCTTTTTGGAAAAAAATTATCCTTTGCTTTCCTTGTGGAACAGAGGGCTTCAACAGTGAACTTTGAAGCCTTAATAGAAGTGATGTTTAGTTTTTTTTACGATGTTCGGTTGCTAATCTCAAAATCAAACGTCTTTTTCACCACAGGGCTTACTACCATGCAACAGACCCCATGTGGAGAACAATAAGACAGGAATACGTCGGAGCGATAAGAACACTCTAGAAGATTTGGACTTCACGGAGGATTTGTGTCGAATGTCGCGTAAACTCAAAGTTCCACACACACGAAAACCAACGAGTTGGTAGAAGAGGTTGGCAGTGAAGACAGGACATCGAGTGAACATAGAGAAGATGGAGGTGATGAAGATAACCAACCAACAACAACAAGTATCAATCACTAGTGACGGGAGGAATTTGAATGAGATCAATTCTTTCACTTATTCGGGTAACATCCTTTCAACTACAGGAGATGGCACAAATCTGGATTTCAAAGCCAGTCATGAACGGAAAGGCAAGAAAGGTGTTCATTACTCTGAAACTTGTGTGGAATTCTACTGCAATCAGCATAAGGGAACAAGATTCAGATTTTCAATAACAATGTCACGTCAGGCCTTCCATATAGTTGGGGGGGAGATTCAGTGAGTCACGAAAAGCATTTTCTACCAGGCTACTGAAGATCAGATGGTCAACCAGGAAGAAGATAGACAACAGGAAACTCTACGAACGTACCAATCAAGACTCTATTGCCCAATAAATATGCTGAAGAAGGTAAGGATGAATCAGACACATACTGAGGAGGCTGTTGATTCATATCGCGTGCCAGGCCGTTACTTGAATAAAACTGGTATGGAAAACGACAAGTAGGGCGTAAGTCTGAATGGACATTGGAGGAGATGGTGTAAGGAGATAAGACTTTATAGTCGATCCTGGAACCAACTGAAGAGGGTTGTAGAGAACACCAAGGTGATATGGAGGTATTCTTTCTAAGACCTATTTTTCGGTAATCGGTTGAACTAGTTTTCTAACGTATGGATGGAGTTCTTATCGAAAATTTCAGAGACTAGAAATAATCCACTAAAAAGTGTGCTTAAGTCAAAGAAAGATGACGATAATAGTAATAATAATAATAATATTAGTGATGGCAAACGTACACGTGATGGAACTGGTGGTCCTGTACCTCCTAGACCACTGTTACACGGCAGGAGATGTGGAGGGATAGCAGCATGAAGACTCTCCAAAGAATCGTTATGCATGATAATCTACAAAAAATATAAAACAAATCAATTCTAATTTCTCAATCAATATTACACATATAATGAGAATAAAGATAATTAAAATGATGTATTAAGTGGGCCGGGTATAGTTGAAGTGGATGAATTACAAAACTCTTAAAGATTATTAAATAAGTGAACTGGTATAAAGATTTTCAAAATTGTAGGTCAATTGTTGTCTAAAAAATTAACAGTGTGATGATAGGGATAACAGTAAAGACGACAAAGATGAAGTGGCGTGGAATGAATTCAAGTGGTGACACTATCACTGAAGTCATTAAAAGTCGTTTATCTAAATGTATTAAACGCTCTCATTTTATGCAGCTGACTTACATTTAGTATTTACCAGCCAAAATATGATTCGACAATGAGTTAAAGATAAACTACCGTTTATGTCCACCTCTATGTGCATATACTCATTCACATGGTCGCGTGGAGCTGATTACATTGGATGTTGTAAGCGTGTTTTCCGTAAACGCGTAGCTGAACATTCCCCAGTTTGGTTAATGAAAGGTGAGCATAGGGTGGTGAAGTCTTCAATTTGTGAACACATTCTGGAGTGAGGTCATTCAGCCCCATGTGATTTATCCTTCAAATTTATTTACAGGACCAAATCCAATCACTCCAAAATTTCACGTTTACTGCCGTTTTATTCACAGTACCTCAATGTTTATATTTGTCCCCTCCATCTTTTATGACAGCTGAACCCTATTGGTAGTTAACTGTTCTAACTTATCAATGAAATTATTGTCTCTCCAGGTCAATCAAAACTTATTTAAATGCGGAATTACTGTCAAGCCTTTTCGCTGTTGATTCAAGACATTAAGACTCTGCGCCTTCTTCCGTTTTTCTTTGCATCGTGTATCAGTGGTGTCACGTTGTGGCAGTGCTGAATAGTGATTAGAACGGTGGGCTTGCAAATCTGCCAGACAGGTAAGTTCGTTAGCTCAAGAGACTCATAAACTTTCAGCCAAGTCGTATTGACGGTCGTATCAGAAGTATTATTTTCTTCACAACTGAAGACACTTCCACCGCTTTCCAGATGGAAAATGTCTCACTACTAACTGACTCTTAGGCATCTACTAGTCGACTGTTGAAAGCTTATGAGTTGAACTTTATTTTTGTTTCACTTCTGAGGTATCATAAAATACACTATTGTGGGATAACGAACGGATCTATTCTCATTGTTTTATTTCTAATTTTATTTGTGTATTGAGCTCTCGTGAAAAATTTCATCGCCCGATATCTGAACTTGTACAATACGGAAATGCCTAATGGACAGTATTATTTCGCATATTATTAATCCCCTCACCACCCTTATAGATTATTTCTCTTCGTTCTTGTCTAATCCCTAATTTCAATACTTCTGTTTGCTGTTGTGTGGTATTGTTGCTAATGTGTTCTTTTACGACTGTAATTTTGTTTGAATAAAGTGAAAGTTTGCCGTAGGGATTTTGAATTTGGATTCCCTGCAGGAAGTGTTTGGTGTGTGTGATTCTTACTGACAGAGTTTTTCACGCCATCTTGTTGAGAATATTCTTCCGCTTAATTTTAGTTATATAATTTTGATTTTGATAATTATTTTGTACTTGAGAAATCGTTGGATTGTGTGTATACTCGTACAACCAAGTAAAGGAACTCAACGATACCCTATTTGGCCCGTGTTCTAAGTAACAGAGACAATGTTAAGCGTGAAACCTATAACTTGCTTTGTTATCAACAACATAATTTTAGGCTCTTTTATTTCTCTCTTATTTTGTATTCTGTAGTGAACTCCTTCTTAAACATACTTAGCTACCTAAATTATTAACATTGGCTTACTTTTTTGTACTTTATTCTATTCCTTCTTTTGTGTATCTACTGGTTCCGACTATATCAGCACTATGAGTAGTACAAAATTGTCCTGTCATTAACCATCATGTAATCATTAGTTTTTGTGGTTGCTTTATTTTTTGTTCGACGATATTAACTGATAATCACTGGTTGTGAACGCCATCGTCACCACCTTAAAAATTTTGTATTATGCAGGATTACTCACACTACCACTACAAACTCCGCATTAGACCTGACAATAAAAGACAAAATCAACAACCCTGAAATGTTATTTCTTGATTGTTTAGAGTTGTTTCAACCAAATAAACTGACCATCTTTGCGATAAACATTCTTAAATATCATTTCATAACTTCTTGTATGACTACAGCTTTACTGTCACCATGCATAATCATATCATAGCTTCCACTACCCAATACTGAGATATTATTATATGCTGTTTTATTTTTCCTTTCTACTTCTTGTTATTTTTTCTTTTTTGCATTTTTTGTTGTTTTTGTGTTTGTTATTTTGTTGTTGTTGTCTTTTTATTTATTTTTTGAAATACTCCTTTTAAATGTTTGATAAAATTAGATGCAAATATTGTAGATATGTGCTGAAAATTCCACACTGTACCACTAGTAGTGTTTCTGGAATAAAGCAAATTATTATTATTATTAAATGCCGAATAGCATTTTTGAGGAAATTTTGAGTTTTGATGTGTTATTTTCGGCAAATAATGTCATTGGACAGTCGTTTCGTCCTAGCGTGGGACTCAGTCAGTAGGCGCGCATTGGGTTTCGAACCTACGACCTTCCGCTTACAAGGCAGGCTGGTATGCCAATCAGCCACTGAGACCCGATTAAATTGCCAGCCCATGAATTCTAACTTCTAGTAATTCGTGATTTTGGTGCGACTACCAACAAATGTCATCAGCGAGTGTTTGCCCTAACTCCCCACAGGATCGACCCCCCCCCACCTGGTGACGACTTCTCATTAGAACTCCAGGAAACTACGTCCTGTAGCCAGTTACTAGGTTAGAAACCCGGTGGGTGTGTACTGCTGATGAGTTCAAAACTAGAAGGAAACAGATATCCAGTACTCCGTGTTGGTTTGTAATGGCTCTCTAACTGATATCAATCCATGGTCAAACTTGAAAAACAAATTAAATCCCCTACAAGGCAACTCTTGAAAAATAATGCCAGAGCTTTTATCTCAATTAACTGTATTTTGCAGTCGTTGGGGTATTCTCTGACTGTATGTAACTTTCCAGTAAGTTCTGGTTGGCTATACACCAGTAGAATGCACAAAGTGGTCTCCTGCATAGAGACTACAACACGTCGGTTTCTGTCGCTACATAGTAGATAACTTCATCGAGGGGACTGTGTGAATCGTAGAGCCAATTAAAGGAGACTCTAGAGAACCGGGTGATATCGAGATAAGCTGCTGACGTAATATATTTCACTCGGAACCCAAAGGAATAATAATAGATAATAACACCCAGAATACATTCTCCATGTACCAGGCTGTCAACTCACTCACACTATTTGACGTCTGATAGCACAACTCCATTTAACTAGGCTAACGTCTAGTGAAGTTGGCGCCAACTCCAATGAAGCGCACCTCCCTACATATAATAACTGCTAATCAAAACGCAATGAAACCAATCAATTTAAGACAGGCTCTATACATTGATGAACTGAGTGCAATATTTCGCATTTAGAGTAATCACTCATTATAAATTAGCGTACGTCGGGCTTTGTGACAGCCTATATAAGCAAAGAAAGTGTTTCTCTACTATCTGCGTAGCAGTTTACTAACTCGTAGAAGTCTAAGTTGCACCTATTTTTCACATGGTTAAAGATGTTCGATCGATAAAGTGATTATAATTGTACGGAATGATAGGTGATTGCATAATTGTCGAAAAAACCGCTTTTTTAATTAATTTATTAGTAGATTTGGATTTTACGGACAACGACTCATGTCTAGTGTCACACAAGAACGAAGATCTACAGCTGAAAACCAATAAGTTGGAGGAAGAAGAAAAAGAAGAAGCAGGGAAGACAGGACTTCAGCTGAACACACAAGAGACAAAGGTGGTGAAGATAGCCAACAAACCAACCCAACAACAAGCCCCAATCTTCATCGATGGAAGAAATTTGAAAGAGGTCACTTCATTCACTTATGTGGCAAGACAGCATCGTTTCAACTACAGCAGGCGTTACACAGATGATGACGATGATGTAAAAGCCAGCTAGGATCGCGAAAGCACGGTGCACTCTCATTACTCTGAAATCAAAGTCTGGATTTTCAACACTGATGTTAAATTATTTCCTCTATATGGGTCAGAAACTTTGTAAATGTGTCATAAAAAGCATTTTCAACAGATACTTTGATTGGACAATAACAAGTGGCCATGAGTTCAGTCTTTCGTTTGATGCAGACTAAATTCTTTCAGCCAAGTTTGCAATGTGACCAACATGATAGGTAGTTTGCCATCCCAATATACTGGCACTGTGTTATGTTGATATTAGACAGTTGGAGGCCATCGGCAGTCCTTTTTTGAACCTGGATTTTATGCTTGTCGAATTGCACTCACCAGTCAGCATTGTGTATCTGTTACCTTCATGAAATTCATGTCCCTTCTGAGAATCGAACCCGTGTCATCGAGTAGGTGGTTCAGTTAGAGGTTTTACCCATGAGCAATCCGGGCTTGCGATTGACCTCCAACCATCTAATACCAACAGTTCACAGTGCACTGTGTTGGCGAGCCTCCAGATGGTATGGTGGCCACATTGTACACTTGACTGATGGAATTCAGTCTGCTCCAAACAAAAGACTAGGCACACCCATTACACTAGTTACTGACTAGTGTTCAATCAAAGTATCAATTACAATGCCACAGGAGGCTAATCTCGAGACCAAATAGCTCAGTGGTACCGTCTCTGACTGAAAAACTCACTGGTGACTCGGCTTCGAATCTCAGAATGGACGTAAGTTCCTTCAAGGTTGCACATACACCTTGCTGACTGGTAAGTACAATCCAACAAGTACAAAACCTAGGTCAAGCAAGGCTTCCTGTGACCGACTATCCCCACCATCTAATTTCCAACTGACTCTAGGATTTCATCAACGGTTGACTTCGCTCTATATTGAAGAGTACATGTATATCCGGGAAGGATTAACAACAGCTCACTGTGACAGCGTACCAACTAAGAACCTATTGCTCAACAAACATGCAGAAGTAAATGGAGATATAGATTGAATAGACGCTGAGGAGACCCTGCAGTGGAAACCGACTGGGAAACAGTGAGAAAACCGTGTAAGCAGATGAGAGCGTAATTAAGGAGCCAGCTAAAGGGGACTGCTGAGGACAGGATAAAACGATGATATACTATTGAAGCCCTATATTCCATTCAGAATCCAATAGGGATAATAGATTGTTTTTCAAAAACCACTCCCTTCAAATTGGCTGGCTGGCTGTATTCGACATAGAACTTGGCATCGAAGTGCAGGAGTTCAAGTTGCCACGTTCCAAATGGCACACAAAGGTAGACAAGAAGATGAGTAGAGAGAATCAATAGAGTTTTGACAAGTATAAGAGTGAAACAGAGCGAGTCATGGTAGAAAGGAAGATAAAAGATTACAGAGACTGAATACATCTGCGTAAGCCATTGACAACGATTTTGAGCCATGTCACCTATTGTCTCCAGCCATTGATTCTTAGAGTCCCGAGGGCGGGCCGGGCCCCAAACCGTAAGTCTGCATCTCCCTACCTGACTCAGTTTAACTGTCAAGGATTTCATGGATTGATGAGGCCATGTTTTTGTTTGGCCACCACTTACTCTTTTCCAACCTGCACCTATATCATCAGCTAGTAATGCCCGTCCGTCGGGGGAGGCGATGGTTAGGCATGCGCAGCACGTCACCTAGCCATGTCAATCTATGCAACTTTATAGCCTCGTCGATTGATTTTCCCTCTTTGCCCAACACTCTACGCCTAACCTAACGTCACCATTACTTACCTTATTATACCACCTAACGTGAGAAAGAGATCGTAGACATCTATAATCAAAAACAGTCAACCTTTTCATGTCTTCAACTCGTATTGGCCATGTTTCAGAGCCAAAGAGAAGGACGGAGCGAACTGCTGAGCAGTACACATGTCCCTTGGTTGATAGTCGGATGTCACGCCTACGCCAGAGACGGTGTAAGTTAGCGAAAGCAGCTCGAGCTTTTTGGATCCGTGCTGAGATTTCGTCACCAATCAATCCGTTGGTGCTGATACAACTTCCCAAATAGGTGAAGTGGTCAACATGTTCTATCACTTCACTCCCTATCACTAAGCTAGGAGTTGGCGTAGTCCAGTCCTGTAGCAGCATCTTACATTTTACAGGGGCGAATCGCATGCCAAACATACGAAGACTCTGCATTTTGTCAGCATTCTCCCCTAACGGGACTATGTCATCTGCATATTCTAAGTCCATAAGACTATTCCCTGGTAACAAGTCGATTCCTTCAAATTGAGCACACATTTCTCAACATCTCTATTTATTGATCATTGGAGAAGGAATAATGTGTATTGAATAATCCAATAAGCTCCATCATTAACGTCATGTGCATTGGAATTTTTTTTTCTTTGAAGTGTCATCGTAATGAAGAAACCAACAACAACAAAAAAACATTTCAACATGGAATATGATCAAAATCACCTGATCAAAGTTTTCGGTGAAAATCAAAAAGCACCTTTTACACAGAATATTCAAGATAATTTCTACTACTATTATTATTATTACGATTCTTTTTTGACAGAAATATTTGTGTGTAGGTTGAAAAAAATGTGGCGTTTCATTTTACTAATAATAATTCAGTCGTTTAATATTGTTGTTGTTAAGTTTTGTGAATTCACGTTCACTCATGAATCCGTTATAATATCGATTTGAATTTGATGTCACGATTGTATTTGTTGCCAGCTTACACCATCTCTCACAAAAAACTTGGAGGATCTGGATTTCGCCGATGATATATGTCTGATTCCCAACAAACTGGAAGATATGCAAGCGAAAAGCAACAAGTTGGCGATAGAAGAAGCATCCAAAGAAGACAGGACTTCAGGTGAACATAGAAAAAACAGAGGTAATGAAGATTCCTGGACAAGAACAACAACAGCGACAACAACAGACAACGATTAGCACAAATGAGAGGAACCTTAAAGAAACAACCTCTTTTACCTACCTGGGAAGCATCGTCTCAACTACAGACGAACGGAACTGATGAGGATATCAAAGCAAGAATCGGAAAAGCAAGACAAGCTTTCACTACTCTCAAGTCTGTGTGGGGGTCAACAGTCAGCACTCAGCATCAAAAATAAGATCCGGATTTTCAACTCCAATGTGAAGTCAGTCAGTGCCACTTACTATACGGATCAGAGACTTGCACTGCGCGTCATAAAGAGCATCTCAAACAAACTACAGACCTTCATTAACAGCTAGCTGTCTTCGCTCAATACGACTCAAGATCAGATGGCCAGAAAAGATCAGCAACAGAGATCTCTGGCAATGAGCTAACCAACACAGTAGGAACCGACTGTGAAACAAATAGGTAGGAAGAAATGGAGATGAATTGGCTGGCCATACTCTGAGGAAACCATCAAGTGACATCACTAGACAAGCTATTGCTCGAGTGGAACCCGAAAGGGAAGCGGCGGCGAGTTGGTCGTCAGTGCAAGGGTGACTTGGAGGAGGTCATGTGAAGAGGAGATGAAGGCGTGTGGGCAGACTTGGAGTCAGATGAAGACTCTAGCAGAGAACCGAACACAATGGAGACGCACGGTTAAAGCCCTATGTTCTTCTAGGAATTAAAGGAAACAATAATAATATAATAATTAGACCATCTCTCTGGCTTAGTAAACGTAATATCCGGCTGACTGTCGATCAAAGGATGTGTGTACTGCACATCAACAGTTCACTCCATCGAACTTCTATGTCTGTGAATGAGATATGGGCATTGAAAAGGCCCACTAGCTGTCTTTCATCATAAGGATCTGCTTTCTATCTCCTGTGTTAGGTGGTGTAATAGGATGAGTATTATTGAGCTGGTGAGGAATCGGTAGAGTGCTAGGTAAGAAGGGAAAATCAATCGACGAGGTTGTGAAGTTACATCGATTGAGACGGTTAGGACATTTGTTATGCATGTATGCCTAGTTATTGCCTTCCTCGACGGGTAATGTAAGGTGACATAGGATCCGGTAAGAGGTGGTCGAACCAAAACATGGTATCAACAACCCATGAAATCCATCATATTTAGTTTAAGCCAGCCAGAAGGCCACGTAGCGAGGTGTAGACTTCCTTACTAGTTAGGGTTCTCGAGACGGTAAGAACCAATGAAGGCTGGAGACAATTAGGGACATGACTCGAAATCGTTCTTGATGTTGGTGAAGATGTATTCACTCTTTGTGCTTTGTCATATCCAGTAAAAGTCTATTCTTCTTTTTCTTCTTCGATATTACTACTCTTTTTCCCTCAAGTTTCTGTTTATTACCTTTCTTTACTCTCTTCTCTTGCTTTGTGTGGTACATAGAGAGAGGCAAATCTAACTGGTGCACATCTGTGCCGAGTTCTATGTTGAAACCAGTCAATCAGACAGTGATTCCACAACGATGACAGTGTTTCTATTGGTAGTGATTATTTGGAAGAGATGACAGTTTTGCAGGTTTTTATTCTTACTTAACTGTAGATTACTCTCAGATATAGAATGTTTTTAGATAGTTGGAGGTAATCGGCAGGAAGATTTGGACTTAGATTTCGTGTCTGTTGGCACTCGTCTGCAATCTTGAAAGAACTAATTTCCCTTCTGATATTCGCACCCGGATCTCCTAGTGTCGCCCGCAATCAGAGATGTCAAGACTGAGCTATTCGGCCTCACGATTGGCCTACTGTAAGACTGTTATAGATATTTTGATTGAACACTAGGTGCCAAACAGTGTCATGCGTATAGTATTGTGTTTGGTACAGATTAAACTCCAATAGTCAATTTTGCAATGTGGTCACGATGCTGGATGGTTCATCTGTAACGACAAACGGAGGGTTAGACGCATGACACTAATAACTACCTAGTAGTGTACAATCAATGCATTCAATACAGTCTTACAGGAGACGCCGATCTTGAGGCCAAATAGCTAAAGTGGTAACGTCTCTGATTGAAGCATTCACTGGGTGATTCAGGTTCGAATCTCATAAGGGAGATGAGTTCCTTCAGGATTTTAGGCGAGTGCCAATATGCACAAAGTCTAGATCCAGTTACTTCCAAACAACTATAACAACAATTTAGAGTGCAGTGTGATCACGAACGAGCCACCTAGGATGGTCACCACCACATATTGCAAAGTTGACATATAGATTTAAGTATACGATTAACAATGGACTAGACACATGACGCTATCTACTACCTAGTGTCCAATCAAAGTAAAGAATGTATCCATTCTAAAAAGTAAATCTTCTATTTGAAATATTTTAAATGAGAAAGTATTCTCGCACTTAATATTAGTCTGCATAACTATGGAGAGATGATTTTCGCTTGTGGGGACGTACCTGTTTTGTTAAACTACAAAGCTTTCACTCAATCAACCACGAATTCGAGTCCCTCTCTTCTCTTCTACTCCAATCTGGTCCTAATACACTCTATCACCATCAGCGCTCAAAGGCTCTGGAGGTGGCTTCTTAAGACAAGCGCCTGCTTAGGTCTGGGGCAACCAGGCAGTATCCCAGCTCCCGCGCAAACAATGAGACATTGTTGTTCCCATAGAATTGCTTGCATCCGATGGCATCATCGTGGAAGTAATTCTCAGGTCTGGGGCAGTGTGTGTTTGGACACAGTGGAGGTCACTATCCATTGAGTGTCATCATCTGGTTTGGACATATTCTACATCCTATTCTACATCCTAGAGGATTCTGTACCAACGTCTGTGTTCGCTAGCCTTGCGACTGAATGGTAAGAGCCCAAAGGTGGTCAACCTATGACTTGGAGCCGTGGGATGAAGGATGTTTGTAGTTAGATTAGTAAACGTTAGTACATAACGACTCCCTGTCTCGTAGAGGGTCGAAATATAATTCGAGTAGGTGTATCGATACGTTATCAGATATGGCCAAGAATCACAGTCGGTAGGGAACACGACCCAATTGCCTTCTTTCTTCTTCTCCCTTACCCCTTACAGTAATATGATGCATGCTGTTTGATCTTGACAAATATTCTCGCGTTGTGTAGTGTGTAGTGCATCTCTTTATGCTCACCTATATTGTACCAAAATTTGTGTATTTCAAAAATAATAAAAAAGTAAAAATAAAAAAGTAGGTGAACTTACACGGGCTTGATTTTTTGGTTTTAATAAAGGTTTCATAGCTGCATAGATTTTTGAAAACATATAAGGACTGTGAAAAATATGTACAGCTTTAACGCGTATAGGACTGGAACCTTGTAGAAAATTTACAGCACGATGTACAAACCATGGAGACATTAAATGGAATGCATGTTTCCATGAAAAACCATTTAGATTAACTAGTATTACAACTCCATGGACTTGAACTTCTGGTGAAGACTAGAAAACAAAAGAAGAGGGAGAAATATTAACAGTGTTAACAGATAGAAAAAAGAATAAGAATGGCAATATTATTATTATCATTGTTTCATTTATTTTTTTTATTATTTTGATTACAGCTTGATACCACACCGTATTTTCAGTACAAGTATGGCATTTTCAGCATGGATATCGGTAGCCCAAATTTCGCAGGCCGACCATAGATATCGGATGTGCGTCGGCAGGGGATCGGACCCCGGACCATGTGCATGGTCGGCGAGAGTCCTAACCACTGTGCCACCGACGCACATAGGGACATACGGCTTCAGCCGCAGGTCACCATCGCTTCTCCGTTAACGTTTTTACCACCTGGCACCATATCTCCACACATGCTTTCATCTCCTCTTTTCATGACGTCCTCCTCCTCCACATCACCCTCACACTGACGACCAACTCGCCACTTCCCACTTGGCTTCTACTCAAGTGATGACCTGGCGTGTGATGTCAATTGATGGTGTGTTTTCTAAGGGTATGAAAAATCCACCTCCATTTCTTCCTGCATATTTCTTGCTCAATTGGTTCCTGCTCGGTTGGTTTGTTGGTTCATTGCCAGAGATCCCTGTTTCTGATCTTTTATGGCTGGCCATCTGATCTTGAATAGTATTAAGCGAAGACAGCTTGTGATGAAGGTCTATAGTAGTAGCAGTAGTAGTTCGAATTGCCCCTCGTGACGCGGTGCCATGTCTCTGATACATATGGTGAGTAGCACTGACTTCACATTGGATTTGAAAATCTGGATCTTATTTTTCACGCTGAGTGCAGCTGATCTCCAAACAGACTTGAGAGTAATGAAAGCGTACTTTGCTTTCTCGATCCTCGCTTTGATGTCCTCATCAATTCTGCCTGTAGTTGAAACGATGCTTCCCAGGTAGGTAGGTAAAGGAGGTTGCTTCTTTCAGATTCCTCCCATTTATGTTGACTGTTTTCTGTTGTTAGTGTTGGTGTTGCTGTTGGTCATGAATCTTCATCATCACCTCGGTTTTCTCTATGTTCTCCTGAAGTCCCATCTTTGATGCTTGTTCTATCGCCAACTTGTTGCTTTTCACTTACATATCCTCCAATTTGTGGAAAATCAGACATAGATCATCGGCGAAGTCAAGATCCCCCAAGATTTTTATCGTGTAGGTCGATTTGATGCCTGTCTCCCCGTTGTTCACTGTCTGTCGCGTTTATCCAGTCTAACGCAATCAGAAAAATTACTGGAGACAGTAGGCAGCCTTGTCTTACTCCTGTTTTAACTTCGAAGGATTCCGTGAGTTTCCCGTTGTCGACTACTTGGCATGCAGCGTTGTCTTATCACCGTTGGATGATGTGTATAAATGTTGGCGGCATCCCGTATTAGCGAACAGCAATAAGTATTCTATAAAAAAGTATTCTAAAAAAGGATTCGATTCCACATCTTCAGTACTGAAGATATTGTCTAGGCGGACGACGGAAGCTCTACAATTAAATCAACCAGCTCAGAGAATACAACTAATTCAATATCATGCTTCTTAGCTACAAATCTTCGCCATTATTTCAAAGAAGAAATATCATAAGAGATTGGTTTGTACATAAGGTCAGAAAAAGGAGTGTCACGCGATTCTAAAACCGATTTCTGTTTTACTTGAAGATACTGAACAAAGAAGAAAAAATATTATGCAATAAAGTTTGCTAAGAATGTGTACATTTAATAAACACTATCTTGGATAAAGCTATTATTATTATTATTATTATTGGTTACAGGATTTGATGATGAGCTGAAGTTGGAATTCATGGGCTGGCAATTGGATCGGGTCCCAGTGGCTTAGTGGTCTACAAGCTAGCCCACCTTGTAACCAGAAGGTCTTGGGTTCAAACACCTATGGTGGGTGTGTACTGCTGAGGAGTCCAAAACTAGGCTGGCGAAACAGCTATCCAGTATTCCCAGATAGTTTTCCAATGGTACTCTAACTGATGTCAGCTCATGGTGAAATCCTGTAAATTATCAATCAAATTCCCACAAATCAATACTTCACTATTATTATTATTATTCAAAATCAACAGATGCTAATTCAATACAAGTATCCTTTAATCAATCTATGACACTCCACATAATAAGCTGACAACCTCCCTGACTTTTCAAATGAATTCCGGGATTAAAATGGATTGATCGCTATGAGAGTTGCTAGGATAACGTATTCGTAAATCATCGAAGCTGCTTCTCCAAGATAACACCATTCCAGGAAAAGTAATCTTCGACCTGTACAAACATGCACTTTTGAGTATTAGAATCATGAGAAGTCTGTGGATAACAGTACGCTTATCATTGAGTGGATTTAATACTTTTGTAATTGATGTCAGTTCGTGATAGCATTTCATCTGATTATTTGTTAGATTCTTTTAAGTTCCCAGTGGAATATAAAGCTTCGATCTTGAGCTTTACAGTTTCCGTAGTAGTGATGTTTACTTTTACGGGGTGAGGATGTTAGCCTCCCCTTCAACGTTCCTTCTTTATTGGTTAAGCGAGGTTTAGGAGTACGTAGGCTGGGAATCGAAGTCCAGAGACCCCATGCGTGGTTGGCAATCTTGCCTATCGTTGAACAACCAACGCTCACATCTTATTTGAAGTAATGTTTTTATACCGTATATATTCAGAATTATTAGTTGTAATGCTACTGATTTAATATTTGCTTCGTGTTTTAACTCTCTCCCTATCAACGTGATATTTTTATTTCTCACTGGTGAGTTCACTATCTATTATTCATTATCTAATATTCTATCTGATTTTATTGATAACAATCACGGTATTACGTTATCACATTACAATATTCTTCTGAAACTATTGAATAAAGTGACTAGATGTTGTTCGATAATTCTAATTGTAATTGTTTAAACTCTGTTGCACAGAAAATCGGAATGCTACCCTTAAAAGTGCTTTAGGGAGTTGTAACTGTATGATGAACTTACCCACCGGTTACGAACTACTACGGCATAAGAGTTAGAATGTACCACTTTATAGCCCCATCCCCACTCCAACTCCAGAGCGGGAATCTGTTACATTCCTATTTGCCCAAAGATGCACAACACAACAACACTGTGATGGCTTCCTTTGCATTCCAAGTGGAACATAGGGTTTCAAGCTTCAACTTTAAAGTCCCAGTGGCAATGGTTTTGTTTTATGCAGTGGAGTTTCTAGCCCAACGTCCAACCTTCCGTCTTTACCAGGCTTACTACCAACGAAGAGAAGTTGGTTTAGGAGTGCATCAGCCGGAGATCCAGCTCTAGACCACATGAAGCAAAGTGATTGGCGAGCACTTTACTGCCGCACCACTGAAGCAGAATTATATCTAGGATCTTCAGGTTACAAAGTGAGCTCATGGACTATTCCGCCAACAATACAGTATCTGATGTTAATCCAACAGGTATGAGGGCAACCTTTTTTGGGATAGTAGAACCAGCAGAAAAGAATTTATTCGAGACAGTGTATCTTTTTGAGTTATGGCTATACGTAAGTTAAATCACTGCATTAAGGTAGTGGTTATCGGTGGGGGAATCTTGTTAGTAGTTTAGTGAGAATCAGTACTCGCCTAATCATCAACATTAACTTAAACAGGAGTAAGTAACTCAATTTAGTCAGTTAGTTGACTGACTGACTGACTGGTTTCAACGTACAACTTTTCACCGACGTGCAGCAGTTTGAGTCGCCACTCTCCATGCACCACACAAAGCAAGAGAAGAAAGTAAAAAAACGTAAAACAGATATATGAGACAAAAAGAATAGTAATATCGAAGAACAATGTAGTTTTATTCCAAATTATAAGTCACAAGGAGTGGATGCGCCATTGAGAACGATTTTGAGTCATAGCACCAATTATTTCCAGCCACTGGTGTTTACCGTACCGAGAACCCCAACCAGTCAGAAAGTATACACCTTCCTACGTGACTTAAACTAACTGCTGTGGATTTCATTGACTGATGAAGCCATGTTTTGGTTTGACCACCACTTCAAATTGAAGTAGGCGTCGAAGATGTTGCCTAGTAGGGCAAGGAAAGCTTCGCAAATAAACCATCCAGCTCAGAGAACTTAACTACATCAAAAATCATCCACCTGAGCTACAAATCTTTTCCATCATACTATGGAATATCCCACAACAAGTTGGATTCACGAAAGGTAAATCATGCGTTGATCAAATCACAACTCTACTCATCATCATAATCATCATCGGAAAAAGCACAGAATGGCAGTAAAACCTCTACTTCAAATTCATTGATTTTGAAAAGGCTTTGAACAGCGTTGACCACGAAGTAATTTGGCAACTACTTCAACACTATGGTGTACCCCAAATCATTATCAACTTTATTTAACAGCTGGCTATATGGTAATACTAGATGTCAAGCTTAGCGAAGCTTTTGAAGTGAGTACAAGAGTAAGACAAGGCTGGCTGCCTATTATCACCGATAATATTCTTAATTGTGACGGACTGAATTGTGCGTAAGACTGTGCATGGGGAGTGAGAAGACAGCAATACGCTGCACTGACTGATAAGAAGACTCTAGAAGATCTGGATTTCGTGAATGACATATGTTTAATGTCACACAAACTCGAAGACTCACAGACAAGCGAAAGCCAACAAAATAGCGAAAAAGGCAGTAATGATAGGACTTCAGGTGGACACAGAGAAGAATGGGGGTGATGAAGATTACCAACGAACCACAACAACAACCAGTACCGATCACCATCAACGGGAGAGATTTAACAGAGGTTACCTCCCTCACTTATCTAGGCAACCAGCATGGTTTCAACTACATGCGGAACGGATGAAGATGTCAAAGTCAGCCAGCCAGAATCGGAAAGGTGAGGTACGACTTCATCAACCTGAAACCAGTTGGGAAATCTTCTGCACTAACTCAGCATAAACAATAAGATTCGGAAATCATCAACAAAAATGTGAAGTCAGTCAGTTCTTCTATACGCGCCAGAAACTCGGCAAGCATGTTACGAAAAGGATTTCCAACAGGTCACTGAAGACTTTTGTCAACAGCTGCCTACGATGGCTCCATATTGAAGATCAAATGGTCAGTGGGAAAAAATGAGCAAGGAGAAACTATGAGAAAAAACTGTCCAAGAATCTATCGGTGAATAAATATGTAAGAGAAAGTGGAGATGGATTGAGCACACACTGAGGAAACTATCAAATGACATTGCGCACCAGTCAGGCCATCGCTTGAGTGGAACCCAAATGGGAAACGACGAGTGTGGCGTCGCTGCAAGGGTGACAGAGACGAAGTCATGTGGGGAGGAGATGGGATATTATGGGCAATCGTGGAGCAAGCCAGCTAAAGAGGACAGCAGAAAACAGAACAGAGTGGAGGTGTGTTGATGAACTCCTATGTTCTACTCGGAACCCAAAGAAACAGTGATAATAATAATAATAATAATAATGCGATGTGGTAAACTGAACCGCAGTGCACTTCTGTACAGAATCATACGTTGAAACTCAGTCAGTCACAATAAATGATACACACGAATTATTGTCATCACTGTCATTATTATCAGTGAACAGAATGAGTACGTATCAGACTGAAAAAATCCGTCAAAGGCAGTGTATTACATACAGGATATATACATACATAATAATAATATAATTATTCAAGTGTTGGTTTGTAGGGATTTGATTGGTTACAGGATTTTCATCATGAGCTGACATTAGTTAGAAAACCATTGGAAAACCTGGGAGTACTGGACAGCTGTTTCGTCCTATTTTGGGACTCTTCAGCAGTACGCACCCACCGGGATTCGAATCAAATCCCTAAAAACCAACACTTGAATATCAATGAGATGCTCACTAGCGACTTGCCCTATTCAGATAGGTAATTACCTGGGGTTCTAGTTAGAAGTCGTGACCAGTAGGGTGCAGCAGGTAGGGCGTGAGGACAAATACTCGCTGAAGACATTGGCTAGGGGTCGCGCTATGTCGTGAATTGGCAGAAGTTAGAATTCATGGACTGGCCATTGGATCGGGTCCCAGTGGCTTAATCGTATACGAGCTAGTCTTGTAACCAGAAGGTCCTGGGTTAGAATCCCGGTTGGTGCGTACTGATGAAGAGTCCCAAAATAGGACGAAACAGCTGTCCAGTACTCCCAGGTTTTCCAATTGTTCTCTAACTAATGTCAGCTCATGATGAAAATCCAATAATATAATCATTATTATTATTATCAGATATGTACTTTAATATCAATGGATGAGAAATCTACAGATTAAATGTCAGTTAATGGTATGCATTTATTTCTCCTTCTAAAATGACCAGATAAAAAGAATAAGCATGCACAAGATATACAACAAACAGTCTAACATTTTCATTAATTAGTCACAGAAAAAAAAAAGATAAAACAGAACAAAATACACATGAGTTAATTATGCACTGAGGACAGTTCATTCACTAAAGGAATGCTATGCTATATACATATAATATAGGAACTATTGAAAACGGTTGTTATTTTTTTTATACATACATATATATGATAAAAAGCAAAACTACATCTCAGAAGGCATAGAATGAAAGGTGAAGTGCATTTATGTACACATACGGAAGTACAATTAGACTAGCAGTAATGAAATGACAAATATATGAATAGCTAATGCGATTCCCTTATCAATGAGAAAGTGACTTTCTTCGGGTACCTGAAACAGAAAGAGGGTTAGTGTTGCGTGACCAGCTTGAGGCTGGCTGGTCAAACACGACCTGTATGAACTGGTTTCTTGGATTGATTCCGTACTAGTCGACTTACCGCCGGTTACGGTCCAGAGTAGAGTAAGTCGGGATGTACAATTGTTGGGGTCGACCTTTTTTAACCCACTCTCTCTAGAGTGGAGAAACAGCATAGCTGGCTGGCATACTGGTCATCTGAAGGAAACGCCTTACTGCGGCTGTTACATCCCTGTTCCCCAGCAGTATGACTTCGCACACAGAACCCCAGCATAGTGTAAAAACAGAATTCTTACACTATGCTGGTAACTGCTTTTAGTCTAATCGCTATCCTAACAACCTTTCTGGCATGGTAGGACCTGCAGGAACAGTAATTCCAGCCAGTGTAGCTTATTGGGTCATTGAGATATGCAAGTCCGACCACTACGTCAAGGTAGCAGCTATCGGTCGGGCATTAAGAGAGAAGAGAGAAATTAGTTTAGAAATCCATCCATTACATGAGAAACCAGTCTAGCTAGCTGTCTTTGATCACAGGTGCCTGCGTACTATCTACATCCCGCTCTAAGTGGTTTGAGAGGGTCAGCAATATTGAGGTGCCTGGTAAGCATCAAAAATCAGTCGGCGAGATTGTGACATTACACTGATTGAGATGGTTAGGCCAGGTGTAACGCATGTCTAGCCACCGTCTTCCTCGACCGATGGGCAATGTTAGCTGACATAGGCTCAGGTTGGAAAAGAGCCAGCTGTGGTGATCAAACCGAAACATGGTTTCATAAGTCAATGAAATCCACAACAGTTAGTTTAAGCTAGTCACGTAAGAAAGTATTGACTTCCTGACTGGTTGAAGTCCTTGGAATGGTAAGAAGTAATGAAGGCTGGAGACAATTGGTGATATGGCTCAAAGTCATCGTTCTCAATGGTGAAGATGCATTCACTATTTGTGATTTATAATATTCAGTAAAATTCTGTTCTTCTGCCTTATTACTGTCCTTTTTGCCTCATACTCCTGTTTATTATCTCTGTTTTGAATCTCTTTTTACTCTCTTCTGTTGTTTTGTGTGGTACATGGAGTTTGGCAACTAGAACTGCTGCACTTCAGCGCAAAATTCCACGTTGAAACTAGTCAGTCGGTCTATGTCAGATACTCCAAAAACAAATGTGCCAAACAGCCTTCGACTAAAGAGACTGTCAGTGTTAATGAACATTGAATGGTGTGTTGAATCGAACTGATCTCCATGCGATGGGAGACAACAATGGCTACCGTCGTTTAATCGTATGCTAGCCGGCGGAGGACTGGGGAAATACTATCAGAAGTAATATTTTTTTGATTATAGCTTGAAATTACACAGTATTTTTGGTACAAGTATGGAATTTTCAGCATGTGATATCGAATTTCGCAGGTCGACCATAGATATCAGGTGTGCGTCAGCATGGGATCGAACCCCAGAACATGTGCATGCTCGGTGGTAGTCCTAACCGATGTGCTACCGACATTTATTAACATTTTATTAACACTTATTCACAGACTTTGCACATAGTAACTTGTAGTCCGGTTTCGTAATCTGTGAAAGAAATAAACGGTCGTATTGCCCTTCCGTTGTTTGATATTCCAATCTGGTTACCGCGCATCGTATTCGTTGTGTTAGGCGTAGTCTTCTAAAGTCATCGATAGTCTCAGGATCTTTTGAGATCAGGACATTTGACAGGGATTGAATAATCTGAGCTTGTCAATTACCAAAGACTTGATAGACATCCAATGGACGCATTGGGAGTATTGGAAATAACTAACAAACTAAACAGCCAATAAAACGGTTGAAACCTGAATTATATGTTTAAAAGGAATCTATTGTAGGAATTCAATTACTCTGGTAACTCTCCTAGATTCATCACTGTCCCCCTCCCCCTCCATTTTCCTTTGACTTTCATACTAGATTCAGTTTTTGATCCTTTGACTTCTACTCACTGTATTACACCATCATCTTTTCATTGGAGTTCCTACGCACAAAGAAAACTTTGACTTTCCAATCTTGTGAATTTTAATCATTGTATTTTATTATCTCTCATTATGCAGTTATCACTGGCTCATCACCACCTCAACAATAAAACTGTAAGCCTTTATGCAAGAAACTTTGCTCTAACAAATGCATGTATATATATATATATACTATCGAATTTTCAATATGTCATGTCAAGTGAACCACAACGGAAAACTCAGCGAGGCGTTTGCAGTAAACACAGGAGTCAGACAAGGGTGCTAGTTATCACCGATGATATTCCTAATTGTGGTGGACTGGATTATGCGTCAGACAGTGGGAAACGAGAAGACAGGGATATCCTGAACCGACATGAAGAACCTAAATCACCTGGATTTTGCGGATGACTTATGTTTGATGTCACACAAAATCGAAGACTTACAAGCGAAAACCGACAAACTGGTCGAAGAAGCAGTCAGAGAAGACAGGACTCCAGGTGAACATAGACAAGACGGAGGTTATGAAAATAAACAACCAACAACAACAACAACAACAGCAACATCCAGAGCCAATCACCATCAACGGGAGGGATTTGAAAGAGGTTACTTCATTCACTTATCTAGGAAGTATTGTCTCAACTAAAGGAGGAACCGACGAGGATGTCAAATCGAGAATCGGGAAGGCGAGAAACACATTCATCAACCTGAGACCAATCTGGAAATCTTCCGCCGTCACTCAACTCAGCATCAACAACAAAATGATTCGGATTTTCAATACAAACGTCAAGTCAGTCACTTCTTCTACATGGATCAAAAACTTGGCGGGTCACCAAGAATATTTCCAACAGCCTGTTGCAGACCTTTATCAACAACAACTGTCTCCGTTCTATACTCAAGATCAGATGGCTGGAAAGAATCACAAACAAGAAACTATGGGAACAAACAAAACAAGAAACAATCGCCCAACAAATATGCAGGAGAAAGTGGAGATGGATTGGACACTCGCTGAGGAGGCCGTTGGGTGACATCGCGCATCAGGCCAGTGCTCGAGTGAAACCCGAAAGGAAAGCGGCGAGTGGGACGTCCAAGGGTGATATGGAGGAGATCGTGTGAACAGGAACTGAAACAGTATGAATTAACATGGATGCAAGTAAAAAATACAGCAGAAGACAGAAGCAAGTGGAGACGTGCAGGTGAAGCCCTATGTTCCACTAGGAACCCAAGGGAATAATAATAATAATAATAATCGAATTTTCAATAGTATCAACCGAAATGTGCATTATTATTAGTACTATTATCCCCATTGGGTTACGAATGGGACACAGTGGTTCAACAGTACATTTCCATTTCATCCTCCTTAGCTGGCTCTATGATTCCTCATAAACTCTCATCCCCACCTTACACAATCTTTCTACCTAAGCCTAACCGTTCGTTTCCTGTTTAGATCCCACTCGAGCGATGGCCTGACTGGTGTATGATGTCACTGAAGGGTCTCTGCAGTGTGTTCCCAAACCAGCTTCATTTTCTTGGGAATATTTATTGTGCGGTTAGTTCTTGGCTGGTTTGTTGCCATACCTCCTTGTTGCTAGTCCTTTCTGGTCGATCACCTGATCTTTGCTATCGAATGAAAGCAGCTGTTGATGAAAGTCTGCAGTGGCCTGTTGGCAGTTCTTCGGGCGACAAGCCAAGTCTCTGACGCGTATAAAAGCATTAACCTAATATTGGTGTTGAGAATCCAAATTTTGTTCTTTATGTTGAGTGGACTTTTGAGCCATATCACCATTTGTCTCCAGCCATTGGTTCTCAGGATCCTCAGGACCCAAACCAGATCATGCTGGCTCAAATTCACTGTCAAATACCTCATAGACTGCATCCATGTTTTGGTTTGGTCACTACTAGTTCTTCTCCAACTTGATCAAATGTCAGCTAACAACAGTCGAAGAAGATTATGGCCCGGCGTGCGCAATACACTGTTCCTATTTCAATCGATTGAGCTCTACAACCTCATCGATTAACTTACCTACCTAACACTTAATGCTTAATTCAAATAAACATTTGTGATTGAAGTACTCGAATCCCAATCCAATTACTTCTTACCCGAGAACTACTTGGTAACATATCATTCGCGGTGACACAATGAATGTGTGGTTCATCCATCATAGCCTGGCTAGTAATTAACTTCTAACTAACTAAAGATTCAGAAACCAATGCATCCTAGATTTTAGTAATTCTTTGACTGATGTTAATTTGCAAAAAAAAACTAACATTTGCAGCTAATTTATTTCAAATTTAATCACGGATTGATATCAGTTAGAGAATCATTGAAAACCAGCTGAGAGTACTGGACAGCTGTTTCGTCCTATTGTGAGACTCATCGGCAGTATGCAACCACTGGATTCCGAATGCAAGGTCTTCCGTTGGGGGTGAGGAAAGGTAAGGCTTTTTAAAATTTAAAAAAATCAGTTTGCTTTTGCTTTGGCTATTCTTCAATTATTGGTTTGTAGGGACTTGATTGGTTGGTTACAAGATGTCATTAGGAGCTGACATCGGTTAGAGAATCATTGGAAAACCGGTTGTCAATACTGGACAGCTGTTTCGTCAGCTTAGTTTGGGACTATTAACCAGTAAACACCCACCGCAGGGGTTCGGGCCCAGGACCTTCTGGATTGGACACTAGTAATGAGTGTGACGTATCTAGTCCCTTCTTTGGTGCAGACTGAATTCTATCAGTCAGGTTTTGCAATATGGCCACCATTCTAGGTAGCTCGCCATCATGGTGCACATTGAGTTGATGATATTAGATATTTGGAGGCAATCTTCAGGAAGCATTGGACCTAGGTTTCGTGCTAGTTGGCACTCATCAGCAAGGAGTGTCTGCAACCTTGAAGGAACTCATGTCCCTTCCAATTATCTAATATCATCAAATCAATGTGCACCGTGATGGCGAGCTACCTAGAATGGTGGCCACGTTGCAAAACCTGACTGATAGAATTCAGTCTGCACCAAAGAAAGGACTAGACACGTCACGCTAGTTACTAGTGTCAAATCAAAATACCCACTACAGTCCTACAGGAGGTCAATCGCGAGCCCGAATAGCTCATTGGTAACGTCTCTGACTGCAGCACTGGATGGCGCGGGTTCGAATTTCAGAAGGGACATGAGTTCCTTCAAGGTTGCAGATACACCTTGCTGATGAGTGCCAACTGGCACGAAGCCTAGGTTCAAGGCTTCCTGTGGCCGATTGCCTCCAACTATCTAATATCACAAGGACCTTCTGGTTACAAGGCGAGATAGCTTGTAGACGATTAAGCCACTGGGACCAGGTGCAATGGTTCATGAATTCCAATTTCTACCAAGCCACGGCATAGCGCTACCCACTAGCCAATGTCATCAATGGTGAGTATCTGTCCTCACACCCGACCTGCTGTATTCTACTGGTCTCGACTTCGTATTATAATTAACATTTCTAATAGTCTAATAGCGATGAATTGGCACGTGTACACATACATAAACACGCACCGACTTTAATTTGTTTCGAAGGAAAGAGTATTAAATTACATACATGTAACTTATTGATATCTAAGTAGTGAAAGAGCCTGCCTAACAATCACATGTTGTTGAATCAGAACATGAAAACCACAAACTATTTACTGCTAAACATACAGTGTGCGTATGTGTATGTATGTGTGCGTGTGTGCGCGAATTACATTTTTATGCACAAGATTAAAACTTCTTTTGGGTGCAGACAACAACCACACATACAGACGTTTCATATACCACAAAAACCTACAAACATTAATTAATGTGTTTGCTAAGGAGGAATGCAACAACTACACGGATTGCACACGGATGGAGGATGTCAAAGTCAGCCGAGGATGGAAGAGGCAAAGTAGACACCTTCATCACGCTGAAATCAGTTTGGAAATCTACTGCACTGAGCAGCACAAACAACCAAATTCACAAACTTCAGCGACTCAGGGATTGACTTGCTACTAGGGAATAATCTCGTCGACTTAGAATATGTAGATGATATAGTCCTCCACGGTGAGGACGCTGACAAAATGCAGAGTCTACTGAACACCTTGAGCAACAATCTTCGTATGTTTGGCATGCGATTCGCCCCTGTAAAATGTAAGATGATGCTGCAGGATTCGACTTCACCGACCCCTAGATTAGAAATAGGAAGTGAAGTGGTAGAACACGTTGACCGCTTCAATTACTTGGGAAGTACCATCAGCCCCAACGGGTTGATCTCAGACGAAATCTCAGCACGAATACAGAGGGCTAGGTTCACGTATGCCAGTTTACGCCGTCTCTGGCTTAGTAAACGTGATATCCGACTATCGACCAAAAGGCGTGTGTACTGCTCAACAGTCCGCTACGTCCTCCTTTATGGCTGGCTGTGAGACCTGGCCATTGAGAGCAGAAGACATGAAAAGATTAGCTGTCTTCGATCATAGGTGTCTGCGTTCTATCTCCCGTGTGGAGTGGTATAACAAGGTGAGCAATATTGAGGTGAGGCTTCGGTCGAGTGCTAGGTAAGGAGGAGAAATCAGTCGACGAGACTGAAATTACATCGACTGAGATGGTTAGGACATGTGTTACGTATGCCTAGTCATCGCCTTCCTCGACGGGCAATGTTAGCTGACACAGGGTCAGGCTGGAAAAGAGCTAGCGGCGGCCAAGCCAAAGCATGGCTTCACCAGTCAATGAAATCTACAAGAGTTAGTCTAAGTCACGTAGGAAGGTGTAGACTGGCTTCCTGACTGGTTGGGGTCCTCGGGACGGTAAAATCCAATGGTTGGAAACAATTGGTGACATGGCTAGCTCAAAATCGTTCTCATTGGCTGGTGCAGATGCATCCACTCCTTGTGACTTATGATCTCCAATTAAACTGTTTTGTTCTTCGTTATTACTATTCCTTTGTCTCACACCTCTGTTTACTGTCTATATTATGCATTTTTCCTACTTTTTTCACTTGTGTGCTACATGGAGGGAGTGTGGCGACTTGAACTGCCGCACACATGTGCAAAGTTCTATGTCGAAAACCGACCGACCGACAAAATTCATATTTCAAACAAGAATATGTCAAGTCAGTAGTCACTTCTTCTACATGGGTCGAGAAATCGACATTTTCCAACAGGCTTTAAACTTTTATCAACAGCTGCCTCCATATTGGGGAATAGATGGCTACGCAAAAAGAAACTCTGAGAACGAACCGACGGGAGGAAACTGACTGTTCAACAAATATCCCAAAGAAAATGGATACATGTATATGAGGAGATCGTCTAGTGGCATCGAGCGCTAGGCTATCGCTCGAGTGAGACTCCAGTGAAAAACGATGAGTTGCGCATCCGAAAAGTGACATGGAAGAGATTGTGTCAGGAGGAGATAAGAACTTATACGCGATCGAGGAGCCTGTTGAATAGGAGTACAGAGAACTGAACCAAGTGGAGATGTGCAGCTGAGGCTCTAAGTTCCACTCGGAACCCAAGGCAATAATAATAATAAAGAGAAGAAAGAACGAACTTATTTTATGCGGGTTAATACGAGCTCTCGTCTGACTTCGTCAATATTAGTCAGATGCATATAAGGAGCTGAATAAGTGGGCATGGTTATAGTTACGTACTAAATTCATCCTATTATGCAATTATAATAAACTTATTCAAATCCTCTCATTAATTACTTAATTAACAATACTAACTATGATTATGAGAACTCATCCATTTTGTTACTGCCCTCTTTCATGAAAAGTGATTGTATGTAAATGCGATTGTACAGATGAGGAGCAAAATGAATTCACCAAAAATAGCCTCTTCGTTCAACTGTAAAACGAGAGCTCGTATTAACCCGCATGTAATATGTTCGGTCTTCCTTTGTTCAAACTAATCGAATCAAGGGAACCGAGTTGTTTAAAATAATGTATAATAAGTGTAGAACTTTGACATTGTGGTAAGAATGTAATTCCGTATTAGATAAGTTTATTTTAAATATCACAGTGGTGCCGTATTAATAACTGGATGACGTTTCGAGATATTTGAATAATATTTTTTTAAAATTTTTTTATCATAGCTTGATTCCATGGCAAGTGAAACAGAACAGGCAAAGGAGACCTCGCAACACTCTACCAAACAACTAGGTACCTATCGGGCAAAAGTTTGACACAAATTAAGTCAGTGAAGGATGACAATGGAAAGTCACTCAACAAAGAAGTGGAGCAAAGGAAACACTAGGCTGAACAAAAGACTCCTAAATCGACCACCAACAATACCAACAACGGAGACAGAGCTACCAGTGAACACCAACCCCCCCGACGAAATCAAAAGTCCTGAAGGCAATCAAGATGCTAAAAGCTGGAAAAGCAGCAGGATCAGATGGAATCCCAGCTGAAGCATTGAAAATGGACCCAGAGACAACAGCAGACTTGATGACGCCACTACTGGAGAAGGTGTGGAAAGAAGGCAAAGTACCTGAGGATTGGAAGAAAGGATACTTATTCGAACTAACAAAGAAAGGAGACTTATTCGAACTACCAAAGAAAGGAGACTTAAGTCAATGCAAGAACTGGCGCGGAATTATGCTCCTGTCCATCTCAAGCAAAATACTAAACCGCCTCATTCTGGAGAGAATCAAACATGCCAACCTGGATGAAAAACTTCGACCGGAACAGGCTGGATTCAGGAGAAACAAGTCATGCATTGATCAGATCTCCACATTACGGATCATCATTGAACAAAGCTTGGAATGGCAGTCACCTCTCTATCTCAACTTCATCGACTTTGAAAAGGCCCTTGACGGCGTCGATAGAGAGGTGATTTGGAAACTACTTCGCTATTACGGGGTGCCACCGACAATTATACATCTCATCCAACAGCTATACGACAATACTGCATGCCAAGTAATCCACAATGAGAAACTTACGGAATCCTTCGAAGTGAGGACAGGAGTGAGACAAGCTGGCTGCCTACTATCGCCAATGATTTTCCTGGTTGCAGTAGACTGGATAATGTGACAAACAGTGGGCAATGAGGAAACAGGCATTAAATGGACTCACACAAAAAACTTGGAGGATCTGGACTTCGCCGATGCTATATGTCTGATTTCCCACAAACTGGGAGGTATGCAAATGAAAAACAACAAGTTGGCAGAACAAGCATCCAAAGAAGATAGGACTCCAGGTGGACATGTAGAAAACAGAGGTGATGAAGGTTCCTGGGCAACACCACCAACAGCAACAACAACAGACAACAATTAGCATGAATGGGAGGAACTTGAAAGAAATAACCTCTTTTACCTACCTGGGAAGCATCGTCTCAACTACAGGCGGAACTGATGAGGATATCAAAGCAAGAATCGATCGGAAAAGCAAGACAAGCTTTCACTACTCTCAAGTCTGTGTGGAGGTCAACAGCACTCAGCATCAAAAATAACATCCGGATTTTCAACTCCAATGTGAAGTCAGTCAGTGCCGCTTACTATACGGATCAGAGACTTGGCCAGCGCGTCATAAAGAGCACCTCAAACAAACGACAGACCTCCATTATCAGTTGTCTTCCCTCAATACTTAAGATCAGATGGTCGGCCAGAAAAGTTCAGCAACAGAGATCCCAGGGACCAAACCAACCAGGAAGCGATTGTGCAACAAATAGGCAGGAATAAATGCAGATGGGTTGGCCATACTCTGAGGAAACCATCAAGTGACATCACTAGACAAGCCATTGCTCGAGTGGAACTCGAAAGGGAAGCGGCGGCGAGTTGGTCGTCATTGCAAGGGTGGCTTGGAGGAGGTCATGTGAAGAGGAGATGAAAACGTGTGGGCAGACTTGGAGCCAGGTGAAGACTCTAGCAGAGAACCGAACGCAATGAAGACGCACGGCTGAAGCCCTATGTTCCTCTAGTAATTTAAGGAAACAATAATAATAATAATCATAGCTTGATTCCATACAGTATTTTGGTACATCTATAGAATCTTCAGCATGTAATATCAATAGCCAAAAATCAGTAGACCAACCATTGATATCAGGTGTGCATCGGCTGGGCATCGAACCCCGGACCATGTGCACGGTCGGCGAGCGTCCTAACCGCTGTGCCACCGATGCACATCAGTTTAATCACTGTGTTGATATGTGAACATAGCCCTCATTCTTTTCACACATATAAACTCAATAGCAGATGGAATCCACAGAATTCACTTCCGAGTTAGAAAACGGACATGGTAAGTTGACCATGCTAAACTGTGTAGAATAAAACGAAAATAAGATGGTGGAGGTTAGATCCTAGCTGGCAGTTATAGGAAACCGACACACACTAATAAATTCTTAGACTTTAATTTATCCCATCTAGAATCGGTACAGATCGGTTCACTTAAATGTGTATATAATCAGGCCAAGAGTCAAACTAGTAAGCCAGAAGATTTAAATAATGAAATCAAGCAATTAAAGAAAATATTACCAGTGGATAACTATCCACCAGAATTTATTCAGAAATATATGAAGAACCATAGAAAAAAATAAGATTACTAATAAGAATGACGAAAATAATATAGAATTCAAAGCCTCCGTAGCACTAGGGTATAAAGAAGGAACATCAGAAGGCTTAAGTAGGATTCTCAATGAAGCTGAAATTCGGATGGGACACAAACTGACCAACCAAGTCTCTAAGAGATAAACTTTGTTGGTTTAGGGACCCAATAGATCTATCCTCCCGCACAATTTCATATGAGTTTCTATCTATCCTATTTTTTTCTTCCTTCACGTTCCCCAGTGGAACATAGGGCTCCAAGCTAGTGGCTTGAAGTTTCTGTAGCAGTGCTTATTTTACAGGATGGGGTTGTTAGCCTCATGACCAACCTTTCCTCTTTACCAGCATTATTTTTGGCTTAGCGAGGTAAAGGAGTGCGTCGGCCGGGGATCGAACCCCGGACCATTTGCATGGTAGGTGAGCGTCCATGTAATAACTGTTAGTGAGGTCAATTATACAGATGTCAAACTAGTAGATCGGGTTCAGTTAGAGTATTGGAACATTGGGATCTAGCTAGACCTCGAATAACTGATCCTACTAAGTTAAATAACTTAGGAAAAGGTTCAGCCATTGCATTGCATTCAATTGCATATAATCACAAAATAGGTTGGGACAGAGTGAGAGCGTTAAAAAGTAATATAGTCAGTTGGAGAGACAGAGAGGTTAATGCACTAAAGCTTTGTTTATCGATTCAACACAGCACACGCGCCATCGAAATGACGCAACGCCTAAACCGGAGATATGGGAAGTGGCAACATACACCAAAGGGAAGTTGGATAGACAGAAAGAGAGAAAATATAAGTAAGACAAATTGTGACTAAAATTGATATGATATTACATGGTTGGAGGCAATTGGTAGGATGCCTTGTTGGGACCTAGGTTTCGTGTTAGTTGGCACTCATCAGTAAGGCGTATCTGCAACCCTGAAGGAACTCATTTCACTTCTGAGATTCGAACCCACATCACCCAGTGCCGCGCAGTCAGAGACGTTACCACTGATATGATTGTGAGGAATAATTTATGCTCAAAACCTTGTCATCCACTTATTTAATTTTGCATAATTACATTGTGTGATTATGCATTATCGATAACTGGATTATCTAATATAAAAATTATAAAAATATAATATTTGTTGTCGTTACAATAAAGGCCAGTTATGCGGCGGATGCATTTTTTTTAACGTTGAATAACAGATTAGTAGTTATGGGGTGTCAAAATAATATCCAGAGAAGTTCATTAAAGTCAACAAAGGTTACAATAGTCGTAAACTTGAACTGGCAACGGTGGAGAAAAAGCCTCTGTTTTTATGTCTCCAATTCAAGAGAGGTACTCTTGCGGAGATTCTATCGCTACGTTTAACCAGAGGGTTCAAGAAAACTTTTTACTCTGCACGTCTGTGTTTATCCTTCAGTAACCGTTCACCCAGTAACTCTAAGATGTCTTACCTAACCTTAGCTCTTCTTCATGCATACACCATTTCAACTGTTCCTGTGGTTCAAGTTATATAGGGCGCATGATTAGGCAGGTTCGTCTATGGGTTCGACAACATTTACCAGCTTGGTTCAGCAGGGGGGGAAATTAACTGCATAAAAAGCTCGATCCTGTCACACTTGGTCGATACTGGACATCATATCGATGTCAACACAGCTTTCAGGGTTATATACCGAATTCCGAAGTCATTATCACGTACAGTTCGCTTACGTCTCCTACACATAGCTGAAGCTGTTGCAATAAAATCGACTAAACTGGAACTTTGTATCCAAAAAGAACACTTCCAGACGCTGTTCCTACCGTGGCCAAACTTGGATTGATGATTCTTCTTACCACCAAGAGTGCTCCTTCCCCTTAACCCTCTTGGTTTTTTTTTCCTTTGCTTATTATTACAAATCTTATTATTACAATTATTATTATTCGTCATAATTTCTGCCCTTCATGCAAACATTCTCTCAATACTATCGAATTTTCCGTTTATGCTACCCGGACTTATTATTAGTGATATTATCTCTTTTCTCAATATATGCCTCCACCTGTTTCATTTCACATATTCGTTATTTCATTATGAACCTCTCATTGCAGTCTTACTATCTCCTGTTTAACACAGACCACTTTGTACTAGCCACTCACTTGACACCTTTTATAATCTTGAACTGACTTGTTAATTTTCCTAACCCACACTCTACAAATCTATTATGACTAATCACCACCATTGTCTCCCATTTTACAATATTTTGTAATCGATTTCGGCCTAGCACGTTTGTCACACAAATACTTATTTTGACACCCGATAACTAATCCGCCGCATAACTGGCCTTTATTGTAACGACAACAAATACATTATATTTTATAATTGTGTAAGAACCTGAAGAGGAGAAATTATTGAAAAGAATATTCTTCGTTCAGATTGACTTTTAATTCATAATATGGGAATATTCCACACCATCAAATCTTATAATATAAAAATAAAATTTTCTATAGTTTGGTTTGTAAGGATTAGTTATGTTTTACGAGTTGATCACGGACTGATATCAGTGAGAGAACCATTGAAAACCAGGGAGTACTGGACAGCTGCTGTTTCATCCTAGTTTTGGGAATCATCGGCAGTACGCACCCACTGGGATTCGAACCCAGGACCTTCCGGTTACAAGGCAAGCTCGTATACCATTCAGCCACTGGGATCCGATTCAAACAGCAGCTGTCCATTACTCCGTGGTTTTCAATGGTTCCCTAACTGATATCAGTCCGTGATCAACTCGTAAAACATAAAAATAATATCTAAATATATTCACAATGATATGCAGTAAACTTACTAATAATAATTCTTCAATAACTAGAACATTTGCTCTAAAGATATCATTTGTTGACCATTCAGTTGGATTCCATAGACCAGGTTTAAAGTAGATCAGTGCTCTGCCATCAGCGTCACATTGGGGTAGACGACAGACAACACCACTACGAAAAACATGTTCAACCAATGATGGTGTCAAATTGTTAAAGACGTCTGGATAACGTATTCGTAAGATATAATAGTTTATATACAATCTTAATGCATTATCACGATTAAATTTCTTAGCACGAAGAAATCTCAATAAGAAGCCATCATCAAGACATCCTTGTAAACCTGATAAAAAGACAAGGAAAATATAATAATAATAATAATAATGAAATAATCAATTTGATATGCATTACTTCTTATGTAAAGACATTAAATACACATATTCCTTTGCATTTCAAGTGGAACATAAGGCTTCTATTTCCGACTTTGAAGTCTCAGTAGCAATGGTGTTATTCACTTTTACGAGTTGATCGCCGATTGATATCAATTAGAGAACCATTGAAAACCCGCCAGGGAGTACTAGACAACTGTTTCATCTGCCTAGTTTGGGAATCATCGGCAGTACGCACCCAGGACAGAGTTTCCTGGAGTTTTAGTGAGAAATCGTGACCAGTGAAGTCCATCCAGACGTCGAGTGTGAGGGTGGATGTCCCACCAACGACATTGGTTGGGGTCACACTTAATCACGAATTGGTAGAAGTTAGAATTCATGGGCTGGCCATTGAATAGGGTCCCAGTGGCTGAATGGTATACGAGCTTTTCTTGTAACTGGAAAGTCCTGGGTCCGAACCCTGGCGGAGGGTACGTACTGCCAATGATTCCCAGACTAGGATGAAACAGCTGTCCAGTACTCCCCCGTGGGTTTTCAGTGGCTCTCTAACTGATATCAATCCGTGATCAACTCGTAAAAACAAAACTAAACCTTACAAACCAACTTTAGAAAGGCTATTCATTTTGTTTTTATTGGATGAGTTTGTTAGCCTGGCGTCCGACCCTTCCACTTTACCGCGCTTACTACTGACTTACCAAAGTTTAGAAGTACATCAGCGGCTAGAGGTCGAACCCCAGAACACATGTAACACATGACAGGTGAGTATTCTACCGTTGAACTACCAATCACACGAAACCAGGCGATAACTGAACGGCTGCTTCGTTCTATTTTGAGACTTCATCAGTAGGCACGCACCGGGATTCAAACCTAGGACCTTCTGGTTACAAGGTAAGCTCAGAAGTCATTCCGAGGGTAGAGATTGTCAAGACTCTTCAGCTTGAGGAAGGATGACATCATGAGGAGGGGGCGGTGGTAGAAGCCTAAGGGAGACATGTTTGCCGATAAGTCATCTTACGATGAATGCAGAAGTAAACAAGAGCACATAGAATGTCACCACCATATTTGAGGTTGGCAAGACTGCTCAGATTGTATAAGAAATAAGATATTATGAGAACAGATGGAATATATATTATGACGGAATGTTACTGCGTTTGTGGTGGGGTTCGTCTAAGCTGACTAGAATACGTCTCCAGACACACGACAATATAACCAACTGATCAACTGAAAATTTCTCCTACACGCTGAGATAGATACTAAAGCCAGATTTAATTGAAACAACAATCTTTATTAAACAAAATACATGGTATTTCATATTTTTACAAATCCTCAGGAATTTAGGCCATAAATAAACGAATCAAAAATCTGTCCAATCAGGTAATCATGACAATATTGCATGAATAAATAATGACTTCATGGCTAACAGAAAAACATTTTTCCATCCTAACACCTCACTTTGTTTATTAGTTTCCGATTGGGGAACCATTGGAAGATACTTTGTAGGTCTGCGTACTCTCCGTCTTTGAAGCTGATCAAGTCGTTAACTGAATGGAGTTAATTAATCTACACTAATTATCCAAACGGTTAGTACGTGGGTACTGAGGGTGTGGTTATCATTATATATTATCAGTAGTATCAAAGGAGTGCGTCAGTGGCAAAGCGGTAGAATGCACGCCTACCAAGCCTCATTCAGTCCGGAGTTTGATCCCTGAACGACGAGAAACTCCTTTACCTCAGTCGGTCGTTCGGTTTTCGACATAGAACTTTGCACATATGTACGGTAGTTCAAGTCGCCACACTTCACTCAGCACACAAAGCTAGAGAAGAAAGTAGGAGAAATGCATATTAGAGACAGTAAACAGAGGTGTGAGACAAAGGAATAGTAATAACGAAGAACAAAACAGTTTAACTGCAAATCATAAGTCACAAGGAATGGATGCATCTGCGCCACTGAGAACGATTTTGAGCCATGTCACCAATCGTTTCCAACCATTGGTTTTTACCGTCCTGAGGACCCCAACCAGTCAGGAAGTCTACACCTTCCTACGTGGCTGGCTTAGACTAACTGTCGTGGATTTAATTGACTGGTGCCATGTTTTCGTTTGACCGCCACTGGCTAGCTCTTTTCCAGCCTGGCCCTATATCAGCTAACATTGCTCATTGTCGAGGAAGGTGATGACTAGGGATACGTAACATATGTCCTAATCATCTCAGTCGATGTAATTTCACAGTCTCGTCGACTGATTTCTCCTCCTTACCTAGCACTCGACCGAAGCCTCACCTCAATATTGCTCACCTTATTATACCACTTCACGCGAGAGATAGAACGCAGACACCTATGCTCGAACACAGATAACCTTTTCATGTCTTCCACTCTCAATGGCCAGGTCTCACAGCCATAAAGGAGGACGGAGCGAACTGTTGAGCAGTATACACGCCCTTTGGTCGACAACTAGCCGGATATCACGTCTACGCTAGAGACGGCGTAAACTGGCATATACGAACCTAGCCCTCTGTATTCGTGCTGATATTTCGTCAGAGATCAACCCATTGGCATTGGCTGATGGTACTTCCCAAGTAAGTGAAGCGGTCAACGTGCTCTACCACTTCACTTCCTATTTCTAATCTAGGAGTCGGTGAAGTCCAATCCTGCAGCATCATCTTACATTTTACAGGGGCGAATCGCATGCCAAACATTCGTAGATTGTTGCTCAAGGTGTTCAGTAGACTCTGCATTTTGCCTAGAAGGACTATATCGTCCGCATATTCGAAGTCAACCAGATAGCCATAAGTAATAAGACCGGTAAAGATAGAAGGTTGGGCATGTGAGGCTAGCAACCCCATCTCGTAAAAATAAACACCACTGCTATCGAAACGTTAAACCTCTAGCTTGAAGCCCTATGTTCCACTGGGAGGAACATAAAGGAATAAAAAGCGAAACTGCAGTGAAGTTTCACATCGAATTTGTGCATATTGCCGTTTAAGAATTTGTTTAATGGAATCACCAGTTCACTAGCCAGAAATCATACATCATAAGAATACTTCAGTTTGTGGAATGATAGAATTCCTCGGTTGGAACTACTTCCACCAAGAATTACAATGTTGACTGTGTCCTAACAACCAAAACCCTCAAGTATTTCAGTTTGAATGCATGATGGAACCAATCCATGGGGTTCTTTTGCGTAGCTAGCTGACCAAACTTCTGCAAGTGACTCACCGTCCCGAAAATGCCGCTACGTTAGGAAATAGACAGGTACATGTGATAAACTCTTTGGTATTGTTAAATCCTAGTGACATATCAAAAGTACAAAACCCTCTCCAGTAAACGACGTTAGGTAGCACTAATAAGGCCTGTACATCAAAATTAGTTAACCAAAAAACCGACCGTAAGAAATAGCCCTGAAAATCAAACAGAATATCTCCCAACAAGGTTTGGGATTAGAACTCTAGCTTGAAGCCCTATGTTCTACGGGGAATGTGTAGGAATAAAAACAAAGTATCAAAGGTCTTCATGTAGTGAAAATAAATAAATTAAACATGACGACACATAAATAAGACTTGTCTATAGTAGCCCCAATTCATACAGTTTTCAATAATAACAACCAAATTTTGTAACTCATTAGTTGTGGGAGAGATTTACTCAATCCTGCCATAATTGAGTACATATTCAACAGTGGCCAGTCAATATGCAAGGAGAATTCATTCATCTAGTCAGCTACACAGCCAAAAGAAGCCTCGCGAAAACGGTGAGCTTCCATATACTTTGCACTGCCGAGGCCTTAGCGATCCGGTTAGAAAACCTTGACTTTTATGTAGACAGAAGGAACTTCCCCACCCTCTCCTTCTACTTTGGGTATAATTCCAAATTCACCTACTTTGATAATAATGCTTTTTTTGAATTTTTGCATGATATCATAGCAAAATCTTTCCCTTAATCAACCTTTTACTTACTCTTTACTATCCATTATATAATTTATTCTGGACATCTGTCTCCATGCTCCTATTTCATATTACCCAACCCCTATCAATACTTACCAAGCTTCACCCCTCCCCCAGTTACAATTTGATTATGCATCACATTTTAGAAACATTTTGATAACTTAAACCATAATCCTAACTAATTTTTATTTTCGTTTGACAATCTTGATGTACTCACATACACACACGAAATAATCTTATGTAAATGCGATTGTACAACTAAGTGAATGAATTCGCCAAAATAAGAGACTCTTCGCTGAACTTTTTATTCTTATATTCATGTCTGGATGGGTATTTTCCGTAAATTTAATTTGGTTGGAGAATTTCATCATAAGCTAACATCAATTAGAGAACCATTGGAAAACCTAGGAGTACTAGACAGCTGAGCTCAACAGTCCGCTCCGTCCTCCTTTATGGCTACGAGTGAGACCTGGCCATTGAGAGTGGAAGACATGAAAAGATTAGCTGTCTTCGATCATAGGTGTCTGCGTTCTGTCTCCCGTGTTAAGTGGTATAATAAGGTGAGCAATATTGAGGTTAAGTGTCGACTGCTAGGTAAGGAGGAGAAATCAGTCTACGAGACTGTGAAATTACATCGACTGAGACGGTTAGGACATATGTTACGTATCCCTAGTCATCGCCTTCCTCGACAACAGGCAATGTTAGCTGATATAGGATGGGCCAGGCTGGAAAAGAGCTAGCCAGCGGCGGTCAAACAAAAACATGGCACCAGTCAATGAAATCCACAACAGTTAGTCTAAGTCACGTAGGGAGATGTAGACTTCTTGGTTGGGGTCCTCAGGACGGTAAAAACCAATGGCTGGAAACAATTGGTGACATGGCTCAAAATCGTTCTCAGTGGTGCAGATACATCCACTCCTTGTGACTTATGATTTCCAATGAAACTGTTTTGTTCTTCGTTATTACTATTCCTTTGTCTCACACCTCTGTTTACTGTCTATATTAAGCATTCCTCCTACTTTCTTCTCTTCCTTTGTGTGCTACATGAAGTGTGGCGACTTAAACTGCCGCACATATGTGCAAAGTTCTATGTCGAAAACAGACAGACAGACAGCTGATTCGTCCTAGTTTGGGTCTCTTCACCAGCACGCACCCACCGGGATTCGAACCGGGACAATTTAGAGACAAAACTATCTGTCTGTTTTCGACATAGAACCATAGACATAGACCATCTCCATGTCAGTATGAAACGTTCAACCCATCATTTCCTATTCATGTTCTAGTCGATGCCATGGCATGTGATGTTGGTTGAATATCGCTTCACACAGTGTATTTTCGTTAATTTCTCTATCAGGCTTAACATAATAAAGTTTTTAAGCATAGACACTTGATACTATTGTGGTTAATATATTAATTATTATGAGCACCATTAATATCCATACTTGAGCTCTACTTCGATAAACCATATATTGGTATCAAATGACAGTGCTTAATTATATTCTGATGTAATAATAATAATAATAATGCTGTAGTCCAAACAATGATAATTATACACAATGGAATTTTCAAAGTATTTTCATAAATATTGCTACAATTTGCCTCCTTCTATAAATATGTAGATACATAAAATTAGAAAAAATAGCAATAAAACCAGAGAAGCCTGAAGGTTGGTGGGACACAGTGAATTACAAGTAAAAAGTATAACATACATATATGTGTAATACATTTAATAATAATCTTTACAGTTCAGCTACTAATTTAAAAAGTTTACAAGTTCTTTTCTGAAATTTGACACTGTCTGCATACAAAACCCGTACTGAATATTGTCATTCAGTACGGGTTTTGTACATTGCACTAATCAAGGTACTCTACTCAAACTCACGTAGCTGTGTAAGGGCTTATGGGGAATTGTCATCTGAATTGATAACAACCAGTGGTGTCCGTCAAGGATGTCCACTTTCCCCATTTCTGTTTAACTTCATCATAGATATGCTAATGGAAGTATCCTTAACTGAACTTAACGACTTAGGAATCGACCTGTTACCAGGGAATAGTCTTATAGACTTAGAATACGCAGACGACATAGTCCTGTTAGGAGAGGACGCTGACAAAATGCAGAGTCTTCTGAACACCTTGAGCAGCAATCTTCGTATGTTTGGTATGCGATTCGCCCCTGTGAAATGTAAGATGCTGCTACAGGACTGGACTACGTCAACTAGCTTCGTGATAGGGAGTGAAGTGATAGAACATGTTGACCACTTCACCTATTTGGGAAGTTGTATCAGCACCAACGGATTGATTGGTGACGAAATCACAGCACGGATCCAGAAAGCTCGGGCTGCTTTCACTAACTTACACCGTCTCTGGCGTAGGCGTGACATCCGACTGTCAACCAAGGGACGTGTATACTGCTCAGCAGTTCGCTCCGTCCTTCTCTATGGCGGTGAGACGTGGCCATTGAGAGCGGAAGACATGAAGAGATTGTCTGTTTTTGACCACAGATGTTTAAGATCTCTTTCTCACGTTAGGTGGTATAATAAGGTAAGTAATGTTGACGTTAGGCGTAGAGTGTTGGGTAAAGAGGGAAAATCACTCGAAGAGGCTATGAAGGTACATAGATTGAGATGGTTAGGCCACGTGCTGCGCATGCCTAACCATCGTCTCCCCCGACGGACGGGCATTACTAGCTGATATAGGTGCAGGTTGGAAAAGGGTAATTGGTGGCCAAACAAAAACATGGCATCAATCCATGAAATCCTTGATAGTTAAACTGAGTCAGGTAGGGAAATGCAGACTTCCGGGTTGGGGCCCTCGGGACTCTAAGAATCAATCACTGGCTGGAGACAATAGGTGACATGGCTCAAAATAGTTGTCAATGGCTTACGCAGATGTATTCAGTCTCTTTAACCTTCATACTCCTTTCTACCACCATTACTCATTCATTCTGTTTCACTCTTATACTTGTCAAAACTGTATTGATTCTCTTCACTCATTTTCTTTTCTACCTTTGTGTGCTATTTGGAACGTGGCAACTCGAACTGCTGCACTTCGGTGCCAAGTTCTATGTTAAATCCAGACAGACAGACAGAGAGAGAATATTGTCATATCATTATTATTGATGTTTCCTTGAGTTCCGAGAGGAACATACGGCTTCAGCCTCACGTCTCCGTTGAGTTCGGCAACAGCAATAACAAAAACAGACAACAATCAGCCAGCATAAATGGGAGAAATCTGAAAGCAACAACCTCCTTTACCTACCTACCTAACCACCTGGGAAGCATCGTTTCAACTACAGGCGGACGGAACTGATGAGGATCGGGAAAGCAAGGCAAGTTTTCCTTACTCTCAAGTCTGTGTGGTGATCAACTGCACTCAGCATGAAAAATAAGATCCGAATTTTCAACTCCAATGTGAAGTCAGTGCTGCTATATGGATCAGAGACATGACGCGTCACGAAGGGCACTTCGAACACACTACAGACTTTCATCAACAGCTGTCTTCGTTGAATACAACTCAGGATAATATGACCAGAAAAGATCAGAAACACGGAGGGATCTCTGGGGACGACGAACCAACTCAGCAGGAACTAATTGTGGAAGAAATATGCAGGAAGAAATGGCGTTGGATTGGACATTGAGAAACCAAACCATCAAGTGACATTACACGCCATGCGATCACTAGAGTGGAAGCCAAATGGAAAGCGACCAGCTGGTCGTCAGTGTGAGTGTGACATGGAGGAGGAGGTGATGTGAAGAGGGGATGAAAGCGTGTGGGCAGACGTGGAGCCAGGTGATGGAAACGTTGGCGGAGAATCGAACTCAATGGAGATGTGCGGTTGAAGGCTTATATTCCTCTAGGAAATAAGGGAAACAATAATAATAATGTTGGTATTTGTTATAATTTGACCCTCGAGAAGAAACAGCCCTGGGAATTTAGCACTTTCAGTCTACTTGATGACTTTGTCAAAAACAAAATTTTCCCCAGTGCAACCATCTTTTTCTTAAAACATTTTTCCTATAAACTAATGTATCTATTCCACGATTTGAAGAGCAAACTGTTCAGCAAATGCGCCGAAGAAAATAGAGATGGCTGGATTAGACGTACGCTGAAAAGACCTCTAAGTAACATTACACACCAGCCAGGCGCCCGAATGGAAAGCCAAAAATCGGGTGTATATCCAAGGGTAACATGGAGGAGATTATGTGATAAGGAATTGAAGCAACCAGCTAAGACTGCTGAAAACACATTGAAATGGATACGATCCTACTGAAGCCCTATGTTCTACTCAGAATATTAATTACAATCAAAAAACTATTATCAATGTGTGGCCAACGTTTGGGAGTTTCAACTTCATATTATTATTATTGTTATTAGTATTACTATAATTCGTCTTATTGTTTTAACTTTCTCCCCCCCCCCGCTTGATACCTGCTTTATTTATTTATTTATTTATTCAGTTATACCATAGTTTGTTCATGACAGAAACACACTGGTTACCTAGGCCTGAAATCTGTAAATGAATTCAACCCTCATAATTTTTATATTATTTATTGTCTTACGTAATGTGTAGGTTAAATATATATTTTTTCCTGTTTAATTTCATAATATGGGGGACAAGCAGTAGACATGTAAATAGATCGATAGAAAGATAGACAGGCGAGAATGGTAGACGGGTAGATAGACTGACCACTAGATAAATAGATAGACAGACAGACAGATAGAAAAAGAAACCATGTCAATTCACAAACAATCATTAATCTAAAAGTTGACTTAGGGGCACCAAGAACACAACCAGTTGAATTTAATTTATTTATTTATTTATTTAGTTAGTTAAGGTAATAAACAATCACAGTTGACTGTAAACGACACGTTGCTACGTCATTCAAAATACACAGAGGAATTATAAGCGAACTAGTATTTGGACACATTTATTTTCTAGTATGTGTATTTGAATAGCCTAACAATATATTGTCTGTTTAATTACAGTCAGTCTACAATCAGAATTGATTTATTGATTTGTTTAAAACACAGACTTGATTCAATAGGGGCGCCAAAAGAAACAATCAGGGATGTCATCTAGGAAGGAAGGAAGCATATTTGTCAAGGTCAAACAATATTCATTATATTACTGTCAGGAAGGGAAGAAAGAAGAAAATTGCAGCATGTTCGTCATTGACTGACTGATAAGGGTCCTAGCCACCGATTCCAACTACCACGGAGGGAGTCGCGATGTACCAACTGGTGATGACCTAACCGCAGTGCCGTGTCATAAGCTGATCACCCCTCTGCTTTTTCCATCCAGACCCAAGGCTAGTGAACAGAGATTGGTACGGAAGCTTCTGGGATGACATTCGTAGCACATGTGTAAGCCACCTAAGCCGGTGTTTCTAGATGCGACACTCAATGAATGGTGACCTCCATTGTGTCCAAAAACACGCTGCCAGATCTCAAAATTACTCACACGACGATGCTATCGGACGCAAGCAATTCTACTGAAATAGTGATGATAGAATACGCAGTCACCGCATATCATCAGCTCGAGGAGGTCAAGTTTCACAGGTGTAGGAGAAAGACTTCGCGTACTAAACCAATATAAACCCGACTTTTGACGGCAAGAGTGATGTCACAACAGCGGCAGAGGTGACTCAGCATTCAAACAACTACCTAGATATATGAGCTTGTCGACTACTTCAAGCGGTTCACCTACAGAGATGAGTGCAGGTACAGGCTCCTGGAAATCCTACAAAAGTATTTTGCACCGTCTGATCTAGTGCATAAGTGACTTCCACTATGAGAATGTAAACACGAATTGTTTACGAACTTAACAAGCGAAATAGCATTGCATATTGATGTGTACAATACAGCATTTATATTCACTATATTTGGTAGAATAAAGGTTATTATGTAACATTTAAGTCTGATAGAGAAGATTTGTAGCTCAGGTGGATGATTTTGATGTGGTTGTGTTCTCTGAGCTGGATAGTTAATTTGCGAAGCTTTCATCACCCTACTAGGTGACATCTTCAGCGCATACTTCAATTTGAAGTGAGTTTTCAGATTTCTCCACGAGTTCATTAATCATCTCTCCTGGTGACCTTGGACGTGATTGGTTGTTTTTGTGTGTTTTCACACCTTCTAGGTTACTTGTATTGTCAGTCATTGTTTCTTTGACTTGAACTTTGACCCTTTGTGTGTGAGGTTTCTTTCTTTCTTTCATGCTCGTGGATACGCAGACGAAGGGGACGTCCACTTTGGCCAATGTAGTGTTTTTCGCAGTTGATGCAATTTATTTTGTAGATGTTGGTTTTATCTACTTTTGCTGTTGAGTCTTTTGGTTGACATAGAATTGAGTGAAGTGACTTTGTTGGTTTGTGTACGATGTCAACATAAGCTAGCCGTCAAAAGACATGATATCCACTCACTCATATCACTACATACAGACAACCACGGACATCAATTCGACTGGGACAACATTCAAATATTAGACAGAGGAAACAACAAGAATGCTAGAGAATTTTTAGAAGCTTGGCATTCCAGTGAATCATCAATCAATAGACACATCGAGATAGACAAAATTTATCAACCGATAAGAAAGAAACCTCACACACAAAGGGTCAAAGTTCAAGTCAAAGAAACAATGACTGACAATACAAGTAACCTAGAAGGTGTGAAAACATACAAAAACAACCAATCACGTTCAAGGTGGTCGCCAGGAGAGATGATTAATAAACTCGTGGAGAAATCTAAAAACTCACTTCAAATTGAAGTATGCGCTGAAGATGTCACCTAGTAAGGTGATGAAAGCTTCGCAAATTAACTATCCAGCTCAGAGAACACAACCACATCAAAATCATCCACCTGAGCTACAAATCTTCTCTATCATATCTAAACCATTTGCTGTAGCATATTTGTCCATTCCTTAGCTTCCTGTAAGTATTATTCCTCATTTATCTGTCTTTCGTCTTTCCTTTATTTGATTGATTCTGTTTCACTTCTGCCATGAGAAACGTGGCAGTTAAAGACAATATGACAATAAGACTAATCTATGACCACGTTTTTCTATAGGTAAATATCCGTCTTCCATTATTGCTGTGAGAGATGGCCATCAAAAGTGGAAAGACATGAAGAGATTAGCTAGCTATCTTACATCTCCCCTGTTAAGTGGTATAATATAGTGAGCGGTTAGACATCAAGTGCTAGGTAAAGAGAGAAAACCAATCGACAAAGTTGTGAAGTTACATCAGTTGAGATGGTTAGGATAAGTGTTATGCATTCTTAGCCACCGCCTTCTTAGATGGATAGTGTTTGCTGACATAGGATCAGGTTGGAAAACAGCTAGTGGTGGTCAAACCAAAGCATGGCTTCAGTCAATGAAATGAACAACAGTTAGCTTAAGCCAGGTAGGGAGGTGTAGACTTCCTGACTGATTGCAGTCTTCGGGATCCTGAGAACCAGTGAAGGCTGAAGATAGTCGGCGAGACTCAATTTTCTGCCACTGGGTCAAAGTTTGGAACTCCGTTTCATCTGCTTCAACCTGAACCACCGGACAATACCGACACTACTTACTGAACAAATCTGTTAACAGCTAATTGGCTGCCCTTCTGATGTTAACCTGGAGCTGTCAAATGTTGGGTTTACAATGCTCTTCGTGCACACACATACATACACCTGAGAAAGCTTATCTCTCCAAGCTGAGAGTGATCAGAGACTCAATATCTCCGTATAATTGCTGGCGGCCAGTAGCATAACCATGTAAGTACTGCTGTCGTCCGGCGGCATTTGTTTCGACATGGTGGAGAGACTAACTGCCTGACTAAATTTCAGCATAGATCTTTTCACAGAAATGTATCAGTTCAAGTTGCCACACCCTAGATAGCACACAAACGTAGACAAAAGGAAAATGGTAGAGATCATCTCCAAATAAGTAATGTCACCTTTGGATACGGGTTTTAGCGGTTAGAACATGTACTACAAATGTAATTCTAGTAACTCCTTTTTTATTCCTTTACGTTCTCAGTGGAACATAGGGCTTCAAGCTATAAGCTTGAAGTTTCCGTAGTAGTGATGTTTACTTTTACGGGATGAGGTTGCTAGCCTCATGCCCAACCTTTCCTCTTTACCGGTTTTGTTACTGGCATAGCGAGGTGGAAGAGTGCGTCAGCCGGGAATCGAACTCCGAACCACCTGCGTGGTTGGCAAGCATTCTACCGCTGTGCCACCGACGCAAGAAAATGCCATGGCCTACAGTTTTTGAAGAAGGAGATATATGGATCTTCTTGAAGGACTTCGAGGTTGTTGCGGAGTTGAATGGCATTCAAGAGCCGTCAGCCAAGACGTTTTTACTTGGAACGCTGCTGAAAGGTCGGGTGAAGGCAGCATATGATAGTGTGAAGCAAGCGACTTGGAAGTCAGTAGTTGAACGCTTGAAGGAGGAGTTTGACAGCCCGATGGACAGAGAGCGGGCTATGCAGCAGTTTCGTATTACGAAGCTAGGAGTTGACGGTGATCCTCTTGTATTGGCACTGACTCTGAGAAACCTACTGCGTCGCGCGCTGCCAACACTAGACGAAGATTCTGAGGCACAAATATTAGCGTTTCAGTTTATGGAGAGTGTTCCAGAACACATATCTCAACAGCTACATCTGATTCACGCCATACAACCACTGGACATTGGGGAGCACACAAAGGTGACCAGGCAACTATTAAGCAAGGCGATCATCGTGATAGAGCCATCAAAAGTCAAACATGGTGAGCAACAAATTGACGAGTCGCAGCGTGAGAATAAGCGTGAGGAGAGACCAAAGTTTTGCATGCAGGAAATTGGGACACTGGAAAAACCATTGCCCGGAGAGACGACAGAAAAAACGTTTCAAAAGGTATACTGTGTCTTCTTTCTGTTCTCCGAGACTAGAGGTAATAGAGGCGATTGAGGAGGGGGCTATGTATTCGAAGCTGCGCGTAAATGACCGCGAGTTGGTGTGTTTAATTGACATCAGGGGCAGCAGCAGTCTCACTCGTAGATAAGAGCTTATGTGAGAATAATATTCTGTTGGTAGAAATTGTCTGTATCATACCACCACAGTGATATTGCTTAATCAACCTACTATTTTTTTCATTGCTTTTGTGTCTACGATGTACTAACTTTGTGTTTAAATACAACAGAATCAAAATCATAAAGATTTTTGTCATTTCCAATTGATTTTTCCACATACTACACATAGAGAGATACCCTGTCATCAGTCAAAGACAATTCTACAATGGATAATGTAGAGACGTGTATATTTTAACCTACAACCAACCAACCAAACAAACAAACAAACCAAAGACATTTATCACAAATACATTTATTTAGACAACTGCATATATATATATATATCCTTTGTGAATTGTTAGACATGTAGACAAAGAGAAAAAACTATTGAACAATAATAGTAATAATAATAACAAGAATACAATTGACCAATTACAATCATTCGTTATTAGACATAAATATTGAGCATGATAGCAATCATGAAAACATTAATAGTTCCGTCATTTCCATAACTAATAAAAATAACAGTAATGTTAATAACAATGCATTACGTAAACTATGATATCAGACATATGAGTTACTTTTTGAGTCCATTTTTATATGGTATAGTTAACTGGCATGTAAGAGAAATTAGAATTATGGAGTGTATTATTATTTCCTTGCGTTTCGAGTAGAACATAAGGCTTCAAAAACACATTTCCACTTTATTCTGTTTTCTGCCGTCCTCTTCAACTGGCTGGCTCCACGATTGACCAAACTCTCTCATCGCTTCCCCCCACAATCCCCTCCATGTCACTCTTGGACAGACGATCCACTCGTCGCTTCCCATTTGGATTCCACTCGAGTTATGGCCTTCATTGCGTGCGATATCATTCAGCGGCCTCCTCAATTCATGCTCGATCCATCTCCACTTTCTCCTGCATATTTGTTGAACGATCAGCTCCTGGTTGGTTTGTTCCCATAGTTTCTTGTTGCTTATTCTTTCTGGAGTCGGCGAAGGCAGCTGTTGATGAAAGTCTACAACCAAGTTTCTGATCCGTATAGAAGAACCGACTTGACATTGGTGTTGAAAATGCAAATCGTGTTCGTTATGCTGAGTGCGGAAGATTTCTATAGAGTGTATAGCCTTGCTTAATAACCTTTCTAACCGAAAGATAGCTGCTACATTCATGTGGTAGTTGGGAGTAAATATCGCAGTGACTCAACAAGCTTCACTGACTGCAGTAATTGTTTCTGCAGGTCTTAAGATGGTAGAAGAGTTGTTTGCAGAACTGTCAGACTAGAAACTGTTACCATCATGGTGGAGGAAGGGGGTAAAAGAACAAAGTCATCCTACTGGTGATGAATACGAGTGTAACAACAGTCAGATATTCCCTTCAGTTGGGGGAGAGGTGATCAGAACAGACTAACTCCAGAGTTTATACACTCTGATTTAGTGATTACTATATGCTTGTTATTCTCAAGGTGTTTTAGGGCTTCCATCTCTGGCTTTGTCAGGTTAGGCTTTCGTCGTTTTTATTGTTTTAATGTAAATGCACATTGTGTCCGTACCTCATCAGCCGTTGTTTTGTCTATTCCACTTAGTGCTATTTCTGTTTCAGGAATGACATCCTCAGGTTTCAGGTTGTCTTCTGCTACATTGAAATTTAGTCCCTTTTCTAAGACAATTATTTCTGTAGGACTTAATAAACGTGTTGAGAGATTGATAACCCACTTTGTTTTATCGATCAACGTTGACTTTAGATTGCTGATTTTATCATTCTGAGATGAAGCTTTTTGATTTGAGTATTCTTTGACTTTTTGAAAGCTACTGATTCCTCTAACAATGCTAAACCAACACCCTGATTTACTCTGCGGTTGTTCTTAGTCGACAATAAGGTCTTCATGCGGATACAACTCCAAAAACTACTTTATTAAATAGATCGTGTGTTATCCGTCTCAAACGGTTGTCCCCTTAAGCTCTACTGTCACACAGTATTAAATCTCTTTCTGTTTCACATCAATTAAGTGGTCTTCTAACTTATTTGAAGCAATTTGATAGGTCCCACAAAGTAACAAGACTAGTTACCCTCGTATACATCTAATTCATATGTCAAACTCCATCCTACAGGATATCACTCGTATATCTATGAAAGCAACTGCATTTCAAAATTGCAGACACTGATCTTAAATTACTTGAAGTTATTTTATTACTTATTTTTTTTATTTTTGGTTACAGCTTGATGCCACACCGTATTATCAGTACAAGTATGGAATTTTCAGCATGGATATCGGTAGCCCAAATTTTGCAGGCTGGCCATAGATATCGGGTGTGCGTCGGCAGGGGATCGAACCCCGGACCATGTCCATGGTCGACGAGAATCCTAACTACTGTGCCACCAACGCACACTCCTGATATTCCTGAGGTTTATTTCGCAAACCTCAGAGTTCTAAGAATCAGTGACTGTAGACCTATTTGTGCAGTGTTTAAAACACCGTTGAAAATGGCACGGATGCAATTATTTTCTATCATCTAAATTTTACCTACACTTCAATAAAGTATGATCCTCCCTTGCGCACCACCACCACCAGGTGTATGAATGTTCCCTTCCTTTTGTTAAGCTTGGTAACATCGAGTGGTGTACGTGTGTGTGTGTGTGTAAACTTTTTACGTTGACTCGTCGTCAATGAGCATTGAAAATGTAAGTCTCCTACCTTGATGACCCCATTGCAACTACTGTGTAGTGTCATCAGCTATCACACAACACTTGTACAATGTATAGTCTGGCATATGAAAGACTTGTTCCACGTACCTGCGTTCAAACGATCAATACCTAGATGTTTTAAATTCAACCACAAAATTGTTAGGACAGACAAGCATCTTTGTTAGCCGTAAAGTCATGATTTATCCATGTATTGATGGGATAGATAACCTGACTGGACAATTTTGATACATTTATTTATGACTTAAATTTCTGAAGTTTTATAAGTGTATAGTGCACCACGTATTGAGTCTAATAAAAAGTTTGTTGCGGTTGTTATTGTTGCCAGTCATCTTTGCTTTTACCAGTCTGACTTTTATTTTTGTCTCAGTGTGACAGGTGGCTTCAACTGACCAATTGGTCATATTGTCGTGTTTTTTCAGGTACATTCTAGTTACGTCATGCGGACCCACAACTCAGTAACACGCTTTATGGCTGTGAGACATGGCCAATGAGAGTGGAAGACGTGAAAAGCCTGGATAGCTGTCTTACATCAAAGGTTCCTGTGTTCTATCTCCCATGTGAAACGGTATAATAGGGTGAGCAATATTGAGGTTAGGCCATCGGTCGAGTGCTAGTTGGTAAGGAGGGGGAACCAATCGACGAGGCTGTGAAATTACTTCAATTGATATGTTTAGGACATGTGTTACGTATGCCTGCCTAGCCATCGCCTACCTCGACGGGAAATGTTAGCCGACACAGGATTGGTGAGGTCGTAAAAGAACCATCGGTGGTCAAACCGAAACATGGCTTCATCAGTCAATGAAATCCACAACAGTTAGTTTAAGACTGCCATGTAGAAATGTGTAGACAACCTGACTTGTTGGGGTTCCCAGGACGGTAGAAACCAATGAAGGCTGGAGAAAATAGTTGATATGGCTCGAAATCGTCAGTCTCAATGGCTGGCGCAAATGCATCCACTCCTTGTGACTTTTACTACCCAATAAAACTATATTGCTCTTCCCTATAACTATTCTTTTTGTCTCATATTTCTGTTTATTATCTCTATTTTGAATCTCTTTTTACTCTCTTCTCTAGCTTTGTGTGCTGAGTGAAATGCGGTGACTCGAACTGTTGCACATCGGTGCAAAGTTCTATGTTGAAACTAGTCAGTCAGTCAAATCCAACAATATCGTTTTGTTTTTCACTCATTCATTGGGAAATACAAAACCTTTTATAACAATAATAATAATAATATCACATATGTCCAATGTCCAAATTTTTTCAAACTGCTAAAAGTGAACTTGGTTTAGAAATATATAACTATTTTATCATCATATTTTATTAATCAAAGTTAAAATTTAAAAAAAAGAGATGAGAATTATTGACTTACTTTGTAGTCGGATTCGACGTCTTAACTCTTCAATGGCGTTATCACGTGATTGTGGATGCTCATTCAATTCTGCATAAGCTTTTTCCAATGTTTGTGGTGATAATTCTACAACATTAGTCAGCATATTGTTTTTTCATAGGAGATAAACAATCCACCATTATCTCATATAAATATAAAGCAAAGTTTTGTAAATATTGGGGAACGGAATACCTAAATAAAAGACCAATTAATAATTAAATATAAAGACAATAATTATATTATACAAAAAAGCAGCATGCAACTAACTGGTTAGTAACTGTATTCACATGAAAACTGAAGATTAGAATGAGGCAGCTGGACTTAGAATTGAATTCTAGATTCATTGCACAAATAAGTCCTACTCGTGTTGTGCACATTACATATATTGTAGACAAGTTATGTGAATTTGGATACATTTAATGGTCAAAAAAGTAGTTGCGTCTTCTCTCAACTCAACGGCTTATTTAACTTGAGATCTTTGCAAACGTTTCACGAAGTGCTAATGTTTAACCTAAATAACAGTCTAGATTGTCAAAATCCTCAACTTATGAAGTCCACCACAAAGCATGGTTTGTGCACGAATTTCTCCGACCCAGCAAGCCTAATGATGAGGAAAGATAACAAGAAATTCACCAAGACAATCCCTACATGTCTCAGTAACACAGTTAACAAAGTGATTCATACTAGGTTGCTCACAAAGCTAGAACCTTTTTGGAATCAAGAGAAGTCATATGGTGAACTCAGAAAATGAAATAAATTTATAAACCTCCTTATAGCTATTTTTACGCCCCATCTCCGTTTGTTTAAATAAATATTAAATTTGATGACACCAGGTTACCATTCACCAACTTTTCATGTAAACTTGGCAAACGTGACAAACCAAGCTAATAAGGATTTATCATTAGCAATCTGCCATCTCAATTATTTTATAATGCCTGCGAAATCCAAAAGTACATTTAAGTGTACTTTTGAATTTGAAGTACATTGAAGTGGATTTAATCCAACAAACTGGCAGAAGAAGTAGCAAAGATAGGACTTCAAGTAAACATAGAGAAAACGGAGGTGATGAAAATAACCAACCAACCAACAACAAGCATCAATCACCAACAAAGGAGAAAATTTAAATCAGGTAACTTTCACTTATCTAGCCAGCACTTTTTCAGCTACAAGCCGACGGAACGAATGAAGATGTAAAAACCAACCAGAATCGGAAAGTCAGGACAGACATTCACCTCTCTGAAATCACCTCTTGAAATCTACTGCGCTCAAGCAGCATGAAGAACAAGATTCGGATTTCCAAAATAAATGTTAAGTCATTTTTTCTATATGGGTCAGGAACTACACGAGTCACGAAAAGTACTTCCAAAAGGCTACTGCGGAATTTTATCAACAGCTGCCAACTTCGCTGGCTCGATATTGAAGATCAAATGGCAAAAAAGAATTAGCAACAAAAAACTATTGGAATAAACCAACCAACGACCTACTGCTCTAAAAATATTCCGAAGTAAAAAGTAAAAACGGATCTGACACATGCCAAATAGACTGTCAAGTGACATTGCGAGCCATGCCAGGCACTCAAGTGGAACCCGAAAGGGAAACGACGAGTGGGTAGTCCAAGATTAACATGGAGGAGATCGTTCCAAGAGATGAGAGAGTATTGGCAGTAGCAGAGTCAACTTAAGATGGTTACAGAGAAAAGGACAAAGTGGGGATATGCTGTTGAAGCCCTATGCTCAGTTCGAAACCCAGACGAACAATTATTATTATTGTTTCCTTTAGTTCCTAGAGGAACATAGAGCTTCAGCCGTGCGTCTCCATTGCGTTCGGTTCTCTGCTACAGTCTTCACCTGGCTCCAAGTCTGCCCACACGCCTTCATCTCCTCTTCACATGATCTCCTCCAAGTCACCCTTGCACTGACGACCAACTCGCCGCCACTTCCCTTTCGGGTTCCACTCGAGGGTTAATCTAGTGATGTCACTTGATGGTTTCCTCAGAGTATGGCCAGCCAATCCATCTACCTCCATTTCTTCCTGCCTATTTGTTTCACAATCGGTTCCTGTTGTGTTGGTTCGCTCCCAGGGATCTCTGTTGCTGATCTTTTCTGGCCATCTGATCTTGAGTATTGAGCAAAGACAACTGTTAATGAATGTTTGTAGTTTGTTTGAGATGCTCTTTATGACGCGCAGTGCAATTCCCTGATTCGTATAGTAAGTGGCATTGACTTCACATTAGAGTTGAAAATCCGGATGTTATTTTTGATGCTGAGTGCTGTTGACCTCCACACAGACTTGAGAGTAGTGGAAGCTAGACGAACAATAGTAATAATAATACTAATAATAAAATTTCCGCTTCCGAAGAACCCCATTTTAGTGATTTTAATATATTTCAATCATGACAATTTTTTTCCGACAGACTAATAGTATGTGTAACCGATAAACTTCTATGAAACTCAGAAAAAATTTTTTTCTGAACCACGGTTTGAAACTACGGTATTCATTTCATTCACATTTCGAGTAAAATCAATCCAATTTTACTAATAAATAATAATGAATATCACACAGGGATAGAGGGACTAGCAAACTACTGCATGTGACAAAATAGCCACTCACCGTTACCAAAGAGACGATATAGCGTTTAGCTTAAATTTTGCACTTCTGAAAGGCCAACTAAAATCACTAATTCAAACAGTTTTGTTCAATGCCAATGACGTGTCTTTTCATTTATGAACTATATGTCCATGCCACCCACTTTTAAATTATGCTTTCAGAAATTTTCTTGAACAGTAGAATTCGAAACGTTTCGATATGTAATGATATATGATACACAGTGGATGCTTGACCTCCCAACTTTAGCCTAAAGAGTCGATTTCAGATTCAAATTAAAAGGATAGAAGGCTATTGTTGCCTTTGCTAATCCTTGAGATATTTATCTCTGCAGAGATCTAGTTTGTCTTTGAAAGCGTTCACCGATCGAACTGTTACTATTGAATCAGGTAAGGACTTCCAGTCGTTGAACACTCCCTGACGGAAACTAAATTGCACACCCATTTTATTCCACCTCAGTTTGAGTACCTTCTTGTGGTGACCTCGTAGATTATCTTAGAAGGAGAGAAAAGATTTGAAAGGTCAATCCCTAAATCACTCTTTAATATACGGCATGCCAAATTTAAGTCGCCTCTCCTCTGGTATTATAATTGGAAGAGATTTAAATGCTCCATCCTCTTCTAGCAAGGAAGGTCTGATACTTAAACAGTGAAACCCAAAACTGGATACTGAATGGTGATGAAGGTGGTAGGCTGATCGTTTAAGAAAATTATTTACCTTCTTCACTCCCTTACTTAGATCTTCAAGATTCCACGACGATACAGCTGGATATCAAAAACGAATGGTTTTACCATTAACAAACCCTTCTGAGAGGTGTGATGGCAATCAGTGCCTCTCTGCTCGTCTGTCTGTGCTATCAGGGTCCATGCAGAGGAGTTCGACAGGTGTCTATCTTAACATTTTTCTGCTACTTTTGCTTCTTCTCCAGTAACCACGACGCCTGGAGGAGAAAAAACGGGGATCTGAGATCTCTGAGGAGGATGAATGGCCAAAGTGAGCTGGATTTGTTTGGACATACATAAAGCGCAGCAAGAGAAAAGGGAAGGAAAGACAGACAATGGATATGTTACTCGGAGTAACTTAGTCCAATGCTGACTATTATTATTATGACATACTATTTGCCTGAGAATGATAGACTGCTGTTCTGAAGTGTGTGTGGCTTAGAAAAAACTAGTCACTTCAGAATCGACACTGGTTGTCAGTTTTTTCACAAGATAATCAGTCTGTATTTCCAAGAAACAGCATGTGTCTGCTTTAACAGATAGATCCTTGGGAGAACTGATTTCGGCAATCGGATAAGACGACCAAAGCATGTCAAGACATGTGCAAGAACATTGTATTGAGGAAGGTGTTGTATTTGATGAATGGACAAATAAATAGGTGGGATGATACTGAAGTAAAACAGTTAGCTCAACTGATCGCGAAGTATGACTATTCTTCCTCAGATAGATTCTACATCATCGAGAATAAGAAATATTGCGATACAAACACTGGAATGGGACCGCGAGGAAAATTTTATAAGACTATAATACGTCAGATATACATATACACTTCCGACACAAATTAAAGCTAGATCAGAGGTTAAGTAAACAAATTTCCTCTATCATTTTAGGTCTAGTATTCGGTATTAGGTCAGAGTTTGTCTAATTAAACCATCATGTCTGCCCAACAACATACGTCTAAATATGATCCACAAAATCTACCTTCTCAGTCAATGGCTTGAGATGTCGATTCTTCCCTCAACCACTTCCAATTTTTCATGTGCTGCACTACATTGCAGTTTCAGTAAGCTATGCAATTAGGAGCCAAATACTTTATTTCTCTATTCATGCTTGGTCTGCAATAGCTAGGCGTGATTAGCCTGGACGTAAATCGGACACCCGGGCGAGATGTATCGTTTAATGTACTGAAAATGTTGTCTAAAACTTCTAGGCGTAACTGGACAAGGGATATCCCTGAAAAATTCCGCAAAAATTATCTCTTTATGAAAACACCACCTTCTATTAGAAGGTAAGCCAATTTCACAATGTCGGCATCAGTCATTTGAGTAAAGAGGAGATACATGCTAAGGTACCTGAGATAGTATTATTAGCCGAAGCTACTTGGTGCATGTCTTAGATAAAATGAGAAATGTAGTCTCGCTAGCGTAGCTCTCTTGAAAAAGCGTCTTGGAGATTAAATTAGGAGAATATGTCAGGGGTTTGTAGCCTGTGAAAATGGCGATTCCTTAACCCCCCATAGACTGTCGAAAATGACCTAATAGATAGCATACAGCAGGGAGCTACCTGACGGAAATATTCCTCTCCGTGTTCACGATCTGTAGCCATGTCAAGATGAAGGAAAGTGGCTGGAATTGATTACTGGCCACCTGTTATAAGACTACACAGGTTGAACCAGTGGATGTGACAACTGAGACTCTTATAGGTGCTGCTGGATCCCAAAGAGGGAGGCTTGCCAGACATCGTGTTAAAACGCAGCAACTGAGAGTGAACAGTCAGTCAGGAATTACTACGCCATTAAAGTTTGCAGAGGTTTCCTAGTTTTCGGATCTGAAAAGTTCAGTTTGCTTCTAACCTTGGGCTATGTTGTGCTCGAGGAAGTCGACTGATTCTGCTCCTGTTTGAAATTTTAGAACGTTTTTCGTACCGTATTTACACTATAAGTTGTAGGCCAAGTTCGTATATTAGATATGGGCTATTCTGACTTAACTTGTGGTGGAGCAGTTATTCAGGCACGCATTTACAGGAATCGAACCTTAAAGTACTTCCTCAGTAAAGCATTTAAATGACTGCACCGCATGTTGTAGTTCAGATGGCGAGATAAGTGCAGTGATGGTTGTTTTCAGAATGCTATCGACGAAAATTCTCCGCTGTGAGAAGATAACTCTCTGGGACTCAGCATGCGATTTTACGCATTTAATGACTAACTCGATTTCAACGCAAGCGGTACTGAAAGATGGAAGGTAAGTCGAAGATTTATTGATCAACCAAGTAAAAGCCAATATAGTAGGTTGATTAAACAGTAGCTTGCCCATGTGATTCACGCTTGGTTACTATTGGCACACTGAAAAAGTCTATAAATAATGTCAGTGTAATATATATCAGTACTTCTGATAGTACTGGTCCGGTTTTCTGCCGACGAGCAGACGTTTTAGCTATGGTAGGAATTATTGCCTTCAGCCAACATGAAACTAGTTCGAATAAACAAGTTCATTGAATGTTTTCCCAATATCAGTAATCATTAACAAATACCTTTGGATGACATCAACATTTGATCGTGCTCTTTGACCAGGTTGACTTTTGAAAAGGCATTCGCATATAAAAAATTTTCTGTTAAGTCTTGAATATGCAACAGTGAGTGGCGATATAGGACAGTTCTGGCCTTCAACCACTGGTATTCACCACCGGGTTGCCACTTATCATTGCCCTCCCCAGGTATCACGTGAAACACCCATGGGCTATTTCATCGCCTGGTAATACCAATATTTCATATATGGTAATGTATAGCTCCTGGCAGGTCTAAGGTTACGTGGAATTAGAGCTGGAATTCTGTTGCCACAGGTTATTCTGTTATTGAAATGTGATACCAGACGTCACTCGACGTAGAGGGTAAATCGTTTGTTAAATATTTAAATTCTTATTACTCCTTCGTGACTGGCTGAAGGTTTGGCTACACTGTGGCCTTTCTTAACCGACAAATGGCTTAATCTGCGTTGGCGGTTGTCTTCCATGAACTGACTCTGTTTTCACGACCTAAAGTTCATTTTCAGGTTGGCTTTGACTAGAAATAGCTCCCATGATTGTTGCGTGTCCATCTACATTACCTGTTGTCTCTCTTGCAGCTGTTCAGGAACGCATTTATCAGTGATAACACGAAGAGAATGTGGAGATACACAATCCTAACACATCTCAGCAATCGCCTCTTGTTCTTAAAAATCGAATCGTCATCAGTGAAACTCGATCAGTATGGACAAACGAATTGATCGCTGAAAGTGATATGACAGAGGTTCAATTGAATTGGCGAAATTATTTATCCCCCATGCCCTCGATGTAAAGTTTGGCTATATCGTCTAGCAGTCATTGCCGTGCATCTGTGGACTAAGTAGGTCCGTGCATCAGTATTATTGACCTTATGACGTCCATGAAAAGAAAAATCCATTGAATGCGTTCGTGTAGACTTGCTTTCAGAAAAGTACACACTCTCACAGCAGCTGTGATAGTTTCTCTGTTTTAAGCCTATAAGTTAAAGGTAGACTGTTTCCATCGAAATTTATCCTTAATATGAATAACATCATCTCAGCCAGTTTCAGCCAGATGTATATGTAAGTGGTGACCACCGTAAACTGCTTCTTCTCTCTATGCGTTCCGAAGAGATAGTTTCCTGTGGTCTTGGTGTCTTTTCCAAAACTGCAAGATTTCTAACAGAATTTTGCATCTTTGTCAAAGGTATTGTGATATTAACATGAAGCCGAGCTCTTGGTCTAGCAGAACAACCAAACAACCAATTCAGCTGTCTTGAAGATAGTTTCGACAACCGGGAGGGCCAAACTAGAAATTAGTGTATAAAGTTCAGTCTTAGTTTTTGGAAATAAAATACTAGGTGCTGTCATTATTCCCTGTGATCGTGCGCTGGTGACCCATAACCATACACCTGCATGGGGCTGGACTCCCGGCAGATGCAGTCCCAGGCCACACCTACTTGTCAGTAAGTCTGATGAAGAAAGAAGGCTGTGCGTAAGGCCAGCGACCTGATTCCGTAAAAACAGTATCATTGCGGCTGAAGGTTCTATCCTCAAACTTGAGGCTGTATGCCTCACAAGAAACGAAGTAGCGTGATTAGAAAGTAAGTCCCGGTGATAATATTATGATGATACACTATATTTCATGAAAACGATGAATTTCGTCTTGTGGCAGTTTCCCGAGAATAAACAATCAGGGAGTTTTCTGTGATTTCAAGCTGTTTTCCTCACTCGGATAGTGCTTTCTTGAACTTTCACCACCTTTTAGAGGCTGACGGTATCGATGTTCACAAATTGTACGGAGTAGACTTACGCAAGATCTTATACCAACAACTTCTATAGTACTCGTTTGTCGTATACTAAAGACAAAGCAAAACGCCACAAATGATCGTCCAAAGTACGAGATATATTTCGGGACCAAATAGTAAACCGTGATGAATGCTTAACTAGCTAATGATCGTGCACGAACTTAACACGACGGAGTACCGAATAGCATGGATGCTTGACCGGAAGCCTTCAGCTAAACAAGTCGACTTAAACAGTGAGGGTCAGCATCCGATGTTCAGCGATGATTGCTGTGGTCAATAATTTTAGGGAATTATTTACCACTTCAACCTAAAAAAGCCCATTCTGGCCCTTAAATGTCTTCAATTGGTTTATTTCAATTTAATTTCGAATATGACTTCGAGGAATCTATATATTACGTGATGGTAGCATTCTAACAGCGATTGAAGTTTTGGAAAATCTTTCCACATGTTCACATCGTCACCACAATTTGTAAATTCCTAAGGCCTTTTGAAGGTAATATGGATTGTTTTGGGCAAACTAGTACACACATCACCCGGAAACAATCAGCCAAAGTTGGCGGGGTCATTGAAGGAGCATAGAGATATGCAATGTCCTCACGATCTCCAAAGGTGTGACGGCGGCTCAGATTGCAGAAAAAATGAGGATAGGAGATGTATTACAGGATTGGAAAAGTTGAGTGATGGTGATTTCTTAACTAGCTAGAGATAATGCACAAACGACCGTACGTAACATAACAGCGTTCCAAATAACGTAGATGCTTGAATGTGTACATCTAGCTCATAAGGTTAACTTAAACAATGAAGCTGAGAATCCAGCGATAAGTGGAGAATGCTGTAGCTGCTGTAGAGGTCATATCTGTATCATTTCAACTTCTTTTTCATTCATTTTCAATGTCAATTATTACTTCATGCGTAATGTCGAACACATTCACTTTCAAGCAGCTACCTTACGTATCACATTCACCAGTAGACAGTTAAACCTGCTTAGCGTTAGGGATAAGATACCTCTTTTGGCCAACTCAGTGTGTATTTATCAATTTACTTGTGCGTGTGGAGCAACGTATATTGGCCGTACGCAACGTCAAGTCCACAAATGTATCCAGAACATTGATTAGCCAGAGGAGAAAAGAAGCGTAGTAGCAGCTCTATCCTCAATCACCTTGTCATCTCCGGACATTAAGCATCCCCGAATGAATGCTGCACAGAGTCCCTCATTATCTTACAAAGGGACTTCGGATACGCCATCTGTACATAGCTGAAGCATTAGCTATTCGGGGTCTGAAACCAGACGTCTGCATTCAAAAGCGCTACATACATTCACTCGCCCTAACGTGGTCAGAGTAAAGTTCTTACCATAAGTTTGCTTCTTTTTATTAAGTAATTTCACTATTATCACTGATATTACTACCATTATTTTATTATCACTATCAGTCCCATCATCCATATTTTATTACCACTCAGTTGCTGTTTATTAATTACACTGAGTATTCATACAGATTTTATATAAAAATACTTTATCGCCTTTCCACTAGTTCCTGTCCATTCTACATGAGGTTGTTGACTAGTTATTATCTCAAGTATTGGTTTGGTAGGGATTTTGTTTAATTGCATGGAGGATTTCATCATGAGCTGAAATCAGTTAGAGAACCACTGGAAAACCTGGGAGTACTGGACAGCTGTTTCGTCCTAGTGACTGGCCCTATTCAGTCAGTTAACCTGGGGTTCTGGTGGGAAGCCGTGACCAGTAGGGTACAGCAGGTTGAAGATGAGGCAGTAACTCATCTAAGAAGATATTGCGAAATGGTCGCGCTATGTCGTGAATTGGCAGAAGTTAGAATTCAAGGACCATTGGATAGGGTCCCAGTGGCTCAATGGTCTACGAGCTCGTCCTGTAACCAGAAGGTCCTGGGTTCGAATCCCGGTGGGCGCGTACTGCTGAAGAGTCTCAAACTAGGACGAAAGAGCTGTCCAGTACTCCCAGGTTTCCCAGTAGCTATTATCTCACATTTGTTACGTCATGCCAACTTCTGCCTCTTTTCTAACCTTCAAATAGTCATCCCTTCTAAGTCACACCTTACATTACGTAATACATTTTTCGAGCACAAAGTTTACCAGTATCCGATTGGTCTAATGATTTCTTTGTTTAATATAATTATGATTGAACATGAGCAGATGAAAATGAATCGTCGAAAAGAAAATTTTCTTCGCTGTTTACGTCTTCTTCTTATCACTTAATTTTGTTAAATTTATGTATTTTTTAAGATTCGTGAATTACATAATTCATCACTTAAGAAAAAACTGACAAGCCAGCTCGAGGTTGTAAAAGGCATCAATTCAGCATTCACTAAAGAGGAGGTAGTAAGACTTCGGTGAACAGTTCACCACGAAATAACCTATATGTGAAAATAAACAGAAGTAGGCATGTATTGAGAAAAGAGATAATATTGTAACGACAGTGTGCGTCGGTGGCACAGTGGTTAGGACGCTCGCCGACCATGCACATGGTCCGGGGTTCGATCCCCGGCCGACGCACTCCTTTACCTCGCTAAACCAGAAATAATGCTGGTGAAGAGGAAAGGTTGGGCATGAGGCTAGAAACCCCATCCTGTAAAATAAACACTGCTACAGAAACTTCAAGCCTTTAGCTTGAATCCCTATGTTCCACTGGGGAACGTGAAGGAAAAAAAATTGTAAGGACAGAAGACAAGGGCCAGGCAACAGATCGTTCATTGAGGAAACCAAGAGATATTTATAAATTTGTACGTATATTATTATTTGCTATTATTAACAGAGAAACAGAGTCTTCTGATTGATTGTTTTCTCGCTGGAAGTTATTCAGCCATCTCTTTGTTGCCGTTTCTTTGATGGTCAGACCATAAATCTGCGAATCATATCCACCCACTCAAAGTCTAGTGTGATTGTTTGTTGAGTTAGTCTTTGTTCTTGTTGCTTTTTCTCATGAGCAAGATTTGGGACGTAAACACTGACGTTAATTCCTATCTACTGGTTTTGCCTAACAGAAAGCTGCCACTACAATATCATTAGTAATAAGTGAGAAGAGTATAAATTGAAAATTCAATAATAATGAAAGAATGCTACAATGAAGGTTATAAATTATAAAACTTCGTCTCAGGTTTGACCACAGACTGATATCACTTAGGGAAGCATTGAAAACCAGTATTGGAGTACTGGACGGCGGTTTCGTTTTAGTTTGGGACTCATAACAAGTACACACCCACACCACGGGGGGTTCGAATCCAGAACATTCGCAATACAAGTCAAGCCTGTAGACCACTCAGCCACTGTGACCCTATTCAATGGCTTATGAATCCTAAACGATACCAGTTCGTAGTTTTAGCCCGACCATTAACCAGGAAGTGAGGATAGATACTCTCCGGAAGATGGATTTAGTGGCGAAGATAAGAAATGAACCATGCTGTTTCACTGAAGGCAAAAGCAGAATGATAGAGAAGTTATATGCAAATTATGATTCTAATATATGGTGGACATATTGTGCCTGTATGTGTAGATCGAGTTTCCAATAAATAACTATGTTGCCAAGTACTCTTGTGCCCTGAAGTTACAAAAGGATGCTGCATACGTCAGTTGAGTGGAAGAGATGACTTCCCAGTTCACTAGTTCACTCGCCTGTCCTGAGCCCATAAAATGAGGGTAGGTTTGGTGTGGGGTTTGTGACACTACTCCCCCAAGTCATTCCACTCCTCCGGAAACGTCACATATTTTAGACAAAGATTACATTGTTGCTGCTATATTTTGACTGAACTAGAGTACACGTATCCTCTAGTATTTCTTCGCGTTTATAATTGTGACCTAACGTTGCGATTACTCGACATCCGCAACGTAATTCAAAAGGCACTTGTGAAGGAATACGATAGTGTATTATTGCAGCAATCACATTCAAAAATCGAGCGAGTGCAAAAGTACCAATTGTTAACATGCAAGATTTAGAGTAATAAACAAATCAAAGTACAATTACATAGTGAAAGTATACTGCGATGATGAGTAATAAAACGGGTCACTACAACATAATACAGAAAGCGTTCATCAGAGAGAAACTTAAATGAGTGACGTAAGATAATTGATAGGAGTGAGTAGAGCTCAATTAAAGTTGAAAGAGAGCTGAAACCGTTATCATAAGGAGCAGGGATGCATTAGGAGGAATAAAAAGGAAATAAAAAGTTTTATACTTGAGTATCTTGACGAATAAAGGAGCGTCTTAGAACATCTGATGGATTCCAGACACCAAGCCACATCCCAAACAAACTTCAAAGTCGTCTACAGAATACGAAGTAGTCTTCCTAAAGGTGTACGAGTCAGACTTCTTCAAACTGCAGAAGCAATGGCGATTCACTTGCTAAGTCCTTAACTCTGCATACAGAAGAAGTTTGTTCAATCACTACATTTGCAATGGAAGTAATCTATCTTATTACCCGATAGGTAAATTCTACCTAATCTTTTTTCTCTTCTGTCTCTTCATTAGTATTATTTTGTCTTCTCAATTGTTATGTTTTACATTTTCAACCTTCTTGTTCTCTGCCCCATCCGATTTAATTTCTGCACCTCACTACCACTGTTACTGACTTGACCAACGCTCAATTTCTAGTCATTTATGTTACGTCATCCAATTTATTTGCCCAACTTTAGTTCTAATTTAAATAGCATTATTCTCCACCCCACCTCTACTTAGTCTCTGCCAGTAAATACCTCTGTTGCTATCCTCCTGACCTAAATTGAAACATTTTAGTCAATTATATTACGTCATCTAACTTACTAACTCAATTTTACTTTAGTTGCTGTCTAATTAACCTTGTTTCTATATTAGATCATTTTTGTATTACCTAATTAATTATCTAAACTTGACAAACCTAATGTACACACACAAATAATCATATATAAATGCGATTGTATAGCTATGCTAGTGAATTCGCCGAAAAGAGTCTCTTCGCTGAACGTCTTCTCTTTTTCATATGACTCAATGGGGATTTTTAAGCTACTCAAATAAAGGATGCTCATTATTTCTTGTACAATGACTTCATACATTTGGATCCCTTGGTAAATTTCGATAAAGAAAGGAAGACGAAATTCTTGCAGTTTAAAATGATATCATCATTCTATTTCACAGGTTCTCATCAGTTGCAAATTACCTGAAATTACAATGGTTATATAGATGATAACAACATAATTTTATGTTTAAGTGGTAGTAGAGAAGAAATACCATAAAAATGACGCATCCAAAATGTAAGTATTACAATTTTTTATTTTAATTTTTCATCATCAATTTATACGCTTTCAAAGTGGAAAAGATGAAGGGGAGGGGTAAGATGGAAAACAGAAAAAATTAACAAACAGTGTTAGCTTGTAGATTCACATAGCAACTCAAGAAACATAAGCGGTTACAGTTTATAAGATTGAGATTCGCTCAATGGTTTGAAATCACTGAATTAGATGACTAATTAATGTAATCAAAATTCAGTTACCAAGGGAGTAAGAGATTAATCACACTTCCTTTCTGTATGCAGAAGTCTGATTTGAATGGTTCGATTGCGATCGCCTCGGCAAATTGTAGTAAATTTTCTGTCCTTTGTCTATTTAATATTTTGAAAGGTTTAGAAATCTCTACGAGATGTCCGGTATCAACAATGTCTGTTAATTGCACTCTGAGAATATTTGCTTCCTTTCAGGTGCAGGTTTCTTGGAATATGTTCAGAAAACCGGATAGAAGCCCTTCTTTCTGTCTTTCCAATGTACTTGCTCCCGCAAGTGCACGTAAATTCATAAACGAAGTTGGAGGTGACATAATCAGAGTATTTATCCAGTTTTGAGTGGCTCATGGAAGAAGTGGTGTTATATGAGTTTAGCTGCAGGGAAGCTTCTTTTTATTGCACCTTTCATTCTCTTGTCAATCTTTTGTGATACTGCATCTCCTTTGAATGGAAGACAAATAAACACTTTCTTCTCTTCTACAGTTGGGTGTTTTTCCTCCTTATTTTTTTTTCTCTATGACTATTTAGTTATATCAGTAAATGTCATGTGACTGGTCTGGTCAGTGTCGTATACGGAAAAAAAACCTATCGGCATTATTTGGCTTGGTCCATTTATTATTTTAACTCAACCTCTCATCATGTCACGTAATGTCTTTATCTGCTTACCAGTCCTATTAATTGTACATCGATTTCGAAGATCCAGCCTGTCTTTGAACTGCTTTTCATTTGATATTGAACTACGGTTATGACAACAGACATTTAATCAAATTTCATATTATTATTTTAGGTCTTTATATCTTTTATAAGTTTCCAGACCGTATATGTTAAGAATTTCCTGGAATAAAATGAGTGCCGAGTCAGACTGAATCATTATAAATTAATTTAAAATAATCCCAAAGTGTTTAAGAATAAATCAAAACAAAAATTTTCAAAACGTAAGCCACAGTTTTTTCATCAGCAGAATTATTCGGATTTTGTTAATCAACATCAAAATATATGGTCAAGAATTACATAAATTGAAGTCAGTTGCCTTGAAGGTAGGTCACTTGTCGGTAGACATCTGTACGATTAGAAATATGCAAGCGGTCATTACATATTTGTAATGACTAGTGTCATCAACAGCTGCCTTCGCTCCATACTGAAGATCAAATGGCCAGAAAGAATAAGCAACAAGAAACTATGAGAACAAACCAATAGGTAAGAGCTGATCGCTTAACAAATATGTAGGAGAAAGTGGAAGTGGATCGGGCATATAGTGAGGAGGCCACCGAATGACATCGCACGCCAGGCCATAACTCGAGTGGAATCCAAATGGGAAGCGACGAGTGGGTTGTTGGTGCGAGGATGACATGGAAGAGATCCTGTGAAGAAGAGATGGGAGAGTTTGGTCAGTCGTGGAGCCAGATGAAGAGGATGGTAGAAAACAGAACAAAGTGGAGATGTGCTGTTGAAGCCCTATGTTCACCTCGGAATGCAAGGGAATGATAATAATAAATAATAATGTCAAATTGTCATATATGCGTATTTGTCTGTATGATTGTGTATGTGTATGTTGTTTGTTATGTGGAAAACGCATCAAAACATGATAATATTTTATAATGTGGTCACAATACAGGATTTGAGTTTGTTTTCCTTCCTCATTTGTTATGCTTTATTAGAGGTATACCAGTGCATATGATAGACAGCAGACATAAGATTGATTTCGACAATGTCAAAATTCTAGGAAGAATCTTCCATTCCCATAAAAATAGGCTGACCTCTGAAGCCTTGCATATTTGAACCACATCGAATTCAGTAAATAGGAGAGAAGGGATAGACTCGTCCCCTATGTTGAAGTGTTTTCCACATAACAAACAACATGCACACACACACTCACACAAACAAATATGCATGTATAACAATCTGACATTAGTCATTACAAATATTTGATGACTGTTTACACTTTTCCATCGGTACAAACGTCTACCAACACGTGACGTTCCTTCGGACAACTGATTTCAATTTATGCAATCTTTTGACTATGTATTTTGATATTCAAATATTGGTTTCTAGGGATTTGATCGATTGGTTACAGGATTGCGTCATGAAATGACATCATCGGTTAGAGTACCATTGGACAACTGTTTCGTCAACCTAGTTTGGGACTCATGGGTAATGCGCACTCACTGCCAGCGGTTCGAACCCAGGACCTTCTCGTAACCAATAAAATCCGAATAATTCTGCTGCTGAAGAAGCTGAGGTGACTTAAACAGCGAAACGTTGAGAAAGCAGATCTTGTTTTGACTTTGTTCTTAAACACTTTGGGATTATTTAAAAAATATTCATAATGATTTTTATCTTTCGCTTAATAGAACGTTTTTGAAGCGATAAATGTTATTCCACATTAGATAAGTTTATTTGATATAAGACACAGTGATACAATATTAATAAGTGGATGACGTTTTGAGAACAATTTGTTGCTCATAATCATACTATTTTGTTCACCTGGCTTGGTGTTCATCGCCATCTAGCATTTATCCCGTATTGGAGTTACGTCATCTCGACTGCACCTACTCGGTGTTAATTCGATAAACAAAGATCCTGTGATTAACCTCTCTCTCTTCACCTAACTATATTACTTGATAGCACACTCACCCTGCCCCACCCTATTGTATGATTACATGCAAGTGAATGCAATGCAATAAACTTAGTAAAGTCAATCATTCCACGTCGAGCGAAATGTTTCTGTTCCGATTCAGTTTTCAACTGGAGAATGAAAAAGGTGAGTTCGTCATGCCAGAGAGTAAACTAAAACAAAAACAAGGTGGTGGGTATTTATAGGAAACCGACACACACTCTAATGAATACTTGGACTCTAATTCATCCCATCCAGAATCAGTAAAGGTAAGTTTAGTTAAATGTCTGTATAATCGGACCAGGAGCCTAACCAGTGAGGGCTACTATAAACAATAGGAACCCAAACCGAAACGACCTACGAACGCACAAACGACCTTGAGAAACCATTCAGGTGACTCTGTTGTTTCTAGAAGTAATTATGGATGCTCTACACCTCTACTGCGATTCCTAATCACAGTGCTGGTGTATTATTGCCTATTATCCAGCGCTTAACTCTTCCCGGGACCACTATTCACACAGACGAATGGAGTAGTTATGGTCAATTGTAGAATCGCGGGTATATTCATCATGTAGTCAATCACACAGACGGTTTTCGCAATCCTTAGGATACTAATTGCATCGAAAGTTTCTGGAGTCACCTGAAAAAAAGGATTAGATTCGTGAACGGATCAAGAAATCCAATGATACAAAGTTATCTGCATGAGTTTATGTACAGAAGTTGGTTTAACATGAGTATAAAGACTCCTATGAGAAACTGGGAGTTTTTTTTGCAAAATATACAGGAACTTTATCCTTTGCAACTATTTTTTAACACTGCTTTACTTATATATAAACGATTTTTTACAGTTATGCGCCGTATTTTTTGAGCATTCTGATTGGTCGAAGTTGTCCTTAACAAGGTCGTTTCGGTTTGGATTCCTATTGTTTAGAGTTGCCCCAGTAAGCCAGAAGATTTAAATAAATAAAATATTGCCATTGTATAACTACCCACCAGAATTTATTCAGAAACACATTGTAACGATAGAAGACAAGGGTCAGGCAACGCATCGTTTATTGAGGAAACCAAGAGATATTTATAGATTTTATGTACATCATTATAGGTTACTGTCAGCAGACAAACCGAGTCTTCTGAATGATTGTTTTCTCGCTGGAAGTTAATCTGCCATCTCTTCGTGACCGTTTCTTTGATGATCAGACCATATATCTGCGAATCGTATCCGCCCACTCAAAGTCTGCTGTGATTGTTTGTTGAGTTAGTCTTTGTTCTTGTTGCTTTTTCTCATGAGTAAGATTTGGGACGTAAACATTGACGTCGATTGCTGTCTACCAATTTTGGCTAGCAGACAGCTCTCACCACAATAAGAAGAACCATAGAAAAAATAACATTAGTAATAGAAATAACAAAATCAACAGAATTATTATTGAAGTTAAAGCCTCTGTAGCACTGCCGCATAAAGAAGGAACGTCAGACGCCTTATGTAGGATTCTCAATGAGGCTGGAATTAAGGTGGCACTTAAACCAATCACTTCTCTCAGAGATAAACTTTGTCAGCTTAAGGACCCAATAGATCCAATTAGTTAAAAATAATAATATAATTCAGAAAACACTGTACAATGACTGAGAGGAGAATTCTATAGTTAAAACTAGTCTATATGGGGCGATTAGTAATTTAGTAAAATCTAGAATGATTGACCCTACCAAGTCGAATATTGTGAAAATACAACTAGGCCATTGCATTGCATTCATTCGCATGTAATCATACAATAGGGTGGGGTAAGGTGAAAGTATTACCAAATAATATAGTTGTGGTGAGAGCTGTCTACTAGCCAAATTGGTAGACAGTAATTTACGTCAATATTCACGTTCCCAAGATTTGTCGTGAGAAAATGTGAACAAAGATTAATTCAAAACCGACCAAAGGAGACTTCGCGTAGGCGGATGCAGATAACATATAGAGGATTTGACATTCAACAAACAGTCACAAATAGATGAAAGATTAACTTTACGTGAGAAACAACCAATCGAAAGACTGTGTTTGTTTACTTAAATATCCATAGTAATGAACATGAAAATATATAAATATGCGTTGATTTCCTTAATAAATGATCTGTTGCCTGACTCTTGCCTTCTGTCGTTACATAGTTAGGTGAAGAGAGAGAGAGAGGTTAATCACAGGATCTTCGTTTATCGAATTAATACCGAACAGGTGCAATCGGTATGACGTAACGGCTATATACCAGATGTATAGAAGACTGCAATCAGCAATAAAGACTTGGGGAGAGAGAGAGAAAAGAATGTATGAGCGAAACTATGAAGCCTTTTTCAAATACAGGATGTTTAATGAACTGTCTTCGTCATTGATACCATTTTGCTTCCAGAAATTAGCTTTCATTTGTCACACGTTTCATTATCAACATTGTAAGTACAACTCTAAAATCTAAGTGATATTAATAAACCACCTGTAGATATTTAAAAATTACTTTCCGTGGGTTCATCATTATCAATAATTCTGAATATGTATAAATGTGTTTTATTGAGTCTTGGTGGTCGACATTACTGACTAGAATGTCTTCAGATTTCACACACTCATAGTGTTGCCTGTAATTTTGCCGCTTAAATGAATTACCATAGATCCTTTCCACATCAAAACATGTGTGTTTACAATCTGACCTTAATACTACATTCAGCTGGTTAATGGCAAACAGCAGGAAGCACTGAACCTAAGTTTAATGCTTATCGTCACTCTTCAGCAAGGTAGCACCTGGATTTTCAGTGAAAACAATGTCCCCGTGGAGATTGGAGCCACGTTGACCGACGACTGCACTTGGAGGCGCTCCAAATGACGTTTCAACTATCTAACATTATCAAACGACAGTGTGTGGTGATAGCAAGTTATCTAGCTTAGTGACAACATTGTAAATTTATCTGAAATACCAAGAATTAGACTGAATAAAGAGTGGAGAAAAACGGTGAAAGCTTCCTGATAAAATTTTCTAGCTCATACAACACTATAACATTTAAAAGCATTCGCAAATACGATTGGAATAGTGCAAATTACTATCTGACCATATAGTTGACTGGAGGTGCTTTTAGTCAATGAATTTGACTTCATATATATATTTATAAGTGGTTTCGAAAGCCTCACAGTGCAAATAAGAATAGTCTCTAAGATGCACTTAAGAGGTCATTTTTCCATACTATGTGATAGTTTTTCAAAAAGAATAATTTGTTCTGTTCCACCAACTTAATCTCAACTTATGGGAGACAAATTTGCCTACTGTAATGCAGAATTCAGTAGTACAATTAGTTGTCGTTTAAATTCGTGAATAATTCACTTCATAGCACTAATGGTTAAAAAACAGATAATTCAGGTAGGGGGAGGCTCTTTTCGGTGAATTTTTTTTCTTTCGAGTTTACTCACGAGCTGATAACAGTTAGAGAACCACTGGAAAATTTGGGAGTACTGAACATCTGTTTCTTCCCTATTCGGGATTCTTTGGTATTACCCACTCACCAGGACTCGAACCCTGAACGTTCCAGTTACAAGTCAAGCTCGTAGACCACTCATTCACTGGGATCCAATGAAATGATAAGTTCATGAATTCCAACTTCTACCAGTCCGTGATTTTGATGTGATCACCAGCCAATGTCCTCGGCGGGTATTTGTCCTCAAGCCCGACGTGGTGGAACTCATCGATCGCAACTTCTCATTAGAACTTCAGGTAACTTCGTCCTGTGTCCAGTTACTAGAGTACTTCAGATTAATTTTCAAGAGTCGGTCTGTAAGGATTTGATTTCTGTCAATTTTGATCAATAGCTAGCATCAGTTAGAGAACCATAAGCATACATACATACAATTTTTTCACCTGTTTCTATGGAGCCAAGTGCATCAATCGTTTGACGCGTATCCTGTTTAAAAGGGTGCAAGAACACTTGTCCCGCAATGGTTGCAGAAAGGTAGCTGTGAGTCGATGAGGATTGCGATAACTGAGCAGTTTTTCAACACTGGTCATTCTATTTCAACAAACTCCTCCCTCAAAGTTACCTACAAAGTGATGAGAAACTTGCCAATGGAGTTGTGATTTCACCTTCTCTGCATTGGTTAATTTCTAGTCATTCATTTAGAGAAATTGGACCTCTGCATATAAAAGAAAATTATTGAGCTACTTCTATTATTATGGGAACGATCATGCTGTTTCCTACTAACTTCATTTCTTGAGCTTTTTCTAACTCTTCTGTTTCTTTTGAACTCTTCCTTCACATCCCATTTTCCCTCATTTCTATGTATATACTTATTACGACACATTAATTAAAAGATTTGTCTCATTGCGTAACTCTAACACAATCAGTCAACTTCTTTTAAGTAATCTCGAAACTGCTTCACCGCTATGGAGTGCAGCGCGCATACCTTTGTTAACAGCCATATGACAATACCACATGCCAGATGATCCACAACAGAAAAAATCAGTGAAGACTTTGAATTGAAGACAAGGCTGCCTACAATCGACGATGATATTCCTAACGGTGGCGGACTGGATGATGCAAGTGACTGTGGGAAGCCAGAAGATAAGAATACAATGAACCGATAATAGCACTCTAGAAGAATTAGAGTTCGCAGACGACTCATATGTTGTATCACATAAACTTAAAGATCTGCAGGAGAAAACTAACAAGCTGGCAGAAGGAGCATTGAAGACAGAATTTCAAAAGAAACTTAAAGAAGATCTAGGTGATGAAGATAACCAGCCAACAACGATAGGGAGCAATCATTATCGACAGGATAGGTTTTAAGGAGGTTGTCTCTTTCACTTATCCAGACAACATCGTTTGAAATATAGGTGGTGGCATGGATGAGGACATCAAAGACAGCCGGGATCGGAAAGGCAAGGCAGACATTCATTAATCTGAAACTGTGAAAATCTACTACAATCAGAACGAAGAACGGAATTACGATTTTCCTCACCGATGTCAAGTCAGCTTTTCTTCAGAGACTTAGAGAGTCACGAAAAGCATTTTCATTAGGCTTCAGACATCTGCCAAAGTGAACATCAGATGGCCCAACAGAAGGAACCAGTAACAACAAACTCTGGGAACGAGTTAACCAAGAACCTATTACTCAACAAATAATCCCAAGGAAATTGAGATGGATCAGACAAACACCGAAAAGACCGATAAGTGACAGCACATAGCATCCAGGCCCTCTAGTGGAACCCCAACGGGAAACGGCGAGTTAGAAGTTTGATGGTGATTTGGAAGAGATAATGTGAGAAGATGAAAGCTTATGATCGATCGTGAAGCCAGCTAAACAGAACTGCAGAGAACAGAATAAAATGTTGATATGCCATTGAAGCACTATATTCCACTCAAGCTTCTTCACTGAACTACCTGTTCTGTTTTGTTCATGGATTGGTTATGTATCCCTAAAAACCCATTCATAATTGGAAACATTTATTTCCCGATACGAATTTAAAACAAGCAATAAAGGTTAATAAAGCAGGATTTAATGAATTCATCAAATTTCGGTAGAACTCGTCAGCTGAATACTCTACATACACGGATATATATACTTTTGAAATTACATTGGGAGATATAGGACTGAGTACTTTACATACACGGATATATATAGTTTTGAAATTACATTGGGAGATATAGGACTGATAAGTAAATAAACTACATTGATTTTCAAGTATTGGTTTGGTAGGGATTTTGTTTAATTGTATGGAGGATTTCATCATGAGCTGACATCAGTTAGAGAACCACTGGAAAACCTGGGAGTACTGGACAGCTGTTTCGTCCTATTTTGGGACTCTTCAGCAGTACGCGCCCACCGGGATTCGAATCCTCCATACAATTAAACTATATTGAATTAGTCATGCAGAAAGACAGGTGCGAATGTTTTTCCAGGTCATGTGCAATTAGATAAGGGGAGAGAGAGTATGGGAGATCAAAATTAAGATAAATTGCATTACGCTTCAATTACATCACTTAGATAAACAATTAGACATTAGAGAATTTAACAAGAATTGCAACCAGGGGGATGTCAATAGTAATAGTTATAATAACAATAATATAATATAACAATAATAATAGTGTTGAAGTGGGTTAAGATAATGCTACTGATAAAGGATAGTTTTAAATGAATCAAGAATAATAATAATGAGAATAATAGTAATAATAAAATAATAATAAGAGGTAGAGTTATAAGTAAAACGTATTACCATGGTAGATTCAGAGTCACGACCATCTCCTTTTGTACACAGAGACCTGGTTTGTAAACTCGAACTGCACAAGCCTCTGCAATTGCAAGCATCTTCTTGTTTCTTTGTCTGCTGACAATGGTGAATGACTTGACTGCGTCGATATCGTGCCCGTAATCCACAAGATGCTTTGTTATTGAGGATTTTGGCACTTTGAACTCAGCTGTTTTCAACCATTTTGGCAAATGCTCCATCATGCGAGTAGACAATCTCCTTTCCGTACTACCTATGTATTTGCTTCCACAAACACACTCAAATTGATATACGCAGTTAGAAGTGTCGAGGATTGGTGACTGGTCATTCCCAGATTGTTGAAGCACTCGCTTAGTGATGTTAAGGAAAACAAGTTTTGCAGCATAATAAGTTCTCTTGATGGCTTTGTCGAGTCTTCGTTTGACTACTTCCTGTACATCATCTCCTTTGAACGGCAAGCTGATATAGACAGGTTTCTTCGGAACTGTTTGGATTGTTTTGCAGCGGGTGTTTTCTTTAGAGTATTTATTAATGAACTTCTCAGGGTATCCATTCTTAGATAAGATATCCTTCAGGGATTTTATTTCATACTCAACAGTACTGTCAGAACAAATTTTTCGTGCTCTATTGAACAGTGTTCTGACTAAGTTCTTTTTATACTGGATTGGAACAAAACTCTTGAAATGCATATACTGTCCTGTCCATGAGGACTTTCTAAATATAGATCTTTCATAATTCATTTAGCATAACAGACACTGGGAATAGAGACATCTGGGTATATTCAGTGTACATTTTTTCATGAAGTGATGTCACATTTACGGGAAGCGATGATTATCTAACGCATCAGACAGAAGCTTTGGAAACATGAATATCACACCGTCATGATTACTTCACGCTGATTTCTTACAAATAATAAATCCAGTAAACAACATATCTAATCGGAGTAAATTTAAAAAATAGAAAGGGCTGTTGTTTTACTTTCAGTCTTCTCTATCGAATCGATCCAGTCTGGATTTATGGCCCTATAGAAAATAAGGGTCGGTTACCATTAAAAACTGGATATCCGGAAAGATGTGTCAATATAATGTAAGTGTAGAACTTGTACACCGTGGTGGAAGGTAATTCCATATTAGATAAGTTTATTTTAATAATTACACATTGATGATGCAGTATTAACAACTGGATGACAAGCTTTCAAGCATAAATTATTGCTACAAAAATTGAGTCCTGGGTCATTAACTGGCTGCATTCCTACTTCTCTAACAGAAAGCAGTACACCGTATATAAGGATAAATCCTCCTCTGCTGCGCTCACTGAAGCTGGTGTCCTCCAAGGTGCTGTACTCTCTCCACTTCTCGTTTCTTTCTTTCTACATGACTTACCATCTTCAAATGACATTAATTTTGTCAAATATGCCGACGACCTGACAGTATCTTTGCCTGTCAAATGTCAAAGTGACTGCTCTAAACTAAATGGCTTTCTGTCAGAAATCAGCCAGTGGTTCAAGGAAAACGGTCTTACCTTAAACCCTCCAAATGCCAAACAGTCAATTTCACCTTTAGGCATAAATCCGACCTAAACAAACTGTTTGGCTCTTACGAGGTATGCAACATAGACGGCACTGAAATAGAAACCAAGTCGGAAATCAGATACCTAGGCGTCATTCTATCTGCTGATCTTTCCTGTTCGCCTCATGTCTTGGCGATTTCTAAGAAAATATTCCGTCTTACCTTCTACATCAGGAAGTAGAGACATTCTGGTATAACCCAACCCTTACTCCTACAATTCGTTAACTCTCGCATTCTGCCTATTATTCTCTATTGTTCCCCCTTAGTTTTTCCCGGGCTACTGAAGAAAGACTATAACATATTATGCAGGATGTTAAAGGTTGTCAGCAGGGTAAGCAATGTGCCACTTAACCAGCTTGTTAATATTCTGGTTGACAGGCACATGGACTCATGTGAAAAATGGGCTAAATCCATTTTATCTAACTCACATCACCCTCTTCACTCACAACTCTCCTCTTGCATCTCATCAGGCAAAACCAGAAGCCTATATAGAAAACTATATGCTCGCACCAGCAAATACAAAAACTCAACCATACCCTACTTAGCTCGTGTTCTGTGTGATAAAGAAAGCATTAGGCGTGACACCTATAATTCATTAAATAGTCAGTAGTACAACTGAACCTCGTCTTTCCAACTCACATCATCAATAGGTACAACATTTTCTTTCTTTCTTTTTCTATTCTCTCTCTCTTTTTTTCCTGTTATGTACTGCTTTGTTTCTTTCTCTCGCTTACGCCAGTAAATATAACATCTCCCACTTTTCTAACACCTTCAAACACTGTTTCAGCTTTCCTTTGCCACCGACATGCCAATGTGTTATCGTAATAATGAACTGTGATTTCCTTAATCTATGTAGAATTCTATTTATTGATAATGTACTAACTGGATGCAATACTGTAGTAAAAATGCTGAGAATTCCATTCTGTATCACAAGTACTGTTTTGGAATAAAGCAAATTATTATTATTACTCATAATCATATCAATTTAGTCACACGTTTTCACAAATGATATGATTATGAGTAGCAGTAATAATTTATGCTTGAAACCTTGTCATCCAGTTGTGAATACTGCATCATCAATGTGTGATTATTAAAATAAACTTATCTAATATGTGTGAAGATAGTTACCAGTTGAACTTTTTAAAATATCCTATGATATAATATATGCTGCTCAAGAGTCTAAGATTCAAGGAAAGCTAAGTGGATGGGATCTTGAAACACAGATAAATTGATAAATGCTCATAGAAGAACATCATGTCTTTGTTGATCACTTCCACATACATACACGCATCAATTCCTCTGATTCTGCCCTACGGCGACACATGTCTTCTGAAGTCGACACGGACACTTCCCATCATTATTCATTAAAGACCAATATGAAACGACCAATACTGCAGTTTTATAAGGCGAACTTGAAAGCAAACATAAAATCTAGAGATCGTGCACCAACCTCCAAAGGTAGCACAACTGCCTCACCGTCAATGTTTGACGGTGAACTTAGTTATTGAACCTGAGCATTTAATGATGAGTGATGAATGCTGTAGTCTAATAACTTGGGGGAATTATTTACCGCTACAAAATCATTTTGGGTAGAGAGAAGTTTACTTATGTAGTACAGTTTCCCGTATGAAAGCCACATTATTCGACTAGTGATTTCAACAGGACAAAATATAAAAAATAACATTACACGATTATCAATGGCGGTTCTTATCTGGTATTTGTAGTGACAGCAAACTCAAAAGGTAATCGAAACAGTATCGCCGATTACGAATAGGAGAGGACGTAAAAGAGCCGATTGTTTTGCTAATAACATGGTAAGTCGTAGGTTTCGCGCATAACACTATCTCTTTCACATAAAACACTGGTTAAAGAGGGTATCGTTGAGTTTTTGTACTTGGCTGTACCAGCATATAATCTTTTAAAATGACTTCTAATCTCACCTGATGAGATGTTAGGGGAGAGTTTTGAATACAGAGGGTGTTGAGGGTCAGAAAATATGGATTTAGACCACTTCTCACATGAATTCAGGTGTCTGTCGACTACAGTAGTAATGAGCTGACTAAGTGGCACACCACTTGCCCTACTGGCAACCACCCTTAATACTCTCAGCAATATGACACAGTCCTTTTTGAGCAGCTCAGGATAGATCAAAAGGGAACATTAAAGAACAACAGGTAAGATGCAAGAGTTAACTATTGTAAAAGTAGAGGTTGACTGATACCTGATCGTTCTAACTTTTTAGTCTCGAAGATCAGAAGGAACATTATCTTAGAAATATACATGATATGGAGAAACCAAGAAAGGTCAAAGAGTAGAACTATGCGGAGGTATTTTATGTTTGACTTATTCTGCATATCACTGACCTCTAAGCTACAAGTATCGTGGAATTAATGATTTCGTTAAGATGACGTGTGTTCCTGAAGGTGAAACTAATTGTCTGTCATTTGGAGGGATTTAGAGTAAGACCATTTAGCTTAAACCACAGGCTGATATCTAATAAGAAGCTATTTAGTTTGGAACAGCTAGATTAGGATGTTGCTGACTGTCAAATCATCAGCGTATTTAACGAAGTTGATTTCATCTAAAAGAGGCAAGTCATGTAAGAAGAAAGAAAAAAGAGTAGGAGAGTGAACAGCACCCTAACAGACTGCAGCTGCAATAAGCAAGACAGAAGATTTTCCTTTTCATACAGTATACTGCATTCTGTTCGAAACATAAGAATGCATCCAGTTAACGTCCCAGCATTCGGTTTGTAGCATGGAAAGACTACAGAGTTAAAAGCAGATGTGTAAACAAGGGAGGTACAAAGGACAAATTTGACCCCTTGATCTTAGAAGGAATCAATATTGTATTGTCGGACAAGAGTAACACCCAGAATACTTCTCGCCTGTTTATAGGCAAACTGTTTGGAGTCGTTAAAACTTTTCAATGAGGATTCAAGGTTGAGTTTCAGTTTCAAACGAAGTTCATGCATCATAACACAACACAGAATGTTCTGGAAAGTGTGACATTGCATTATTTTTATTTTTCATTTTCTACCTAACGGATAACTGTTGACTTCGTATTCATTATTTCCCGACTACCAGCTATACTCATATTTTGCCTATTCACATTTACATATATTCTAATAAGCCTGTTGCAATTTTGTTATAAAGTAAATTTATTGTGATCCAAGCCAACAACAGCACCAGTTACCTCGAAGTGGCCAGTCAAAGCCCGCTTCAATAATAATGCATTCATAACAAATCGAGTGTGGTATTAACAACCAGAATGGGAGGTGTAGAATTAGTCCAGAAAAGCGCCTATAATTGAATCCTACCCGGAAAATCCTATCTCCTAACCTTACCTCTTGAAAGTAAATTATGGTCGCTCAGGTGAATTCAGATACTCCTATGAGGAACTGAGCGTTTTCAGTTGCTAGTTTGCAAGGAATTCATTGGTTACAGGTCTAAGGTTTGACCGCGCGCTAAGATCAGTTAGAGAACTACTGAAAATAAGGGAGTGCCAGGCAGCTGTTTCGTTCTTATCTGGGACTCTTCAACAGTACCCACCCGCCAGGGTTCCAACACAGGACCTCTCAGTTACAAGGCAGTCTCCTAGACCATTTAGCGAATGGGACGCGATTCAATGACCAGCTCATGAATTCCAACTTCTACAAATTCGCTATATTTGTATCATGATGTCAGTTCATTATCAAGCCTGTAGCTAATCGAATCCCTACAAACCAACACTTGATGCTCACTAGCGACTGGCTTTATACAGGAAGTAACCTGGAGTTCTAGCAGGAAGTTCTAAGTTGTGTGGTACACCAAGTCAGGTTAAACAGCAGTTACTCGCCTGTGACAATGGCTAGCGGTTTCACTATGTATACATCGCGAATCTGAAGAGTTTGAAATTCATGGATCTGGACCCAGTGGTTGAATGATCTTCGAGCTGGCAGTTAATCAGTAAGATATTGAACAGTACGGAAAGTGTTTTAAATTTCTACTCTTTTCTAATCATACGTTTTTCATTTGACTATACTGTTTTTCTCACCTAAATCTACCTGATTCGTCCTGATTGGTCACTTCAAGGACATTCGTTCTCTTGCCTGATTGGACCACCATTATATAACCTTGTTCATTTTATATTACTATTATTACTACTAAGTGAATTATATTACATCATGTTCTCCTTCACTTGTGACTGCGTCACTAACTGAGTCTGAATAAATTCGCAACAATCAATAATGATTTTTAATGTAACCAGTTTAGTTATATGGATAAGGTTTGTTGCAACTCTGATATAAGAATAGAACAAGGATTCAGTAATCAATTTTTCTCCCCAGCTATCTATATTACTTTTTAGAGTTGTAACTCTGTCCCACCCTGTGGTGTGGTTATGCCTACTATCATTAAATTCAAGGATAAAATACATCGAAAAACAGAGAGTGTAATAATGGGATGAATCACCCGTATCCCCAATCGTAACAGATATCCGTATGGATAGCTGGGAAAACATGGTTATTGGTACATTTAATCCTACTCCAAAGACATGGGGGAGATAAGTGTGGATGACACTTTCACAGTGTAAAAAACAAAACATATCTCTCTCTAGTTTCTTGATACACATATAAACTCACTAGTGGAGGAAATAAAATTCACATTTGAATCGGAAAATGAACATGGAGAATTGGCTATATTAGATTGTAACATAAAATGAATAGAAGAAGGTAAACTAGCTAACTAGCTAACTCATTCTAATAGATATTTAGACTTTAATTCATTTCATCCGTCGTTGTCTGTAAAGGTAGATTTTGATAAATGTGTCTAACGAACCGAGTAATAGCACTAAGTAGTACATCAAAAAACCCAAAATGATGAAATGAAAAAGAAAGAAGAGGAAGAAGCGTTGGTGCTAAACAACTAACTATCCTATAAAATTCATTAGAAATATCAGAAAAGGTCAGAAGCAAGCTGAAAATAATGGTGAAACTAATAATGATAACATAAATAAGAGAGAATATAAGTCATCTAAAGTTTTTACATATAAGGAGGGCACATCTGAGACCCTTCATGTAGGATTCTTAATGAAGCAGGAATTAGGGTGGCATTCAAACCTACAAACTCACCCATGGACAAGCTCTACAGGTTAAAGGATCCTGTTGACCCAATTAGACAAAATAACATAATTTGCAAGATACCATACAAGGACTGTGAGGCCAATTACATACCTCAAACCAGTAGATATAGGGCTAGCCAGAACTTAAGATGATAGCTAAGTGCAGAATGACTGACCCCACGAAAATAAATAATTACAGCACTAAATGCATTAACACACGAGCACACATTGGGGTGGTACAGAGTAACAATTCTAAAAAGTGATATTGGTTGGCTGGAGAGAGAAGTTGATTACTGAATCTTTATTCATTTAATCCATACCCAATGTCTCTCTGGATTCAACATTGTACTTGGCACCGAAGTGCAGCAGTTCCAGTTGCCACCTTCCAAATACCACACAATGGTAGACAAGAAAATGAGTGAAGAGAATCAATAGAGTTTTGACAAGTATAAGAGTGAAACAGAATGAGTAATGGTAGAAAGGAATATGAAAGATTACAGAGACTGAATACATCTGCGTAAGCCATTGACAACGATTTTGAGCCATGTCACCTATTGTCTCCAGCCTTCATTGATTCTTAGAGTCCCGAGGGCGGGCCCCAACCCGGAAGTCTGCATCTCCCTCCCTACCTGACTCAGTTTAACTGTCAAGGATTTCATGGATTGATGAGGCCATGTTTTTGTTTGGCCACCTCTTACTCTTTTCCAACCTGCACCTGTATCAGCTAGTAATGCCCGTCGTGGGAGGCGATGGTTAGGCATACGCAGCACGTGACCTAGCCATATCAATCTATGTAACTTCATAGCCTCTTCGATTGATTTTCCCTCTTTGCCCAACACTCTACGCATAGCCAATACAATACATGCAATAGGAATGACTCATCACCGAAATTCTACTAACAATCAAATCAAGAAATGAAAAATAATGAAATTATATAAACGAAGTCTGAGAATTGTGTGAGTAACTTGATATGATTATGAGCAGTAATAAATTGTGCTCGAAATGTGGTCATCAGTAAATATCACTATGTAGATAACACTGTGAGACTTTCTTCACAATAAAATCTTCGCCATAATGGAATTTGTTGTAACTCACCAAGCTATACCGAATAGACTGTATATTTATTGTGTAAGGCTAGACTTGTTTCATCAGTAGGACAGCGTTGTAATGTATTTTCAAACGGCCGTAATTATTAGTTTATATGGTAAGATAAAACTGATCAACTTCCGTTGAGTATTTGTATTTAAGGATAATTTTCTCGTTCAGAATTTGATCATCGATTGATACCAGTTAGAGAGTCATTGATAGCAAGGAGGGAGTGCTGGAGAGCTGTTTCGTCCTAGTTTAGGACTCTTCACAGTGTACACCGCCCACAAGGGTTCGAACCTAGGACCTTCCAGTTACCATACAAGCTCGTAGACCATTCAGCCACTTGGACCCGATCCACCTTCTGCCACTTCGTCATATATCTAGCGCGAACCGAGTCCCATTGGATGAATCGTCTATGAGCTCGCCCTGTATTCGGAAGATTCTTGGTTCGAACCATAGCGGACGAAACAGCTTTCAAGTACTCCCAGCTGGTTTTCTAACTGATATCAACTTGTGCTCAAAACTGTATAACCAATCAAATCCCTGCAAAGTAACACTCGATAAATAATTTCTGAATGCATAAAATAACTAATCCTGGAGAAAGATGTTCAACATCACCTATCTATCGCAAAGTACATCATAAAGACAGGTCACAAGATTGATTGGATTAATGCCTTTAAACTCAACTAGTTGAGGGCTTGGCCACAAAAAGGCTTAAACGTGTTCCATGTGTTCAAAATTATCTATCACTACTCAAAACCTGTTTTGGTAATCCAATTTTAGAACCGAAGTTCAATCCCATTATGGGTTATTTTTATTTTGATAGAGTCTCACAGTGTTATACAGTAATATTTACTGATGACGTTTCGACCACAATTTATTGCTCATAATTATATCAAGTTAATCACACGACTTCCTAAATTCATTTATATAGTTCCATTGTTTTTCACTTGATTTGATTGGTAGTATTATTTTCCATATTTCAGGTATGAGTGATGATTCCTTCCTATTGCATGTGTTGGGTGTAGATTCGATGAACAAGGATTCAGTAATCAACCTCTCTCCATTCCCACCTACCTAGATTACTTTTTAGAATTTTAACCCTCTCCCAAACACCATATTGTGTGGTTGTGTGCTAATGCATGCATTGCAATTGCCGAGCTTTTTTCTAAATTACTTATCTTCTCTGGGTCAACCATTCTTACCTTAGCTAAATTCTTATGTTCTGACAGTCTCACTACCCCTGACCTACTGGTTTGACCTATGTAGTTGACCTCACAGTCATTGCAGGGTATTTTGTAAATTATATTATTTTATCTAATTGCGTCCACTGGATCCTTTAACCTACAGAACTTGTCCCTGAGTGAGTTTGTAGGTTTAAATGCCACCTGCTTTATTTAGAATCCTACGTAGGGTCTCAGATGTCCCCTCCTTATGTGGTAAAACCTTATATGACTTATATTCTCTCTTGTTTCTATTATTATTACTAGTTTCGCAATTCATTTTCTTTTTCTTTTGGCCCTTTTCAATCTTCCTAATGAATTTTAAAAGATACTTATTTGATACCAACGCCTCTTCCATCTGTTTTATTTCATCATTTAGGTCTTTTTTGTGCTACTTAGTGCCATTGCTCGGTTTGTTAAACACTTAACTAAGCCTGCCTTAACAGTTAAAGGATGAGATGAATTAAAGTCTAAATATCTACTAGAATGCGTTGGTTTTCTATAAACACTAGTGTGTAGTTTGCCTTCTTCTATTCGTTTTATTTTACAATCTAACATGGTTAATTCTCCTTGCTCCTTTTCGACTTCAAATGTGAATTTTATTCCCTCCACTAGTGAGTTTATGTGTGTCATCGAATCTACACCCAACACATGCAATAGGAATGAATCATCACTCATACCTGAAATATGGAAAATAATACTACCAATCAAATCAAGTGAAAATCAAGTGAAAAAACAACGGAACTATATAAATGAATTTAGGAAGTCGTGTGATTAACTTGATATAATTATGAGCAATAAATTGTGGTCGAAACGTCATCAGTAAATATTACTGTATAACACTGTGAGACTCTATCAAAATAAAAATAACCCATAATGGAATTACACTCTACCACAATGCCCAAGTTTTATTCTTATATCAAAGTTCAATCCAGTTGATGATATTTTCACCCCTTATGTTTTCTTTTACTTACCCCATATTCTTACATCATCTTCCTACGTGCTATTTGTGACCTTGACCTATAAACAATTTGACCTATATCGTAATCATTTACGCTCTGTTGTCTTTTATATAAATGTTTATAACAAGTACTCCTGTGTGTGTGTGTCGGTTAGAATGTCCGAAATGTGTTGCGCAAATATACATTACACGTTTCAGATAAACTACGTCTTCTTGTTGTTCTGTTGACAAAGTGTGTGTGTGTGTACAGGCCTAAAGAGAATCAGTCATCTCTGGAAATTCAAACATCAAATGGCTTATTGATACCATGGAAGATGTGACTACTACTATCGAATAATTTCCCACAGAATGTGATTTGTAGATTGCTTAGTTTAGGAATAAATTCCATTACTGTCCTATTATGTCAATGAGTGGTACAGCAATACAAGCTCGCGAATTACTAATACATGTCATACATCTGTAATGACCAAACCCAATGCCTGGAACGCTGGAAAGAGCACTATGAGGAGCAGTTTAATTGGCCTACAACTACACTTAACCTGCCGAACATCCAACACCTCCCTGAGTGGAATATAGACACAGGTCCACCATCCCTAAATAAGGCTACTAAGACTGTCGCTAGCCTGAAAAGAGGCAAATCTGGGGGACCCAATGGAATGACTCCTGAGGTACTTAATTACGGTGGAGACAGTTTACCTACCTGCGTTAACTAAGGTATTAGGCAGCGACTGGGAATCAGACGAAGTCCCATCGGGTTGGTGTAAGTCACTGATCATCCCGATATACAAGAAGGGAGACAAGTCTTCTTGTGATAATCACAGAGGGATTAGCTTGACTAATATAGTATCTAAAGTCCTAGGCTCAATAATATTGCGTAGACTGAGTGGTGCTCGGGAAGCGCAAACACAAGAAAACCAGGCCAGGAAGAGGGTGTATTGATCATATCTTCACCCTCCGACAGATTCTGGAACATAGGCATTCTTACCGGCACCCAACAATCATTATATTTCTTGACCTAAAGGCGGCATTCGATTCTGTCGACCGGGAGGTTCTCTGACGATGCTTGGCTGTGAAGGGAATACCGAGAAAACACATTGCACTGATTAAGGCACTCTACTCGTACTCATGCAGCTAGGTGAGGGCTTACGGCGAGTTATCATTTGAAGTAGTGACGACTAGTGGCGTCCGTCAGGGATGCCCATTATCCCCATTTCTATTCAACTTCATCATAGATGTACTAATGGACTTAACCCAAACTCACTTCAGCGACTCAGGGATTGACTTGCTACCAGGGGATAATCTCGTTGACTTAGAATATGCGGACGATATAGTCCTTCTAGGCGAGGACACTGACAAAATGCAGAGTCTACTGAACACCTTGAGCTGCAATCTACGAATGTTTGGCTTGCGATTCGCTCCCGCCAAATACATGATGTTACAGGATTGGATTACACCGACTCCTAGATTAAAAATAGGAAGTGAAGTGGTAGAGCACGTTGACCGCTTCACGTACTTGGGAAGTACCATCAGCCCCAACGGGTTGATCTCCGACGAAATCTCAGCACGAATACAGAGGGCTAGGTTAGCATATGCAAGTTTACGCCGTCTCTGGCGTAGACGTGACACCCGACTATCGACCAAAGGGCGTGTGTACTGCTCAGCAGTCCGCTCCATCCTCCTTTATGGTAGTGAGACCTGGCCATTGAGAGTGGAAGACATGAAAAGATTAGCTGTCTTCGATCATAGGTGTCTGCGTTCTATCTCCCGTTTGAAGTGGTATAATAAGGTGAGCAATATTGAGGTTAGGCATCGAGGCTGTAAAGCCACATCGACTGAGATGGTTAGGACATGTGCTACGTATGCCTAGTTATCGCCTTCCTCGACAATGGGCAATGTTAGCTGATATAGGGTTAAGGTGGAAAAGAGCTAGCGGCAGTCAAACGAAAACATGGCACCAGTCAATGAAATCTACAACAGTTAGTCTAAGCCAGCCACGTAGGAAGGTGTAGACTTCCTGACTGGTTGGGGTCCTCAGGACGGTAAAAACCAATGGTTGGAAACAATTGATGACATGGCTCAAAATCGTTCTCAGTGGCTGGTGCAGATGCATCCACGCCTTGTGACTTATGATTTCCTATGAAACTGTTTTGTTCTTCGTTATTATTACTATTCCTTTGTCTCACACCTCTGTTTACTGTGTTTATTATGCATTTCTCCTACTTTCTTCTCTTGCTTTGTGTGCTAAATGGAGGGAGTGTGGCGACTTGAACTGCCGCACATATTTGCAAAGTTCTATGTCGAAAACAGACAGACAGACAGCAATACAAGCTCGCGAATTACTAATACATGTCATACATCTGTAATGATCAAAGCCAATGTGTTGTAGTCTGAAAGCTGGAAACCAGTCTTCGGATACTACTGTACTATAGCTAAACAAAACTTACTTGAGTGACGCACAGTCCCAAATTACCCCGATGACGGTCACACAAAAATCATGAATTAGTTATAAGTCGGGTCCCAGTAGCTAAATGGTCTACGAGTCTATCGTGTTAGCGGAAGATCCTGGATTCAAACCCCTGTCGTGGGTGCGTACTAATGAGAAGTCACAAACTAGGACGAAACGGTTGTTCACTACTCTCTGGTTCTCTAACTGGCATCACTCCGTGATCAAACTGGAAGCAAATCAAATCACTAAAAACTAACTGTTTGAAAAAAGACAATTAATTATGATAAAATCTGTGTCCACCAAGTTGTATTCTAGTCACGTAGGGGGGAGGCCATGCTAAAATAAACCTCCGAAGAACCAACATTCACACAGGGATCATCACTATTTGTTGCAGTCTTAATCTTGGACCCAGAACCAGATTCAGAGCTACGTAATCGTCTATTAAGTGCCACAACAAGACAGTTTAGCCCCTACTGACACAAGCTCACAATGATGAGAACTTCGTTTATCCTTCTTCCCGATCTCAATATCAGAAGTGAGAACATGAGCAACAACCCGACGACTCCTCAAAGATTTCGTACCAAAATTCTCAGGGGATAGATACTATAACAGAAGTAGAAAAAGCATAACTACCACCATTCTGCAGCGGGCGCTTGATTTCTTCTGATTCCAGGTGATGCCTTGAACGCACACTAAAGGTTTCAAAAACTTCATCAAACTCTTCCTACTAGGGATCGTAAACATGAGTACTCCTCAAAGAACCCTCAATCTTCCAAGGCAGAGTGTGGGACCGTAAGGTGAATAACCAACAAGTCCCTTCGTATCCGACTCCTCAGCCAAAAAAATCACTAGAACCAGTAAGACCACCAACATCAGCCATCGATACCGGTGACAATCTCGTCCCCAGTGTTATACTCTACTAATATAGCTATGACTTGACGAGTTTCCAAAAGTTGCAGTTCACAGTATGTAGAATACTTACGTCACACGATTCTTCGCCTCCCTTCCCAGTAAAGCAAACAGTGGGATACCAGTTACATACATAGCAGTCCACTGCGCCATCTAAGTGCAAAGTACTGTTACAAGATTGGCAGGAGCCTGTACCTGCATTCACTTTTGTAGGTGAACCACTTGATGATGTCGATAAACTCGTGTATCTGGGTAGTTGTGTGACTACTGGCAGAGGTCTGATGGACGAGATTCCCAACTGTATCATGAAATCTGAGGTGGCATACGCTAATTTGAACCACCTCTGGCGTTGACGCAACCTTAGACTGGTTGTCAAAAATCGAGCTTACAGTTACTCGGTGAACGCTGTCTTGCTCTACACCCATAAAAACACCTAACCTCTCCAAGGTGACGATGTGCGGCAACTGTACGTATTCGACTATCGCTGTCTCTGTTGAATTACTTGCGTTCGATGGAATCATCGTGTCAAAAATTCGGAAGTCCAGCACCATGACAGTTGAGTGTCATAACCTGAAAACACCGGCTTCGGTGGCTTGGACATGTGCTAGTAATGTAATCGCACACTAATCCGTACCGGTCTACGTTCACTAGTCCTGGGATGGGATGGAAAAAGCGGAGAGATAGTCAGCCAGTCTATGACATGGCATCAGTTGGTGCGCGTCTGTCCAACAATCACTCGACGACAACAGAAACTCTGTATCTGTATTCATGGACACGTACATTCCCGATAATACACTCAGCAGTGCAAAAGCAGTGATACCTATGTTCCAAAGCAATCAAGCAAGTAATCAATCACTCAAGTAAAGAAGATGAGGGGATGAGGATGACTTATACACATGAATAATTTATATTTATTTCATAAATGTTAATAGAATCTTTAAAAATGGTTATTTCTTAACAATAAAAAATGGAACAAGTTGTGCACATAAAAACCCGATAAACACACACACACACACACTTCTGTACAGCGAATTCAATGTGGAAGAGAAGGGAGCAAGAGGTAAGACGTCGGGGAGCGGGGGAGGGAGGGAGTAGGATTCTTCGAAAAAGAAGAGTATTCCAAATGAGAAAAAGAAGAATAGTAAAATGCTTTCGTGACATACATGCATAGTTAAGATCAATAATAATAATTATTATTATAGGAGTAATAATAATAATAACAATAATAGTAATAATAATAGTTATAATGGTTATTGTAATCATACTATGCGATAACAATGGCGATGATGGTAACCGGCAATGACAGTTCAGTTAGATATTAGACCAGAGTGCTGCTTTTTCTTATCGATGTTTATGCTTCTTCTTCGGTGAATCATGACGAGATTTCTTCTTTGCAGCTGGTGATGGACTACGACCATGTGGACGCTTTTTAGGAGCAACCTCTTCAATTAGAGCATTTTTAGCATCCTCTGTTAGACAGGGAGGAAAAGACAAGAAATAAACAAACAATGTACAGAGTTTTATGTTAAGGAATAAGTAAATGATTATTGCTCAACATACTTTGTGTGAAGTTTGAGGTTAGCCATCTTCGACGCTCTATCTCTCGTTCTAAGTAGTATAATATGATGGGTAACATCGAGATTCGGTGGAGTTTTATGGTACGCATGTTAGCTTACATGTTACACGATCGACAACTGCTAGCTACCTTGTTGTCGTGATGGTCAGGCTTGAATACTGCCACGACTTAACAAGCTACACTGACTGGGACTTGTGTTCCTGCAGGTCCTACCATACACATACCGGGATGGTGGTTGTCTGGATAGTGGTTAGACTAAAAGCAGTTACTATGAGCCACAGGGGTTCCAGAATCCAAACGGACATAATGGCGTACAAACATCTATTGGTCACCGGCAACCATGGGGAGGCAGCTCCACTGCCTTGCGGATGAGATACCAAGTCAAAGGTTCGGGGGGTGGTCCCTTAAGACAACCACCTGTTTCGGTCTTGGCGTCCAGGCAGTATCTCAGCCCTCACGCAATCAATGAAATGAAACAATAAACTATCAGTGGAACTTATTGCACGCTCCTATCAATGCTCTCGAACAACAATAATAATGCTTCAAGTAACACATCTCTTCCCAACCTTATTTTTATTTTTAGACATATACTCCTGTTTTACTTTAGCTGTCTTTGGCGTCTTCACTTTCTTCAGAAATTGATCTTTGTTTCAATTACTAGTCTACTTGTGCCATTTCGAGATGTTAGTGAGTAGCCTTCAAAATGTCTGTCCCCCAGTGCAACACCTAACACAGATATCCTGAAACCGCGTGCCGCTTTCAAACTTCCCAACTACAATATCCGGATACTGATGCAAATCGGAGACAACAGGCAGGTCTGGTGAGAACAATAGAAAGCCTCACTATCGATGTCTGCTGCATTTTGAAGGCCCACATTCAAGATCCCAGTGAAGTCCTGGGAATATCTTTTCTATCTGAAAGTTGGAATAGTATGTACCACCTGCGCTTATCCAGGGCGCTAGAGGCGAGGCTGCATTACTCGACTGGATCCCCAACGACAGTCATTTATGTGCTGTGAGACTTGAAGATTATACAAGAGTAAGAAGCGGTAGGCCAGATAGGCAGTCCCTATTTGTTGTCTCAACCTATGCGCCGACGGATTGCAACCCGGGATGAAATTAAGGATGTGTTTTACAACCAATTGGGCGATGTCATGAAACAGGCGTGTCAGAGGGATATCGTAGTGCTGGTTGGGGACTTGAATGCGTAGGTTGGGCCTTTAGACGCAGATAAGAACTATCTACGTGGTCAGTTGGGATTACATGGTCACAGGTAAGATAACGGGGACCGTCTTCTGAAGCTTTGCGCAGATCTAAGACGAAACATCTGTTCAGTGGTTCCTAGTACCCATGACGTGGCGTCGTGGGATGAAGGATTTCTGTGGTAGATTAGCATCGGTTGGTGTGTCACTACTCCCTGGTTGGGGTCTGAGAGATAGCTCAAATCGATGGCTCGAAACGTTATCGGATATGGCCAAGAATCGTAATCAATGGCGAATGTGTTGCGACTTCCTTCTTTCTTCCATTCCCGATGATAGTTAACGAACACTGTTTGAACCTGTTAAGAATGAGTGTTTTCCTTCCAGATGAAGTTCTTTATTCGTTCTCTACTTATATATATTTTTTCTTTTCCTGCCTTCCTTCCTTTTTTTCATCTATGTTGTTTTATTATTATTGTGTGGCGCATCCTTCTTGGTGCCATATTGTACCAAGTTTTAATGCGTTTAAATAAAATGAATAAAAGTACCCTCATTGACATAAATCCGTGATCAAACTTGAATCCATCAAGTTTCTGACTGTTAGTTATTCAGTAACGTACGGATGTGTACAGTGCCTGACTGTGGTTCTCGAGATGCTACGAATCAATGGTTACAGATTATGATATGGTTTGAAAATCGTTTCCACTGATTTCACGTATTTGTCATCAGATACATTCTGAAACTTTTCACTGATCTACATTATTTAATTATTTTCTTCCTTGTACACAGGCGGAACTGACGAGGATATCAAAGCAAGAATCGGAAAAGCAAAACAAGCTTTTACTACTCTCAAGTCTGTGTGGAAATCAACAGCACTCAGCATCAAAAATAAGATCAGGAGTTTCAACTCCAATGTGAAGTCAGTGCTACTATACGGACCAGGCATTTGGCGCGTCACGAAGCCCACTTCGAACTACTACTACAGACCTTTATCATCAGCTGTCTTCGCTCAATACTACTCAAGATCAGATGCCGGCCAGAAAAGATCAGTAACAGAGATCTCTGGCAATGAACGAACCAACACAGCAGGAACCAACCGATTGTGAAATAAATAGGCAGGAAGAAATGGAGATGGATTGGCCATACTCTGAGGAAACCATCAAGTGACATCACTAGACAAGCCATTGCTGGTGCAAGGGTGACTTGGAGGAGGTCATGTGAAGAGGAGATGAAAACGTGTGGGCTGACGTGGAGCCAGGTGAAGACTCTAGCAGAGAACCGATCGCAATGGAGACGCACGGCTGAAGTCCTATGTTCCTCTAGGAATTCAAGGAAACGATAATAATAATAATATTATAATAATAATAATAATAATACACATTTGCCTATTGTAATTTCACAGCCAAATGGTGTGTTGAAACAAGTTTTTATTAACGTGAAAGGATTCTAGGCTTTTGGGAGGAGCAATCGCCGTATAATATGATTTTTATTTATTTATTATTTTAATCTTCTGTGTTCCGAGTGACTTCAAGCTCCATACCGAAGTTTCCCCCATTCCAGGTTTACTTTATCAGATAAGCGATGCTTAGGAGTGTGTTGGCCAGGGATCGAAACCCGGACTACTAACAGCGTAAGTTGGCGAGCATTCCACCGCTGGACCACCACAATATATACATCCGACTTTCGGAAACTCAGTAATACACACACCTACGCTTACTTTCTCATGGAGATAAGTACAAAGTCTTACAAAGGAAGAATTTATCCCTAAGGAAGACAAAATCAAAGCATAACTCACATTACTTTAAATAAGTTCAAAATTGTAACAAACAAACAAACAAACCTTTTCTAGCCTCCTCTTCTAATTCATCCCAATCTTTGCCTTCTGATTCATCTGAATCTAAACTCTCTGGTTCATCTGAGTCCTCTTCAGCTTCCCAATCTTCATCATCATCGCCTTCTTCACTGGAAGACGCTGCACCACTGCCGTCTTCTTCACCATCCCCTGACAATTCACTTTCTGATGGAGCATAATTTTCATCATCATCCTCTGTGTCTTCTTCATCTTCATCATCATCCTTTTCATAGGAAAAGAGAAATAAGTAAGAAAAAAATGAAATTAAATGAGTAACGACGAGAATTATTATATTATTATTATTATTATTGTTCCCTTGGGTTCCTAGTGGAACATAGGACCTCCAAAGCCTCAGGATGGTCGGGGTGGGTGCCTGGCGCTGCGGGTTGGCCACCCCTCCGCACACCTCTTGAAATGCTCCCATATGACCGGCGTCTTACATAGCCTCTCCTGAGGAAGTCCTACTCACTGCCTTCACGTGGCGGAGGTGTTTTTTTCACCAAAGTGAGAGGGCGAAAGCGGATGTCCAGCGCTCTTCACCGGGTTGACTGTTCATTGGATGACAGTCTAGGGGAGATGGCTAAACCCTGATTCCAAACCTCCAACGACCGGCGTATGAAGCTCACTGGAACTCACCGGTAGACGTATGGACAAAGGGCTTGTTGGATGTCCTGGATGTCTGGCCCCATTCAAAAAGGCGTATGAACCGAACTCCGGTCACCGGCTTCCAATGGATAGTGGACTCCCTACTCCACTCCTACTGCCTTGTAGGTCACACTTGGTTGTGTAAAGGCTAGAGCTGCACTCTCAAACAAAAGGCCGAGCGATTCTGGGGACATCACTAGTACCAAATTCCCATGAAGCTTCATGAACTCTCTTACAATAGATTCTCACCATGATAACCCTGTCGCTAAACCTTGCATCAGATCGCCGCGCCTGGGCAGCGATGATTCGAGATGTTCATGAAGCTGGCTCATCCTCCCGTAGGAGATAGCCGAAGTAAAGTAAAGTATAGTGCTTCAACTGCACGCCTCAACTTGCTTCTGTCTTCTGCTGTACTTTTCACTTGCATCCATGTTAATCCATGCTGTTTCAACTCCTCTTCACACGATCTCCTCCATGTCACCCTTGGACGTCCCACTCGCCGCTTCCCTTTCGGGTTCCACTCGAGCAATGGCCTGATTGACGAGCGATGTCACCCACCCAACGGCCTCCTCAGCGAGTGACCAATCCATCTCCACTTCTTTCTCCTGCATATTTGTTCAGCGATTGGTTCTTGTTTTGTTTCTGCCCATAGTTTCTTGTTGATGATTCTTTCCGGCCATCTGATCTTCACTATAGTGCGAAGACAGTTATTAATGAAGTTCCGCAACCTGTTGGAAATATTCTTGGTGACCCGCCAAGTTTCTGATCCATATAGAAGAACTGACTTGACGTTCAGTTAACGACGAAAAGAGGTAGAGAAATTCTCTATGAGGACTCAAGTCTTTCATAAGTCTGTGAAATGAGCCATTTTCTGAAGATGAGATGGGCAGGGATTGAAAAAAGGATCGAATAGCTGAAAGTTGATGGCTTCAGAATATGAGTCGAATGTAGCACGATGCTACAGGGCTGGAACATATCAACTGACTTCGAGCTTAAAGATAGGCAGGAGTGAAGTGGTGGCAGAGCGTGTTCACCACTCCACTTATTTGAGAAGTTGCATCAGCCAGTGCCAGATGGTTGATCACTGACTAAATCTCACCACGGATACAGAAGGCTCATCTGGCATTTACAGCCAACTTACGCTCTCTCTGGCTTAGTAGACGTGATATCCAAATTGAGGTATGCGCTGACGATGTTGTCTAGTTGGGCAATGAAAACTTTGCAAACAAACTATCCAGCTCAGAGAACACAACTACATCAAAAGATGTGATATCCAGCGGGCTGACTGTCCACCAAAAGACGTGTGTACTGCTCACTAGTTCACTCCGTCCTCCTTTATGCCTGCCTATGAGTGAGACATGGACATTGAAAGTGGAAGACATGAAAAGCCTGGCTGGCTAGCTGTCTCTCACCATAGGTACCTGCGTTCCATCTCCCATGTTTGCTGGTATAACAGGATGAACAGTATTGGGGTTAGGCATCGGTTGAGTGTTAAGCAAGGAGGAAAAATCAATCAATCGACGCAGTTATGAAGTTACATCGATTGAAATGGTCGGGATATGTGCGTCACTAATACCAAACCATCGGCTTCCTTGACGGCCAATGTTAGCCACTAACACAGGATCAGATTGGAAAAGAGCTAGCACATGGTGGTCAAAAGAAAACAAATAGCTTCATCAGTCAATGAAATCCACAACAGTTTGTTTATGTCAGCCAGCTACGTAGGGAGGTGTAGATGCCACTAGTGAATTTGACGTATGGTAACACCAGTTCGCCCAAGTAGGTACCTCGTCAGAAATTGGGTGGTTTGAACTGATGATGAACTCATCCACCAACTTGGCGAAACGATCGTCCGGTGCGTAGATCTTGACCTGGCTAGGGAATACTTACTACTGGTCGTATACACCTACTCATCTCAATGAATCAATGAGTTTAATTCATATCAGAAAACAGATGGTATTAAATGATAATCACTACAAAAAAGGAAAGAGAACTCCTCATCGGGGGGATCAGATCAGTGTAAACATTAGCCACACACCTCCCCCCTCCACTTGTTAAACTATACATTAATTAATACACAAACATTACTGAAAGAAGGATGTGTGCATAACTCACTTCATCTGGTGAGACAAATGACCAACCGCCTTGTTCAACAAATCCTTCAGGATCATCAAGGATAGTTTTCATTAGTTTAGGCCAATTCAATGATTTAGTTGCTTCAGCATAAAAGATATCACATGATCTGGAGAGAGAAAAAAAGCGGAGTTAATTATCATATTTATCTTCTATTCCCCCTGTATATGAATACTATCCATGCAGGGTAGTAACTAGAAGGATAGTTAGTAATGATTTACACTAGCCAGTGTCCTTCAAAGTGCTGTTTCTTTCTTGTGTGCTTTATACTGATGAAGCCAATTTTGTTAAGTATACCAATGATGTGTATCTGACAGTTTTCATGCCGATCATTCGAAAATGAAGAGCTTTTTATCAGAAATCACCGGAAATATGAGACTGTTAGTTTCGCTTTCAGACACGACCACAACTTAAATGAATTGGTGTTCATTTCCACGTTTCCTCTGGGATCCAATTGGAACATAGAGCTTTAACAGCACATCTTCATTTTGTCCAACCCTCTTCAATCCTCCTTTAGTTGGCCGCACAATTGACCATAAGGTTTCATCTCCGCCATATTACCCTCAGACACATAACTCGTCGTTCCCTATTGGGATTCTACTCAAGTGTATGGTCTGGCGCACGATATCACCCTAAACAGTCTCCTCCTCAGAGTGTATCTGGTCCATCTTCACTTTTTATCGAAATACTCGTTGAGCAATGGGTTCCTGATTGGTTGCTAAGTGTTAAGAATTATGTATCTGATATTCGGTATGAAGCTAAGGCAACTGTTGATGAATGGCTTCACTAGCCTGTTGGAGATACTTTTCTTGAATGACTTTAACATCGGTGTTAAAAATCACACTTTAGTTCTCTGTACTGAGGTGCAGCGGAGTTCCACATTGATTTCAAAGTGATATATGTCTGCCTTGTCTTTCCAATACTAGCTGACTTAGACATCATCCATTATAACTCAGTTACTTGTTAGATCAGGCTATGAAACACATATATCCTACATATGGGCACTGATGATACTATACACAGCTGCTTAGACTTCATTAGACACCGAGAATAAGACTCGAATCTACGACCAATTGGTTAAAAAAAGTCGGTTGATTAGACCAATGATAACGTAAAATAAAAGCATCATTTTATATATTCACTTCCTATCCACCGCGCAATCGATGGAGGCCAATAATTTCTACAAAATGGAACCACCAACCAATGAACTTCAGATGGCGTAACCACAAACTGTGCCTTCTAATTCCGGTGAACCAAAATATCTCTGAATCCTTTCGAACTTAAATGTCGATTATGTTTCATTATGACTGGAAAAATCGTGTATAGATTAGGAATAGAACACAACATATTATAGGCCGCGGGAAGCGGGGGTGCGGGGTGTGACATAAAAAAATAGACAAAAATCGTTGTTACGAACACACTTACAGTAACCATTCTTTCACTAATTCCAATGCTGTACTAGGAATTGAATTGATCATAGCCGGTTTTTTATGATAATCTTTAAAGACGAATACCATATCAAAGGTACGAATCGATAGACTGACACGTTCCAACATAACAAACTCGACTTCATCCAAGGTGACAACAAATGCGGGCAATTCAACAACACTCATCAGTGCACTACTCGTCGGCATCATGAGTACAGTGGATCTAATGAACGTTGGGAAGAAGGAGAAGAGAGAAAAAGAAATATATATAGGTTCGGCATTAATTATGGCACAATATGTAAAACATTTTCTGAGATAAAAAGAAAGACAAATATTTTAGAGAAAATAAACACTACAGTTGTGTTCAAGCGTGGTTCGCCTGGATTTGATTGGTTACAGGATTTCATCATCCGCTTTCGCCCTCTCACTTTGGTGAAAAACACCTCCGCCACGTGAAGGCAGTGAGTAGGACTTCCTCAGGAGAGGCTATGTAAGACGCCCGGTCATATGGGAGCATTTCAAGAGGTGTGCGGAAGGGTGGCCAAGCCGCAGCGCAAGGCACCCACCCACCCCCGACCATCCTGAGGCTTTGGAAGTACGTCTGTCAGCTGAGTACTGAACCCCGGACCAGGTGCGGCGCGGTGAAGTTGTCGAGTATTCTATCACCACTGAACCACCCCCACAAAAAGACAACAATAATCGCCCGTATTAGAAGCAAACAAAGACACTGCATCACAATTCACTTACCGGAATGGACAACCATGAAAACCTAATTCACGGAATGGTATTTCAAATTCTAAATCATATCTTTTTGCTAAATTCTCCGATCGGTCAACAAATGATCGAAAGGCTAATTTAATTTGTTCACGCATTTCACGTTCCATTTGTTCAGCTTCCAAGTCATCACGATCTTGCATACGTGAATGTGTTTTACTCAAATCTGTAGTTAATTCACCAACTTCTGTATAGAATTGTATATCTGTATGCTTTTTCTTTCCATACATTATAGCATTCTAGAAAAGAGGAAAAATAGCGGTTAAAAATCAATACGTGCACACACACATGCATAAAACAATGAGGAGATATTGTGGTGACAGTTGTCTACAAGCCAAAAATTGTGGACAGCAATTTAAGTCACTTCTAACGTCCCGAATCGCCATCATGAGAAAAAACAATAGCAAAGCTTAACCTTGAGGAAATCACTAACCAATCACAGCAGACTCAACATGTGCAAATACGATTCGTAGACATATGGCTTAACTTCCTGAGAAACGGTCAGCAAGGAAACAACCAATCAGAAGACGTTGCTTGTTTTTCTCAATAAACGATCTGTTGCCTGACCCTTGTATTCCTGTCGTTACAATATAACTAGACAAGAGGAACAAATGAGCAGTATACATAGAAAAAAACAATTAACTCTCTATACAGTTAGATAAACCCAGAAACGCAAAAATAAACAGGATCTGATCTTTACCCATATGTGTGGCACCAATATCATCCTTGGGGCTCCCATACCACTCGCGCTATTCTCTACCCCTAAGACTGGATGAAAAAATGGAGTGGTCATAAACCAAAGACATGAGTCATGAGTGAGATGAAGGATATTTGTAGTCAGGTTAGCATCATTTGGTACGTACGCCACGACTCCCTCTCTGATAGGGTTTCAACAGATAGTTCGAATCGATGATTCGAAACGTTATGCGATATGACCAGGAATCGCAGCCAAAGAAGTAACATAGAGCGATAAATTCAGTTGGTGGATGGTGACTAGCAGTGGAATCCAGCCAAGATGCGGATTTCGTCATATTTAGGACTCGTCTTTCAGCCAGATGTACCTGCATTCCACAGTGAGTGGTGATGTTCCCATCACCGAGACTCTAACTCAGTGCACACAGTTTCAAACACCAAAGGATTATCCACTAGACCGCTTGGGTCACAAGAGCCACTTCTTGTGCAACGGGTCATATTAATTATCCAATTCAATTTTAGATTTTCCCGTCGATTGATTGGACCGAAGTGCTCGGTCTCAATTTGAAATGTCGGTTTCTTGTGCAGATGCTTCTAGTGGATAACGCTTTGGCGTTTGAAACTATGGGCCCTGGATTCGAGCCTCGGTGGGAACATCATCACACACTGTGGAATACAAGTACATCCAGCTGGAAGACCAGTTCCAAATAGGACGAAATGCACATCCTGGATTCCACTGCTAGTCACCATCCACCAAATAACCTCTAATTACATGCCCAGACATCGTCGAAGCATCTGCACAAGAAGCCGCCGACATGTCAACCTGAGACCGAGGACTTCGGTACAATCAATCGACGGGAATATCTAAAATTGAATTAAATAAAGTGATGAATGTTGAATAACCTTCACATAAATGCTTGCTTGCTTGATTTCTGGATGACGTAACTCATTCACTCTGTGTCTATTTTCTTAACATGTTGATTTGTAGTGCATCTCTTGGCTCCTATAATGTACCAAGTCTGTGTTTTAAATAAGTAGTGTTAGTAATGTGTTGATATCATTTGAAAAAGAAGCGTCTGTTATAACTCAATAAACTAGTGATGAATAGTCTTTTATAAGTTGATGCTAAACGAAGCGCGACATTCGAGTTACCAGGAGGACAGCAATATATTTCCTAAGTGAGTGTAAGACCAGGGGCATAAGGTCTTTCATATACCAACCTATTAAAAGCCTCACTACCACTCAGAGCTAGATGGAGTGGGATCCGAATCCGAGAGCATTCCTCTGATAATCTAGTATACTTAATCACGTGTGAAATAAGCCATACAATCTAAAAAGTCTTTGCTCACCTTTAAATGAAAATGCAATAGAATAATCATTTCACCATCACACGGTTGATAAAAGGCATGCTTGATATTATTATACAATATGTCAACTTGATCACCACGAACTGATGTGAAACGAAAACCATTTGAATGTGCCTCCAAGGTGCCTAATCAAATCAGATAATAATTATAAATAACGACAATATTAACAACAATGATTATAATAATAAGCATAATAACAACACCCAGAAACAAAACTACCTGCTGTGATACCGACAAAAAGCCACCGAGGCGTGCCGTTCTTCCAGCTCTACTCATCTACACGTGGAATACGAAGCAAACACGGTGGTTGCGATAGTGGTGGTTCTTTTTTTTCACAATACCTTGAGAGCATGGTGTATACAGTGTGTGACGGCAAGTGCTTCTACTTTGGGGGTGTCTTATACTTGTATAATTAAAAAGACGGTTGCAGCGAGGAGAATTTTCTTCTTTCGACGAAGTCATTAACTAGGCTGTAGTAAATTCGTTTACATATAAACAGTAAAGGGGTGAGAAGATTCTAGAACTGTTTCCGGGAGAAGGCGAGATTATAACAAATAAAGACAAGATAACAAACAGGGATTTTTTTATTTTTTATTTACAGCTTGATTCCACACCGTATTTTCAGTACAAGTGTGGAATTTTCAGCATGGATATCGGTAGCCCAAATTTACAGGCCGACCATAGATATCGGGTGTGCACCGGCAGGGGATCGAACCCCGGACCATGTGCATGGTCGGCGAGAGTCCTAACCACTGTGCCACCGACGTGTATGAGTAAGAAAAATAAACAAGAAGTTTAGATAAGAAACATATTCAGATAACCACTATTGAAACGATTGACTGTTTATGATGACCATCGTGGAGACAATGGGTTGGGACGTGTTTCTTTCGAATACGCTGTGTTGATATGGATTTCTGAGTCACTAATACTTCAGTTATACTTAACTGCCTTGACCTAAACACCCTTTGAGAGGTTTGATCGGATCTTAGATAGGACTTTAAAGGACTTCACGAAGGGTATTGAATATCCTGAGTTCACTAGATATTCTGTTACCGAACTATGTACACACACCTACGCTCTCCATTTGCTAACAAGGCTGAGTAGTTTTTTTGATTGCACACTAGTCAGTAACTAGTGTAATGCGTGTCTAATCCTATCTTTGGTGCAGACTGAATTCTATCAGTCATGCTTGCAATGTGGCCACCATGCTAGGTGGCTCACCATTACGGTGCGCTGTGAATTGTTGGTATTAGATGGTTGGAGGCAGTCGGCAGGAAGCCTGAATAGTATTCCAGAGGGTGTTCTACAAGTGGTAACAGAACACATTTGATGAATTAAAGACACTTAGATCCATTGGGAAAGTCTTTCAAAGTCGTACACAAGATCCGATCAAAACCTCTCAAAGACAGTGAGGATCAATACATCTGGGTATATATATAGCAGAAGCACTAGCAAACGAAAAATTCACACCTACGCTGTGCATTCAAAAGAAATACACATCCAACTTTTGTCTTTAACATGGCCATCATAAACAGTTACTTCTTTCATTAAAGATTATCTGATTACGTTTCTCGTCCAAACTTCTTGCCTGTTTTTGATATTTTTAACTCCTATTTTTGTAATCTTGTTGTTAATCGTTATAATTTGACTCTCAACCGGAAATAGTTCTGACTGACTGGTTTCAATGTAGAACTTCGCACAGATATGCAGCAGTTTGAGTTGCTACACGCCATGCAGCACACAAAGCAAGAGGAGAGAGTAAAGAGTTGAGAGAGTGAGAGGTAGTAATATGGAAGAACAACAGAATTTTACTGGATATGATAAACCATAAAGAAACAAAATAACTGAGTAAAGAATATTCTTTTCGATAATTTCCTCTCCTGCCTCTACAACTAATTTTTAATTTTTGATTATAGCTTGATTCCACACAATACTTTTGGTACAAGTATAGAATTTTCAGCAGATGGTATCGGTAGCCCAAATTTTGCAGGCCGACCATTGATATCAGGTGTGCGTCGGCCGGGGATCGAATCCCGGACCAAGTGCATGGTCGGCGAGAGTCATAACCGCTGTGCCACCGACGCACAGTTTATATGCATAGAATATTCTAGATTAGTAGTCAATAAGAATATTAGTGTTTTTTAAAATAATATCGATGCTTAAATTATAATAAAAAAGATATAGTAGCAAATAGAATATCAAATAAAATTAGAAAAATTCCACAAAAATTCAGCATCATTCAAACCTAGATGGCCAAGGTAAGGATAATGTCTTACTTACTTAACAAATCGATATTATTTAAAAAACAACAATTTTGTTATTGACTACTATTCTAGAGTATTCTATGTATATAAACATTATTTTGTTTTTTCCTAGATGTCTGGATGAATATTTTCGCTATATTGAAATCATAAAGAGTGAAGGCATCTCTGCCAGCCAACCAGCCATTGTCAATGACGATTTTGAACTAGCCATATCACCAATTGTCTCCAGTTTTCATTGGTTCTTACCATTCCAAAGACCTCAACCAGTCAAGAAGTCTACACCTCCCTACGTGGCTGGCTCGCTGGCATAAACTAACTGTTGTGAATTTCACTGACTGTTGAAGCTGTGTTTTCGTTTGACCATCACGTGCTAGCTCTTTTCTAACCTGATCCTGTGTTAGTGGCTAACTTTGTCCGTGGAGAAAGGCGACACAGGAAATACTTCTGGAACTTTCTCACCCCTTTACTGTATATATATATATATATATATGCCTCCAAAGCCTCAGGATGGTCGGAGGTGGGTGCCTTGCGCTGCGGGTTGGCCACCCCTCCGCACACCTCTTGAAATGCTCCCATATGACCGGACGTCTTACATAGCCTCTCCTGAGGAAGTCCTACTCACTGCCTTCACGTGGCGGAGGTGTTTTGTTTTCACCAAAGTGAGAGGGCGAAAGCGGATGCCCGGCGCTCTTCACCGGGTTGACTGTCCATTGGATGACAGTCTAGGGGAGATGGCTAAACCCTGACTCCAAACCTCCAACGACTGGCGTATGAAGCTCACTGGAGCTCACCGGCAGACGTATGGACAAAGGGCTTGTTGGATGTCCTGGATGTCTGGCCCCATTCAAAAAGGCGTATGAACCGAACTCCGGTCACCGGCTTCCAATGGATAGTGGACTCCCTACTCCACTCCTACTGCCTTGTTGTAGGTCACACTTAGTTGTGTAAAGGCTAGAGCTGCACTCTCAAACAAAAGGCGGAGTGGTTCTGGGGACATCACTCGTACCAAATTCCCATGAAACTTCGTAAACTCTCTTCATCAGATCGCTGCGCCTGGGTAGCGATGATTTGAGAAGTTCATGAAGCCGGCTCATCCTTCCGTAGGAGATAGCAGAAGCAAAGTAAAGTAAGTACATATATATATATATATATATATACGAATGCACAACCTAGTTGACAGTGACTTCGTCGGAAAGAAAATTCCTCTCTCCCACAACCATCTTTTTAATTTTCCCCTTATGATTGAATGTGTTAATCCTGAAATTTCCATAATGAAAGAATCAAAAGAATCTATACAAACTCAATTAATTTTATCTGATCGAATCACTGGGAGATGAAAACCACAGGAAATATAAGGGATAATATTAGTGACTTAATAAAGAGATTGTTATTCGAGTATAACTGCCAAAATTAATTTTATAAATTTTTGTTTTTAGTCTATTGCTTTCGATGAACACAATCTCATCTTTAACCTAACCTAGCACATTTGATCCTGATCAATAAGATTCATGTGCATCTATATAAAAGACAATCACGTTGACCACGATAATGACTGAGCATCGTTCATACTTCATTGCTACACCTATCTAGTACAAGGTATAAACACTGATTATTGGGCACAAGATACATGAAAGCTATTTTCTCTTTAATTACCATCTCATACAAGGCATAAACAGAGTCAATACAAAAAATTCAATTTTTAGATTTCATCAAGAGCCAGCTGTTTCGCCCTAGTTTGGGACTCTTCAACAGTCCTCACTCATGATACCATAAAGGATAGAACTCGAGACCTGTAAGTTATGAAACCAAGCTCTCTGACCATTACTCAACCATTTGGGCTGTAATTCAATAATGACCTGTGAATTTTAACTTTATCAACTCATGTGTGATATAGCGCTAGCCTCACCAGGGTGTCTTTGACGAATATCCACTTCACCTGCATTGCTGGTAGGGACATAGGTGAGCGTAGTGCTGAGGAGTCTCGACGTGGGAAGAGAAGGCTGTTCAGTGCTCCCTGGTTTTCATTAGAATCCAGTCACTCACAACAGACTGTTGGTGCACCAGGCTATTAGGACACTTGTTATGTGAGGGTAAAATGATCCTGCACCGGTGGCGCAGCGGTAGAAGGCTTGCCAACCACATCTCTTATGGTCCGGAGTTCGATCTCCGGCCGACGAGGTACTCCTTTACCTCGCTAAGCTAGTAATATGACTGGTAAAGAGGGAAGGTTGGACATGAGGCAAGCTACTCCACCCCGTAAAAATAAACACCGCTGTTACCGAAACTTCAAGCCTCTAGCTTGAAGGCCCTACGTTCCACTGGGGGGAACGTGAAGGAATTAAAACATAATAAGGATCCGAACGAAGAACTCACCGATCGGAAGCTGGACGCCTAAGCCTATGATGAACTAACCATACCTAATTCTATACACAACGTCGGTTTCATAAAACCACTAAAGTACTGATTCAATCAAAATGAGTAACACTGAGGTCATCATTACTGTGGTTGTATTTTTCAAATTACATTGAACACGGGTCACTGAATTTCGGTCTCATAAACTGAAGTTCCCAGGTTTGATCCCTGGTAAACGTAGGGGTGTGTATTGCTGAAGAGTCCCAAAATAGGACGAAACATCTGTCCAGTGTACTCCCTGATGATAATCTCTAATCTCTCTAACTGACGTTTGATTTGTGACGAAACCGAACAATCAATATTAAATTAATCCAAATATCCACAAATCCCAATTAAACCAAAAAAAAATATTCTAATTACCTGTTACACGTTTAGACGCCAAATTTGGACGAATATATAAATCTTTCAGGCGGAAAGCACCCTTTGCATGATCTACAACTAAGGCATCTTGTTCGACTAGATTAGCCCTTTCCTTTTCTTCAGCTTCACGTGAACGGAAACGTTTCAACACTTCTTTAATAATTCGATAAGCATTATTCAAATTAGTCGAAGGAATAGTCACTTCTCCATGTCGACGGATATTTGAAGCACGATAAGTCATTTCTTTGACATAAGTAGATTCAGGACTCTAAAATGCAAACATATTTATATGAATGGAGAAATAAAAGGATACTTTATCTAAATACAAAACAAAATTAATCTCAACATAAATTAGGCGTTATTGCATAACGTAATCAAGTGTGATAAGCACAAATTCAATAGAGTTTATTTGATATAAAATACAGTGATAAACAGTATTAATATAACTAGATAACGTTTTGAGCACAATTTATTGCTTCATAATCATATATCAGTATATATTCACGTGACTTTTAAATTTACTTCACGTATTCCTCGCATCCTACCCCTTCTATTATGTTGCAATTTTTTATTATGCGGTGTATAGGTGTATTTGGGTCACAGGATTTTCATCATGAGCTGATATCAGTTAGAGAACCATTGGAAAACCAACAGGGAGTACTGGACAGCTCTTTCGCCCTAGTTTGGGACTTTTCAACAGTACGCAGCCACCACAGGGGCTCGAACCCAGGACCTTCTGGTTACAAGGCTAGTGAGCTCGTATACCATTAAATCACTGGAACCCGATTCAATGGCCCATGAATTCTAATTTCTGCCAATTCACGACAGAGCGTGACCCCTAGCCAATGTCTTCGGCGAATATTTGTCCTCACACCCGACCTGCTGCACCCTACTGGTCACGATTTGGATTCTCAGTGTGTTCGGAGTGTTGCTACGATAAACAAAGATTCGGTGATTAATCTCTCCTTCTCTCTTTTTCTCTGCATCCAACTATTATTGCTGTTTAATACTCTTACCCTGACCCACTCACCCTACATGCAAGTGAATGCAATCCGATGACTGTGTTTTTTCTAGGCTATTTAACTGTGACTAGGATCAATCATTCTAGGTCTAGCTTAATCCCAATGTTCCAATAATCTAATTGACCCCGATCTACTAGTAGTGTAACAGCAGAAGGCCAGACATGCAAGCCAAGGTATATTTTTCATTGATCAAACCGCTATTTGTACATATATATACAGTTTACATTCTTTAACCAATCACTGAGGGTGTGATTTTGGTTTACATTAAACGACATGAAATAGAATGTTCAAATACATATATTGCATTCTGTTGCTAATGCAGTATTGAACTGTGGGAATATTATTATCATTATTATTGTTTCCTTTAGTTTCTAGAGGAATATACGGCTTCAGCCACACGTCTCCATTGCGTTCGGTTATCCGCCAACGTTTCCACCTGGCTCCACGTCTGCCCAGATGTTTTCACCTCCTCTTCACATCACCTCCTCCAAGTTACCCTTGGACGACTAACTCGACGCTTCCCGTTCGGGTTCCATACAAGGGCTTGTCTAGTGATGTCAGTCACTTGATGGTTTCCTCAGAGTATGACCAATTCATCTCCATTTCTTCCTGAAGTTTTGTTGCACAATCGGTTCCTGGTTGGTTCGCTCCCAAATATCCCTGTTGCTGATCTTTTCTGGCGGGCCATCTGATCTTGAGTATTAAGCAAAGACAGCTGATGATAAAGGTCTGTAGTAGTAGTTCGAAGTAGCCTTCGTGATCCGGCGCCAAGTCTCTGATCCATACAGTAGCACTGACTTCACATTGGCGTTGAAAATCCGGATCTTATTTTTCATGCTGAGTGTTGTTGACCTCTACACATGTGGGAATATGTGAGAATAATATTCCGTTGGGATACAGTCTTTATCACACCACCACAGTAGTATGACCTATGATGTAATTAACCACACAGCCATTACATTATGGTATTTTTGGTAAATTGTATTATTTTTCTCAATTGGACCTACTGAGTGCCATTGTCAGGCATCTAATCCATACGGGTGGACGTAAGGTGGACACCATGAAATCAGTTAAAATTATCAATATTTTCAAGTATTGGTTTTGTAGGGATGGTGTTTGATTGTTTGGAAGGTTTCATGATGAGCTGACATCAGTTAAAGAACCATTGGGAAACCAAGAGGGAGTACTGGACAGCTGTTTCATCCCAGTTTGGGAATCTTTATCAGTACGCAGCCACCACAGGGGTTCAAACCCAGGACCTTCTTGTTACTACACTAGTGAGCTCGTAGATCATTAAGCCCATGAATTCTAACTTCTGCCAATTCACGATATAGTGCGACCACTTTGCAATGTCTTCCTAGATGAGTTACTGCCTCACCATCAATCTGCTGTACCCTATTGGTCACGACTTCCCACCAGAACCCAAGGTCACTGTCTGAATAGGGCCAGTCGCTAACGAGCATCATATTAATTTTCAAGTATTGGTTTTGTAAGGGTCGTGTGGTCCTGGGTTCGAACCCCTGTGGTGGCTGCGTACTGATAAGGGGTCCCAAACTAGGGTGAAAGAGCTTTCCAGTACTCCCTGTTGGTTTTCCAATAGTTCTCTAACTGATGTCGGCTCATGATGAAACCTTCCAACCAAAATTATCAATAGAAAAATAGTTCAATTCTCCTCAGATTTTCCTAAAGTAATCGTTATCGAACATGCGAAGGCCGATTTATATGTTCAGAAAGAAGCAGTTATCAGTCTTTCCTTGCCGTGTTAACTGGGCATCTTTACTCTCTCTTTCCCTTCATTTGATTACGTCATCTCTGGCGTTAACCTCATCCCTCTTCGCTATAGTGTAATTTCGTTTTTCTCTCGTTTCTGTGACCTGAGTTGAATTCACCATATTCTTACTCAAAGGATTAGTCACTAATCATGTTGTTTACCCCCACGCAATTGTACCGAAGCGCTTATTTTTTGTTTGAACCTGAGCTTTCTGTGTATGTAAGCTATATTAAGTGTAATTTCTGAGCACTGTTCATTAACTTCAAAGTCTTCTGTCATTAATTAACATTACTGTAACGTTTGCAGGTGTATGTTAAAAATGTTCTGTACATAAACTTAATTCATTTCTTTAGACTGTGCGCAGTCGGTGAGAAGCCGATGATATAAACAATGATGATAACACATGTTATTCTGCGCAAGCTACTCTTGTTCTTGCTTTATTCAAATTCATAAAGGGGAATAAGAGTATGAGGAGGACAAAGTGGTTGTTGGTGGGTAAGATGCTGAAGGAAGAAAAACAGGATCTTCTGAATACACACAGCGCCTTATCATCAGAGGTGTGAATGATGTCATGGGAGACCTGATCACCATCAACTTTTTGAATTAAGAAACGGGGGGGGGGTTGAAGTTCTCAAAAAATTCGACGATTTTAGTTATTTTGAAAGTTATGTCAACCTTTACAAACTAACTCCTACTTCCACAAAAGGACAATTCAACAAGATTGACTTTTAATTCAACAAGTGTCTTCCAGTTAGACGAATGCATTGTGAAGCGGTTAAACTGATTCTACTCTGTGGTCAACACAGTCCTTGACTATCGAAGTCTCCCTAACGATGCTCATCTGTCAGAAAACAACAGAGGGTAGTGACCCAAACTACGACGAAACAATTATCCAGTACTCCCTGCTGGTTGTCAATGTTTCTCTAACCAACTGACATCATTCACATATCAAAATTGAAACATATCGAATCCCTCGTGACCAGTATGTTCCATTACGTCAAGAGAGATGTGAGGAAAAATGCTCGCCGATGACATTGGCTGGCGGTTGTGATAAAGTCACGCATGTCAGTGACTGAATGGTATACGAGTTTGACTGGTAACCGGAAATTCCTGGGTTTGAATTAACTCTCGGAAGGGTAGAAATGTTGAGATTTTTGTCCATGTCAAGATCGGGATTCCGGATGTTGTAGAACCATTGGTAATAACTGAGATGACTATCTACAATATGTGTAGCATATACAACTTATACATTATTCTCTGATGGAAGCTATTATAGCTTAAATTGTCGATAGACGGGTACTCTTGGTCAATTCTGAATGCATTACACAATCACACTGCACAACAACAGTCGCTTGTCTTCAAACGCAAACAACAATAAGCTGTACCCGTAGTGGTTTGCATAAAACCTCCCTAGGTGGAGCAGCGCTCGAACGGTTGACCCACTTTAGAAACCTAATACACATCAAACGATGACTCTAACTGTTGGAACTTTAGTTATTGACTGACTTCTCAAGATATTTTGTCTTTCATTCAGTGATTCTTCGATGTTCTACAAAAAATAAAATGCTTAGCAATCCAAGAGATCACCAAATGCATATCTGGCATCACAAGAAATGCAAATAAACATCACTGTATATAAATATAATACTCACCTGGAATCCAGATGATTCCTTTCCACCGACCAATACACCGGGATGGTGAAAATTAATACGTAAATAGGTATAATCCGCTTCAATAGATGTTGAAACATTTTTTATGGTACTAATATGAAATGGTGTCGGCAAACCGAAGATCGGTAGAATAACAGTCTCGTACTTCTTATCTATACAAAAGGAAAAAATCAGGGAGGAACAGTGAGGTAGAAAGAAACAAGACTCAAATGAATAATATATAATCTTATGTATATACGCGCTAAACACGCAAAAAGGGGGCGGGGTCATGTCCCTGACCGACTCATAACCTAAACCTCTCTTAGGTGGTAGTATGTCGCTCCGTAGAGTGGGAAGGTTGTGGCATGACGCTGGCAACATCACTCCACAAAAAGAGCAATGTCACCACTGTTACTGAAACTCTAAAACTCACACTTATAGCCCTATGTTCCACTCAACACGCAAAGGGAAAGCTTTTTAAAATTGTTAACAACAAAATTGCATCAGTCCACGTTACCACAGTTTGGAGAAGCATGACAACTATGCATTCCTAGACTGCTGGACAGAAACTGCTATAAACTAGATGCAATTACGAAATTTGTAAAACTCTAACAGCTGGGATTATTACGTTACTTTGTAACAACATCTTATTATTTCAAAATTCCCAGAGTCCAAAGATTAAGATTCACGAGTGATGTTAATAATGAGATTTTATCACAGCGTCTAAATAGGGCCTTCAAAAGGACCTTCAACGCAGCTAAGTTATGCTGTATATCCACTGGCCAACCACTACTTAGTTCAAGAAATCAAGACAAACTGCCCTGCTTTGCCTCTTCCATGTGTATTTACCAGTCCAACTGCTCCTGAGGAGCTAGTCACATTAAACGGACGTCAGACGAGGCAAGTTAGTCGTTGGATTTCTAAACCCCTCCCTCTCTTTGTGTACCAAACGTCTGTGTAAATAAAGCCATACGTAAGTTCATCTCGTCGACACTGGACATCAAGTTGCTTTTAAAGTCACTCATCAATCGTATTTCATCCAACCTTTTGCATGCTCTACGAGCACAAATTTTACACACATACAATAAAGACAACTAGAATTCATCTGAACAAGTCAAATCTTTGTGTTGTAAAGAAATTTGTACAGCTCCTTTCTTTAGCCATAGCCAAATACATAATATGTATTAAGTTTTTAGAAACGAATTTCCACTCCCCTTGTAACTGTCTTTTGACTCTATTATCTAATTATGATTTCAACTTTGGCTAATTCAAATTACTTGTTTTGCATCTTCGTATTCTTACGTAACTCTTCTTAGTCATCACTACTTTAAAAAAACTTCATTATGTAATAACTTGCTGCTAACGCCCCCCCCCCGCTTATGAATCAACTGATTTTGAATTCCGTAATTAATTATTGTCAACCCTCCCTCCTTCAAAAACTTAGATATAGTTGTTATTAACATCTATTTGATAATTCCTCTGATACCTTCTAACCTCTTAATTTAGCTACCACTCGCCCATCGCCTCCGGTACACATAAAACTGAGAATTCTTTCGATGTTAAAAACCTTGTTGTAGTGTAGAACTGATGATGAGGAACTAACTCGAAAGGAATACATATTCCTTTGCTCAATCTTACTATTTACCTGATAGTTTCGCCAACCTCCAAGTTTGAGGTTAATATACAAGTAGAACTTCCGATACTGATGTCGATGTGACATATACAACGATATATTTCTTTAGATTAAATGTACATGTTTTCTATCTGTAAAGACTCAACACTGTTGGCTGTGTGAACACGGAGGGGGAGTGAAAATGATCTGTGTATCCCATGGCATCAAAAGAAAATATAGAGACAACTACTTAACTGTTGGTCCACCAAGGGAGAGGGTTCTCGAGTGGTTGCGCCACAGGATGATCCTGCATGCCGGTCTCGTATCGCAAGAGGCATGGATGGGTGTGTTCGGTTCTCCTGAAAACCAATACCCAGTCAATGGGTGTATCACTGTGCGAATTTGAGGCGTCGGTGGCATAGCGGTTAGGATGCTCGCCGACCATGCATACGGTCCGGGGTTCGATCCCTGGCCGATGCACTCCTTTACCTCATTAAGCCAGAAATAAAGCTGGTGAAGAGGAAAACTTGGGCATGAGGCTAGCAACCCCATCCGGTAAAAATAAACACTGCTACAGAAACTGCAAGACTCTAGCTCAAAGCCCTATGTTCCACTGGGAACGTGTAGGAATAAAAAAAACTTAACTGTAGTTTAGTCGTAAGACTATGTATGGAGATACAAAAGAGATAATAAGGTTTGTCGATATTTCACAATAGGAATAACAATAATCAATTGGCACTTCAGTTTTCTGATATAGTAACTATCAAGTGTCCGGGTTCGCAAGGATTTGATTGGTCACAGGTTCGAACACCAGCTGACATCATTCACGGTAGCATTGAGAAAACATGGAGTACTGCATAGATGTTTCGTCCTAGTCTGGGACTTATCTGCAGTACCTACCCACTACAAGAGTTTGAACCCAGAACCTTTCATTTACAAGTCAAGCTCGTACACCACTCAATGGTCAGTCCATGACTTGACTTTTTCTTACCGCCACCAACAGCCAATCTCGTTGGTGAGTAGTTGTATCACCTCCGACATGGTGAACCCTATTGGTGATGACTTCTCACTAGAACTCACTCCAGTCAACTTCGTCACGCAGCCAGTAATTACACTAGAGAGCATCAGATTAAAACATTTTGGTGGAATAATAATAATAATGTACAGATCAATCGTCACATACGCATTAAAACAAAGAAGCCGCTTAGAACAACTTACCAACAAATATTCTCAATTTATGCACATCATCTTCTTTAGGCATTTGACCAGCACCCTTATAGGCAATACTCGATTTCATTTTCTTATCAGCATTTGTATCCGTCTTTAATCCTGTTAGACGATTAGTAGAGCTTGTCAACAATTCTTGGAATAAATCACGTCTACGACTCATACGTTTCTCTTCAGCAGTTTGTTCACTCTAGAAGCGAAATAGGTGTGTACACACATAAAGGAAGGAGAAGAAATTTGAATTAAGAATAATGAAGGGAGAGAATAGGATATTAGGGAATAGTGGAATCCAGAAATCCCGACTGCTTCTGACTCATCACATGAATGTCATTGTTAACCTCATGCACTGAGGGATGGTGTTCACACACGGGAACCTAAATCGAAGTATCCACTGCGTCGGTGGCACGGCGGTTAGGACTCTCGCCGACCATGCACATGGTCCGGGGTTCGATCCCTGGCCGACGCACACCCGATATCAATGGTCGGCTTGCAAAATTTGGGCTACCGATATCCATGCTGAAAATTCCATACTTGTACCAAAAATACGGTGTGGAGTCAAGCTATAATCCACATGACGTCGGGGCATCTATCCAAAGGCGCTAATATGCGAAAATGAGGCTGATAAATTCAGTACAGGCATATATCAACGGCAGCGTCAGTGGTGTGACGGTAAGATGCTCACTAACCACGCCTTACTTGAGCCAGGACTCAATCCGCAAACCCACTGACGCACTCCTAAACCTCGCTTAACTGGCAGTAAAACCAGTAAGGAGTGAAACCTCGAAGCTCCAGCTTGAAGTCTTTTATGTTCCACCCCAAATGCAAAGACGCAATGAAATCTCAAGACTTCTATTTATAGTTCAAGGCATTCAACTTTCAATGGTACTTACTATACATTCGACCGAAAGAAAAAGTAGTAGAGATTATCACACAAAATGAATTTATATAAATATATACGCAAGCTTACTCGTGTTTTCTGATCAACAATAGCCCTCCGATGTCCTCTGCCTAATAATTCTTGTGTATTCATTGCACTATCACCATTTGACATGCCTTGTTTTTTAGCATTTGCCACTGAACTTGTCCCATTCGACGAACGTGTACTTTTTGATGCTGATTTAGAGGTATCTTTCCCATCAACCATTTCATCACCATCATCATTTTCATCCACATCTTCCTCTTCCTCTTCTTCTTCTTTTATATACAAACTAATCGATTTTGGACGACGTTTAGCTGCTAGAGTGTACACCGTATTCTCACCATTTTCGCCAACACCAACAGCCAGTACATCGCCTAACCAAAGAGCGTATTGTTTTTCTGTTTGAGATTTACCAAGACTATTGACTAAATTCTGGAAATAAAAAGAAAAATATAGAAAGTGAAATGAAACACTTGAGGATTATTATGTTATTATCACTACTATGGTTCCGAGTGGAACACGTAGGGCTACGGCTACAACAGCACATCTCCACTTTGTTCTACACAATTGCCCATAGTTTTTCATCTCCAACAGCTATACGACAATGCTGCATGCCAAGTAATCCACAACGGGAAACTTACGGAACCCTTCGAAGTGAGGACAGGAGTAAGACAAGCTGGCTGCCTACTATTGCCAATGATTTTCTTGATTGCAGTTGACTGGATAATGCGACAAACAGCGGGCAATGAGGAAACAGGCATAAAATGGACACACACAAAAAACATGGAGGATCTGGACTTCGCCGATGATATATGTCTGATTTCCCACAAACTGGAAGACATGCAAGCGAAAAGCAACAAGTTGGCAGAAGAAGCATCCACAGAAGATAGGACTTCAGGTGAACATAGAGAAAACAGAGGTGATGAAGATTCCTGGTCAACACCAGCAACAACAACAACAACAGGCAACAATCAGCATAAATGGAAGGAACCTCAAAGAAACAACCTCTTTTACCTACCTGGGAAGCATCGTCTTAACTACAGGCGGACGGAACTGACGAGGATATCAAAGCAAGGATCGGAAAAGCAAGACAAGCTTTCACTACTCTCAAGTCTGTGTGGAGGTCAACAACACTCAGCATCAAAAATAAGATCCGGATTTTCAACTCCAATGTGAAGTCAGTCAGTGCTACTATACGGATCAGAGACTTGCACTGCGCGTCATAAAGAGCATCTCTAACAAACTACAGACCTCCATTAACAGCCAGTTGTCTTCGCTCAATACTCAAGATCAGATGGCCGGCCAGAAAAGATCAGCAACAGGGATCTCTGGGATCGAACCAACCAGGAACAGATTGTGAAACAAAAAGGCAGGAAGAAATGGAGATGAATTGGCCATACTCTTAAGAAACCATCAAGTGACATCACTAGACAAGCCATTGCTCGAGTGGAACCCGAAAGGGAAGCGGCGAGTTGGTCGTCAGTGCAAGGGTGACTTGGAGGAGGTCATGTGAAGAGATGAAAACGTGTGGGCAGACATGGAGCCAGGTGAAGACTCTAGTAGGGAACAGAACGCAATGGAGACGCACGGCTGAAGCCCTATGTTCCTGTAGGAATTAAAGGATACAATAATAATATAATAATAATCTCATCTCCTTCATGTCACTCTCGGACCCACGCCTCACTCGTCGTTTCCCATTCGGGTGACTGGTATGCGATTTCATCGGACAGTCCCCTCAGTGTGCGCCCTATCCCTTCCCATTTTCTTTCACATATTTGTTGAGCAATAGGTTTTCGGCTGTTGGTTTTTTCCCATAGTTGCTTGTTGCTAATTCTTTCCGACTGGCCATTCAATCTTCGATATGGAGCCAGCTAAGGGGGCAGCCGTTGATTAAAAGTCTGCGGTGGCCTGTTGGAAATGCTTTTCGTGACGCACAGTGCAAATATCTGATCCATATAGAAGAGTTGACTGACTTAACATTCGTGTTGAAAATCTGGACCTTGTTCTTTATGCTGAGTTCAGAAGATTTCCAAACTAACTTTAGACTGAGGAAGGTGTACCTTGCCATTCTAATTCTGGCTGGCGGCTTTGACATATTCATCTGTTTCGTCTGTGGTTGAAACGATGCTGGCTTCCTAGATAAGTGAAGGAATTAACCTCGGCCCAACCCGCCCCTGTCACTTCACGCCCTACAGACTTCCACACAATCCAGTCCACCGCAATCAGGAATATCGCCGGTGGTATTACTTAGACAAAGCCTTGCCTTACTCCTGTATTCACTTCAAAGGCTTTGCTGAGATTTCCGTTTGTGGGTCACGTACTACGTGCCATTGTTATATAGCTGTTCAATGAAGTCGATAAAGATTTGAGATATGCTACAGTGTTGGAGTAATTTCAAAATTACTTCACGGTCAACACTGCGTTGTCGAAGGCCTTTTCAAAGGCTTGAGGATTTGTTAGAAGTAATTAATTCCTGTGAGATGTGAGCATGTATCTGTCTTTGAGCATCACAGTGATAACTACGAATGTGATTACGTTTAGAATGAGTCCACAATTTTACACCACCCACCTGGCTATGAGAGAACCCATCACACCAAAAAGAGTATACCACATTTTACTATGTAGAATACGAAAGACAACATAAAAAATATTGTACACATCTAAAATAATTTACACTGAAATATCGCGTATGGAATTAGTCATTGTCGTCTTCGATGAGTTTAAGAGGAGTCTTTGTATAGGATTCGTGAAAAGTACCCATGAGGACATTAGAAAGAACAGAAATAAGAAGTCCCGTCCTTTTCGATGGTTTCATCCTCAAAAGCAGCTGTACAATCTCATTTATATATGCATATATAAGTTTACACAGATAAAGTTATTATTTAATTCCATATAATAATAAAGGAGATTAAAGGTGATCCTTCCTTCATTCCTTTACGTCCCCCGCCCCAGTGGAACACAGTGGGGTCCAAGCTAGAGCTAAGAAATTACGGTAACTGGTGTTTTATTTTTAAGGGGTGGGGTTGCTAGCCTCATCTGAGCCAATCTTCCCTCTTTACCAGTCTCTTATTACTGGCTTAGCGAGGCAAAGGAGTGCCATGTCAGTCGGGGATTGAACCCTGGACCACATGAAGCGTGGTTGGCGAGCATTCCACTGCTGTGAGCCACCGATGTACACAATTAAAGGTGATAATAATTTTCAACTTGATATGAAAGTTCCAAGGTGTCAATATGTAGATAACACAGGATTAGAAAATAGTTGCGTAATATATGTAAAATAGTTGTTTTAACGAAGCGAGTTGTCAGTGGGATGGACCTAGAAACAAATTGAAATAATAGCTATTTTTACAACTGAAGATGAAAAATGTAATGATGGGAATTAAAAACCAAGTACACGAAAATACTAAGAAGTCAAACCAAACTAAATCCATGGTGAATGTAGGATGGAGGCTGGACTAATTTTCTTTTGAACACACACACATAGCTCTGGCTTTTCAATGCATACGACGAGGACGTCTTTGCGTACAAAGAAGTCGGAAACCCAGTGGCTTTCGTAGATTCTTGTTTACTTTGTAAATGACTCTGAGTGATGAATCCAGTTGAGGTGCTATGACAAATAATGACGAGGTACTCAGTTATGGCGTTTCTGCTTGAATCGGTTCCAACTTTTTCGCAGCCACGCTATATATATATATATATATATATATAGATTTAGAAACTGCTTCGACACTACGGAGTGTTTCACGCCCCTATCACCCTCATTCAACAGCTATTTGATGATGTCACATGTTAAGTGATCCACAACGGAGAACTCACGGAAGATTTTGAAGTGAAGATAGAAGGTAAGGCAAGGACGTCTACCATCAACAATCATACTCCTAATTGTAGTAGAATGGATCATGTGGCAGACTATGGGGAGCAAGAAAATGGGAATAGGTTGGACCGGTGAGGAGATTCTACAAGATTTCCACTTCGCGGACGATTCATGTGCAACTTGAATGTGTACAGGCGAAAACCTATAAGTTGTCAGGAGTGGCAGGCAGCGAGGGCAGGACTTCAGGTAAACAGACAGAAGACAAAAGTGATGTAGATAACCAACCAACGATTACAACAACAAAAACAAACAATCACTGTCAAGGGTAGAGATTTGAAAAAGGTCACTTCTTTCATTGGCCCGACGTAGGCAGAATCGTTTTAACTACAGGTGACACAGATGAGGATATCAAAGCCAGACAGGATCGGAAAGACAAATCAGACCTTAATCACTCTGAAATCAGTGTGGAGACCTGTTGCACTAACCATAAGAATAAAATGCAGATTTTCAACACCAATGTTAAGTCAGTCAATTCTTCTATATGAGTCAGAGACTTGGTGCGTGAGTCATGAAAAGCATTTTCAACTGGCCACTGCAGAATTTCACTGCTTTTGCTGGCTCCATACTCAGGACCGGATGGCGGGCAGGAAAAGATAGGCAACAAGGAACTCTAAGAACGAACTAACCAAGAACCTATCGCTCAACAAAGATGCTGAGGAAGATAGAGATAGATAGATGGACCGGGACGGGCACATGCTGAGGAGACCGCTCAATCACATTGGGTATCAAGGCCACACACTTGACTGGTACCCGAATAGGCAACGGTGAGCTGGGCGTGAATCTGGGGGTGACACGGAGGAGATCGTGTGTGGAGGAGATGAGGGGGCTTAGGGGGGCGATTGTGGAGTCAACCAGCCTAAGAGAGGACTGTAGGAACCCAAGAAATTAATATATGTATAGTAAAATACCAACCAACTAACTAACTAACCTGGAAACCTAAGTTAAAGTTGAGTGTCATTCCTTTACGAAACGTTGATGTGCATTTATTAGATAAAAGAAGATTACTATCTCGAAATTCAATTCCCGTTACAAATCTGCAAAAAAGAAAGAAAAAACACGAAGCATAATACACCTGTATGATTCAATTATGAGTATGTTTATGAATAATGCACAACATTCCAATTCAGAGACAACACTGTTCAGATTCTCTATATACGCTAGAGATTGTGGAAGACAATTAGTTTGTTAAAGACTAGTGATATATAGGGCCTATCACAGCAAGGAGTGTGGTTTAAATGACTGGCTGACTGGTTTCAACAGATAACTAGGCACAGATGTGCAACAGTTCGAATTGCTACACTCCACGTAGAACACACAGCAAGAGAAGAGAGTAAAGAGAAAGATTCAAAACAGAGATAATAAACAGAAGTTTGGGGGAAAATTCTAATATAGAAGAACAATGTAGTTTTATTGGATGTGACAGAACACAAAGATTAAATGAATCTTTGCCAGCCATTGAGAACGACGATTTTGAGCTATATCACCGATTGTTTCCAGCCTTCATTGGTTTTTACTATCCCGACGACCCCGACCAGGAAGTCTACACCTTCCTACGTGACTTAAACTAACTGTTGTGGATTTCATTGACTGATGAAGCCATATTTTGGTTTGACCACCACTGGCATTGTTCTAACCTGACCCTATGTCAGTTAACATTGCCCATTGTCGAGGAAGGCGATGGCTAGGCATGTGTAACACATGTCCTAACCATATCAATCGAAGTAACTTCCCCCTCTCCTCCTTACCTAGCACTCGGCCGACGCCTAACCTCACTATTGCTCACCCAATTACACCAACTAGTACGAGAGATAGAATGCAGACACCTACGACCAAAGACAACCAGGAAGGCTTTCCATGTCTCCCACTTTGAATGGTCAGGTCTCACAGCCAGCCATAAAGGAGGACGGAGCGGACTGCTGAACAGTACACGCGCCGTTTAGTTTATATGCTTCCTTGGAAGTCAAATGCCTATGCCGATAAGATATTTCTTCACATCTGTTAGACACTTAGCCAGTGACTGACTGTAATGGACAAATTGTTTGAGAAATTCCTCCTTGACAATCTATTTATAATAAGTTATACTTATTTAGACGTTTCAACTAACCGCGTAATTATTATACGTATCGTTAATTGGCATCTGCACATCACATGTTGATTTTGACATCTTTACTATTCCACTTTCTCTTGTTTAATCTTTAATTGTGATACTTCTCTCTGGGGGATGTGTGTACACTGACAATTTGAGTTTGTTTGAGAGAATGAAGGTGATTCTAACCCGGGGAGACTGTCTGTGGGAAGTGTTGGTGTGTGTGTGTGTGATTTTGTGGACAGAGCTGCTGATCCCACCTCATTGGGAATATTCTCCTCGATTCTAAGGAAGAAGGTAGCCTGTACAGTTCAACTTTTGTCTTACAGTACTTGTTTTGTATTTAGGAACCTACGTAGCTGTCCAGTTGCGTCACGGCATTGTTGAGGTGAATTTGAGTTTTGATGTTATTCTTATTGTTGTTTAATAGGACCCCCAAAATGATGGAAAATAATCGTTTCGTGGTAGCGTGTGTCTCAACGAAGTTTCGTCGGCTATACAGTAGAACATAAACATCAGTTCCTTGCGTTTAGACCATAACTGAATAAATTTTTTCTTCACACTGACAACTACAGGACGAAGTTGTCTAAAGTTCTAACGATAAATCGCAACCAGTGGGGTCCACTAGGTCGGGTGTGAGGACGAAAACTCGCCGACGACGACATTGTGCCTGGTAGTCGGTGGTCAGGTTAAAATCATAAACTGTTAGCAGTTAGAATGTATGGGCCATTGATGCATCGACGTCCCAGTGGTTGAATGGTTGACTTTTAACCGATAGGTCATGGGTTCGAACTCCCATGGGTGGATACTGCCTACGAAGAAACAGCTATTCACTACTCCCTGGGGGGTTACAATGGTTCTCTAGCCTATATCAATCCCTGACTAAAGCTGAAAAAACAAATCGAATCCCTACAGACTAACTCTTGATAGTAAAACGTGATTAGAGCGAACAAATGTCGCTTTCAATATATAGTTCTTCTTCTTCTGGCTCCACAATTATAAATCCATTAATTTCAGTATACAGCCATACCAAAAACTTATCATTGTGTGTAAACCACTGAAATATAATTATACTTTTCAAGTACTGGTTTTGTAGGGATTTAGTTTGATTGGATGGAGGATTTCATCATGATCTGACATCACCTAGAGATCCACTGTAAAAACCTGGTAGTACTGGACAGCTGCTTCGTACTGATGAAGAGTCCCAAAATAGGACGAAACGCCTATCCAGTACTCCCAGCTTTTCCAGTGGTTCTATAATTATACTTTATTTAGAAATATGATTGGTTAATAAGGACTTGAGATACACCCAGATGAATGTAGCCTTATTAGTGCCCAAAGTTCCATGTATGTGACCAACAGAACGAGAGATAGAAATAGGAACCCCACTTGGAAGGGTTAAGGAATTATCGTTGAATTGCATGATGAATGTTCAGTTTATGTTCACTAATGATTTCCATAGACAGGTTGGAGGAGTTAGGGTGATGGCCTGCCGCACCTCTGGGTGCTATGCAGTATTTACTTTGGCCTACATATAATATAAGGTTAACAAATCCTCCTCCATAAACGTTGGTACTAGAAATTCCTATCCCATATTTTCATCTTTTTCGTTCAATTGTTAGATTTTCAACATGAATCAACAACAGTTAGACAGATCATTGAAAACCACCAGGGGACACTGGACACAATATCAAGCAAGGCAAAGAGTGGATTCACTCATTGAAGGTAATGGAGAGAGCAGCACTATATTCACGAGTTGACAAAATTATAATTCACGGGTCACTGAATCCCACCCATCCTAAGTGAATGAATGGTCAAGGAGCTTCATCCCCTTTTACTTGAAGGTCCCAAGTTCATTCCCTGGAGGAGTCGTGGTTGGATGCTGATGAACAGCCCCGAAATTAGGACGAAACCGTTGTCTAGTGTCCTCCTTGGTGATGATCAATAGATCTCTCTAACTGATGGTAGTTTGTGACAAAATATGACAACTGAGATTAATCCAAAATTTTTTTTCCTTTGTTTCATTGGCAAACGTGTTTATCTCAAATCTTTTACGACTTCATGACCTTCCTTTCATATTGTGTCTATCCCTCTAGGTTTACACAATGCTTTTCAAATTTGTTATTGCATTTACACAATCTTGTTCATTCGGCTTCATTAGATTCTTTGTTATATGAGATAATCATTCACTAATAGTACTTTCGTGTTCGCACCATCCCATCGTCATTATTTCATTATTGTTACTATTATTATTTGTCACCCTTGAACTAACGTCTAGCCTTGCTATCCCATTTGATTGATTTATTTCTCTCACCCTTGAAATCTTTACTCATTTCACCTCATGTTCTTATGGACCACACATAGTCTAAGTGATAATCAAAACTAACTGACTATTATTCCACCTTGTACTTGTACTACAACAACATACCTTCTGACATAATTCTGATTTAAATAGTTGGAGGCAGTCGGCAGGAAGCCTTGCCGGGACCTAGGTTTCGTGCTAGTTGGCACTCACCAATAAGCAAGGTGTATCTGCAACCTTGAAGGAACTCCTGTCCCTTCTGAGATTCGAACCCACGTCAACCAGTGCTGCAATCAGAGACGTTACCACTGAGCTATTCGGACTCGCGATTGACTTCCAGTATGGCCGCTAGTGGGTATTTTGATTGGACACTAGTAACTAGTGTGACGTGTCTAGTCCTTTCTAGTCCTAATTCTAATTTGCCTTTACTGGCTGGTAATGTTATATGCTGAAATTAATGGATTTATAAACTGTAGGACCTGAAGACGAATTTGTTGAAAACCACAACTGTTCGCTCTAATTTCTATTTGTTCTAAATCAATTATGCGGATATTCATCAAATTACTTAGTTAATATGCATTTCAGTAATTTATGGAGCTGTGTAACTCGATTCTTAGCCAGTTGTTTGGTGCCCAATTCGAGCTCACATCCCACCTACTTCATTCAGCCTGCGAGATTTGTCCACGACACGGTAGAACGCAGATGACTTTTAAAAAGTATATAAGTAGTAATGGCATAAAAATATTTGACAAATTACATGAAACTGATCAACAAAGATCGTAAATATGGAAAGGGTATAGCGCGGCATAATGCGCGGTCATGAAGGAAAAACTACACTTACCCATAATTACGTAGGAGATTCTCTGCTAATTTAGGACGTTCACTGGAGACTTTATCAGCAATAGCTTGACAAAAATCGGCTATTTTAACACCTAAAATAGAAAAAAGTAAACATACACAGTAATAAATTCTAGTAAATGTTGAGTGTAAAGACACGTAGATATTTCCACTATTATTTATGCAAAAAACTGCAGGAGTTCGTTCGAGTTGCCACACTCTATATAGAACATAGAGGAAGACAAAGGAGAGGAAAAACAGAGATTCGAAGGGGTGATAACAAGCAGAAATGTGAAGGAAAAAGAAGTAGTAACATAGTACAAACTAATTGTCAGAGATTTCATGGAGTGACTCCAGGCTTCCACTTGACCACCACAACCACTAGCTAGCTCTTTTCCAACCTGATTCATCCCAAGTCAGATAACATTGCTCGTCGGTCAAGCGAGGCGACGGTTCAACATGCACAACACATATGTCCTAGTCATCTCAATTGATGGAGTTATGAAGTTTCCTTAGCACTTGACGCCTAACCTCAATATTAGTCACCTTATTATACCACCACCTAACAGGGAAGATAGAACACAGATACCTATGATTCAAGACAACTAGGTAGCCTTTTCATTTCTTCTCACTTTCAATGACCATGTATCCCTCACAGCCATAAAGGAGGACGGAACGAACTGCTGATGTGCAATAGACACGTCCTCTAATCCATAGCTAGAGATATGGTGTAAGTTGGCAAATGTCAAAGCAGCCTTTTGTGCCCGTGCTGATATTTCGTCAACAATCAATCCACTAGGACCGATGTAACTTCTCAAATAAGTAAATCAGTCAACACACTTATCAACCACTTCACTCGATATCTTTTGGCTAGGAGAGTCGATGCAGCAGCAACAACAGAATCTTACACATTTGGCAGGAGAGAATCACAGGTCAAACATTCGAAGATTTCTGCACAAGATGTTTAGAAGACTTATTTTATTAATGTCTTCAACCAAGGACTATGTCATCTACATACCTCCAAGGTAACAAGACTGACTCCCGGTAAAAAGTCAATCCTTAAGTCTCTGAAGTCAGTTAAAATCAATCCCATAAGAAACTGGGAATTGTCGTAGCAGGATTTTTTTTTCAAATGGTATCCTCTTCCGTATCCTCTCACTAGTTTACTCTAATTGGTTGGTCGTTGCTTAAGGTCGTTTTTAGTTGGAGTCTTCAGAGACATACATATACACATACATGCATACAAAAGAAGTAAATCGACAGACAAACACCACTCACCTGGTTTAATCTGTTCAATACACCAGTCAAGGAGATCATGTAGATACGTATAGTTTGCTGATTGTTCATCCGTCGGATTCACCATTAATGAACGGATTATGTTGGAACAATAGGATTGATAACGTACACCCAAACAGCAAATAATTGTACCAAAATGCAAGGAGCGTGAATCACTAAAATATTAACAAGGTACAAGAGACAATGTTGTAAAATTAACAGCATGATCAATGATTATCACTATCGAATACCACTGACCCAATGGTTAGAGCAGTGGCGATATAAACAGGTATATGATTTCGTTCCTTCGAAGTAAAAACAGGAGTAAGGCAAGACTGCCTACACTATTTCAAATGACTAATTTCCTGATTGCGGTAGACTAGATAAATGAGACAGACAGTGGGCAACGAGGAGACAGGCCTAAAACACACCCACACAAAAAAACTTAGAGGATCTGCATCTCGCCAATAACATAGATATGTCTGATTTCCTACAAACTGGAAGTGAAGAGCAAACAAGTTGGCAGAAGAAGCATCACAGATAGGACTTCAGGTGAACATACACAAAACAGAGGTGATGAGAGAGGTTCCTAGCCAACAGCAACAACAGACAACAATCACCACAAATGGGAAAAATCTAAAAGAAACAACCTCCTTTACATACCCACCGACCTGGAAAGCATTGTTTCAACTACTCTCAAGTCTGTGTGGAGATCAATAGCACACAGCATGAAAAATAAGATCCAGATTTTCAACTCCAATGTGAAGTTAGTGCTACTGTACGGATCAGGCACTTGGCGTGTCATGAAAGCCACTTCGAACTACTACTGCAGACCTTTATCATCAGCTGTCTTCGCTCAGTACTACTCAAGATCAGATGGCCATAAAAGATCAGCAACAGGGATCTCTGGGATCAAACCAACTTAGCAGGAACCAATTGTGGAAGAAATATGCAGGAAGAAATGGAGGTGGATTGGTCATACCATGAAAAAACAAACCATCAAGTAACACCACACGCCAGACCATAGCTCGAGAGGAACCCGAATGGGAAGTGGCGAGTTGGTGGTCAGTGGGAGGGTGACATGGGGGAGGAGGTGATGCGAAGAGGAGATGAAAGCATGTGGGCAGACTTGGAACCAGGTGATGAGAACTTCGGCGGAGAACCGAAGGGAATGGAGACGTGCGGTTGAAGCCCTATGTTCCTCTAGGAACAAAAGGAGACAACAATGATAATATGATTTCATGTATTTAACTACAAAGTTTACAAGTGTACGGAGATAAGGGGAACTAAATTTTAAAAGTTACAAGATAAATCTTTAGAACATTTTTTTATTTCTTATTAGCCAACAGAACACACTTTGCATCGACTGCTTGAAAAGTGACAATGTCACACACGTCAACTGATCCACAACAGAAAACTCAGTGAGGTGTTTGAAGTGAAGACAAGAGTGAACAAGGCTGACTGCCTACTATCACCGACGATACTCCTCCCAGTTGTGAGTCGGACTATGGGGAGAAAACAGGAATGTGTTAGGCTGGTAAGAAGATTCTAGAAGATATGGACTTTGCATATGATTTATATCGAATGCCACACAAACTTCAAAACCAACAAGTTGACTGAAAAGGCAGGCAGTAATGACAAGACTTCAGGTAAGCATAGACAAGACAGAGGTGGTGAAGATAGCCAACCAACCAACAACAACAAGCATCAATCAATATCAACAGAAATTTGAAAGAGGCCAATTGCTTCATTTATTTGGGTAGCATCGTTTCAGTTACACAGAGTCAAAGATGAGGATGTCAAAACCAGGATCGGAAAGGCGAGGCACATCTTCATCACTCTGAAATCAATTTGGAAATCTCTGGCACTCAGGATAAAGAACAAGATTTGAATGTTCAACATCAATGTTGTCAATCAGTTCTTCTATATGGGTTAGACACTTGTAAAAAGGAGACTGGAATTCAGGCAGTTGGAACCGATTCGTCTATTTAAGCTTAGTTGTACCAAGTACACCAATGGTGTGCTTGACCATAAACGATCACATGACAGTTGTTCAGCGTTCAGATAACATTCGTTTGGCTACCACTATGCACTATTGGCTGTCCTCTAACTACTAATACCTATCATCAAGTGTTGATTTGCAGGAATCTGATTAGTCACAGGCTTGGCCACGAGCTGACATCAGTTGGAGAACCACTGGGAAGGCAGCAAGAAGTTCTGAACAGCTGTCTTGTCCTAGTCTCGACACTCTTCATCAGTACATACCCCCGCGCGACGGTTGCACCAAATATATCGCGAATTACCAGAAGCTGGAAGTGATGAGCCAATTGGATTTGGTTCCAGTGGCTGAATGGTTTACGAGTTCGCCTTTCTTACCCGATAGGTCCTGTGTCTTGAAAACTGCCAAACCAGAATGAAACAGCTATCCAATGGTTTTCCTCTAACTGATCTCAGCTCGTGATCAAACCTGTAATGAATACTAATCAGCGGAATATATATCGTGATTTCAACTGATTTATAAACTTGTTAAGTGATTCATAATCTCCAAGATTTATAGTTATTGATGAAACTTGAAGACAACAAACCTCAAAGGGGTAGGTGAGTTTATTTTCCCGTCTGTTTAATAGTGAAATGATCACTCTTTGATAAGTCTTGGAACTTATACACACCAAGTGAAGTTTGATATTTGCGGTATTGCCTTACCTAACGGTGGTATTTGACTTTGTAGATTCCTATGAGTTGTAGCCATGTCTTAATAACCAACAAGTGACTACCATACAATATCTGATACACTTCAATAGTCTATATATCCAACCACCATTGTTCAGTCTGATTTAAAATCACAAAAAGATATAATATTTTCAATGTAACGAAACAAGTCTCAAAAGAAAAGAAAAAAAGAGGAGCTTACCTTTCAATACTGAATTTAAGATTGTATGTTCCACCACTTTGTATAATTGGATCATAACACATTTCTACCTGATCAGGATCTAAACCTGATAGATAGGTTGGATTACGAAGTGCATTTTGACAATCACTAGAAAGCTTTTCATGCTTTACCTTCTATAAGTAAAGAATACAAAAAAATATTTTTAAAAAGGAGGGTGTAGCTTACTAAACAGATGCAGAAACACTAGAATCACAATAATAAAAAGGTAATATTTGAAGAAACTATGTGAAAATCCAATGTACAATGGAATAGGGAATACTAAAATAAATAGTTACAGGATTTCAACATGAGCTGGCATCGGTTAGAAAACCACTGGAGAACCAGCTGAGAGTACTAGACAGTTGTTTCGCCCTAGTTCGGGAGCCTTCGTCAGTTTGCACCCACCAGGGTTCGGACGCAGGATCTTACGTTTACAACTGAAAATAAAGTATTAGATAGACATACTACTGTGAGAAATTACAGTGAACGGACTGTAGACACGTATCGCATGCATACTCTTATAGTTATCTGTGAATCACAACTGCCTCGACTAATAACACTGCCAGGCTAATTAAAACAAGGAAATTGAAGTCAGAATTCATGAAGCAGTAATAACAATCCATAGATCTACACAACACTTTAAAGCACAGTAAAATATTTAAGTTTCAACCAACACATAAGAAAATAAAACATGTTTGTCCAAATAACTACAATACACAAGTGCTGGTCAAAAGTCTGTTTTACATAACAGAGAAATGAGAGAAAGAATTTCTGATTCTCGAAAAAATGTTGAAAATCAACAGTTACCCTCCAAAATTCATTGACAAATAAGGAAAATGTGAAAGGTCGAATTCCAAAAATACTACAGCGGAAAAGTCTATCTCTGTTGAACTAGATTTTAAAGGTGATAGATAAAAATATTGCAGGAGTAATCAACAGAAGATTGGATACCCTACAAACCAGAAGCTATCCTGCAGCTAAGTTGGTTCCCGTGTATCGGACAACGTGCTCTTTGGTGCAATCAAACGTCTACAGACACCTTTCTTATGTTAACTCTAACTGTATATACAAATTTACATGTATCCAAAGCAGCTGGTTATAAGATAGGCATCATGAAACCCTTGGAAATTACCAGTAGACAAAACACTTCAATTCTCCACAAGTTGGTCGAAGCAATGGTTATCAAACGTCTAAAAAACGATTTCTGCAGACTAAGAAGCAGTTATTAGTTTCTCCTTGCCCTGGTAACTGGATGTCTTTACTCTATCTCTCTCTCTCTCTTCCTTTCTGCCTTTCATTTGATTACATTATCTTTGGCTTTAACCTGTCCGCAGTTCGTCATAGTGTAATCTTACTTATCTCTTGTTTATACGATTTGAATTCAAATCACCACATTGTTACTTAATTTATTAGTTATCTTATCCACTATCTCTTGTATTTATTGCATAACTATTTTGCCATTGTATCCAAGCGTCCTTTTTGGCTTGAAGTTTCTGTGTATAAGCTACATAAGTGTAATTTATAAGCATTGTTTATTATATTTGCAGTCTCTTGTCAATAATTGACATGATTGTTCTGTCCGTAAACTGACGATAAAGAAGCCGACAAAATAAACAGATAGTCCCATTTCATTCCGTACGCACCGTTGTTCTTGTTTTATTCAAAAGCATATCATGGAAATCAATAGATGGAAAAGTGAATTGTCATAAAATTTAAAAGTGACTTAGGAGTATTATACACATTTTAATGTGAGCCATTGAGTCAGGTCTCAGTGGCTGAATGGAATACGAGCTCGCCTTGTAACCGGAAGGTCCTGGGTTCGAATCCCAGTGGGTGAGTACTGCTGATGATTCCCAAACTAGGATGAAACAGCTGTCCAGTACTCCGGTGCTGGTTTTCAATGGTTCTCTAACTGATATCAATCCGTGGTCAACTCGTAAAAACATGTGTGTTAGGCGGAGCTATATTTACCTCTGTGTAATTAACCATTAGTTTTTTTCAATTTACTTGGGATGGATTTGAACCTGTAGATACTGAATGTCTGTCTACACACTGCTGAACTACAGTTGCATTAATTCTACAGTTAGTTACACATCACATTACTATGATTCAGTATAGGCTAGCGTTATATGTATTTCTTAGCTAGTCACTCCCTTTGGAATTACTGCTATCAGTTAGGTAGTTAATTATTTAAAAATCAGTTAACTGCAGTAGAGTTTGCACATACCAGCCTATCAACACTTCTTGTGTTAACTGATAATACTACTCAGTTGCACAGGCTGGAGCAGTCACAGTAGTCAGATTCGTACCCGAAGTCCAATGGCTGAAAGTACTATTAAAGCCATATCACCGCTTGAGTGGATTTTCACGCAAACAGAATCATACAGCCGATAGGTCCCGGTTTCGTAGCCGGGTGGTAGCACCAGATTTTACACAATTAGTGTGGCTTACATGGAAAATCTGTTCCGGATAACTGAGTTTTAAAAAAACCTGAGTTCTGTAATACGGAAAGGGGTGTTTGAAGCACCATCTGTGGCTCAACATCAGTTTCCTTCAAACATTCAGTGTATAAGCTTCACCGCTTAAGTATTGTTTAGACTAAGGAATATAGACTATAACATTCTTGTCGATGATCTAAAAATCTAAGGAGACTGATAATGAGGGACAATCAGTCCGCTTATTTAACCTTTCCAATTCTTTCACATTCAACCTCCACAAAGTACTAGAACTTTTAAGCATTATAATGGTGAAGCCTACAGCAAGAATGTGAAATAGTGAAGTGACGAAAGGAGCCACACAGGGGAGTAGTCAATACACTTTTGAAGAAATACAGAAAGCATGAGAAGACAAAAGAAACGGAAAACGAACAAATTTTATATCTGAGCTAAACATTTTTCCAAATAAACAATTCTGCTACACCGATACTACTGTGCTGTACCGTTATTGCTAATGTCTCGTTCACAGCTGCTGCTTGAATACACGTTATACAGGCTTTACATAATAGTTGTTTTTTATAGCCATAGTAGGATACGTGAAAGACTATAAATGAGTAAAAACTACCTAACTCTAAGCATCACACTAGTATTACGTCAACAAACTGCAAGGTATGCTAAACAATGATGGGTTGACTGTAGAATCATATGAGAATATAGTGGCTTCCAAAAAGCACCACAGTTCCAGACCTTGAGGCTCATCTTCAAAGAATACACCAGATGTCAGATAGATTGATAGAGAGAAAACGCTGCACTTATTCATTCATATAGAATATTCTACTTTCCTGAGGTTACAGGGAATGCAAACGAATTTCTATACAGATATCAACAGGAAAGATTTGTTTAAGGAAAACTAGCATGATAGAAGGGGAAAATGAACTAAGTTGACCAATGGAAATTATTTGCTAGTGGGTGTTGCGAGGCGAAGCACTAAGATCTCTCCAAAATACTGAATCTCTTCGAGTGAATAAACTATAGCGAATAGTGTAAAAGACCAGAGGCATCACCACGAAGTTGATTGACAGCTAAGATACGAGTTGATGCAAGACCTATGTGCATGAAAAAACACTATAATCAGCAAAAGTAACTCAATTTTTTCGGACAGAAGCACTGGAAAAATGATTATACTTACTCTATCAGAATCAATAACGTCCATGATTTGTTCTTTCAAATGTTTGGTGAAAACTGTACATGTTACATCAGAGGCCTTTTTCAACAACGCAAGTTCTGCATCATCTTTAACAGCCAAAACTTCACTAATAGCACCTGAGACATCCACCAATTGGAAGTTTTCCTCTCGTAGAGAAGCGGAGAACGATTCAGTTAACTCCGATACAAACTTGTCCTTCGCCAAATGACCCACTTTCCCACTCTTGCCACTTATCTTTAAGTAATCGATAAGCTTTTTAATGCCTGCCTTATCTTTGTCAGCCTAAGCCAAATAAAATTTAAGACTTCACTTACCGGGTTCCTGGGTATAAGAACCACTGTGTGTTTACCGAACTGACGATTTTCCAGGGGATGTAAGAAATCCAGTTTCTTTTTGCCACACAATACAACCATTGACTGTTTATTTAACACAATGATTGTATCTTGCAGTTCGTATCCAAAAAGCCACATCTACATATAATATTAAGAAAAGTTCAGAATTTACATGTAGTGACAAAGTTTTCCCATACACACTGTCAACTTTTCCTGCTGGGAGCGCTATAGATTCTACATCATGCAATTGACTTTTTGGATCCTAAAGAGTGCATTTTCTTATTTGGAAATTTTTTCGAATTACCTCCCAGTCTGCATACAATTTAGTGAATCGCCTTTCGAATGACTCTATATCTAAGTTCAAAGCGCACATTGTAGCGCAATTCTGAAATTCCAAATTCCCGCTCAGCTTACCTCAATTTCCAATGCTCCAATGACAACGTAGTAAACAAAAATATGGCTTATATACAGAAATAGAATATAAAATTCCCAAAATTGACAGTCGATTTTTCGTTTTGGTAAGTGGATTAACACTATTCATAGACTCAGAATTAGAAAAGGGAGTGAATTTTACACGTTCTCGTTAACTTCGACTTCTATAGTGTGTTATACACTACAAAAGCCTATTGATAACTTTTACCCGGGTTAATATATTTGAAGTTAGTTATTTTTGTGAGTTATGAACCTAACCAGACGTTAATACTACTATGGAAACATGGCTCACATCCTATGTCGGTGGCACAGTGGTTAGGACTCTCGCCGACCATGCACATGGTCCGGGGTTCGATCCCCCTCCGACGCACACCCGATATCGATGGTCGGCCTGAGAAATTTGGGCAACCGATATCCATGCTGAAAATTCCACACTTGTACTGAAAATACGGTGTGGAATCAAGCTGTAAATCAAAAATAATAAAAAATAAAATGTCAGAGACAGTGAAGTTAATCTCCCAAACTTCAAGGTGCATAGGGCAGAGAGACTAAGCCACAAAGAGGTGATGTAATCATATGCCTCAAGAACTGCCTACCCTTACGCAGCATGGAGGACTGAAATGCAAAGGAAAAGATGTCGATTTCATAGCAATACATCGTAGAACCGATTGCAATGCAGAGGACTTTCCACTAAAGAAACTAGGCTCATGGATGCCTAAATTTCACAGTCTTGTAGTATGTGACGTCAGTTCTCTGAAGGCTGACTAGCCATTTAACACCGTCTCTAGACAACCCTCTTGATTATAAACTTATTGAATCTAATATTTAATGAGCTCTAGAACATGTCACGAATTACACACAACCAGACTCACAGCACTCCACCCCTGACCTTGGGTCTGTTTTTCTCCTATGGGAAGGATGAGTATGTCGTACGATATCTTCAACCCCCCAGGAATTGCCCACTCTGTGCTCACTTTCCAGTTCACAGCCACAGGAGTGTCATGGGCCATAATACGAGCCCATACAAACTCTTGAAAGGAGGCGACCATATGGCATATCCGTTTTTGGTGTGTCACCACCCGCTGTGTCATATCGCCATTTTCGCTGTTTGATGGTTCAAATTTGAACTAGATTGCGTTGTTCGGCTCAACTAGATGCAGTTGATGTGATTTTAGTGCTTATTTGTTTCTTCTTTGACGAAGTCGTCTAAGAATTGTTGAAGGTAATGCAGTAACTCATCAGAGATGACAGTGAGAAGTGGTCGCGCTATGTCGCGAATTTGCAGAAGTTAGAATTCATGGGCCATTGGTTTGGGTCCCAGTGGCTTAATGGTTTATGAGCTCGCCTTGCACCCAGAAGGTGATGAGCTTCAATCTCGATTGGCGCGTACTGCCGAAGGGTCCCAAACTGGGACAAAACGGCTGCGTAGTAATACCAGGTTTTACAATGGTTCCCTAACTGATGTCAGATCATGATAAAACCCTCCAACCAATCAAACAAAGCTAATACTTAAAAATTGTTTTTAATTATGGTTCTTGAGTTCGTAAGGTTCATTTGTGCTGCGGGACGCTTAAATATATGTTTCATCCGATGGTTATCTCGTAAACTGAGTGAGCTTTGAGTAAATTTTGGTGATTGGTTTTTGGAAAATTTCCCTACAGTTTCGTGGCAACCGGTACTTGGTTGTGAATCTTCCCATAAGCTTTTGTGCACCACCTATTTCTGTTGCAAAAACCTAAGAGTATCGTTGATATCGAATCCATGCTTCTCCACTTTTTGTGGTGTCTTGATTGCTAAAACTCAATGGAATCCACAGATTCAGGAAAATTTGAATGTTCATATTTGGGCAGAAATTGCATTATGTTCTATAAGTACTTGCAACTTTCACTGTTCTCTCCCAAAAATTTTAACTGGATTAAGTGCACACTACAACATATTCTAGTAATTCTCTGGGTTTGAATTACTTAAACATCGTCGTGACCAGGTACGTAAAGACATTTAAGGTACGTGTCGTTTTGTTTGCTTTCACTAACTTCCCGCTTTTTGCTATTATCCTGAAGCTTCATTATGTGCGCTTGTACAACGACAATTCGTAGAATTATGTTGGAATCATAAAGACGTAGTGCCCACCCATTTATAAAACCATGGACGTAAAGTTTAGAAACACTTACTATATGCACAAGTGTGAAAAATGTTGACTTATGCCATCGCAGACTGATATAAAGAGTGAGGGTGGCGCATGCTGACCAGTAGATATGGTGGTGGACACTAAGGTGAATCGCCCCATTCTGCAGGAACAGCAATATGCAATTTGACGGCTCAAGATTTCTATGAGGGCCTGAATCTTTATCTTGAAAAAGATAATAATGATCGCCTAGACAGATCATGCTTCTGCCTTTAAACATATACCGTTCGGTCAGCCTATTGCTGAGATACGACCACGTGGGCTCTGCACAGATTTATGGGGCATCTTATAAATTAACATGCTTTCCTTTGTCGTATCTTCGCACATCACTTCACAATGTTTCATCTCATTCATTTTTTAATAAAGTCGTCACTTGCTCATTACATTCCACTAAACCTAATATTTTATAGCTCTTCATGAATTTGATTCGATTTATTTTATTCCTATTCTCTAAAGGGTACGGTTGTTCACTAAATATACAAAAAGGTATGAAATAAAAACAACCGGCTTGTGCGTCGGTGGCACAGTGGTTAGGACTCTCGCCGACCATGCACATGGTCCGGGGTTCGATCCCCCTCCGACGCACACCCGATATCGATGGTCGGCCTGAGAAATTTGGGCTACCGACATCCACGCTGAAAATACCATACTTGTACTGAAAATACGGTGTGGCATCAAGCTGTAATAAAAAATATAAATAATTGTATTAAAACCAAAAGTAGACATCATGATATCAAGACCTACATGGTTAGCATTATACATTGCAAATGAACTTTGTCAGCATAGGGATTATAGTCTCCCATTGTATTTCCTTTATGAATGCATCTAATAATAATAATAGTATATTCTCATTTTTTGTACATGAGGGACGCCAGTTTACAGGCATCATCAATTCGAAAAATCACACATACGCGGACGGATTTGTCAGAACCGTTACGATAAAAACGAGAAACGGCGAGGTGAAGCACGATATACGTAAGATATGCCTACTAGAGGGAAGTCATTTGTAAGAGAGCCGGGCACGAGGGTTATTCTGTGTAACATGATTCATAAAATCCTAGTCGGATTTTGGGGGCCGGTGTAAGATCAATTCAATTCCCATCCTTGAATCAAGTCAACCTGTCCCGGATCAGCCTAGCATTGTTGCAACACAATTATCCATGCCTAACGTGTTTATCCCACCTTGCTTAATGAACTGTGTGTGTGTTTTTACTTAGATCTGTTTAGTCAGACACTTGAACTCATAACCCAGTCAGAGTATTTTTGTGAACTGTTATTTTGCTCACCCATGTCTTATTTTGTACTATTCTGTTGATTTGTCTTATTTATTGATTGGTTAAGTAGCCAATTAAATTCTATCTTTTGTGCCTATGCTTTGTCTACCTCTCACTTGGGTTCATTCTTCTACTGACTGCCTACCTGAACGGTCGTGTCTGATCCGGCTAGTTCGTAATTTTGGCTTTAACGTTATTCCGCTCTGATAGCGGTTCCTTGCTTTCTGTTAAGCATTGTGTATTGTACTCTTGAAACCGTTAAGGTTTGTTGTATATATATTTATTGATTTGTTAATTAATAGTACCGTAGAAACAGTGACCGGCTTCTTGTTTGTTCTGGACCGGGATAGCCTTTATCTACGCGTGACTTAATTTCAGGCGATATTGCGCTTACAGTACTTAACGCTCAAAGCCGGAAAAGACCGTACTGAACTGGTCAGTACTTAACGTATAGAGTTAAGGTTTGCTGGATCAGCCCTTGACGGAAGAGACTGTACTGAACTGGTCAGTACTTGACGTCAAACAGAAAAGACCGTGCTGAACTGGTCGGTACTCAACGTCAATTAGAAAATCGCGTACTGAACTGGTCAGTATTGAACGTTCATACAGAAGAAACTGTGGTGAATTGGCAGAACGCGACGTTGTTGAAAATACATTTTCCTTGGAACAATGCAAACTAGATCAGGGAAGCGAATTTCGGAGCAGCAGTCGGAGAGTCAGCAAGTCTCTGTTTGTATAAATTATCATGTTGATAATCTTTCGTGCCCCGGCTCTCATGTCAGTAGTTCGAAACCATCATTATCGCGAGTAACTAGTGCTAAGTCGTCGCTACTAATGGCGCAGCTAAAAGAGAAACAACTTCGACAGGAGTTGGAGTTAGAGTTAAAGGAAAAGTTGCTGAAGGCTAGACATGATGTCGAAATGGCCGAGCTGCTTGTGAAGTTAGCCGTGGACGACAAACGGAACATTGGAAATACGAAAAGAGGCACTGTCAACCACGCTCGAATCAGCGAAGATAGTATCAAAGACGACATCAGAAGGCCATATGAAGCTGAGTTTAGGGATACTGAAGAAAACGAACACTCATTTTCTATCGAAGATCGTAAGGCAAGCGAGTTGGTTACTCAAAGCACCGTCTTAGAAAAGGGGCATTACATCATTCCCTTGCCATGGAAAGATCCAGCAAAGGTAACGGACAATAATTATGTAGTCACCACAAATCGGTTACTCAGTCTGAAACGGAGGTTTTCGCGTGACAAGAACCTTTTAGCACGATATGTGTATGGGATAAATACGATGTTAAAAAATGGTTATGCCCTTCCGGTACCCCCAGAGCAGCTAGCAGCCAACTATCGCCCGAGTTGGTATCTTCCACATCATCCCGTAAAGAAACCGAAAAAGCCAGATAAACTGAGAATAGTTCTAGATTGCGTCGCAACCTGTAGAGGCTATTCTTTGAACAATAGGCTATATGAAGGACCTGATACGATTGCCGAGCTTGTTGGTGTTCTGTTGCGCTTTCGAGAAAAGCCTATTGCTGTAGTCGCGGACATAGCTGGTATGTTTATGCAAGTGAAGGTGCCAGTAGACGATCGAGGAGCAGTACGATTTCTGTGGTTGTCTAGACGAAGAGCCGCAGGAGTTTCAGATGACAGTGCATCCGTTCGGGGCAACCTCATCACCCTTCTGTGCGAACTTCGCGTTGAGAAAGGCAGTAGAGGACTTTGGTTGCTTATATCCGGAAACAGTAAGAGATATAGTACGGCACGACTTTTATGTTGACGACTGCTTGGCATGCTTTGAGGATGTTGAGACCGCCAGTAGGTTTATCACTGACGCAAGTGATCTGCTAAGTCGTGCAGGTTTCCGACTGCATAAATGGACTGCTAACCGGGCAGAAGTATTAAAATCGGTAAGGCTAAAGGAGCCTACCCCGACGTCTCGACTCATCAATGGAGATACAGTGAAGGTAGAACGTACGTTGGGTTTAGAATGGAACTCGGAGATAGATTGTTTTGTTTTCCCCTTCAAAATCCCGCGAAAACCTGTTACAAGACGTGGCATTCTATCAGCGGTATCTTCTATCTTTGATCCACTTGGGATACTGTCACCACTGTTGCTTCCGGCAAAGCTGATGTTACAGTCACCCTGCAAACAAAATATGGGATGGGATCAGTCATTGTCCTCACAAAACGAGGAAGTCTGGCAGAATTGGATAGACGCCGTGGAGAGAATAGCGGCTTTGAGAATCCCTAGATGTATTGGACCCAGTTTCGACTCTGAAAACTGCACCCAACAGTTACATATACTATGTGATGCGTCGGAAGTAGGGTACGGAGCGGCCGCGTATGTGCGAGTACAATCGAGTCACAACCAGGTATATTGCAACTTACTCTTTGCCAACGCTAGAGTCGCCCCGCTGAAGGCCGTAACCATTCCACGTTTAGAACTAGTAGCGGCAGTGTTGGCAATCAGGCTGTACGAGATTATACGTCGTAATACAACCGTAAAATTTAAATCCGTATATTTCTGGACGGCCTCAATGACAGTAGTATATTACATACGTGATACGTCCACTAGGTTCAGAACCTTCGTAGCGAACCGACTAGCCACCATACACCGTTACTCAGATCCCAAACAGTGGTACCATGTACCAACCAGAGATAATACAGCCGACCTAGCATCGCGTGGCACGTTAAAACTTGAACAACTACAGCGTTGGTTGGAGGGTCCGAGGTCCCTATCGAAAGAAGAACATCAATAACCGCATACAGAGTTATGCGGTATTCCTGAAACAATAGAGTTGAAGAAACAAACAGCTGCAGTACGAGGTCTCGTTCGACCAGACTGCATCACCAATCTGTTGAGACGATACTCTAAATGGACGCTCTTAGTGAAGTCTTTTGCATGGATCCTTAGATGGAAAACCTTCCTAGTTGAAAGGTTCAGAAAAACGGGAAAGGAATTAGCGGTCAGAGGATTATTGAAACTATCAGAGATGAGACACGCAACTCTAGAAATCATACGATCTGTTCAGAGTGAGGTCTATTCGAACTTCGATGAAATAGGGACGGACAGTAACTGTAAAGACGTTGATTCTCTGAGAAAGCTGTGTCCGATAGTAAAGGATGGAGTCTTATGTGTTGGAGGTCGTCTTTCGTACGCGGACATTTCCATAGCAAATAAGCACCCAGCAATCCTCCCTTCGAAACACATAGTTACCGAAACATTGATTCAGCATTATCATACCGCAGAGGGTCACTGTGGAGTGCATCACGTTCTGGCGTCTTTGCGTCGCTCCTTTTGGATTGTTAAAGGTGCTTCCACTGTTAAACGAGTTATTGGGCAATGTGCCGAATGTAAGAGGAGGTCTACGTTAACTTGTGAGCAGCTCATGGCTCCTCTACCCATGGCGAGAGTGCAAGAAGGATGGTATCCATTCCAGTTCGTTGAAGTAGACTACTTTGGACCATTTTTTGTTAAGCGGGGTCGAGGAAAAGAGAAGCGATATGGCTGCTTATTTACGTGTCTTCAGATTCGTGCTATACATCTTGAGGTATCACATTCCTTAACGACTGAGTCATTCATCATGTCGTTATTGCGATTGATAGCTAGACGTCAGACCCCTACAGATATCTATAGTGATAATGGGACCAACTTTGTCGGCGCAAACAGAGAACTGAAGGAGCTAGTGAATGGATGGAATCAGAAGAAGGTTAATGATACTCTTTTGTCCAAAGAGATACAGTGGCACTTCCAGCCTCCAAATGCGAGTCATAGAGGTGGAGTGTGGGAGTGAATGATTAGATCAGTGAGACCTATTCTTCAAGCATTATGCAATGAGCAGAATTTAAATGATGAAACTTTATTGACGTTTATGGCAGAAGTAGAACGCATATTGAATGATCGGCCGCTTGTACCATCAACATCTGATAGTAGAGATAATCTAGCTCTCACGTCAAATCACCTACTATTGGTCTGTCGAAACATTAATATGGAGACTCCACCAAATACTATCCAGGTATACAACTCCGGATGGAGGCAGGCTATGCATCTAGCAGCGTCGTTTTGGCGGAGATGGAAGCGAGAATATCTACACTTACTTCAAACTAGACAGAAATTGATCCTAGCCATAAGTCCATTGGTATAAAAGATAACAATATGACCCTAAATCATGCCAACCACAACAATGGCAGTATAAGTAAGCCCACATTCCCCACGGTCAATAGTGTTGGCACCCACAACGTGCGAAATAGCACCACGGCCCACACTGATAACCAACGCCAAAACAATGCCACCCTCAAGAGTACAAGTGACAATAGTCAGAACTCGACCACCAACAACTCAGGGCATTCACAGTATGGCACACAAATAAATTTTGATCGGATATACGGTACAAGTCTGCTTGGAACTAACCTACAAAGCAGTACTCACGAAACCCTTACAAGGACACAACTAGTACCTAACAATAGGTGGAATAATAAACCATGGTCTTCACAAGGTCCCAATCATTTTTTATCCCCTGCGTCCCTGTCAGCGTTGAAAAAACAGCTGGTAGGGATGCTAACACTCCTAAACCGCTAGTGTTGACTCCCCCTTTACATGAATATAGGAACAGTCTAGTTCACCCGCATCCACTAAGCACACTTGGTACATGCACAAGTTTAGGTCAAATAAAGATCCCTACCCCCGTTTCTAGCTTAACTAAAAATAAAAATGCCCTAGCCTATAGCACATCCAGTAATCCAACACTTAATTCTTCACCGAAAACAGCACACACCAACTCGATAGACATAGGTGAGCATGATGCTGAAACTCCTCTTAACATAGGGTCGTCATGTCAAACAGTACTACTGGGTGCTGAACCACATTCGGGGCTTATTAACGAACTTAAGTACTTCAAATGCTATTTCAAATCTCATCTTCACCTAATCCTCATAAATGCTAGACCTGTTCTAAATAAACTACCGGTGATCAGAGCACTCACAGTAATATACAAACCCCCTATAATTGTCATCACTGAATCCTGGTGTAATTCGAACATACTGGATGATGAGATAAGCTTAGATAACTACACACACTTTCGGTGTGACAGGGAAGGTGGTAAGGGAGGGGGTTGCCTCATGTACTTTCTGAATGCACTTACTGTATCACAGCTAGAAAGTAGTACACTTAACATGCCTGAGACTTTATGGGTTAACTTACACTTAAATAACGCAATAGTATTAATTGGATGCACCTACAGAGCACCTGGCACCTTTAGTAATTACGAGACCCAACTTGTTAATACTCTAGAACAATTATCCTCCCTCCACTACGATCATAAGATCCTATGTGGAGACTTTAACTTACCAGAAATCAACTGGGAAATACCCACAGGTCCAACTAAATTTGATAAGTTCTTAGGCACACTGGATATACTTGGCTGGAAACAGACTGTCACAACCCCTACAAGAGGTAATAACGTACTAGACTTAATCTTCTGCCACAATATAAGTCCCCTTTCTACCCTAGTAGGTTCTGAGTTTTCAGGGAGTGACCACAAAACAGTGCTGTGTGCACTGCCACTTCCGTCAAGTAGCAATGCTGCCCATACCCCTACTTCACAACAAATAACAAAGAGGAACTACAGTAAGGCAGACTGGATTCTAGTAAAATCAATGCTAAGATCCTCAGAATGGAGTGAGTACTTCTATACTGATAGCCTCTCGAAAGCTCTAGACATCTTTTACTATAACTCCAACACATGCTTAGATGCTGTCATCCCATTTCAAACACTAAAGTTTTCCCCACATAGAAAGACATTCATAAAGCCAAAGGATCGTAGGAAACTGAAAAGACTGTCAACAAGTTACTTCAGGCGACACGACTTTAGTACACTAGGGTCAATACTTAGTACTCTTAGCTCCATCTCGCAAGCTCATAACTTGCGCATGAGAAATGAAGAATGCATAGCACTAGCCAGCACCACCAGAGTAGGTGCTCTCACAGAAATCCTAAAGAAACGAATGAATCACCAAAGCCATAAAATTTCTCTCCTTATAAACAAGGGCAAACTATACAGCAACCATGCAGACATGTGTGAACTGTTTAATGAGACGTTTGCAGCTAACTACCTTAAGCATACAAGTCCACTTCTCGGTTTACAATCTACAATAGAACTCCCTTCTTCTTCAACGCTGAAACAAATCAGCACAGTTCATTTCACTTATTCTAATATTAACCAAGCCATTAATACTCTTAAAAGCTCTAGTAGCGCTGGTTTTGACGGCATACCATCGTATCTTTATAAACACGGTGGTTCTGACATTTCCGTTTTATTACTTAAGATCTTTACAATGTACCTAGAAAGCCGAACCTATCCAGATAAATGGAAAACGACATTTATAGTACCCAAACACAAATCCGGATCGAAAACTGAAGTCAACAACTATAGGCCAATCAATATTACACCCATAGTATCTAGAATCATTGAAAGAATAGTTAAAGATGATATCCTCAAACATATGCTCAGCTGCAATATTCTAAGTCCAAACCAACATGGATTCCTAAAATCCAGATCATGCATGACATGTCACCTTGACTTCTTTAACTATATAACTAGCAGCCGAGACAAACAACAACTAGTACTTGTTATCTACTTCGACATATCCAAAGCCTTTGACCGCGTTGACCACTTGCTTCTAATAAATAAGCTAAACTCCTTAGGAATAAGTAACCCATTATTAGGATGGATTGAATCATTCCTTAACAATAGGTCCCAAGTAGTTAGACTGGGTTCTGTAAACTCTAAACCTAGTCCAGTCACTTCTGGAGTAGTTGAAGGTAGCGTCTTAGGCCCTCTCCTATTCACTCTATATGTCAACGACATATGCAGCTGTTTCTCACTAGGCAAACCATTAATCTTTGCAGATGATCTTAAAGTAGCTTACACATTCCACTGTGATGACTGAGACGACTGAGCATTAACCTAACATTTTTCTTTAAAATATTGCATAAAATATCATTCTCAGACAGTAAGGAGATACAGTTCTCACCGGAAGGCTCTTACAACCTTCGTAACCAAACGTGCAAAGTATCTAGGAAAAACTGTAAGACAGCACTCCGTGCAAACTTCTTCACAGTCATGTACTCTAAAATCTGGAACAGTTTACCCCTAGAAATAAGGATCTGTCACTCTATTATAACCTTCAAACGCTTGCTATATAAACTGCTTCATCCAAATGACTATGCCAATCACACCGCACCACTTATTTCTAAAACGCATGAGATATTAGAACACTATAACGCCTAGACTCATTACTAAATATTATGACAATAAATAAACCTTAAGACTTCGCAAAAATACATGACAGAACAACTAGATTATAGGTAGTGTTTACTATACAATGATATACATTTATAAACATATATACATAAAATATTAATGTTTTCTTCATTTTTACATACTTTATCTTTCTGTTATTCTGCCGCTGAGATTACTCTTCTATATACCTCCTGGTCGAGGTCGAACAACCCAACATCTAAACTGAAATGACCATTTAAGTAAATTCAAACTCAAATTCCATGAACGATCCGATGCAACCACTCGAAAACGCTGGCTAACATTCTGTACAAGGGGTATTCTTGATCTGATATAAAGAAACAGCTGGTTTTCAAGCAGTTTTCAATGAATTACTCAACTTGCATGTACAGTCTGCCATGCTGACGCAAATGGCGCAAATGGATAGTTCTAGAATTGACCTCGGGCCCATTTGATGTAGTAAAACAATCTAACATTACCTAATCTAATTTTCGTATCAAAGATCAAATTTCTTTCCTATTATAAAACTACGATTAGACTTGTGAAAAAATGGAATAAATACATTATTGACTCAAAATAATACATCAATAAACTTTATCTCACGGATGCTGTTCACAACAAAGTTTTATAGGAGAATTGACTTCAAGCTTTATTTTTCCCAGATATTTGTATTACGTTCATCTGATGTCTGGGTTTTTTGTTAATGCGAAGACAATATTTCTATATCTCTTTATGTGCTACACAGACAAACTATTTTGCAGACTGTTCCGACTGACTCTAATGTCAGAAAGAACAAACAAACTGTAAATTCAACATACATCGAAACATGTGTAATTTATATAATAACTTATCCATGCCTGTACAATTGGTATGTTCCTGCATAAACAGGAGTAAAATAAAATATAAAATATAAAAATCTATCTCCGGGGGATGTGGTGTTGATTGCGCCAGAATCTTCGACAAGAGACCGTTGGCCGCTAGGAGTTATTGTGGGATGCGAGCGATCCGCGGACGGATTTGTCAGAACCGTTACGATAAAAACGAGAAACGGCGAGGTGAAGCACGATATACGTAAGATATGCCTACTAGAGGGAAGTCATTTGTAAGAGAGCCGGGCACGAGGGTTATTCTGTGTAACATGATTCATAAAATCCTAGTCGGATTTTGGGGGCCGGTGTAAGATCAATTCAATTCCCATCCTTGAATCAAGTCAACCTGTCCCGGATCAGCCTAGCATTGTTGCAACACAATTATCCATGCCTAACGTGTTTATCCCACCTTGCTTAATGAACTGTGTGTGTGTTTTTACTTAGATCTGTTTAGTCAGACACTTGAACTCATAACCCAGTCAGAGTATTTTTGTGAACTGTTATTTTGCTCACCCATGTCTTATTTTGTACTATTCTGTTGATTTGTCTTATTTATTGATTGGTTAAGTAGCCAATTAAATTCTATCTTTTGTGCCTATGCTTTGTCTACCTCTCACTTGGGTTCATTCTTCTACTGACTGCCTACCTGAACGGTCGTGTCTGATCCGGCTAGTTCGTAATTTTGGCTTTAACGTTATTCCGCTCTGATAGCGGTTCCTTGCTTTCTGTTAAGCATTGTGTATTGTACTCTTGAAACCGTTAAGGTTTGTTGTATATATATTTATTGATTTGTTAATTAATAGTACCGTAGAAACAGTGACCGGCTTCTTGTTTGTTCTGGACCGGGATAGCCTTTATCTACGCGTGACTTAATTTCAGGCGATATTCGCTTACAACATGATTTACGGTTAAATAACATGGTTGCTGTCATTTTATCTTTAGTTTGTGGGAAAAATCTGATAACTGTCGATTCTATGGAACACACCAAGAAATATAGAGATATTGACTTCGCATTAACAAAAAGAAACCCAAGTATGCTTTGGATGGATTACAGGTACTTGGGAAAATAAATAAAGCTTGGTGTCAAGTCCCTCATAAAACAATAAAATGCGTCTTACAATAATATATTCCCTCTTTACGCACATGAATAAATAAATTTATTCTCATAGTACAGTACATGAGGGACGCCAGTTTACAGGCATCATCAAATTGTTACAGAAATAGAACCATATAATTCAGTCAAAATTTACACGCTGGAACAAGATATGCTTTACATGTCCGCTTGAGATAATACATACACTTGATAAATGTTAATCCCAGTGGTATAAAACAGCCTTTTCACTTATATACAATCATTTCTGTGCACAGTTGGAAAAATCTGCTAGATTGTCAGTGAGTGCAACACATCAGGAAATACAAAAGTATTATCTTCGCATTAACAAAAAACCAGGTCTTTGATGGATGGATTATAAGTGCCTGGGAAAAAAAATAAAGCTTGAAGTCAATTTTCATACATAACTTCGTTGTGTGCAGAATCCTTGAATTATAGTTCATTGATGTGTTATTTTGAAATCAGTGATGTGTTTATCTCATTTGATCTGCAATGTCATTGTTGGGAGTAAATACATAAGCCATTAGTAGCGGTAAAAACTGAGTGGTTTAGAAGCTTATAGTAAAGTGTTAAGTTTAGTCTCAGGCGTCTTAGCCATAGTGTTTCTAGTCCTAGGGTATTACACCTAGTGGAGTAGTTCGCACCATTTTCGGTTCCGAGTAATTTTAACGTGAATTACCTCTGCACTCCCTCGACTTTCAATTTGTCCTCTATGCGTATACTACTATACATGAATGAACAGTAATCAAATATAGGACGCACACAAACCTTGTACAACAGAATTCTAGACTCATTTCTGTAGAAATTCCTGAGTAGAAAGCCAATAAGTCTGCGTGACTTTGACACTTGTTCAGAAAATGATAATTTATATGAATATTTCAGCCCTAGGTCTAGTACAGATTCCAGTCGTTGAAGTGCATGGCCTTGAATTGTCAGGTCAAGTTCTAAATTGTTGCAACCTATGCAGAGCCATCCACATTTTTCGACATTAAACTAGAGTTGCCAGGTGTCACACCATCTATCCATTTTTTCTAATTCTTGCTATGTGGCGTTCACTGTTATTCCAAGATCTATGTTCTTGCATATATACTTCACTTTTAAGTCATCTGCATACAGTATTGGTTTACCTACACTAAAGCATTCACAGATACTGTTTATATATATTATGAATATGAGTGGGAGTAATACACTTCCCTGGATCACACCACTACCTACTGGTTTTGGCCTTAAGATTATCGAGCCAAATTTTGTTGCCTGACTTCGGCCACAGAGAAATGATTTTATCCAGCTCAGGAGAGGGTCACATATCCCTAGTGAGCATAACCTGCCGACTAGCAGATTATGGGGAACTCTGTCGAAGGCTTTTGTTATATCGAAATATAGTACAATTACTAGTTCTCTGTTGTCCCTACTTTGCGTAACGTCGTTGAAAAAGTCTGTGTGACAGGTCATACATGATCTCTCTTTGAGAAATCCGTGTTGTGATGGATTGATAAGTTCATGTTCTAGTAAGTTGTCTGACACTTGGTCTTTAACCACTTTCTCCATTATTCAGGATATTACCAGTGTTATATTGATAGGTCTATAGTTGCGTACACTGGTGTTGGCCTCTGCTTTGTGCTTAGGTAATATGTATGTGGTTTTCCACACTTCAGGATAAGTTGCGGTTTCCAACATGAGAGTAAGTATTCCAAGTAACAAGACAAACATTTCCGTGCTACCATTTTTGTATATGACAGATGGTATGTAGAGTGCGTAACAATGCGATTGTACACTTTTTGGTTATTTGTAGAAATTAGACATATTGTACATAATTTTTGTTTAAAACGCTACTTGTTGAAATACACTTGGCTTCCGCTTACGTTTGAAAAGTACACTCTGCTGTTGGAGACTTTGTTTTCTCCTTCGTTTCTTCGGCTTACTAGCTCAGCTCTCACCGTGTTGTATCTTTCGGATTTATTGTAGAAGTCCACTACGCTCAACCGAAGACAATTCTACAACCGGGACACAGCAGCTACAACCTACTCTGTCCAAATAATTAACGTCTCCGTGGGTTATATAAATAATTTGTAGCAAAGGACTTAAACTTTATTTCCAAGTAACCCTTTTGTTGATATAACGTGTCGTTGCATTTTTGGTAATATACTGTTACTTAACATTCCATTGACTTGAATTTTATTTCTCATATTTTGTAATACTAGTGAACTCTAACATAAGTCCCCCACAAATTAATTAGTCATGTAAAGTCTGAAAGCATATACAATTAGTTCAGCAATAAAAAAATTAAAACAGAAAGTCATGTCTTTTAAATTTGCACTAACCATGAGCATAGATTTTCAATGTATAACGAAAAAAAATATGTAAATACACAGTAACTAAGGAGGGGAAAAGAAATATTTTAAAAAAATATGGATTAAAGATCAATAGTTTCTGAAAAGGACAATGCCTGTTTTATAGGTGAGGTACACATAAGTAAATAATAGTGATAGTAACATCAAAGTTTACAACGAAATACTAACGGTCATGATAATAATGTCTAAACGAAAAAGATAATAATTTTTAATATTTTTTTATTAGTCCTCAAAATGAACGTAGCGAGCCGGTTTACTCATTTGCCGACCACTACGTGTTTGATATGGAGGGATGATAAGACTTGATGCCGGTGGGGTGGAATGTGATGTTTGATTATTTGATTGTTCAGTTGCCGATGTAGTGTCAAAATCGTTGTCTGTGTAGGCTGGTTTGATTCGATCAGTAAAAATAGTCTCCTGTTTTCCATTTTGTTCACCGTAAAGTGTTTTTCTGAACGTTTAATAACTTGAAATGGTCCTTCGTATGGAGGTTGTAATCCTTTTCTGATGGCGTCGACTCGAACAAACACGAATTTGAAAGTTTGTAGATGTTTGTTGATCTGATCTCGTCGGGGAGATTGTCGAGGTACTGTTGGTTGAAGCTGAAGCATTTGTCTAGTTAATCGGTTGGTGAAGTCGGTAATGTTCACGACGCCATCAGAAAAGGATTACAACCTCCATACGAAGGACCATTTCAAGTTATTAAACGTTCAGAAAAACACTTTACGGTGAACAAGAATGGAAAACGAGAGACTGTTTCCATCGATCGCATCAAACCCGCATACACAGACAACGATTTTGAAACTACATCGGCAACTGAACAATCAAATAATCAAACATCACATTCCACCCCACCGGCATCAAGTCTTATCATCCCTCCATATCAAACACGTAGTGGTCGGCAAATGAGTAAACCGGCTCGCTACGTTCATTTTGAGGACTAATAAAAAAATATTAAAAATTATTATCTTTTTCGTTTAGACATTATTATCATGACCGTTAGTATTTCGTTGTAAACTTTGATGTTACTATCACTATTATTTACTTATGTGTACCTCACCTATAAAACAGGCATTGTCCTTTTCAGAAACTATTGATCTTTAATCCATATTTTTTTAAAATATTTCTTTTCCCCTCCTTAGTTACTGTGTATTTACATATTTTTTTTCGTTATACATTGAAAATCTATGCTCATGGTTAGTGCAAATTTAAAAGACATGACTTTCTGTTTTAATTTTTTTATTGCTGAACTAATTGTATATGCTTTCAGACTTTACATGACTAATTAATTTGTGGGGGACTTATGTTAGAGTTCACTAGTATTACAAAATATGAGAAATAAAATTCAAGTCAATGGAATGTTAAGTAACAGTATATTACCAAAAATGCAACGACACGTTATATCAACAAAAGGGTTACTTGGAAATAAAGTTTAAGTCCTTTGCTACAAATTATTTATATAACCCACGGAGACGTTAATTATTTGGACAGAGTAGGTTGTAGCTGCTGTGACCCGGTTGTAGAATTGTCTTCGGTTGAGCGTAGTGGACTTCTACAATAAATCCGAAAGATACAACACGGTGAGAGCTGAGCTAGTAAGCCGAAGAAACCAAGGTGAAGACGAAGTCTCCAGCAGGAGAGTGTATTTCAACAAGTAGCGTTTTAAACAAAAATTATGTACAATATGTCTAATTTCTACAAATAACCAAAAAGTGTACAATCGCATTGTTACGCACTCCACAGGTATGTCGTCTGTTCCAGTACTACCATTAGACTTCATAGTCTTAATCGCTGAATCTATATTTTGTATATTAAAGTCTATTTCGCCTAATTTGTGGTTACTTTTGCAGGTCATTTGGAAATTTTGGGTCGGGTGCACTCTGGCGTCATTGCAAAACCACTCATTGAGGAGTTCACTTATAACCTGAGGATCATTGTATATTATACCCTTATGTTCCAAGCTGCTTACAGTAGTGTCTTTACTGTTTTTTAGACGTTTCTGCAATATCCTACAAAGTTCCTGAGTTTTGGAGTTACCCACAAGCGCTTCACTTCTTCAAGTTGTGACCTTATTTTGTGTTTATCTTCAAGCCGTTTAAGAGTTTCATGTATTTGGTTTAACGCATTAAATTCCTTAAATACATGATACATTGCATTTACCTATTTCATTACACTTTAATGAATCACCTTAGCACCTTTACTTTTCTAAAACAGCTTAATATCTTTTGTAAACGTTGTACTTACCTCAATATTGGTTAGTTATCGTATGCCTACAACTACGGGTTAAAAACGAAATGAAGTCGATTTTCCTACGCAACCTGGAGGACTGCTGTTTAATTCAATAGTGATACGACATGGGTCAGACAAAGAGTGTATTTATACATATATCAAATATTTAACTGTTCAAACATTATTAACTTGTAGACAATCTACTATTTGACATTGTATCATACTTGATCGTGCCTGTAAAAATGGCATGCATTTTCATGTAAATTTATTTTTATATGAAAATATAAATTATTATTATTATAATAAAATTCTAGTACTTCCTACCGTGTTTACTCGTTAATTATCATATCAGCAGTGATATTTATGTATAGATCTTGTGAGTCCTTTTCTGTTTTCAGTGACTTCACGGGGTTCCTTGGTGAAGAAAGTGGTTTCCAGCATCATTGATTTAGTATTCTGTTGTTGTGTGTCTCTATTTTGACCAAACTAGCGTACACGTATATCCTAGTACTTCTTTGCGTTTATAATTGTGTCCTAACGTTGTGATTACTCGACATCCACAAAGTAAATCAAAAGGCACTTGCGAAGGAATACGATCGTGTATTATTGCAGTAATCAAAATTCAGAAATTGGGCGAGTACAAAAGTATCAATTGTTAACACGCAATCTTTAGAGTGATAAACAAATCAAAGTCCAATTACATAGTGAAAGTATACTACGATGATGAGGAATAAAGTCACTACAATAGTCCCTCCGTAGAATGCAGGTTAATGAACTTTACCTGTATTCGGAATGATATTGTAAGTTATAATGACAGAAGAAATACATACGAGTTTCTGGTATGAAAACCGAATAGAGGCTTTTAAATTTTCTGAGGTTTGATAATATGACTGTATATATTCAAAAATATTAACAACTTTGAAGCGAACCAAAATGTTTAGAAAGTTGTGCAACATGTAACAATAAAACCAGAAAATTATTAGCATAATAATGAGGTTGTTAGTGTAAAGAGTTACGGAATAGATTTATATCTTACATTCAGTTAATAGTACAGTAATAAGATAGTATGGAAATGAATTAGAAATAAATTGTCTGTACAAATCTTTGTGGCCAATGTATTCGTCTGCCTGATCTTGTGATTCTTTCTGTTTTGTTAGCCGGAATATCATCAGATTTTGAATCTTGAGAGCAGGACTCATTTTGTGGCTCAACTTTAAGTGATGTTGATTTGGGTAAACATTCAGTCACCTCTATTTCCATGAAAGCTGGTTTTACGTCATCGATACTTACATTTTCGTGTTTTCCTCTGAGTTCGACAGTGATGATTTTGTTTGCTCTGCTTATTACTTTAAATGGTCCGTCATAAGGTGGTTGAAGTGGTTTCCTTACACCGTCGTGTCGTATAAAAACGTGAGTGCAATTGTCTAGTTTTTGGGGCATGTATGCTTGGTTGAGCTGATGTCGCGGCGGATGATATCTTAAAAGGCTCAGTTGTTGTGCGAAAGTAGTTTCGTCAGCTGGAACTTCAGTGGCTGGGTTGAAATATTCTCCAGGCAGTCTTAAAGTAGTTCCATAAACTAATTCTGCTGGACAACATTCGATATCTTGTTTTATTGTCGAACGTATTCCAAGAAGTACAAGAGGTAATTTGTCGCTCCACTTGTCATCATCCTTCACTGCCATCAGTGATGCTTTCAGTTGGCGATGAAATCTCTCCAATAAGCCGTTTGAACTAGGATGATATGCAGTAGTACGTATACGTCTGATTCCCAGCAGTTCTGTGAGTTGTTGGAATAAACGGCTTTCGAATTGGGCATCCCTGTCTGTAGTAATAATGCTGCGCACTCCAAAGTTGGAAATCCAATTTTGTATGATGCTCTTTGCAACAGTTTCAGCAGAAATATCAGGTAAGGGACTAGCTACTGGCCATCTCGTAAATCTGTCAATACACGTTAAGATGTAAGTAAAGCCATTAGATGGTGGTAACAGTCCAACGATGTCAATGTGCATGTGTTGGAACCTACCATCAGGTTCTGGAAACTGGCCATTAGGCGAAACTGTATGTCGTTGTACTTTTGGCAGGCTAAACATGATCTGGTCCACTGTTTAATCTCACGATTCATATTCGGCCATATATATCGGTCACTTATCAGTTTAACTGTTGCTCGGATGCCAGGGTGAGAAATGCCATGTATTTTGGAAAAAACTGATCTTCGCATTTCTAGTGGGACAAAAGGGCGCGGTTTACCTTTGGAAACATCACACGTAATAGTTAGGCCTTCATCGAGCATAACATCTTGCAAACGTAAGGAAGTACTCGTGCTATTTTTAAGTCTTTTCATATCCTCGTCCATAGTTTGCAGTCTAGCCTTATTTTTAAGATCAATTTGGTCTTTTTCTAAGGTATTTATATGGATGCGAGATAACGCATCTGCTACCTAGTTTTTATGTCCTTTGATGAATCTAATATCTGAAGTGAACTGAGAAATGAACTCGAGGTGTCGGAGTTCTCTTGGTGAGTACTTGTCGTGCTTTGCATTCATGGCCCTGGTTAGTGGTTTGTGGTCTGTGTAGATGGTAAACGGTATTCCTTCTACCATATGACGAAAATGTTTAACAGCAAGATAGACTGCTAGTAATTCTCTACTGAATGCACTATATCTGGATTGAGTAGCGTCTAGACATTTGGAGAAAAAGGAGAGAGGTTGCCATTTCCCAGTAGAAAATTGTTGAAGAACTGCACTGACGGTGACGTCTGATGCATCTGTCATAATAGCTATAGGAGCGTTGACGTCACGACGTACTAGTAAAGTTTCTGAGCTTAGAGTTTGTTTCAGCTTTTCGATTGCTGAAGTATTCATGTGCAGCGATTTTACATGACCTTTTAGTAAATCTGTCAGAGGTTGGGCCAGCTGCGCACAGTGAGGAATGAAACGGCGATAAAAATTGACGAGACCAAGAAATTGGCGTAACTTTTTGAAGGAATCGGGTATTCTTTTATGACTTGTAGCTGTTCTGCTATCGGTCGAATGCCTTGATTGTCTACCTGATGTCCCAAAAATTTTATAGTTTTCTTACCGAATTCACATTTACTTGGTTTAATGACAATTCCATATTCGGCTAAACGTTTAAAGAGTGTTTCTAAGTGATGTTGGTGCTCCTCAGGGGATTAACTTGCAGCTAGTATATCATCGATATAAGCGTAAGTGAATGTGAGCCCGTGCAAGACCTGGTCAATGAATCTCTGAAATGCTTGCACCGCGTCAGTTAAGCCGAATGGTAGGCTGACGAACTCGAATAAGCCAAAAGGAGTGGTTACCGCCGTTTTGGGGATGTCCTTGGGTTCGACAGGTATATGGTAGTATGCACGAACGAGGTCAATTTTGGAAAATATCTGAGCACCTGCCATGTTATGGAAAAAATCGTGGATGTGCGAAATTGGGTATCTATCTGCTATCGTCTGCTTATTTAAAGCTCGGTAATCTTCACATGGTCGTATCTTTGTTAAGTTTTTCTTTGGTACCATATGCAGTGGTGATGACCATGGGCTGTTTGACGGTCGTATTATTCTTAGATCCAATAATCTGTCGAACTCTGCTTTTGCTATTTGCATTTTAGCTGGATCTAAACGACGTGGTTACGTTGTGTTTGAGAGAGGCTGTGGAGTAATCGCTCTGTGTCAGTTCAGCAAATTTCTTTAGCAAAATATCGTACGTGGACAATTGATCTGCTGTGGCTGCCATCAAGCGGATACTCTCGACATCTGTGGAGATGCCTGAAATCGATAGTTTACGACTGCTATTTATCAATCTGTGGTGACTAGAGTCGACTAGCAATTCGTAGTGTTGAAGGAAATCCATTCCAATGATAGGAAAGGTTATATCGGCCATTACGAACTCCCACTCAAGTGGTGTACTGCAACCAAAATTAAGTTTTTGTCTTCGAGTCCCAAAAGTTTTTATGGTAGAATTGTTCGCAGCGTTGAGAACTAATGCTGGGTTTGGTCGTAAGCGTTCGCTGGGTGTTGGGGGAGTTACACTAATTTCTGTACCGTTATCTACCAGGAATTGTGCCCCCGTTATTTTGTCTGTCACCCTGAATAGACGGCTGTGGGACGGGTGTTGGCCAGCGACCGCAGTCGTCACCGACCGCCGGCCCTTTCGTTTCTCGACGCCACTGGTTGTTGGAAAGCTAGGTAACGTCTGGGAATCAGAGACGGTTCCATCAGACTGGGGTAAGTCACTTATCATACCAGTATTCAAGAAGGGAGATAAGTCCTCATGTGATAATCATAGAGGAATCAGCCTAACGAACATAGTCTCTAAAATCCTAGGCTCAGTAATCATGAACAGACTAAGCCGAACTCGGGAGGAACAAACGAGGGAAAATCAAGCGGGCTTTAGGCCAGGTAGAGGGTGCATAGATCATATCTTCACTCTCCGACAGATCCTAGAACATAGACACACTTTTAGGCTTCCAACAATTGCCATATTTCTTGACTTGAAGGGGGCCTTCGACTCCGTGGATCGACAGGTTCTATGGCAATGTTTGACTATGAAGGGAGTGCCAAGAAAGTACATTGCACTAATCAAGGCACTCTACTCAAACTCACGTAGCTGTGTAAGGGCTTATGGGGAATTGTCATCTGAATTGATAACAACCAGTGGCGTCCGTCAAGGATGTCCACTTTCCCCTTTTCTGTTTAACTTCATCATAGATATGCTAATGGAAGTATCCTTAACTGAACTTAACGACTTAGGAATCGACCTGTTACCAGGGAATAGTCTTATAGACTTAGAATACGCAGACGACATAGTGCTGTTAGGAGAGGACGCTGACAAAATGCAGAGTCTTCTGAACACCTTGAGCAGCAATCTTCGTATGTTTGGCATGCGATTCGCCCCTGTGAAATGTAAGATGCTGCTACAGGACTGGACTACGTCAACTCCAAGCTTAGTGATAGGGAGTGAAGTGGTAGAACATGTTGACCACTTCACCTATTTAGGAAGTTGTATCAGCACCAACGGATTGATTGGTGACAAAATCTCAACACGGATCCAAAAAGCTCGAGCTGCTTTCGCTAACTTACACCATCTCTGGCGTAGGCGTGACATTCGGCTATCAACCAAGGGACGTGTGTACTGCTCAGCAGTTCGCTCCGTCCTTCTCTATGGCTCTGAAACATGGCCAATACGAGTTGAAGACATGAAAAGGTTGTCTGTTTTTGATCATGGATATCTACGATCTCTTTCTCGCGTTATTTGGTATAATAAGGTTAGTAATGTTGACGTTAGGCGTAGAGTTTTGGGCAAAGAGGGAAAATCAATCAACGAGGCTATAAAGTTACATAGATTGAGATGGCTAGGTCACGTGCTGCGCATGCCTAACCATCGCCATTACTCATTCTGTTTCACTGTTATACTTGTCAAAACTCTATTGATTCTCTTCACTCATTTTCTTGTCTACCTTTGTGTGCTATTTGGAACGTGGCAACTGGAACTGCTGCACTTCGGTGCCAAGTTCTATGTTGAATCCAGACAGGAAAGCACATGGCTGTGTGCACCGTTTAGCGTGTACATCAAGTTTGCGATGATGCCAGTATATAGTCTGTTGTAAGCTATATTTACGCATATTGCTTGAGGGGCTACACTGTCTTCTGTACATTGTAATAGGTTGTCTACTAACCCTCATTTCCATTAATTGCTCGGTCAGGATGTCTATTTTATGTTCTAAGGCTTCTATGCGTTCGTTTGATGATTTGTAGACTACAGATGTTACTTGTGGCGACATCCGTTCATACATTCTGTCAGCGATTTCTGCCAATTTGTCAATATCTATGCCTTCATCTCCACATGCTAATACTTGCTGAATGTTGTGGGGTAATCGCCTTAGCCGCAATTGATAGAAAAACCTGGCGTCTATCTTCCGATCTCCTAAAATGTTACACATATGGCTTTTGAGTTGAGAAGGTGTTCTATCGGCCAGGCTAACATTGCTGAGTAACTGATCGATAGCTTTCTGATCTGATAATGAAGCAACCTTAATAACCTTCTGCTTTAAAACATCGTAGGGAGTTTCTGGATCTAGATTTATGAGCGTCTCCCGTACTTGCTCTGCTATATCATCCGGTAAGACGGAGCTTGCAAGGCCAAATTTTGTAGTCTGAGAAGTAACGTGGTTTTTTTTTATTTATGATTACAGCTTGATGCCACACCGTATTTTAAGTAGAAGTATGGAATTTTCAGCATGGATATCGATAGCCCAAATTTCGCATGCCGACCATAGATATCGGGTGTGCGTCGGCAGGGGATCGAACCCTGAACCATGTGCATGGTCGGCGAGAGTCCTAACCACTGTGTCACCGACGCTAGGAAGTAGTGCTCCAGGCGAGTGAACCACAAATATGGGTCGTTAGGTTTAAAAGGTGGTATGGATATGGTAACTGCAGCCACAGACCTTGTACCTGAAGTGTCGTTATCAGTATTAAATGACATTACAAAAGTGCAGAAAATAATATATACAGGTGATAGCAAAATTACAAAAAAGTGAGCACAAACAGAACAGAATATGGGTAAGTTCAAAAATGTCCAAAAATGGTCTGCTTACCGGAGGTACTTTTAGCAAAATTATCAGTAAATATATATATCCAAATGTTATGCAGTCATGAAAGTTAATACGATAGCAATGATGATTAAATCCACTGTGTATATACGTCGAAATGATGTAGTCGATCGATCAGCTATGTCGGGCTCACCAATTGTTGTGTTGCTCTATTTTGACCGAACTAGCGTACACGTATATCTTAGTACTTCTTCGCGTTTATAATTGTGTCCTAACGTTGTGATTACTTGACATTCACAACGTTATTCAAAAGGCACTTGCGAAGGAATATGGTCGTGTATTATTGCAGCAATCAAAATTCAAAAATTGAGCGAGTACAAAAGTATCAATTGTTAAGACGCAATCTTTAGAGTGATAAACAAATCAAAGTCCAATTACATAGTGAAAGTGTACTACGATGATGAGGAATAAAGTGGGTCACTACACTATGTTAACTCATTTATAAATGTATCATGTGTTCCGTTTACTACTTACATGGATATTCTACTTGTTAATACTACATACCAGCTTTTGGGGATTTAGTGAGCTACAGAGTTTGGGAGATTAGGGTCATGTGTTACACTGAGTGGTGCATTTAGAAGAGACGTTCATCTTTAAGTTATATTACAGTTTACAATTTATTTAGGATAGTAGGCTATATGCCTGTGTTAATCCTTTCGATTTGTTGCACACAGAAGGTCCAATCTCGCCTTGAATGAATCAGCGGATGGCGCTGATACGACGTGTTCCGGTAGGGAGTTCCAGTGGTTCACAATTCGATGCGAAAAACGGATCTCTAGACGCAGACGATTCGACCGTGCTTTTTGAACCTTGAGGTGATGTCCTCGCAATTGGTTGGTGCTAGAAGGAAGAAATAAATTTGCTCCAAAATCATTTCTTAGGATACGGTATGCTAGTATTAGGTCACCCCTAAGTCGTCTGTATGACAGTGGAAATAAACCCAGTCGACTTAACCTCTCTTCATATGAGAGGGTTGAGAAACCTTTTATTAGCTTAGTTCCTACTCTTTGCACCCTTTCTAATAAGTCTATTTCGTATTTGAAACACGGGCTCGCTGCCTGGATCCCATATTCCAAATGAGGTCTGATATAGGTCGGATATAATATACGAAATATTTCAGCGTCAAAATTCGCAAAAGCCTTGCGTATGGCCCATAATATTCGAAAACCCTTAGTGGCTGCAGCTCTTTAGAAAGTCTTGAATCCATTCAGCAACCACTTTATTGATTCCCATACTACCTAACTTTACTAGAAGACCTGAATGAGAAACCCTGTCAAACGCCTTGCTAAGGTCGATGAATATGGCATACACCGGTATATTAGCATCAGCTGAGCTTGCCCAACTTTCTCTGGCCAAAAGAAGGTTGGTCAAGCAAGAATGACCTCCTCTAAAACCATGCTGTTCCACAGCGAAAAGTTTGTTCCCTTCAATGAACTGAATGATAGCATCACGAATTATTCTTTCTAGTAGTTTAACAACAATACTGGTCAGACGAACAGGACGATAGTTCTGAACTAAGTTTCTAGATCCGGTTTTGAAGACCGGACTAATGATGGCATCTTTCCAGTCTCTTGGACATTTAGACTGGTCCAGAGACATATTGAAGATTACCGATAATGGCTCGGCTATGTTTTCAGCCAATGCTGTTAATATACGTGGGTGGAGTTCATCAGGGCCACTGGACTTACCAGGATTGAGGCTTAGAAACCACTTTAGGGCAGTATCCTTTCCAATGTATAAGGGTGCCATTTTCAAGTTACCTTCTGGAAAAGATACAAAGCTGGTATCAATATTGTCAGAGAATACTTGACTAAAGTGCTTGGACAAAGCCTCAGCCTTAGTCAAGTTATCCTCAGCCATGTTTGTCTGGTCATCTTCAAGCATAAGAGGTGGGATAGCATTACTCTTACGTGTTCTTCTCTTGATATATGAGAAGAGTCTTTTTGGGCAGCCTGGTGAACTTTTAACTAACTGGGTTTCGTAATATGTAGTACATGTTTGTTGTCTTGATACATTTGTTAGCGGTAATTATTATCAGTACATGTTAATAATAATAATATATTTCCATTCTGTACATGAGGGACGCCATTTTACAGGCATCATCAATATGATAAATTGCATATGCTCTTAGTAATCATATTTAATAATAAAAATTTAGTAAAATACATATTTTTTCCTACCTGTTTAGGACACATCAATTGTACAGGCATGGATAAGCATTATTTAAATTACGTAAATTTGGTTTATGGTTAGACTACATGGTTGCTGTCTTTTTTGTCTTTGGTTTCTGGGAACAATGTGATAACTAGTCATTCAATGGATCACATCAAGAAATATAGAAATATTGTCTTCGCATTAACAAAAATCCCAAGTATGTTTTGGAAGGATTACAAGTACTTGGGAAAGAAAACTCTAAGTCATTCCCCCATATAACTTTGGTGTGTAGGGCATCGAGTCTTATTCTTGATTTATATCCAAGTTTGGTAATAATTTAAAATAAGTGATACACTTGTATAGTTTTGTCAACATTGTCGTCGTAACATCACAAGTGAATTGTACTCAATGTAGACTAATAATAATGATAGGTTATATTTTCTTATAAATGGGTGTTTTCGAGAAATGCAAGCTGTTTTTGCAGACAAGATCAGTTATGTTATAAATTACAGCCATGAAGTATTATGAATTGATACTTTTTCATTAGTATAAAGGTATATTCAACAACTGTAATCTAGGTTGCGTCGTGGGGGGGGGGAGGTAATGCGTAATTCATGAGGCAGCTGTAAGATATGGGACCAATAATGGGGACTGTTTCTTTCTTTCTTTCTTGATGTTTCTATCAATAAACCTTCTAGGATATCGATTACATAATAGATTTGTGCGAAATTATTCTAGTTCTTTACTGACCTCATCTATAGAGTAGATTTTTCAAATTCCTGAGCATGAAGTGAGGATAAGATTTCTCTCTCACTGTTGAAGTTAGTGTACTTACCTGTAGGTGTTGGTTTTCAGTAATTCGACCTTATCAACGTGCTGTCGTCCCCTCTATTTAGCGTAACCTCTAAGCGGTTAAATGGGGAATTCGACCCTCCTTCTATCGTGAAAACCATAGGTGGGTGACGACCATTAAGTTTTCCAAGAAGTTCAGCAGTTGAACAGTTATCATCACAAATAATAAAGATGTCATCCACTCCCTTAATATATCATTTCAATTGCCTTTATTCTTATCCTATGCTGGAGGATTTCATCATTAGCTGACATCAGTTAGAGAACCATTGTAAAACTTAGGTGTACTAGACAGCCGTTTCATCCTAGTTTGGGACTCTTCAGTAGTACCCACTCCCCGCCAGGGTTTGAACTCAGGACCTTCTGTTTACAAGGCGTGTATATTGACTGAGCAGGTTTAGTGCCACTTAGTACCTTTTTCCTTGATATAAACACGACTTTACAGTCAGCTTGAAAATGAAGTCGTTGAAAAGAAACAGTATTTCTTCGCTAAACATTCATATGAACTGTGATCAAGATTTGACCGTATAGTTGCAAAATAATTGAGCGCCAAGTGAGAAGTCGACATTTGTAAAAAATTAATTTGTAAAATCTCAGCGAAGTTGAAATGATTAATTCCAACGTTTAATATGTTTGTGAGTTGAAGTTTTCGTAGCAATTTGGTTAAGTTTTGGGGGTGGAGTTGCTAGCACCACGCCCCAACCCTCCCTCTTTATCCGGGCTTGGGACCGGCTAGAATACTAGTGACCTAGTAATCTAGGCGAGGAACCCGAAAGGGAAGCGGCGAGTGGGACGTCCAAGGGTGACATGGAGGAGATCGTGTGAAGAAGAGTTGAAACATTATGGAATAACATGGATGCAGGTGAGAAGTACAGCAGAAGACAGAAGCAAGTGGAGGCGTGCAGTTGAAGCCCTATATTCCACTAGGAACCCAAGGGAACAATAATAATATAATAATAATTCCAACTTTTCGTTCGGCAATCTGGTCCGAACGTTGGAATTAATCATTTCAATTTCGTTAAGATTTTACAAATATAAGTTTTTATAAATATTCACTTTTAACAGTTTGAGAAAATTTGGGCATTGGGTATATTATATTCATTGTAATAAAGGTTTTTGTATTTCCCAATGAATGAAAAACAAAACAATATTGTTTTTACTGACGTTTCGTTATTTAATGCTTCTAATAGCTTTTTCAAAGTATTATTATTAAACCGGAATTTACAAAATCTCAGCATGTATATAACAAAGAGTTAAGAGGTGAGAAAATAGACTTAGGTCAAGTTAAAAGGACATATTGAAAGTTAAAAATACCAATGAAGATCACTAAACCAAATAACAAAGGTAATAGTATGTCTGTTATGATATCAAAACAAAGTTTACTAACTTGATCATCGTTCGTTAGTCTGGGGGCATTTCTCGTTGTCAAGTTGGCCAGTTGGTAAAGATAACAAAACCAAGTGTAGATTGTTGGATTTGATCAGTGTGTAAAATTATAAAAGTAGTGTTTGTTTGTTTACATAGTGAACTTGCATATCACATTCCTGTTGATTTTGTCACTTCATGGGGGAGGGGAGGGAGGCGTTGTAACCAGGTCAAATTCTGTTTTAGTCCATCATTCCTATTCATAAAATTTGGATTCCACTTGATATGAAGTGCTTCTGATTATGTGAGACGTTCTTTGGAATTTCTGAAGTTTTTCTGTATTATTTTAATATTGTCAAAATCGATTTTGTAACCTGATTCTATAGCGTGTAAACGACCTATGGCTGATGATTTTTCAAGCTTTTCTAGTTCAGCTGGATTTCTCGGTGGTCGAACAGATGTTGTATGGTGTTCATTTCTTCTTATTAACTTGATTTCTCTCTGGTGATGTTTGTCCGATGTATATCGCATCACATTCCAAGCATTTTATTTTATAGACACAGTCGGATAGAGAATCTTTATGGATTTTGTCTTTTATATGGACAAGGTTGCTTTGAAGTGTGTCTGATGTTTTGAAGAAAATTCTAATGTCATGCTTATTGAGTACTCTTCTGATATCGTCTGACGTCTCTGCTCTATATGGATTGACGACTGTTGAGGTCCATGCTTTCGGAATGCGTTTTCGGCCATACTTAATGTCTTTGTTGATTTTGTTGATGAATACTTACTAGTTAGCTATAGGGCTATACAATAAGTAGTATTTGTGTGATGATAAACTGTAATGGTGATTCTTCATACAACATTGTTTAGAAGGAAAGTTGACAGGTAGTCAGTTGATCAAGGTTAATGTCATAATATAATATAGTATGATAAAGCTTTAAGTCGTTAAGAGGGAATAGTCATAGGTCAAGCTGAAAGGCTTAAAATGGAGATACAAATACCAATGGAGAAGGGAGATAATAGAACATCTGTCCTGAGGTATCAAAACGAAGTTTACCTTCAAGGCAGCTATAGTGAGATGACGAATTGATTTTGAACACATAAATGTACTTGGTGAATTAAACTTCCTAATCAATAAGGCTTATAAAAACCATCATGTGACATTACACTCCAGACCATTGATCGAGTGGAAGCCGACCGAATGGGAAGCGGCGAGTTGGTCGTCCAAGGGTGATTTCGAGGAGGTCATATGAAGAGGAGATGAAAGCATGTGGGCAGACGTGGAGCCAAGTGAAAACGTTGGCAGAGAACCGAACACAATGGAGATGTGCGCCTGAAGCCCTATGTTCCGTTAGGAAATAAAGGAAACAATACTAATAATATTTATAAAACCAAAGAATTCAGCCAAGAAAATCCTCATTTCGACGATTTCATTTTCATAGCTGTGCAGTCATATATAATACATATTAGTTATGGGGTGTTAAAATAAATAGTATTTGTGTGACACACGTGTTAGGCTTCTCGCCAATATTGCCTTATCCCTCTGGGGGTATCTTTGCTTTGCATTTTATTACAATTATTATTCGTTATAATTTATATCCTTCATTCAAACATCCTCTCAATACTATCGAGTTTTCCATTTATACTATCCGGACTTATTATTAGTAATATTATCTTTTTTCTTAATATATGCCTCCATTTATTTCGCTTCACACATTGGTTATTTCATGATGAACGTCTCACTGCAACCTTATTAATCTCCTTTAATAAATTAAATATTCCCATAACTTATTCAGAACAAAATATTTAGAGCGAACAATTATTTTCAATAAATCCGTCTTCTCCAGGCTCTACAATTATAAATCCATTAATTTAAGCATACAATAGCCAGTCATTAAAGGCAAATTAGAATCATATCAGAAATTGTATTGTGGAACAAGTATAAGATGGGATGGAACAATAGTCAGTTAGTTTTTAATATGCAGTAACTGAAGCGGTTACAATTAATGCCAGGTTGAAAATAACAACAATAAGAATGATTGTCAAATAATAACGATGATATGGTGTAAAATTACAAGCACTATTGGTGAATGATTGTAAAATAATAATAATGAAGTGGAATGAATAGGATTTTGTAAATACGATAACTAGTTAAAAATGCACTACTTAAACCTAAGGTAATAAAATCATAAGAAAGGTCATGAAATCATAAAAGTCGAAAATGAACGATTGTCAATGAAACAGAGGAATAGAAGAAGAAGAAAAGAAAAGAAAATTGTAGTAGGAATTTATAGTGTTAATGTTTATGGAGGATTTGTTGCCTTTATTGTAGGCCAAGGTAAACATAGAGGTTGAGCATACTTTTTCTGTATACAAAGAGTTGGTCTCCTGGCATTCATTGCAACCGTTTCAGCTACTGCATATTAAAAAACTAACTGACTATTGTTCCATCCCATCTTATACTTGTTCCACAATACAATTTCTGATATGATTGTAACTCGCCTTTACTGGCTGGTTATTGTATACTTAAATTAATGGATTTATAATTGTAGAGCCTGAAGAAGAATTTATTGAAACCACAATTGTTCGCTCTAAATATTTTGTTAATCTTATAATTTTATAACTTCGATCTGACTTGTCAATTTTTCTTACCCCACATTCTTCGAATCTATTATGATTAATAACCATGATTGTCCCTCACTTCACAATATTTTGCAATTGAATTCAGCGTTTGTCACACAAATACTATATCAGTTTTCATGTGTGTGTGTGACTTAAAGTTTGTGAGTGAGTGGAAATACTAAAGTGCGATAACAATATTCGTGTATAGGATTATGGGTCACAATTGATTAGATAGATGATTGAATAACTAAATAAATAAATAACAAAGGTCAACCTAAAGTTCAATAGACGACATGTGTGAAATAGATGATCGGAAAAAAATAAAGTACATTCAGAAATGTGAATATGTGAATACAATATGATGGAAACATAAGATAAACGAAATGTTGTTAAAGTAGTAGACTAGATAAAATCTTAGAATATGATAACATAAAAGAATATAAAAGGGAACATGGAATAAAGAAGGATAACAAAGTTGTAAAATCAAGACCATGGTAACGAAAGAGATCGTACAAATTGTTTTTGTACACAAAGTTCTGGTTTTATTTGTTATGTATTGCCAAAGCCTCTGCTATACTGAGCAAATGCGCTCGTGTCCCTTTCGGAAATCTTTGTTGAACTTTGTAGACTATTGTCAAGGAACTTAGCCCTAAGTTCCAATTGTAACGAAGACGCTTTGAACTGATAACGACTATGTACTCGTCTCGACTTCAACTCCAAAACACCAGTATTCTTGGAACAAATTTATATTGTTTGGCGATTAAAGTGAAGACAATTACAAGTCTATAAACAAATGTTTTGTACAAAATTAGAAGGTACGTTTATTCGTATTCTCTTCTCGTCTTCAAACTTGCACACAATCGAACCATTTGCGCCTTCGAGTTGCCTGCCAGTGGTGAACAAGGACAATGAACCAACGTTCAATGTTCTTATGCCTTGACAACTATATTAAACGATGTGTCAGATGCCGCGTGGTCAATATCTACAATATGTTGCCATATATATGAATGAATATCTCCACGCTCTCCTTCACTCAGTCAAACTGAGCGCGGCGGGATGTGTTTCTCGACGAACGTCTTATGTACCTATCTCGCAAGAGCAGGTGAACATATAAATACACATGGAATTAGACCATCGAGGTGACATTTCCTTGACATTAATTTGCATTAGTGGACGGCTAGAGTAGATTATTCTTAAAGTAAGTTAATAAGAAGACATTGCGAAATGGTCGCGCTACATCGTGAATTGGCAGAAGTTAGAATTTATGGGCTGGCCATTGGATCAGGTCCCAGTGGCTCAATGGTTGACGAGCTCCCCTTGTAAACAAAAGGTCCCGGGTTGGAACCATTGTGGGTGGGTGCGTACTGCTGAAGAGTCCCAAATTAGGGTGGAGGAAACAGCTGCCCAGTACTCACTGGCAGGTTTTCCAGTGGTTCTCTAAGTGATGTCAGCTCATGATGAAATCCTCCATCCAATTATCATTGAGTCATATAAAAGAAAAGGAGTTCAGTGAAGAGTTACTCTTTTTGACATTATCATTCTCAAGCTGTAGAATCGCATATATCTATAGTAAATCCCCTTAGCAACAAAATGAATATTTCCAAAGATTTGTCACTAGAATTGTAAATTTTGGTCAAAAAATTATGAAATGTAGAAAGCGTTAATGGGGTAGAAATTATTAGAATTGTAATTTTTAGATAGCCAATTTCGTTAATGGGAGATAAAATAACCAAGTTGAGTTACGTAATCTAATTGATACGGTTGATTACAGCTCAGCTAAAAGTAAAAGTAAACAGAAATCGAGTTAAAAACAGTGGTAATAAGGGGTGGGAGAAGAAATTATTATAAAATTAAGAAACAAACAAGCAAGAAAAAGACGAAATAAAAATGACGTATTTGGGGTGTTAAGATAGGCCAGGTTCACTGTAGATTTAATGACTGAACAAGCTTCTTCTGTATGCAGAGTTAAGGATTCAACATGTTGATAGGATCCCACACACTTTGTTATTGTTCAATTATCTTAACGACTGTTAATCTCGTATAAGATGTATATCATCATTCCCACGCATTTTGTTATTGACTATTACGACCAATTATTTCAAATACTGTTAGCTGTCTCTATTGGTTGTAAAATTGTATAAATACCATTTCCTAAATAAGTTATTTGTCGTCGTAGTTGTAGTTGTTGTACTACAATACACAGTCACAGACCAGACTTTGTCTTTTGATATTTGTGTGGTTCGCTGAATCGGAAGGTACCAGAAGCAGATAGGCATATTAGTCAGGCGCAGACAGAACAAGGCGACAACGTACCTTATTTTAATTCCAATACAGTTATAACAAATTGGCGACGAGGTTTACTTTAATATCCTCGCAGTTATAACACATGTGAATTGCCGTTGCGTCTGTGGTTTCAAGAAGTGTGATTAGTACCCTTTTAGCGAGATTCCCACGTATTCTGTAGATGACTTTGAAGTTAATTTGTGCGTTTGCTTTGTGTCCTGATTCGATCAGGTGTTCCAGAATAGAGTTTCGAGGAGCGGGGACCTATTTCCTCCTTTATAAAACCATGAGGGTAAGTATTTGATGATACGTTTGGATGGCGAGCGTTGGATACGGCCGAGATACCTAGCTCCACACGAGCAGGCAGATTGGTAGATGCTTACTGATGAGGCCAACAATGGTAGTTTATCCTTCACATTCATGCTAATCATTGGTTTCGTAGGGGAGGTTAGTCAGAGTTCAGTCGCGAAGATGGTTTTCTTTAGTGAGCGGGACAGGCGGTTTCTCAGTATTTATGCGGATGAGTCTCGGTGGAATTGTAGATTCAGGTGCAGAAGTTTTCTGGAAGTAGGAAGTGTGGGCGGTTTCGGTCTCATAAATATTATGATGAAATGTTCTGGGTCGATAACTCACCTTGTTGATTTTCTAACTCAGAAGTCAACTGGATTACATTTGCTACTGATTTCATATGTGTGAAGAACTTAAGTTTATACTCAGACTTTAACACAGTGGTAGCATCGTCAATATATCTCCAGCAAAACCCAATAGCAGGATTAAAATTTCCAAGAGTTTTTTGTTTTCATCTATCTATAAATATTGGTTAAAGGATTTCATAATGAGCGACATCGGTTAGAGAACCATCGTGGAACCTCGGAGTACTGGACAACTGTTTCATCCTGGTTTGGAACTCTTCATCAGTACGTACCAAGCGGGATTTGAACCTAGGATCTTCTGGTTACAAGGTGAGCTCGTCAACTATTAAGCCATTGGGACCCGAAGAGTCCCAAACTGGGACGAAACAACTGTCCAGTACTCCCAGCTGGTTTTACAATGGTTATCTAACTGATGTCAGCTAATGATGAAATGCTGAGCTGTGCTCAATATTTTACTGAATGATTCCACAAGTAATTGGGCTTCCAGTGAAAAGCAGACATACGTAAATATTAAATTTGTATAAATCCCAGTGACACTGAAATAAATAATTCCAACTTTTCTTTCGTCAAACTGGTCCGAACTTCTCCAAAGAAATAAATTAAAATAACAAAGGATGACACAGCTGCCCGTTACTCCTTGGTTTTCAACGGTTCTCAAAATGATATCAATCCGTAGTGTGACGTGAAAGGTAAATATGTAAAAGGATATCGTTTGCCTTTAAAAATTTTGTCCAATCATATGAGTCATGAAGAGATATGAAAATACAATGATAAACAAAACTGCATGAACTGTGATCAAAATTTGACCATTGAATTACAAATATTAGTCTTTAAAACAATTAGTTCCCTTTATGAATTTAGACAAATCAATAAGGAGAAGTAATTTGTCTAAATCGTGTAATGTGTGTAACACATTTCGAACAATCTGATCACATACGGACTTGCCATAGGAATGTATATATATGAAATTAGTAAAGACTTAAGAGGTGGGAAAATAGACTACTTAGGTCAAGTGAAAAGGACATGTTGAAGATCAAAACAACTATGAAGATCACTAAAGAAATAACAGAGGTAATAGTATATCTGCTGTGGTATCAAAACAAAGTTTACCAAAGAAGGTTTAGTGTGATGACGAATTGTTTTTGAACGCATAAAGGTGGCTTAAACTCCCTAACTTCCAGCTAGGGCTTCCACAAACTTTAGGATACGTCCCAAACACGTTTTATGGAAAAGTTTACAGGATATTTTAATGTCTTGTCTCTATGACATATTTCGCAATAGAGGAGCTGGATCGTTTGTTCTCACCATTAATCGGTTCTGGCGATAATATTTGCTTCTGAAGCCATTTAGGAATATTCTCTGAAGTCACCCCTTACTTTCAGAGACCCATGAGTCCTCCCTATCTACGTGTGTCCACACGTACATTCAAATAGGTAAATACAGTGGGATGTGACATCATTTTTCGCATGTTCAAAGGGCTTAGATGGATGGATATATCATCTTTACATTCTCAATTATTATGATATTATCTGCATAAAAAGTCTTTTTAACAGAAGTGTTCAATCTTTGTCTAGTTGTCGAGCTGCTATGAACCCCCATATAGGGTAGTTTGATGTACCCGTCTTTCTTAGAGGCGAGTTGGAGAGTGGATCTTGGTATTCTGACCACTTCATATATCCAATTGAACTTGTTTGGATAATTATTATCAACCAGAGTTTGTGACAACTTTCTTCCTCATCAAGCGCATCTTCGGTGCATATATGTTGAATTCTACTGAAGGGGCACCTTAATAAGGCTCTTTTGTACCGAACAGGGCAGAAAATGCTCTAATTAAGATACTGTCCTGTCCAGGCATTGGCGCAAGGAGTTGACGTGTCAAGAAAAGCTAAATACTTCAGTCCAATCTGTCAACGGGAGATTCCAAAATGATTTAACCTGTCCCACTAGGGGTTGCTCTGGTAACAAAAGTGGCCTAGTGGATAAGGCTTTGGTGTTTGAAATGATGGGCAGTGGGTTAGAGTCTTAGTGGGGATACTACCACTGACTGGGGAATGCAGGTAAATCCAGACGACGAGTCCCAAACAGGACGAAAAGGGGCACGCTGGATTCTACTTGTAGTCGCCTTCCACTCAATCACCCCAAGTTAGGGATATTGTTTCTGATTTTCATACTACTGGCAGTTTGTGAGTAGTTGAAGACGTTATACACAAATATTAACACATAAAAATGTTTCTGCTCATGTTTAGTGAAGAGGACACATCATGTATTTTCGGATCAGTAGTCACATCAAACTGAAGCCAACATAAGATGAAATCAATTTCATTTTTAATTCCATAGAAGATATGTAATGGCTACTTCAGGGGAAAAATAGACAAAGAGGTGGTTAATTAATCATGGTGTCTTCAACAATGCAGATCACGTTCGCCTGTGAGAACACGAACACTACTTTATGCATCATGAATGTAAGATCAATTCAATTCCCATCCTTGAATCAAGTCAACCTGTCCCGGATCAGCCTAGCGTTGTTTCAACCCAATTATCCATGCCTAACGTGTCTATCCTCCCTTGTTTAATGAAGTGTGTGTGTTTTTTACATCGATCCGTTTAGTCAGGCCGTTGGACTCATGACCCAATCAGAGCATTTTGTGAACTGTTATTTTTGCTGACCCATGTCTTACTTTGTACTATTCTGTCGAGTTTAGCTTATTTATTGGTCTTCATCTGTATCAGCCTACCTGGTTAAGTTGCCAATTGAATTCTATCTTTTGTGCCTATGCTTTGTCTACCTCTCACTTGGGTTCATTCTTCTACTGACTGCCTGCCTGAACGGTCGTGTCTGATCCGGCTGTTTCGTAATTTTGGCTTTAACGTTATTCCGCTCTGATAGCGGTTCCTTGCTTTCTGTTAAGCATTGTGTATTGTACTCTTGAAACCGTTAAGCTTTGTTGTATATATATTTATTGATTTGTTAATTAATAGTACCGTAGAAACAGTGACCGGCTTCTTGTTTGTTCTGGACTGGGATAGCCTTTATCTACGCGTGACTTAATTTCAAGCGATATTGCGCTTACAATGAAGCTGGCGTCCAATAGAACTCAGTAGTCAGGCTAAATCATTAGATTTTTGGTGCTTCATACATAAAAGGTCATTGCATTTTGTAACGATGGCCTGCTTAAATCACTTGGCTACTAGAATTTCAATTCATCAAAATGCTTAAAATCTTCTGCATTTTGCAGTGTGTTTTAATCGTGCAGTTATATCAAGTGACCACTACTTGAACTCGCGCGAGTATTAAATTAGCTTTCAACTAAACGCTGTGTAATTATTGAAAGAAATGAAGAAAAAGCTTGCAGAATTGGTTTGTAGAGATTTGATTGACTGGTTAGAGGATTTCACCATGAGCTGACATCGGTTAGAGAACAATTGGAAAACCATCTGGGAGTACTGGACAGCTGTTTCGTCCTAGTTTGGGGGTCTTTAGCAGTACGCACCCGCCGCCAGGGTTAAAACCCAGGATCTGGCTGCAAGACTAGCTAGCTCGCACACCATTAATCCACTGGGACCCGATCCAATGGCCAGTCCATGAATTCTAACTTCTGCCAATTCATGAAATAGCGTGACCACTAGCCAATGTCATCCGTGGAGAGTATTTGTCCTCACACCCGACCTGCTGGACTCTACTGGTCACGACTTCCCACTAAAATTGAGGTAACCACCTACCTGAATAGTTCCAGTTGCTAGTGAGCATCTTGTATGCGACAACGTTACGTCACATGGTATAGTTCAGATGTTTACTTTACATGTAAATCCTGGTATGAAGAGGAAATATTTGGAACTAAATTCTCCGAAAATTCCTGTATTATATGTTTACATATTGTCTGAAATAAAAATTTATTGTTATTAATATGATACTAAGAACGACATGAAATCTGTGGGAAATGATGTTTGGACATCTAACAATTTAATAACTTTTTTAGTCCTATTGCGGATGAACCTTATTCATCAATGTGAAAGGGAATATTTATAAAGCTACCGCATGCTAACTTCATTGCAATGTTAATATTACCATTAATAGGTAACTGAAGACTGGTAACACCATTTTGGATATAATAAGCAGCGAGCTTGAAGTATCATAGACATAGTCAAGGTCTCTCAAGGCTGACCTTGAAGGACCAATCAGATTAATCGGGCGCTTCGGAATGTCATTCCAAACAGAAATCATGCCTGCGTTTGTAGATTTAATTAGTAAATTGCGCGAAGATTAAGCATTTAACTACTATGTTGAGAATGGATTAATTGGAATGACTGAGAGTTGTGTCTGTGGAGATACTTTGATACTAAAGCAACAAAACCTTGTTGGAAATAAATACTGCTGTAGATGTAACGCATGTCATAAGGGAAAATCTGTTCGTGAGAGTAGGTGCAGTATTTTACTTATTCCTTAAGTACTTTTTTCTCCAAGTCTAAGCTGTCTTTGACGGATATTCTACGCCTTATATACTGTTGGATTTTTCAAAGATATGTAAGGTCGGCAGCAAATGAGACAGAAAATAGCCTGGTCTCTATACTGCAGTGGTATAAGCATTGTAGAGAAATAGCGTCATGACGGTTGGAGGGGATTACTGGTTGTCTTGGAGGAGTAGGAGTAGTTATTCACTTTGATAAAACTGCCCTCATTACGAAAAAGTATAATAGGAGAAGGTAGAAGAGCTAGTCATGTTCGACTGCTTGGAATATACGACACTTCACTTCGTAAAGGTTTTGTGGAAACAATACCCAATGGAAGTGCCGGAACATTAATTCCAATCATTCAACGCTTGGTATTGACAAGAGCAACCATACATACTGAGGAATGTTATCTTTGGGTTATATTCACTGTCATGTCAAATATTCTCTCGATCTGTTGAATCCAGCTACGGGCAGGCATATTAATTCTTTCAAATGATTTTGGGGAGGAGGTGAAGAAAAGAATCAGGATTGTTAATGGATGGAAAAATATCATGGTATTTAGCCACATCGATGAATACATGTGTCGAGTATGGGGGATAGTTTCTTTGTCGATTATCCTTGGAGAAACTGGAATACATTTCTACAACACATTAGAGACCATTATTCAGTTTCACATCATATTTGTAAGGTAATCAATACATTTCTTTAACGATTATGTCAGTTTTTTCGAATCTGAATTCTGATTGGTTGTTTAAGACCACTGAGATGTTGGCTATGATAGTCTAACTTTCTCTAATAAGCTCAATAATTCCATTGTCAATAATAAAAAAGAGTTGAACTTGTCTGAATTTGTAGCCAAAGTTCTTATTATGTGTGATTGAACTTTGTAAAATGTTAAAAACGATATTGACTGCATCTTACTAGACAAATCTGAAAAATGTGAACTTCAACAGGTGGACTGGACTTTATTTGTTCAGTCCTACTGCATTTATAACACTCAGCATTTCTAAAACGAAAAATATTTCGTAAACGAGACTTCCCATATTAAAACACACGATGTGATATTATTGCTATTTATCTAGAATTGATTATCGTTGGATTGTAACGACAGAAGACAAGGGTCAGGGAACAGATCATTTATTGAGAAAATCAACAGATATTTGTAGATTTTTATGTACATTATTATTCGTAATTGTTAACAGAGAGACAGCGTCTTCTGATTGGTTGTTTTCCTACTGAAGGTTATTCGGTCATCTCTTTGTTGCCGTTTCTTCGATAGTCCGTTGATATATATCTGCTAATCGTATCCGCCCACGCAAAGTCTGATGTGATTGGCTGTTGAGTTAGCCTTTGTTTTTGTTTTTTTCTCATAACCAAGATTTGGGACGTAAACACTGACGTCAATTGCTGTCTACCAATTTTGTCTAGCAGACAGCTCTCACCACAGGATAACGTCTGGGATTTCACCTTATGAACATTACACGGTATAACAACAGACGGGGGGAGCGGGAACAGGATAGAAAGGAATATGAACCAGTTCCTTCTATACCATTTGGACTAATAATTCCAGTGACTATGGAGATAGTGTAGTTAAGTGTCAAGATTGTCTTCAAAGTTACATGTTGAAGCTTGAATCTTCGGCTGAGGAATGAAATCTCGGATCATTTAGTTGGGAGCATGAAGGAGTTCATTGAACCAGTGTTTCTCTCTTGTGTTTCAAAATCCATGACATGGTGAACAGCTAACGGGAAACTCTCTACATTTACTTAATCACACTCGTGACACCAAATTATAATACGTATTTATAATTGTAATCCGTGGTTTTTGAATACCGGTAGGCGAAACAACAAGGCGGAGAGAAAACAAATTCGCATTCTACATACATTTTTTTTTTAATTTTTGGTTACAGCTTGATGCCACACCGTATTTTCAGTACAAGTGTGGAATTTTCAGCATGGATATCGGTAGCCCAAAATTTGCAGGCCGACCATAGATATCGGGTGTGCGTCAGCAGGGAATCGGACCCTGGACCATGTGCATGGTCGACGACAGTCCTAACCACTGTGCCACCGACGCACACAGGTTGAACTAGTAGATCAAGGGGAGTCAGGTTGTCGGTACATAAGAATTTAGCTAAGGTAGGAATGATTGATCCCACGAAGATAAGTAATTTAGAAAAAAACTCAGCTATCACACTGCATGCATTAACACACAACCACACAATAGGGTGGGACAGATTCAATATTGTAAAAAGTAATATAGGTAGGTGGAGAGCAAGCGAGGTTGATTACTGAATCTTTGTTCATCGAGTCTACACCCAACATACGCAGCAGAAGTGACTCAACACAAATACCAGAGATATGGAAGATATTATTACCACCAGTCAAATCAGAGGAGGATTATAAATAATCTTAAAATGTAATAAATTCACATTAGGACATTCTAACGAGTTATTTATTTTACCATAAAAATATCTTATTTCCCATCTAATTGACTAACAAATGTCGTCTTATTTCCCATCCTACAGATAACACAAATATTATAAATAGCACACATAATGATTTAATTTACTTTATCTTCCTTTCTGTTTCAAGCAATTCTTATATTGATTGCATCCAAATGTCTAATCAGTTTTAAAAGTCAATCTGAACGAAAAATATTCTTTTCAATAATTTCTCCTCTTCAGGTTCTTACACTTATAAAATATAATATTTGTTGTCGTTACAATAAAGGCCAGTGATGCGGCGGATACATTTTTAACGTAGAATAACAGATTAGTAGTTATGGGGTGTCAAAATAAATAGTCGTATTTGTGTGACAAACTTGCTAGGCTGAAATCGATTACAAAATATTTCGGTGAAATGGCTGACAATGGTGGTGATTAATCATAATAGATTTGTAGAGTGTGGGTTAGGAAAATTGACAAGTTAGTTCAAGGTTATAAAAGGTGTCAGGTGAGTGAGTGGCTAGTACAAAGTGGTCTGTGTTAAACAGGAGATAGTAAGACTTCAATCAGAGTCCATAATGGATAGGATTTTATTTAAATAAATCACACAGTGTTGTACAGTGTGATACTCCATCTTCTCTATGTTCACTTGAACTGGTGTATCTGCTGCCTGCCTCTTCTCGGTCAACATATTGGTTTGCCCTGTTAGTCTTCGACTTAATGTGTCAATAGATACACACTACTCACAAAGTACACATCATCTACAGTCTTTTTATGAAACCAACGTATTTGTGTCTTCTCTCTCCCAACAGTCTGCTGCATGACCCAGTGGACCACAATGAAGACTAGCATCAGTGATAATAGACAGATGACTTTGTTTTAATCGTATCTTCACTTTAAAGGCAACTTTGAGCATTCCACTGTGAATCACTTGACATGTGGTATCATCGTATTGCCAGTTTTTGAATGCGATTAATTAGAGTCTGGAATGATGCACTCCATACTGTTAAAGTAGTTCCAAACTTACTTCGGGTTCAGCGCTGTCGACTGCCTCTTCAAAGTCAATGAATTTGGGGTAGAGATTTCAGTATCGTTGAATGCTCTGTTCGATGATGATGCGTAGAGCCACAAAACATGATTTGCTTTTCTTCAATCCAGCTTGTTCCTGGTTGGCGGAGTTCTGCCTCCACTGCATCTTTTAGTCTCTTCGGAATGACGCGACGTAATATATCTGTCCACAAGGATTGTATCAGTTTACGCTGAGGCCCCCTAATTGCCTTTGTTTGGTAGTTTGACAGAGTAACACTTCTTACAATCATTAAGTACATTTCCTTCCTTCCAAATTTTTCGCATTAGTGACGTGAGCATACCGGCTTTGGTTTCTGAATCTGTTCTCCGTGCTTCCGAAGGAATTCCATCCTGCCATGCTACATGCCTGGTTAGAATTGAGTAGCTTGTTTGGATTTGAGACTTCCGAGTGTTTTTGAGGATTTATGTTAACTGGCATTTCTGGGCGTGCTGTTGGCAGTGGTGTTATTTGTGGTTGAGTCGCAGGAGGTAATCGGTTCAGGAGTCCCTTGTTGCTTTATTTCTCCTCTTAATTAATTAGGTTACTCTGACTGTTTTATTTGTTTTGATAATTTGAAAAACTCGCTACTAGCTCCCTATCTGCTGTTTGTTTTCTGATAGAATAGAAACGGCTAAGTTGTTTCTTTAGTGCGAAAATTGCCGATAAATCAGCCTGTTGCCTATAAAGTCATTTAGCGTTTGTTTTCATGGATTTTCTGTAAAATAGGACAGATTAGTTTGGTCCCTATTCATTGCTTATTGAGTGGTTATCCGATTGACACTGATGAATCAAATTCATTTATGTAGTCTATTGTCGCCAGTGATCAATCTTTACATGAATTATACGGCAGTATGTCGAAGGAAACATACGAAGTCTACAGTGAAAACAAGATTCCTCATGATTGCATGTATGGTTTTTGGTAGGTTGAAAGAAGCACTGAAAGTGATTTAAGCGGCACTTCAGGCTAACTATCTATTACAAACTTTTTAGGCACTGATTCTGTGGCATTTATATTGTGGTGTCTATAAAATACATAGCGCCCCCCCCCACTAGATAAGCCCATAAGATATGAACACATACATTGACCTTTCGGATTTTATTAGTGATACTTAATCCTATTCAGTCTCTTGTGTCTATTTCTTACAGAATTTATATCAGTAGACTATCTATCAAGTTTTATTATATTTCAACATTTCTTAAAGGATTTATTGGTCTTATAACCTTTAATCATTTACTATTTTTCAATATAACAATAATGCTATCGTTTGAACTAGACTAATTCGGTCAGAATTCAAATGGTTTGAACCAATTCAGCTGTCTCAACTCATTCTAGTCGTGTACACCATTGGTGAAAATGGTTCTAAGTAATAAAAGCAGCAGACCAGAGTGGTTAGATTACTTTGATTTTGTTAGCAAGCAGGTGGCACAGTGGTCGCCCACCATCCACGTGGTCCGGAGTTCGATCTTCGGCCGACAAGGCAATCCTAAACCTTGCTAAGCCGATAGTAGGACAGGCAAAGAGGGAAGGTTGGGCATGAGGCTAGCAACACCACTGCTACCAAAACTTCAAGCCTCCAGCTTGAAGCCCTATGTTCCACTGGGAACTTAAAGGAAAAAGAAATACGACTATTTGACAGAAGTGGTGTGCAAATGTACTCGTATGAACCAGTAGTATATATCATCTTGAAATTATCATCTCATTTTCGTAAATGAATATAAGTGCAATAGCAAGGATATAAAAGACTCAACTAACACCATCTTTGGTGTAGATGTGATATCCAACAGTAGTTAAAATTTATTCTTCTTTAACATGACTACTGCAAGTGAAAAGATATCAAAAGGTTATTTGTCTCTGCCACTAATATTTGCTTTCAACCGTCTGTTTCAATTGGCATTATATGGTGAGTAATACTGAGATTTGATAGTGTGGAAAATTCCCATATTACGAATTAAAAGTCAATCTGAACGAAGAATATTCTTTTCAATAATTTCTATTCAGGTTCTTACAATTATAAAATATAATATTTGTTGTCGTTACAATAAAGGCCAGTTATGAGAAGGATACATTTTTTTAACGTAGAATAACAGATTAGTAGTTATGGGGTGTCAAAATAAATAGTCGTATTTGTGTGACAAACTTGCTAGGCTGAAATCGATTACAAAATATTTCGGTGAAATGGCTGACAATGGTGGTGATTAATCATAATAGATTTGTAGAGTGTGGGTTAGGAAAATTGACAAGTTAGTTCAAGGTTATAAAAGGTGTCAGGTGAGTGAGTGGCTAGTACAAAGTGGTCTGTGTTAAACAGGAGACTGCAATGAGAGGTTCATAATGAAATAACGAATATGTGAAATGAAACAGGTGGAGGCATATATTGAGAAAAGAGATAATATCAGTAATAATAAGTCCGGATAGTATAAATGAAAAATTCGATAGTATTGAGAGAATGTTTGCATGAATGGCATAATAATAACATTGTTTCAATTAATAAGCAAAAAACAACCAAGAGGGTAAAATTCAAATATTATTATTATTATTATGAATTGAAACAATTATGAATTTAGATAACGCAATAAGAAGACGTAATTTGTCTGAATCGTGTAATGTATTTGCGCAACACATTTCGAACAATCTGATCACACATGAACTTGTCATAGCAGTGTGTATATATGAAATTAATAAAGAGTTAAGAGGTGAGAAAATAGACTTAGGTCAAGTTAAAAGGACGTATTGAAGGTCAAAGCAACAATGAAGACCACTAAACCAAATAACAGAGGTAATAGTACATCTACCCTGGCTGGTATCAAAACAGAGTTTACGAAGTAAGGTTAAGTGTGATGATGAATTGTTGCTTTGAATGCTTGAAGGTGATTTAAACTTTCTAATTGCCAACTAGGGCCTCCACAAACTTTAGGATACGCCCAAAACATGTTTTATGGATAGATAGGTTTAAAAGACATGTAAACATCAATTTTATGTCCTGTCTCTATAATATGTTTCGCAACATAAGAGATAGGTCTCCTGTTCTCACCGTTAATAGGTTCTGAAGATTCTATTTGTTGTTGGAGCCATTTAGGAATATGCTGTGAAGCCAGCCCTTACTTGCAGAGATCGATGAGTCCTCCCTATGTATGTGTGTTTACACGTACATTCAAATTGGTAAATATGGTGGGATGTGACGTCATTTTTCTCATGTTCGAACGGCTTAGATAGATATATTGGCTTTACATTCTCTATTATTATGATATTGGCTGCATAAAAAAGCAGCGTTCAGTCTTTGTCTAGTTATCAAGCAGCTATGATGCCCCATATAGGGTAGCTTGATGTACACGTCTTTCTTTCTGAATTTAGATAAAGCAATAAGAAGACGTAATTTGTCTGAATCGTGTAATGTGTATTTGTGCAACACAGTTCGAACAATCTGATCCATCACACACGGACTTGTCATAGGAATATATATGAAATTAATAAAGAGGTAAGAGGTGAGAAAATAGACTTAGGTCAAGTTAAAAGGACGCCATTTTGAAGGTCAAAATAACAATGAAGATCACTAAACCTAATAACAGAGGTAATAGTACATCTGCTATGGTATCAAAATTTTGTAATTGTAAGACCCTGAGAGGAGAAATTATTGAAAAGAATATTCTTCGTTCAGATTGAGTTTTAATTCATGATATGGGAAGATTTCACACTATTAAATCTTATAATCAGTTTTACTGATGTATATAAATGAAGCAAGAAAGTTATGTGAATACCTTGATATGATTATGATTGGCAATGATAAATTATGCTCGAAACGTTATCATCAGTAAATATTACTGCAAAATAAAATTTTATCCATAATTAGCAAACGACAGTCAAAAAATTATTTTGTCAGAATTAGTTGATATGATATTAGCCAATTAGTAGAGAAAACGAGAGAATTCAAGGTGATTCACAATGTCCCACTGAATCTCTCCGATGAACTCCGTATTCCTTCTACTACATATACAGATAGCTGAGGCAATAGACGTTCGAATTACTAGGTTTAAACTATGCATTCAGAAGATGCTCGTACAGCCATTATTCCTCTATTGGCCAAATGAGACCACACCAAATGATGATATCACCATCACTCTTTGTTTTAAGTTCTAATCCCATTCTTATCAACCCTTCATCTTATTACATCTTCATTAAAACATAGTTTATTTACCACTGATATAAGAATAAAACTTGTGCACTGTGGTAGAGTGTAAACCCATTATGGGTAAGTTTTGTTTTGATAAAGTCTCACAGTGTTATACAGTAATGTTTACTGATGACAACGTTTCGAGCACAATTTATTGTTGCTCATAATCATATCAAGGTAATCACACGACTTCCTAAATTCATTTATATAGTGTAGGAATGGGATCACCAATATCCCCTATCGTAGCAGATATATTTATGGATAGCTGGGAAAATATGGCACTTAATACGTTTAATCCTACTCCAAAAATATGGTGGAGATATGTGGATGACACTTTCACTCAGTGTTAAAAACAGAACATATCTCTAGCTTCTTGACACACATAAACTCACTAGTGCAGGGAATAAAATTCACATTTGAATCCGAAAATGAGCAAGGAGAATTAGCTATGTTAGATTGTAAGATAAAACGAATAGAAGAAGGCAAACTACACACTAGTGTTTATAGAAAACCAACGCATTCTAATAGATATTTAGACTTTAATTCATCTCATCCTTTAACTGTTAAGGCAGGCTTAGTTAAGTGCTTAACAAACCGAGCAATGGCACTAAGTAGCACAAAAAAAGACCTAAATGATGAAATAAAACAGATAGAAGAGGCGTTGGTGTTAAATAACTATCCTTTAAAATTCATTAAGAAGATTGAAAAAGGCCAAAAGAAAAAGAAAAAGAATTGTCAAACTAGTAATAATAACATAAATAAGAGAGAATATAAGTCATCTACAGTTATACCATATAAAGAGGGGACATCTGAGACCCTACGTAGGATTCTAAATAAAGCAGGAACTTGGGTGGTATTTAAACCTACAAACTCACTCAGGGACAAGCTCTGTAGGTTAAAGGACCCTATAGGTTGACCCAATTAGACAAAATAATCTAATTTACAAAATATCCTGCAATGACTGTGAGGTCAACTACATAGGCCAGTCAAACTAGTAGGTCAGGGGTAGTCAGATTGTCAGAACATAAGAATTTAGCTAAGGTAAGAATGGTTAACCCCGAGAAGATAAGTAATTTAGAAAAAAGCTCAGCAATTGCAATGCATGCATTAACACACAACCACACAATAGGGTGGGAGAGGGTTAAAATTCTAAAAAGTAATCTAGGTAGGTAGAGAGAGGTTGATTACTGATTCCTTGTTCATCGAATCTACACACAACACATGCAAGAGGAATGGTTCATCACTCATTCCCGAAATATGGAAAATAATACTACCAATCAAATCAAGTGAAAATCAAGTGAAAAACAATGGAACTATATAAATGAATTTAGGAAGTCGTGTGATTAACTTGATATGATGATTATGAGCAATAAATTGTGCTCGAAACGTTATCATCAGTAAACATTACTGTATAACACTGTGAGACTTTATCAAAACAAAACTTACCTATAATGGAATAGTTTATTTACTTCCCTTACAATCTGGTATTATTTAGTCGGACCACTTGTTTTTCTTAGCACTCATAGACTACGTCAGTCTGAACAATCTGTTTGTTTAGTCATGGTGTCTGTCATTAATCTTGTTATCACAAATTGCTCCAGTTTTCATCGCTGTTATGACTGGAATTATTATTATTATGACTAATTGGACAATTTATCTGCACAATCTTATAATCCTAGTTACAAATAACCATAGTTGGTCTATATTTAATATTTATTTGTAAAGTTATATGCGGATGTTAGAGTTAAGCCTGATAAGCTGTAATTGAAAACAATATTTTAAAAGACTGGTTTTTGAAGAAAGAATATTCCTTGAGAAAGCTTCCTCTTCATCACGTTCTACAGTAATGCGACCATAAGAATTAAAGCCTGAATGTAAACGGAAAGGAATTGATGATATCACTGAATGCACCATCATGATTCACCAACATCCCGTTGCTTGAAACAGTTAACTGCTTATGTGACCAGTTGATAGAACGAAAGATAGACGTAGGAATCCCAAGGGGAAAAAGTCAAGGAATTACTATTGAAATCCGCCATGAATGTCCAGTTTATGTTCAACAATGATTTGTATAGATAAGTTAAATGAAGTGCGATGGGCTCACCTCTGGGCCCTATGGTAGTGTATATTTTCTTGGCAAAGCTTGCAAATGGTCAGTACGTAAATGATACCTTAATCGTTTGTGATAGGAATCTTAATAAACATGAGCTCCTGAGTGCTGTTAATAGTGTTCACCCAGTTATTCAAGAAGAAGAAAATATCAGTATGCATTTTCCAGACGTCCTCCTCACCATGAAGACAGACGGATATCTACAAGGGAACCTATTTAGAAAGAAGACCTGTATGGTTCAGTACACCTATTTTCATAGCTTCACACCGATTCAGTACAAAAGGAACTTAATTAAGTGTCTCATATGTTCAGAGGAATGTATAAAGGAAGAACTGAAACTTACACAAGAAGAAAATGGATATCCAGAGAACGTCTTAAAAAAGTATATGTCAATACCTGAAGATAAGAAACCTTTGTATCTTAAATTAAGTTACGAAGGGGAGATTGCAGCTGACATTCTAAAATGTCGACTTGATGGAACAGTAGAGAAAGCATTTCTTGTAGCTAAACTGGTACTTAGCTTCTCTACCAAACCAGTACTCACGTAGCGAGTCAAGGATAAATTACCAAAGATGACCTCATCAATGTGTATCCATAAGTTCAACTGTTCATATGGAGCTAGTTATATCGGCTGTAGGTACTCAGTGGGTTTTATCCATGCCAGCACGTGAACAAGTACCTGTATGGTTGAGTAAAGAGGTAACCAAATGTGTAAGTAGTGCAGTATTATCCAGTTTGGTAGATACTGGACACCCAATGAAGAATTATTGTCATGGATAGTATCAATACTCTTTTAAATAACATTGAATGAACAATATCGATAGATTATAAAAACACTCATCTTATTTCCCATCTGATTGTAATTGATCAATAATACTCATATTAATAATTCTGAATGTACCTTATCCTATATTGATTTTTATTCCAAAATCTAATCGATTCCACATATGTATATAAATGAAGGAAAAAAGTTGTGTGAGTAACTTGATATGATTATGAGTGGCAATAGTTTGTACTCGAAACGTCATCAGTTAATATTACTGTGTAACACTATGATTTATCAAAATAAAATCTTATCCATAATGGAGTTATACTCTACCACAATTATTATTATTATTCTTCCCTTGGGTTCCTAGTGGAACATAGGGATTCAACTGCACGTCTCCACTTGTTTCCGTCTTCTGCTGTACTTTTCACCTGCATCCATGTTAGTCCATGCTCTTTCAACTCTTCTTCACACGATCTCCTCCATGTCACCCTCGGACGTCCCACTCGCCGCTTCCCTTTCGGGTTCCACTCGAGGGCCTGACGCGCAATGTCACCCAACGGCCTCCTCAGCGAGTGTCCAATCCATCTCCACTTCTTTCTACTGCATATTTGTTGGGCAATTGGTTCTTGTCTTGTTTGTTCCCATAGTTTCTTGTTGGTGATTCTTTCTGGCCATCTAATCTTCAGTGTAGAGTGAAGACAGTTGTTGATAAAGGTCTGCAACAGGCTGTTGGAAATATTCTTGGTGACCCGCCAAGTTTCTGATCCGTATAGCAAAACTCTACCACAATGCCCAAGTTTTATCTTTGTATCGATAGATGACAGTTCAAAAACATCTATAAATGATAATTTGCATAAAAACGGAATATTAAATTGAATATGAGAAAAATTAAGGAAATTAAGGGAATTAGTGAATGTATAGTGTAAGCGCAATATCGCTTGAAATCAAGTCACGCGTAGATAAAGGCTATCCAGGTCCAGAATAAACAAAAAGCCGGTCACTGTTTCTACGGTACTATTAATAAACAAATCAATAATTATATTTATAACAAACTCTAACGGTTTCAAGAGTACAAAGCACAACGCTTAACAGAAAGCAAGGAACCGCTATCAGAGCGGAATAACGTTAAAGCCAAAATTACGAACTAGCCGGAACAGACGCGACCGTTCAGGTAAGCAGTCAGTAGAAGAATGAACCCAAGTAACAGATAGACAAAGCATAGGCACAAAGATAGAATTTAATCGGCTACTTAACCAGGTAGGCTGATATAGATGAAGATCAATAAATAAGATAAACTCGACAGAATAGTACAAAGTAAGACATGGGTCAGCAAAATAACAGTTCACAAAAATACTCTGCTTGGGTCATGAGTCCAACGGTGTGACTAAACGGATCGATGTAAAAACACACACAGTTCATTAAAAAAGGTGAGATAGACACGTGAGGCATGGATAATTGGGTTGCAACAACGCTAGGCTGATCCGGGACAGGTTGACTTGATCCAATGATGGGAACTGAATTGATCTTACATATAGCTTTTAATTCTTGAATAATCCAGACATTAATGAAAACAAAACAAAGTTAGGATTATTGTTGTTAAGAGATTTCAAAAATCTGTTGAGTCATCAAACTGTAATTAGGGGGAAGGAGTGAAGATTGGTAATAGGGTAGTGGTGATGTGTTATCAAGACACATATATACTATCACGTAAAAGAAGTTGGATAAGCTCAATGCAGTTGCGTAATGGGATAAATAGTTTAATGAGTGAGTTGCGATTAGGATGCACACAGAAACAAAGAGGAATATGGAATTATGTAAGAGTTCTGAAAATTATAAATGTTGTAAGGAGTTAGTAAAAGAAGCACACAAATATGAAGTCGATAGAAGACAATACGGTTGTTAGGATGAAAGTAGAAGTGGTTGGATGATTTTGTTTTGTGTACATAACTCTGGTTTCTACAACCAAATAGCTAAGGCTCCAGCAATGCAGCCAAAGGAGACGAAAGCGTGTTGCCTTTGGTAGGTTGTTCTTCACTTTGTAGATCATTTTGAAGGAGGCGTTAGTTGAATGGGAGTGACCAGTGTTAACGAGATGTTCGATTGTCACACTCTTTATACAGCGATTATTTCCTTTTTGTAACCATGCTGGGTAGTGTTCTTGAACCCTTCTGGGCAGTATACACATCGAACGACCAATGTACATGGCTCCACAGCAACAGGTTAACTGATATATGTACACAGAAGTGGCCAGATGCGGGATTTTGTCCTTTAGGCTTCTGCAGATCAGTGAACGCCTGCAGAACACTACTCTTAGTGTTGCTGTGAAGAATGTTACTTTCAGAGATGCTGGAATTCTTCTGTTGAGAATATCGCGGGCTAATTCTCCCTTGAAATCCAAATTCATGTGAGATATCTTCTCTGAAAAAAGTGATGTTTCGTTCCTCCGGATCTTTGGTTTGTTATTCTTGTCGACGTATCTTGGTGGGTATCCATTTTGGATCAAGGTTTATTTCAGAAGATTCAGTTCTGCTTCCAGGGAGTCAGGACTGCAGATGTATCAGATATGAATGGCAAGGAATTTAATCAGATTTCGTTTCCTCTGCATAAATGCCCAGCTGTAGAAATTTGTTAGTTGACCATTCCAAGTGAGCTCTTTATGGATTAACCTTCTTTAGGTTCTGTCAGGTTGTTGCACATCAAGAAAGGGAACTTTGGATTCACATTCCATTTCTAAAGCGAATTTTATGGTCGGATGGCAGCTTTTGAATATTTTTAGCAACTGATTTTGGTCGTAACTGTTGTTGCAAACGAGGAAAATGTCATCTACGTATCGTTTGTACACTCGCAAATTGTCAATGGACGACTCGAGTGGGCCACAGAGCAGGCCACTGTAGCAATAGTGGCTGTTTGAACCTATTTCTTTTCTGTGCAGAACTCCAACTACCCTAAGCGAATGGTAATACCTCCTACTGTTTGCAGTGTTTGGTATCTACAGGTCTTTTCTAATTTATTTCACACCGGAGAGATGATACGGAAAGACTCTTCAGTGTGAGCCAGCTTTTGTGTGAACGAGGTGATCTGATATAGAAGAACTGTTGATCATTTTTACTACAACTTTAATTAACCACACTGGTAGGTGTTTCCAAGTAGAAAAATTCAAGTTCCTTGAGTCACTACTGCCAAAATAACTGGCTCCGCTGAAGCAGCTGATATAGCGATAGATATTATCACAACAATATTGTTCGCTTACATATGCTATTCTGCATGGAATGAAAATCAAACCTCTACCTCAACTTTATAGACTTTGAGAAGGCCTTCGACAGCGTTGACCGCGAAGTAATTTGGAAACTACTCAAGTACTACGGCGTACCCAAAATATTCATCAACCTTATTCAACAGCTGTACGACAACGGCACATGTCAAGTGATCCACAACGGAAAACTCAGCGAAGCGTTTGGAGTAAACACAGGAGTCAGACAAGTGTGCTTATTATCACCAATGATATTCCTAATTGTGGTTGACTGGATTATGCGTCAGACAGTGGGAAACGAGAAGACAGGGATATCCTGGACCGACGTGAAGAACCTAGAAGACCTGGATTTCGCGTGTGGATGATTTATGTTTGATGTCACACAAAATCGAAGACTTACAAGCGAAAACCGACAAACTGGTCGAAGAAGCAGCTAGAGAGGACAGGACTGCAGGTGAACATAGACAAGACGGAGGTTATGAAAATAACCAACCAACAACAACAGCAGCAGCAACATCCACCGCCATTCACCATCAACGGGAGGGATTTGAAAGAGGTTACTTCATTCACTTATCCAGGGAGGGAGCATTGTCTCAACTACAGGAGGAACGGACGGGCGAGGATGTCATATCGAGAATCGGGAAGGCGAGAAACACATTCATCAACCTGAAACCAATCTGGAAATCTTCGTCACTCAACTCAGCATCAACAACAAAATTCGGATTTTCAATACAAACGTCAACTCAGTCAGTCCTTCTATACGGATCAGAAACTTGGCTGGTTGCAGACCTTTATCAACAACTGTCTTCACTCTACACTGAAGATTAGATGGCCGGAAAGAATCACCAACAAGAAACTATGGGAACAAACAAGACAAGAACCAATTGCCCAACAAATATGCAGTAGAAAGAAGTGGAGATGGATTGGACACTCGCTGAGGAGGCCGCTGAATGACATAGAGCGTCAGGCCTTTGAGTGGAACCCGAAAGGGAAGCGGCGAGTGGGACGTCCAAGAATGACATGGAGGAGATCGTGTTAAGAGAAGTTGAAACAGTATGGACTAACATGGATGCAGGTGAAAAGTAAAGCACAAGACAGAAGCAAGTGGAGGCGTGCAGTTGAATCCCTATGTTCCACTAGGAAGCCAAGGGAAGAATAATGATAATAATACATATACTGTTCTAAATTTTACTGTGGAAATATCTAATACATATTAATATTGTTAAAGTATCTGTGAGAGAGATTCGAATCAACTAACACTCTGCATTGTCCTGAATGAAGGCTTAAACTCAATTCACATTTGTTTTTTTAATGGATGAAAAATTAAACGAAATACACATTTTGTGACATTATGAGGACACCCAATTTAGGCTAAACACAAAGTTCAGTCAATGATAAACTTCTAAAAAGTACTTTTAATTAAAATTTATGTAAACTGTTATAAAAATAAAGGATTTGTATGGTGGTTAGCGACTGTAATTATTATTATTATTATTGCGAAAATGATTTAGGCAGGAATGCAATAAAATATTTCAATTCAATAAAAATACACTTAGGCACAAAATCCACATGTCCAGAAGAAGAATCGCAAAGTAAAATTACTTTTTTTAGACATCCTACTAACAAGAAGACCAGATTATTATTATTATATTATTGCCTTCTTTAGTTCCTGGAGGAAAATAGGGCTTCAACTTCACGTCTTCATTGCGTTTGGTTCTCCGCCAATGTTTTCATCACCTGGCTCCACCTCTACTCATATACTTTCATTTCCTCTTCGCATGACCTCCTTCTCCTCCATGTCACCCTCCCACTGACGACCATCTCACCACTTCCCATTCCGGTTCCAATCGAGCCATGGGCTGGTGTGTGATGTCACTTGATAGTTTGTTTTCTCAGAGTATCGCCAACCCACCTACCTCCATTTCTTCCTGCATACCTTTTGTACTATCGGTTCCTGCTCGGTTGGTTCGTTGTTCTTTTCTGGCCGGTCGTATGATCTTGAGTAGTATTCAGCGAAGACAGCTGTTGATGAAGGTCCATAATTCTTTCGAAGTGGCCTTCGTGACGTACAGCCAAGTTTCTGATCCGTATAGTAGCATTGCCTTCATATTGGGGTTGAAAATCCGGATCTAATTTCTCATACCGAGTGCCGTTCATCTCCACACAGACTAGAGAGAAATGAAAGCTTGCCTTGCTTTCCCGATCCTCGCTGCTTTGATATTCTCATCACTTGTAGTTGAAACCATGCTTTCTAGGTAGGTAGGTAGGTAGGTAAAGGAGGTTGCTTCTTTCAGATTCCTCCCATTTATGTTGACTGTTTTCTGTTGTTAGAGTTGGTGTTGCTGTTTGTCAGGGATCTTCATCATCACCTCTGTTTTCTCTATGTTCAATTGAAGTCCTATCTTCTCTGGATGCTTCTTCTATCACCAACTTGTTGCTTTTCATCACTTGTGTATCTCCCAGTTTGTGGGAAATCAGACACAAATCATCGGTGAAGTCCAGATCCTCCAAGTTTTTGTGTGAGTCCATTTTAGGCCTGTCTCCTCGCTGCACGCTCTCTGTCTCATTTATCCAGTCTACCGCAATCAGGAAATTAATCACTGGAGATATTAGGCAGTCTTGCCTTACTCCCGTTTTCACTTCGAAGGAACAAAATCATATACCTGTTTATATCGCCACTCCTTTAATCATTGGGTCAGTTGTATTCGCTAGTGGTAATCATTGATCATGCTGTTAATTTTACAACATTGTCTCTTGTACCTTGTTAATATTTTAGTGATTCGCGCTCCTTACATTTTGGTACAATTATTTGCTGTTTGGGTGTACGTTATCAATCCTATTGTTCCAACATAATCCGTTCATTAATGGTGAATCCAACGGATGAACAATCAGCAAACTACACGTATCTACACGACCTACTTGACTGGTGTATTGAACAGATTAAACCAGGTGAGTGATGTTTGTCTGTCTGTCTGTCGATTTACTTCTTTTGTATGCATGTATATATGTACGTATGTCTCTTAAGACTCCGACTAAAAACGACCTTAAGCAACGATCAACCAATTAGAGTAAACTAGTGACAGGATACTGAAGGGGATACCATTTAAAAAAATCCTGCTACAACTATTCCCAGTTTCTTATGGGATTGATTGTAACTGACTTCAGAGACTCGAGGACTGACTTTTTACCAGGAGTCAGTCTTGTTGACTTGGAGTATGTAGATGACATAGTCCTTAGTTGAAGACACCAATAAAATACAGTCTTGTAAACATCTTGTGCAGAAATCTTCGAATGTTTGATATGCGATTCTCTCCTGTCAAATGTGTGAGGTGCTGCTGCTGTTACTGCGTGGCTGGGCAGCATCAACTCATATCTTCCAATTTTTATACCCAGCTGAAAGATTATTGTGATCTTTCATCTCAAATTCGTTATTATGTTAAATCAAGTGTAACAATGTAAACTTTGGAATATAAAATTCGATTTTACAGAAGATTTTGAGGATGAAATCTCTGAAGAGATATCCTTTTTACCGCCTAGGTGTTCATTTGTGGCAATTCAGAGAAGGGGCGCCTCTTTAATCATAATAATAATCACACCTTTATTATACACAATAAGTTTACACACTGTGCATAACTTTCAGCTTGGTTTATTGCATAATATTTTCTCTTCATCCAGGAGTTTCCTCTCCAATACATCATGTGACGCAGTGATGATAGATCGAAAGAATAAAACAATCCGCTAAGGTACTTTTCTTCGCTCCCCCAGATTTGAGTCACAGTAAATTGTAAACCAATTAATAGTGTACATGAGTACATTTGGCTACCCACAGACATATCTGCATGATAATAACACCGAGAAGTGAAGAAAATAAGATGCACCGTCTCAGATGGAAATTCAGATAGCCTAGTGGTTCAAGCAAGCGCCATAATCCTGTGTAATTTTTAATTCTAAGGCCCTCGTAATCTACATATTCACACCTTTAGTCTGATGAAATAAACTTTGTGAAGTACGCTGATGATTTAACTGTTTCAATGGCTGTTAACTCCCAGCTAGATTGTACCAAAATAAATAGCTTTCTGTCGGAAGTCAGTAAATGGTCTGAGTCTAACGGACTTAAACTGAATCCTTCTAAATGTCAAACTGTTAATTTCAGCTTAAGATGTAAACGACAGTTAAAAGAAGCCGTCGATTCTCGTGACAGTTGTAAGATTGATGACAATGATATAGGAATAAATCAGAAATTAAGTATCTTGGACTTATTTTCTCTTCTGATCTCTCCTGGTCTTCCCATGTCTCAGCGATCTCCAGTAAAATATTCCGCCTGACATTTTACATTAAGAAGTTGAGGCACTCGGATATAACTCAACCCCTCCTCTTACAGTTCATAAACTCTTACATCCTACCTATTCTTTTTTATTGTTCACCCTTATTCATTCCTGGTTTGCTTAAAAAGGACTATGTCACAATTCGTAGAATGCTGAAGACTGTCAGTAGGATGAGTGGTGTCCCAGTGGACTACATAGTTAACGTCGTTGTCGATAGGCACTTGACTTCGTGCAGTAAATTTGCTAAAGGGATTTTGTCTGACTTGGAACATCCACTTTACCCTGAGATTTTATACTGCACCTCCTCAGGTAGAACGAGAAGTATCTAAGAAGCACGTCTAAGTATCAAAATTCTATGATACCATACTTGGCACGTATTTTATGTGATGAAAATAGCGTCAGACAAGAATTGACTAACCTTTTTTCATCTAGTAAATAAACAATCTCCTCCATCCATCCTTATATACCTTCAAGGTTTACTTTTATTATTTCTATTATATTTATGGTCCTGTTGCTTCTTGTTCTCACTTTCATAACTGCAAACACCAACTTATCTCTATGACTGCTGTAATCTTTGTTTTTTCCCTCACCATATCATGTAAAGAGAACATCATATTCAATATTTTTAATCATGCAAGGATTTGTATACCGCATCGACAATAATGTGTGAAACAAGCCCACGGCAATTTCCACTTGTATTATTATCATTACCTTGGCTGCTATCATTATTATTATTTCCATGTTATATGCTGCATGTTTTTTATTTTTTATTTTTTTTATATCAACCCTATTGCAAATGTGGAAAATTTTCTGTGTGATTAATTTTATTTATAATTTGAGGAAATTAGATGTAATATTGTGATTAATGCTGAAAATTCCATTCTGTATCACAAGTAGTGTTTTTGGAATAAAGTAAATCATTATTATTATTCATATCAATTTCACAAATTATTATTATATTATTATTATTATTGTTCCCTTGGGTTCCTAGTGGAACATAGGGCTTCAACTGCACGTCTCCACTTGCTTCTGTCTTCTGCTGTACTTTTCACTTGCGTCCATGTTATTCCATACTGTTTCATCTCCTCCTCACACGATCTCCTCCATGTCACCCTTGGACGTCCCACTCGCCGCTTCCCTTTCGGGTTCCACTTGAGGGCTTGACGCGCGATGTCACTCAACGGCCTTCTCAGCGAGTGTCCAATCCATCTCCACTTTCTCCTGCATATTTGTTGGGCGATTGGTTCCTGTTTCGTTTCTTCCCATAGCTTCTTGTTTGTGATTCTTTCTGGCCATCTAATCTTCAGTATGGAGCGAAGACAGTTGTTGATAAAGGTATGCAACAGGCTGTTGGAAATATTCTTGGTGACTCGCCAAGTTTCTGATCCGTAAAGCAAAATTGACTTCACGTTTGTATTGAAAATCCGAATTTTGTTGTTGATGCTGAGTTGAGTGACGAAGATTTCCAGATTGGTTTCAGGTTGATGAATGTGCTTCTCGCCTTCCCGATTCCCGATTTGACATCCTCATCCGTTCCTCCTGTGGTTGAGACAATGCTCCCTCCCTGGATAAGTGAAAGAAGTAACCTCTTTCAAATCCCTCCCGTTGATGGTGAATGGCGGTGGATGTTGCTGCTGCTGTTGTTGTTGGTTGGTTATTTTCATAACCTCCGTCTTGTCTATGTTCACCTGCAGTCCTGTCTTTGCTGCCAGCCTCTTCGACCAGTTTGTCGGTTTTTGCTTGTAAGTCTTCGATTTTGTGTGACATCAAACATAAATCATCCACACGCGAAATCCAGGTCTTCTAGATTCTTCACGTCGGTCCAGGATATCCCTGTCTCCTCGTTTCCCACTGTCTGACGCATAATCCAGTCAACCACAATTAGGAATATCATTGGTGATAATAAGCACCCTTGAATGACTCCTGTCTTTACTCCAAACGCCTCGCTGAGTTTTCCGTTGTGGATCACTTGACATGTGCCGTTGTCGTACAGCTGTTGAATAAGGTTGGTGAATATTTGCGGTACGCCGTAGTACTTGAGTAGTTTCCAAATTACTTCTCGGTCAACGCTGTCGAAGGCCTTGTCAAAGTCTATGAAGTTGAGGTAGAGGTTTGATTGCCATTCCATGCTTTGTTCGATGATAATGCGTAGAGTTGCAATTTGGTCAGAACATGATTTGCCTTTCCTGAATCCAGCTTGTTCTGGTCGGAATTCTGTATCCAGCGTGTCCTTGATTCTCTCTAGGATGATGCGACTCAGGATTTTACTTGGCGTCGACAGGAGCATGATTCCTCGCCAGTTCTTGCAGAGTCCCAGGTCGCCCTTCTTTGGTAGTTTCACTAGGTAACCTTTCCTCCAGTCAGTAGGCACCTTTCCCTCTTTCCAGATCTTTTGCAATAATGGAGTCAGCATATCTGCCGTCGTTTCTGGGTCCGCTTTCAGTGCTTCAGAGGGTATCCCATCTGGCCCAGCTGCTCTTCCAGCTTTCAGAAGCTTGACTGCATTCAAGACTTCAGTTTTCGTTGGAGGATTGGTGTCAACTTGCAGTTGTGTACGTGCTGTTGTTGGTATTACTGGACGGGTTGTAGGTGGTGGTCGATTCAAGAGTTCTTTGAAGTGGTCCGCCTGTTGTTTAATCTGTCTTTCTTCTTTGGTAATTGGGTTCCCTTGGCTTTCTTTTATAGGTTTCGCTTGCATTGATCTCTTCCCGGATAGAGACTTGGTTATTTGGTATAGTGTCCTCAGGTCCCTTTTGCCTGCTGCCTCCTCAGCTTCAGTAGCCAGGTTGTCGAAGAATTGTCTTTTGTCCTTCCTGGCACTCTTCTTCACTTCTTTGTCCAGTGCTGTGTAAGTTGAGTTCAGCGTCTCTTTCTCTTGTCCATCTTTGCATTGAATCATTTTCTCTTTCACTTTTCTCCTCTCCTCTATTAGTTTCCAAGTGTCCGTTGAGAGCCATTCCTTGTCTTGTTTCTTCTTTCTTCCTAAAACCGTTCCACACGTTTCGTTGAAAATTACCTTCAGAGAGTTCCAATGGTCTTCCACGGATGATTCCTCAGTGGTGCCACGTAGTGTTTCCTGCTTTGCTCTGACAGTTGCAGTGAAAGTGTCCTTTGTGGTTGTGTCTTTCAGTTTTTCCGTGTTGAACTTGCATTGTGGCCTATCCCCAGGTATCCTCGAGGCTTTCAGCTTCACCTTGAATGTCCCTTGTACTAGATAGTGGTCTGAACCCACATCTGTTCCTCTCCTCGATCTTGTGTCCAGTAGGCTCCGTCTCCACTTCCTTGAGATTGAAATGAAGTCTATCTGGTTTTTGGTGTGTCCATCTGGTGAAATCCATGTTGCCTTGTGTATATCCCTGTGTTTGAACACACTGCCACCAATCACCAAATCATTGAAGGCGCAGAAGTCTGAGAAGAGTTCGCCATTTTCGTTCATTTCATCGAGGGCCTCACGACCCATGGTGAGTTCTCTTCCTGCATTGTCTCCTCCCAGTTTCGCATTCATGTCGCCCATCAGGATTTTGATATCGCTCTTTGGGACGTTGTCCATTACTGTTTGTAATTGACTGTAGAAATCCTCCTTCTTCTCATGTTCTGAGGCGTTTGTAGGCGCGTAGCACTGAATGATTGTAACCTTTTTTCCTTTTGAGTTGAACCTGGCTGTCATTATCCTGGAGGAGATTGTTTCCCACTGCATGAGAGCTTTGGCTGCTGTTGGTGACATCATGATGGCTACTCCCTCGGTGTGCTCGTGATCGTCCTCTGGGTGACCGGAGTAGATTATTGTCTCTCCAGCTGATAGTTGGCACCTTCCACATCCGTTCCATCTGCTCTCGCAGATTTCCAACACTTCTGTTCCATATCTTCTCATTTCTGCGGCTACCTGGGCAGCATTTCCAGTTTCGTACATTGTACGAACACTCCACGTCCCCATCCTTATTTTTGCTTTCATTGAGAGGAGGCACATCAGCTGACTGGCTTCCCGAAGGCTTTCACCAGCCTGGGTCATTTCACTTCCCCGATTCCAGCGAAAAATAAGGTCACTATTTGTAATTTTAGAATTTTTAATATATTTGTGCGTTGAAGTTTTAGTAGCAATTTGGTTAAGTTTTGGGGGTGGCGTTGCTAGCACCACGCCCCAACCCTCCCTCTTTATCCGGGCTTGGGACCGGCTAGAATACTAGTGACCTAGTAATCTAGGCGAGGTTCACAAATTATTACCACCTTGTATCTCAATTCGTTGTTATGTTGAATTAATTAAAAATCGTAATAATGTAAACCTAGGAATTCAAAATCCGATTTTACAGGTGTTATTGAGGATGAAATCTCTGAAGTGATATCCTTGTTGAACCACTTCTTTATTATCTAAAGTATCATAAGTATGTTACATATTCATGCTTTTGAAAAATATACTTTCTGATGAATGAGAAAATTCCCAAATTATCGATTACTTTGCACTGGAGATCAAATGTTTCCACTGATACTTAAATGACTCCTCAGATGTTTCGACCTACAAGCCAGGCTTATATGAGGCTGCCACTAAGACGCGAACGCTACATCAACGATTTGTAACACAAAAGTGTGACCACTTGCCCACTAGAGGCACCTTTTACTCGCCTCTTAGTCAAAAGGAAAAATAGCAAATCCTTAAGGATACTTACATCATGGACAAACGGTATTACCTTTGGATGTAATGTCATTTTTAGCGTTGTCTGTCTTGCGAAAACAGTGAAGTTGAACGAATTCTTACTAAGTTGTACAAAGGATGGGCACTTTGTATTTTATTTACATATAGTTGGGGTTACTATGGTTTGCCCCTAGGCAACCTTATTTTGATTGCTCAAGTGAAAGATAAGCTACCTAGCTGTGCCACTTCGACGTGTATCTATAAATTTAGTTGCTCCTGTGGAGAAAGCTATATAGGGCGAACAACTAGACAGCTTAACAAACGCATTAACGAGCATCTTCCTTCATGATTCGGAAAAGGTCAAATAAAATCCATACGAAGTTCTATTTTGGCTCATTTGATTGATAATAGCGGTCACCAAGTGGACAAAAATGGTGCCTTCAAAGTTATCTATCGTATTCCATCGAATCTTTCGAACGGAATCAGAACCCGTCTTTTACACCTAGCCGAAGTTATGGGAATTCGAAGGAACAATCCTAGTCTTTGCATACAAAAGAAGTTTGTTCTACCTTTGTCTCTACCTTAGCCAAGGTGAATTCTATTCGAAACCCTCCCACCCTCTCTTATTTTCCATCTTCTTCGTACTTTTATAATATTTATTTAAACTCTGATTATTATTCCACATCACCTTTTAAGATTTGACCTAATTTATTTATTTACTGAATTGTCTACATATACACTTATATACATATACTATCTTTGTTATTCTTATCACCTGCATAAACCTTATTAGTCGACATCTTAGCAGAATCAAAAAATTGGTGCTGTAAGAGACATGTTAACTAATCTGGGATACTGTCGTTGTTAGGTGGAAGATACACTCAGTGTTTGTGATAAGAATTTGGAGTAACAACATCTAACACAAGTGCTCAATAATATTCTTCTTACTACACGGTTCAAGAGAAATATCTACAGGAAAGCTGTAGCTGTGGAACGGACAATATATTCATTCTCAAAGTTTTATACCCCCTTACAGCATAAGCTGAATTCAATTCATTGTCTCTGACATAGATTTAAACGCATATATACTGAGGATTGTATTGAAGATGGAATTGAAAATGATTAAAAATACCTTGCCGTAAAATGGTTATCCTACTAATTTTTTAAAGTGGCATATTTGTAAAGAGGACTGATAAAATAAAGCAGGATATGGTGAGTGAGAAAAAGCCTTATTTAAGAGTTCTCTTCGAAGACAATATGTATCCAGTGATATCCTAAGTTTCAGGTTGATTAATTCAGTTGAAATAACCTTCAACGTGACAGAAGTACACGTCAATTACTCAACCAGTTAGACAAATTCAAATGCTCCTACACAGCTAGTTATATAAGCACTACACAGAGGAATTTACCTTTATGCATTAGTGAACATATTCCAATCTGGCTTGGAAAAGTGCCATTTTATCTCGTCTACTGGACAGTGAACATCCCATTAAAATGGATGAGTCACCAAGTGTTAGAGTCTCCCCAGGACCTCAACCACGCAGTCTACACCTCCTCACGTGATTGACTGAAACCAACAGTCAAAATCTTCGCGGAATGACGCCCTAGGTTTCCATCTGTCACCTTTGCACCACCTAACTCTATCAACCTAATTCTGCGTTCAGCTAAACATCGCTTGACAGGCAAGGCTATGATGGTTCGGCATGTATAACACGAGTTCTAGCCCCATCTTAATCAATACAGCTTCACAATTTTATCGATTCATATCATTTGCCTGTTAAGGTATAGTTTATTTTAAGAGATATGAGGTAAATCTTACTATTAATACAACTGCTAGTGATATATTGTATACAATATATTCCATAAGTTTTTATAGATTTTTCATTCGATATCTCTGGTCTTCAGAATGCTGAAATGCCTTATTATACTATTAGATTCGTTTACGCTTGTATATGTATATATATGCATACATATATACGGCATTCTGTTTATGGTATATACAAAACTTGGTAGATTAATAAGGTCATATATACAAATATATATATATATATATATACGATAATTTGATTCGTCCACTGTCTATCTATCTATGCATATATCCAGTTATGTAGTTATCACTCCCTCCCTATGCGCGCCTTCCTCCTCGTCCTCCTACCTCCCTTATTATGTCTATGCATGACGATGCCATAGTGTGTATATCAGAGTCTTCGATCACGTGTGGCAGATAACACATCGTAACATATATATATATATATATATATATTCCGGATTGTGAAGTATAGATTAGGATATATATGTATATTTATATATACCGCTAAAAACTAACCTTTTGTTTATCTGAATTGATACAATGTTCAATTGTATCGCATTGAACAATTGAACACAAAGAATAATAATCATAATCATAATACCAATCATTGTTTATAAGAATGATACTTATATCCAATTGAATTAAACAACCTTTTCTAAAAGTAATTGATGATATTTGAACAATAACAGCAGCAGCGACAACAACCCACAAAATGATTATTCGAATGAATTCGCCTAATTCCGGATTATTATTATCATCATCATTATTGTTATTATTATCATTATCATCATCATTATTGTTATTATTGATTCCAATAAATTTATTAGGCATTGTTACCGGTTCACATGTGGCTTATTACAAGTGAGTGAATATTGGACGTCTTTTCATTTTTATGATAAACTTGCTTAAATTACCTCAGGTAGTGAGTATTTTAGAATGTACTACTATTTATACATAGTTATCAATCCGTGATCAACTCGTAAAAACATAACTAACCCTTACAAACCAAACTATAGAAAATTAATGTGATGCTCTCTAGTGACTTGCTACAGGATGCAGTTTCCTGGAGTCAGTTCTAGTGAGAGGTTGTGACCAGTGAGGTCCATCCAGATGTTACGTATGAGGATGGATGTCCCACCAACGACAATGGTTGGGGTCGCGCTAAATCATGAATTGGTAGAAGTTAGAATTCATGTGCCATTGAATCGGGTCCCAGTGGCTGAATGGTATACGAGTTTGCCTTGTAACCGGAAGGTCCTGGGTTCGAATCCCAGTGGGTACGTACTGCCGATGATTCCCAAACTAGGATGAAACAGCGGTTGTCCAGTGCTCCCTGGTTTTCAATGGTTCTCTAACTGATATCAGTCCGTGATCAACTCGTAAAACATAACTAATCCTTACAAACCAAACTATAGAATATAGTTATGAGTGTTAAATGGAAAAGCTTTTTTCATAAAAGTTACGATAATTCATGAAGTAGTGAAGAAGATTTGTAGATCAGATGAATGTTTTGTAGTGAGTTGTTTTTGTTGGGCTAGATGGTCTAACTTTGAAGTCTTTCCAGACAAAATATATAGTCAGAGGTAACTTCGTGAATTCTCCATGGGTATGATGTTCATCTTGCCTTTGTTGGTTTCTTTATGATTGTATCCACTTATATTGTGATTGATTCTTTTGTTGACTTAATATTTGGAGTTTTGATTGTATGATCTAATTTTTTATTCATTGATAAATTTGGTCTGTATCTTTACTTGGGGTTCTAGAAAGAAGTCGTAAATAGCAAGATCTGTCAAGTCAGGTAGGGCAACAGATACTCACCGACGATACCCACTAGTGATTCAGCTATATGTGCATAGCGAATTGGCAGAAGTTGAAATTCGTAGGGACATTACACTGGATGGTCTACAAGGTAGCCTTGTATCCGGAAAGTTCTAGGTTCGAACCCCAGTGGATGTGTCCTACTAAAGAATCTCAGATTAGGATGAATTAGCTGTCCAGTAGTTCTGTAACTGATGTCGGCTCGCGATCAAACCAGTAAACACGTCTGTAAGTAGCAAAATAGTTTCAAGCTCTAGGAATTCATTGACGTATTTTGGGTTTCCTCCGTCAAAGAAGCCTATATTTCCTCTGTGGCAGTGATGTCCATAGTTGTCCGCATGACTTGAATAAGAAAGAATGTATGTCATGTCCTTCGACTGCTGCTGGCTTCAGCCAATGTAGTTTTCCTCACAGTTTATGCAAAAAGGCCCCAAAAGTGAAAGGTCAAATGTATTTGCTCAGTGAAGCCATCAATAACAATAGAAGTGGAAGTAATAGTAAGGAAATCTATGCGAATAATCAATAATAATGAGAATCACAAATAAGAGAGAAATATTTCATCTCTGGAGAAATTGTACAGCTCAATTCTTTGATTGTTCACTAGGTTGTAAGGAACTAGTGTCATACACCTAGTTAATGGCTTGGTGCAGAATGAATTCTATCAGTCAACGTAGCAATGTGGCCATCATTGTAGGTGACTAGTCATCGCGATGCACTCTGAGGTCAGCATTTTGCCACTTAAAAAACTAAATATTACTGGTACCGCATCTTCAAAGCTTGAGTTTGAGGTCCTATGTTTTACTTGGATGGCAAAGGAATCCAAAAAACAGAACATTTCCTTTTGGTTGTAAAACAAAGAAATTATAAGAAGTGCTGAGATGAAATTCATCGTTCAGGTGACAATGTTGGGCTTTCTTTGCAAAGGTCTTAAGTCCTCTGAATTCTGCTTCATTGTGCTGTTAAAGTACTATAGACGTGTGTGTGTGTGTTGGATTCCGAATCAAAACATCCACATTTTGACGAAGATATCTAAATGAATACACATATATTTAATTCAATTTTAGATTTTCCGGACAATTGATTGGACTGAATTGCTCGGTCTCAGTTTGACATGTCGGCTTCTTGCGCAGATGGTTTGACGATGTCTGAACAAGTAATTAGAAGTTAATTAGTGGATGGTAACTAGCAGTGGAATCCAGTAAAGATGTGCATTTCGTCCTGTTTGAGACCCGTCATCTGGATGTACCTGCATTCAGCAGTGAGTGATGATGTTTCCACCATCGAGGTTCGAACCCAGTGACCATAGTTTCAAACGCCAAAGCGTCATCCACTATACTACTTGGGCCATGAGGGCCACTTCTGGTGCAATGGGTCATCTTAATTATTTAATTCAATTTCAGATTTTCCCGTCGATTGATTGGACCGAAGTGCTCGGTCTCCCAAATAGGACGAAATGCGCGTCATGGATCCCACTGCTAGTCACCATTCACCAATTAACTTCTGAATACACACATATATGTTGAATTCATTCATTTTCTAGGGTTTTGAGTGCCATTGAGAAGAATTTTAGAATTTTCACCTTGTTAGATATTAGTATTGAAGATGCTTATAACTGTTCGAAGAAAGCTGCATTCTTAGATTTCTGCTTAACAAATATATGTTATAGCGATAAGCTAACTGTCTTGATTAATCGATAAAGATATACTCAGAGTTAGGGAAGACAGCTTGAGTTTATCGAACGTTAAATAAACATTTTCTGACGATAATTTTTGTCTATAACCACAGAGACTTCTAAAGTATTTGTTCCTGTTTTTCATCGGTGACATAAATGCATTTTTAAAATTGGCTATAGCAGTTAACGTCGGGTGGTAGCCTAATATATGTGTAAAACTTAGGTACTGTGGTAGTAAGTAATTCCATATTAGTTTGTTTATTAGATATATCACACAGTGAAACAGTATTATTTACTGGATGACCTTTCGAACACAATTTATTATTCATATTCATGCCAATTATAATCACACGACTTCGAAACATGGGTTTTATAGTTTTCCTTGTGCTCTCCTATTTGTCGTTGTAGGGGTAGTAGGATTTCCCAGATATCTGGAACAGGTGTTGAATCATTCCTATTGCAGTTGATTCGATAAACAAAGCTTGTGTTATCAATCTCTGCCTCCACCCTGTGACATTAGATTTTATAACCGTCATCTTATCGCATCATCCTCTTGTATGGTTGTATGTAATTGCATGTACTGAGCGGTATAGCTGAACTATTCTCTAGATTTCTTATCTTATTTGGATTAACCAATCTAGATTTTGCTAGGCTTTTATGTTCAGGAAGGTCTGACTGCCCCTGTTCTACTGCTCTGAAATCTGGAGGATAGTTCAGCTACAGCACTCACTACATGCAGTTACACACAACCATACAATAGGATAGGATAAGATGACAGTTTTTAAATCTAACTGATATAACAGGGTGGAGGGAGAGATTGATAATTGACCAAAGCTGTGTTTATCGAATAAACTGGAGAGAATACATGTAATTGGAATGATTCAACACCTGTCCCAGATATCTGGGAAATCCTACTACCCCTACAAAGACAAATAGGCGAGAACAAAGGAAAGTATAAAACTCAAATTTCGAAGTCGTGTGATTATAATTGATGATATGATTATGAACAATAATAAATTGTGTTCGACAAGTCATCCAGTAAATAATACTGATTTACTGTGTGATATATAAGGTGATAACTATTTGACCTGCTTCTGTTACGTTTGTACAAGAACATTAATACATCATTCTACTTCATGGCTGAGAGGTATGGCCTTTCAGAGCTGAAGATATGCTAAAATTATTAGCTGCTTTTTGCAAGAGGTGTCTGGTTTCGCTCTCTCCTTTTAGGTTTTACAATATAATCGGTAATCAATAAGTTAGAAATAAAATGCTCGGTAAGGAGGGAAATTCAACCAATGAGCTTATGAAGGTACTTTGTTGGGGATAGATAACTTATATATATATATATAAATTTGAAGGAGGTCATTACTCCTACTCAACTAACGCATGTGGCATGGATGAAGGTATCCAAGCCAGCTAGGATAGCAAAAGCAAGATAGACAATTATTACTCTGGAATCAGTGTGAAAATCCGTCACACTCAGCATGAGGAACTAGATCAGGATTTTCAAAACCAATAGTGAGTAAGTCAGTTGTTCTGTATGGTTCAGAGGCTTGGTGTGTCATGGAAAGCATTTCCAACAGTCAGTCAGACTTTACTACATACTGAAGATCAGATGGCCGGTTAGATAGGATAACCAACAAGTAAAACTCTGGGAATGGATCCATCAAGAACCTATTGCCTGGGTTGATCACAGGTTTGCGAGTAACACGGAGGAGATCGCATCAAGAGGTGACCAGGGATTGTGGATAATCATGAAACCATCTGGAGAGGAGCGCAGAGAAGAGAGAGAAGTGCAGATGTTCTGGTGAAGTCCTTTGTTGCACTAGGAACTCAAGGGAATAATAATACATTTGTAAGATGTAATTAAATTGGTCTTTATTAACAGTTATATGTTAAAATATAATGTCATATTTCAGTGTTACTGTGTCCACTCAGGTGGATGACATAATTCTGAAGCTTACTTCATCCTGAAGTTAGCTCTCTGTTCAATGAAAACAGGTTCAAACAACCTTTTTCTAAAGTGAGAAGGCTCATATACTGTTACCAAAAGGCATGGTCCTGTTTATACCATCAGTCTACACTTGTCTTACACCATGCTCTACAAGCTCACCTCGTAACCAAAACCTAGTGTGTTGTGATCCCGGTGGGTACATAGCGCTGAAAAGTCCCAGACTACACTTTGCTAGTTTTCCAATGGTTCCTTAACTGATATTAGCTCGTGATCAATTCCGTATCCGAAATGTTTTGTTTCAGAATGTATATGGAGACAGCCGTCAGTCACCTCTTAGCAGCAGTAATACATTTCTTTTGCAATGTAAAGAGCTCTATTTCGTATCAATCTGACTAAGAAGACGAAAGGACCAAGCCAAATAACATTCACTTTCCAATTAGTTCTTCCTCCCCCTAATATATGTATATATGCATGGATACGAATTTGAATACAATACAGAATTTTACCAGTCTGTTGCTGATAAGTCTGTTAACAAAAATTAGTCAAATGTAGCAGCTTAATAAAAGAAATGTTAGAATTATTTATTTCAATTTCACTGAGATTAACACAAATATAACTTTTCACACATGTCTACCTTCAACTCGGTGCTAAATTGCAACGGAAATCTCTAATCGAATCTTGATCAAAGTTTATACAAGGATAACTAGTCATTATCAACATGTTATAGGAGTGATAATGAACCAAGAAAACTGGTGTCACAATTAAAGAGTGGAAATCATTTATGAGAAGTAATACAAGTGATTACACAATACATAACTTTAGATAAATGATTGAACAAACTATTAATATCGACTACATATGGACAAAGAAAGGTGAAGTGGGCAGAATAATAAGATGGCTGAAACAATAACAACTTGTAAATGACTACGGATGGGGGAGATGGAAATTGTTAGATTTTCCAATCATGTAAAGATGAACAGCATAAGGAAACCGGTTCAGCTTATTCAAGTAGATTCTGATGACTTCAGCTGTATTCAGAAGGTAAATTCGTAAAGCCAAGCAAAATAAAAATTACTAGAGAGTACCAAGCGTCGATGAACCATAGGTAGAATGCTTGCCAACTACTCATGTTGTTCGGGTTACGATCCCCGGCCGATGTACTCTTAAACTTCGCTAAGCCGGTAGTAAGTCTAGTAAAGAGAGAAGGTGGAGCTCGAGGCTAGCAAACCTACTACGTAAGAACCAAATCACTGCTGCCGAAACTTCAAAGTCCTCGCTTGAAGCTCTATGTTCCACTTAGAATAATGGGGAATAAAAGTAAAAATCATTGAGAATACGATAGATAACCCTGAATGCCTTGTTAACATCAGCTTTTTATTTAGTATCTACAGGATGAACTGAAACACATCTACGAATAGACGTTCGTTGTCTCTTACAGGATGACGCTCATAAATCGAATGATGAACATGCCTGATTTTACTCCCAAAGTAACGTGATCCACAGGAGTATTCAAACCGACAGATACGCAGATAAAGAAGGTGGAATTAGGTAGTTTATTTTTTATTTTTGAGGCATGAAGTCACAGAGGTTGTGAAGAGACTAAGTTACTTTGCTTCACCGAATACTTACCGTGGTGTACTCTTAAGGCGTTATGATGACACATACCCTCACGAAAATACAGTTTCAAGAACTAGTCGGTTTTCAGGAGATGTATATGGATATCTATGTTGGAAGAGCTATTTTATTCCCGTATGCTTCAAGTGGAACATAGGGCGACTTCGACCTACAGCTTTGAAAATTTGGTATCGGTGGTTTTAACTTTACCATGTGGAGTTGCTACCCTCACGTCCAACCTTCCCTCTTTACTGGCCTCGCTACCGGCTCAATGAGGTGTAGGAGTGCACCGGCCAGAAATCGAACCCCACACCACCTCGATCCCTCGATAATCTTGAGTTACACAATAAGGCAGCCATTAAACTAGATCACTCAAGCGCTCAAAAATAGAACACGTAAGTAAACTGTGTTCAGATTTCAAAGGAGCATTAGTATAATCACCCGTCTACGTGGGCTTACTACATATTCCCCTTTTCACCTGAGAATCATGGCCATCTAAGGATAAAATACTACCGCATCTTTATCTCTCTTTATAGCACATTACCACATTGTTCAGTGTCAAGCTCTGTTAAATGCTTTCACAATGGCAACTGACGAGGAACAGGCGACAGGCGAAAGAGACCCCAGAAAGTTATTAGGAATCAAGAGCCTATCACTCGACAAATATTCGGAAGGAACAGGAGATACATTCGGCACACGTAGGGGAGGCCTTTGGGTGAAATCGCTGGCGAGGCTGTCGTTTAAGTTGAACATGGTTGGGGAACGGCCAGTTGGGCATTTGTATGAGGGTGACACATAGGAGATCACGAGAGGAGAAGATGAAAGCCTATGAACAGTCGTGTACCCGACCAAGGGCGGCTGTAGGAAAGAGGATAAAATTGAGATGTGCTACTTAAGCCATATGCTCCAATTGGAGCCCAAAGGAGTAACAATAATAATAGTTTTCGAGGGTTTAATAAAAGATATATAGGTAATCAAACCTCTGCTAGCCAAGTAATTTTATTGAAAAAGTCAACCTCCATGAATTTGGCATCCAAATGAGCCTCTTTAAGAAGAACTTTATTATCACTAATGCTAAGTGAAGTGTTCTTCAGTCGCTTAGTGGTCTACAGAAGCTCGGAGTGCAAGATCCCACATATGACCACTTCTTTGTGCATATACATTAGTTCACCTGTTGTTATGGAGCCATATGTATTGGTTGTTAGAGGCGGATCCTGTCTGAAAGTATTCAAGAACACAGAAAGGTAGCAATGGCAGCTCTATATGAAATGCAGTAAATGAACACCTCGTAGACACTGGCCACTGTTTCTCATTCTCTCCCTCTCCCTCTCTCGTCAAACTCCTCCTTCAACGTGGTCCAACTAGTAAAACGTAACCTCACTCACGTTAAACAGATTAGGGTTTTAATTACTAATTCATTCGTGTTACCTTTGAAATATTGCACATTATTACCGAAAAGTCTAGTTTAGTCGCAACGTCCAGTCTCGGCTGGATTATGCGTCAGACCGTGGGGAGCAAGAAGATAGTGATACTCTGGATCCATAAGGAGACTCATGAGGAACTGGATTTCGCCGATGATTTGTGTTCAATTTCACACAAACTTGAAGACTTACAGGGAAAAACCAACGAAGAGCACAAAAAATAGTAGCAGTCACCACCAACCGGATAAATTTGAAAGAGGTAACTTCCCTCACTTATCTAGGAAGCATTGTTTTAACTACACGCAGTAACCGCGAACGAAGATATCAAAGCCAGCCGGAATCAGAAAGCCAAAACAGACCTTCATTAATCTGAGATCGATTTGGAAATCTTCTGCAATAAGTATAAAGAACAAGGTTCGGATTTTCAGCACAAATGTTAAGTCACTTCCTTTTTATGGATTAGAAATTCGGTGCGTCTCAAAAAGCATTCTCAAAAGGATTTTCAACAAATTGGAGACTTCTGTTAACAGCTACCTTCTCTGGCTCCATATCGAGGATCAAATGGCTGGCGAGATAGAATCAACAATAAGAAACTACGGGGACAAGCCAACCAAGAACCTATCGCTCAGCAAATATGCAGTAGAAAATGGACATGGATTGGGTACACGCCACTGAGGAGACCGTCTAATATCATCACCAGGCCAGAGCTCGAGTGTCGGTCCGAGAGTGACATGAAGGGGATCGTGTAAGGGGGATATCAGAGACAATGGGCAAACAAGGAGCCAGCTAAATAGGACCGTAGAGAACAGGATGCACTGGAAATTTGCTGCTGAAGCCCAATATTCCACTCGTTGCATTAGTAGAAGGAAGGCAAGATAATAGAGATGAAGATGGAGACAAAGATGAGTGAGGATTAGAGAGGTTTCGCGTGCGTTTCGGATTGTGAGGGCGATTGTTACTTCCCGGCTGCCCATACCGTGGAAGTTGGTTGCGTGACCGCAGAGCTCAGGGGGCAACTGCTTGAGGCCGGTCACACGCTGCCTGTTTTTGTTTGTTCTTTTTCATTTGGTGTGTCTCAGTAGCGTATTTATCACTTCTGCTCTGTGACACGGCAGCAGGAAGCGCGGTCGTTGTTAATCCGGGCCCCGACCGATCCGGCATGATATTTTGTGATTTACTTTGAGTCATAGCATTGGGTTGGGTAACTGCTTTTTGTCTAACCGCTATCCAAACAATCTCTTTGGCATGGTAGGACCTCAAGCGACATAAGTCTCAGTCAGTTTAGCTTGTTGGGTCATTGTGGTGTTCAAGCCCGACCACCACGTCAAGGTAGCAGCTTTCGGTCGGGAATATTTATTCCACTCGGAACCTAGAGGAACAATAATATTACAGTCTCTCATTCTTTTTCGAGTGGAATATTGGGCTTCAAGCCTGAGCTTTGAAGATACAGTATCAGTGGAGTTAATCTTTCTCTCTGAGTGGGTTTGCTAGCCTCACGCCTAACCTTAACCTCATCTCCGGGATTACAGCCAGTTAAACGAGGTTTAGGAGTTCGTCAGTAGACAGAAGATAGAACCCCAAGCGATACTACCATACACTGATTATAAAGACTATATAAGCATATGCAATCCGATAGCATTAACCTACAATAATAAAACAAATAAAGACCATATACATTTGACAGGTTGTTCTCAGTGTTTCTACCGATTCTAAATACTACCGATAAATGAATTCCCGAGAGACCTGTGAAGCATATCGGCGGCGTAAAGCTGACAGTTATAACGTCACCTGTGCATCAGTCATGTGTACTGTTTATTTTCTTCCTCTCCCTCTTTCCCATCAGTTTACCACAGAATGAAGTGATTATCGTTATCATCATTATCATTAAAACATCCTTCTTGTCAGTTGGGTTTTTATCTCATCCATTCCAAGTGTGATATGACAGAGTGAGGAACCAATCGCCTCTGTGTGGATGTTTGTGTGTGTGTGTGTAAAGTGTCACTGAACATAAATCACACTATCTCAGATTGTAGTAGATTAAATAAACAAATTTTGACACGGAAGTATAATCTAAACAGAGTCTTAAAATTGTTGTTTTTTTTCTGCACAAAATAAACGAAGGATATTCTGATTTATTTATATTAAGTAGAAGAGGGAATATCTAAACGCCGGTTTATATTCTGACTTTATTCTTATCTGTTATTACAGTAAACAATAGTTCGACCACTCATCATCCTTATTATTATTATTGTTCCCTTGGGTTCCTAGTGGAACATAGGGCTTCAACTGCACGCCTCCACTTGCTTCTGTCTTCTGCTGTACTTTTCACCTGCATCCATGTTAATCCATACTGTTTCAGCTCCTCTTCACACGATCTCCTCCATGTCACCCTTGCACTGACGTCCCACTCGCCGCTTCTCTTTCGGGTTCCACTCGAGCAATGGCCTGACGCGCGATGTCATTCAGCGGCCTCCTCAGCGAGTGTCCAATCCATCTCCACTTTCTCATGCATATTTGTTGAGCGATTGGTTCCTGTTTTGTTTGTTCCCATAGCTTCTTGTTTGTGATTCTTTCAGGCCATCTGATCTTCAGTATGGAGCGAAGACAATTGTTGATAAAGGTTTGCAACAGGCTGTTGGAAATGTTCTTTGTGACCCGCCAAGTTTCTGATCCGCATAGAAGAAGTGACCGACTTGACGTTTGTATTGAAAATCCGAATCACTTTGTTGTTGATGCTGAGTTGAGTGACGAAGATTTCCAGATTGGTTTCAGGTTGATGAATGTGTTTCTCACCTTCTCGATTCTCGATTTGACATCCTCATCCGTTCCTCCTGTAATTGAGACAATGCTCCCTAGATAAGTGAATGAAGTAACCTCTTTCAAATCCCTCCCGTTGATTGTGATTGGCGCTGGATGTTGCTGTTGTTGTTGGTTGGTTATTTTCATAACCTCCGTCTTGTCTATATTCTGTCTTCTCTGGCTGCTTCTTCGACCAGTTTGTCGGTTTTCGCTTGTAAGTCTTCGATTTTGTGTGACATCAAACATAAATCATCCATGAGCGAAATCCAGGTCTTCTAGGTTCTTCACGTCGGTCCAGGACTTATTATCCTTAATTTATTAATATTCTCTTGATTTCCTAGCACAACTTACGACTTCAACAGTCCATCTCGGTTTTAGCTGTCTGAACGACTGCTCATAGTCTCTCATCTTTTCCTCACACATTCCCCTCCGTGTTATCCTCAGAACAACGCCTAACACAATGTTTTCCGTTCGGGTTCCACTCGAGAGCATGGCCTGTTTGGGGTATGATGTCACTAGACAGTCTCTTCAAGCGTGTGTCCGATCTGCCTCCATCTTCTTCCACACCTCTGTTCTTAGTTGGTTTGACTGCAGAGTCCCCTGTTGCTTATCTTTTCTGACTTGCCGTCTCTCATTCAGTATGGAGTGAAAGCAGCTGTGGCTAAAAGTGTTCAGTGGCCTATTGGAGGTGCTTTTCGTGATGTGTGTGCCAAGTTTCTGACTCATATAGAAGAACTGACCGAAAAACGTGGTGATGAAAATATGAATCTTATTCTTTATGCTGTTTGCAGATTTCCAAACTGATTTCACAGTGATGAATAACCATCTTGATTTTCCGGTTCTGGCTGATTTTAGCATCTTCATCTGTGCTGCCTGATTGTAGCTGAAACGATGCTTCCTAGATAAGTGAGGGAAGTGACCTCTGTCAAATTTCTCCCGCTAATGGTGATCGATGCTTCCTGTTGTTGTTGTTGTTGATTGGTTATCTTCATCACCTCTGTCTTCTTTATGTTCACCTGCAGTCCTGTCTAACCTGCCAGATTCTTCAGCCAGTTTGTTGGTTTTCACATGTAAGTCTTCGCATTTGTGTGACATTAGACACATATCATCTGTGAAACCCAAATCTTCTAGAGTCGTCTGAATTTGTTTGAACATTTATGTCGACTGCCAGCTACATGCGTGCTGTCGGTGGTGATCGTTTCAGGAGTCCTTTGAAATGATCAAACCATTGTTTTCCTAGTTTCTTCCCTTTGGGTGATTAGCTTTCCTTGAACATCTTTTGTTGATTTCATCTGTGTTAATATGTTCCCGGATAGACACCTGGTTGTCTGATATACCTTCCTGAAGTCCCTTTTACCTGCATCCTGTTCCTCGTCAGTTGCCATTGTGAAAGCATTTAACAGAGCTTGACACTGATTAATGTGGTAATGTGCCATAGAGAGAGAGAGAGATGAGGTAGTAATTTATCCTTAGATGGCCATGATTCTCAGGTGAAAAAGGGGAATATTTAGTTAGCCCATATAGACGGGTGATTATACTCATGTTCCTGTAGAGTATTAACACAGTTTATATATGTGTTCTGTTATTGAGCGCTAGATTGATCTACTTTAATAGCTGCCTTATTGCATAACTCAAGATTATGGAGGGATCGAAGTGGTGTGGGGTTCGATCCCTGGCCGATGCACTTCTAAACCTCAATGAGCCGGTAGTGAAGCCAGTAAAGAGTGAAGGTTGGACGTGAGGGTAGCAACCGCACACGGTAAAATAAAAACTATAGATACCAAAACTTCGAAGCTGTAGGTTGAAGTAGGCCTATGTTCTACTCGGAGCATACAAGAATAAAAACGCTTTTCCAAAATGGATATCCATATACACCTCCTGAAAACCCACTAGTTCTTGAAACTGTATTTTCGTGGGGTTATGTGTCATCATAACGCCTAAATAATTCACTACGATAAGTATTCGATGAAGTAAAGTTACCTAGTCTCTTCACAACCTCTGTGACTTCATGCCTCAAAAATAAAGATGAACTACCTAATTCCGCCTACTTTATCTGAGTATCTGTCGGTTTGAATACTCCTGTGGATCTAGTTAGTTTGGGAGTAAAATCAGGCACGTTCATCATTGAATTTCTGAGGGCTATCCCGCAGGAGACAACAAAGGTCTATTCATAGCTCTGTTATAGTTTATCTTGTAGATACTAAACAAAAAGCTGATATTAACAAGGCATTTAGGGTTTTCTATCGTATTCTCAATTATTTTTATTCCCTTGCATTCTAAGTGGAACATAGAGCTTCAATCTAGAGGTTTGAAGTGTCGGCAGCAGTGGAGTTGCTGGCCACAAGCCCAACCTTCCATCTTTACTGGACTTACCACCAGGTTAGCAAGGTTTAAAAGTGTGTCGGCCGGGGATTGGAAACCTGGAGAACATGTGTAGTTGGCAAGCGTTCTACCGATGGGTCACCAACGCTTCGTACTCTCTAGTAATTTTTATTTCGCTTTACTTTATGAGTTGATCTTCTAAACACATCAGAAGTCATCAGAATCCATTTGAATAAGCTGAACCGGTTTCCTTATCTTGTCCATATTTACATGAGCAGAAAAATGGACAATTTATTTCTCTCCCATCCTTAGTCATTTCCAAGTGATTATTGTTTCAGCCATGTTATTATTCTGCCTACTTCACCTTTCATTGTCCATATGTAGTCGAAATTAATACGTTGTTCAGTCATTTATCTAAAATTACTCATTATGTAATCACTTGTATTACTTTTCATAAATGATTTCTACCCTTTAGTTGTTACACCAGTTTTCTTGGTTAATTATTACTCCTCTAACATGTTGATAGTGACTAATTATCCTTGTATGAATTTTGATCAAGATTTGGTCAAAGAGTTCCGTTACAATTTATCACCGACTTGAATGTAGACATGTGTGAAAAGTTACATTTCTGTAAATCTCAACGAAAGTGAAATAAGTAATTCTAACATTTCTTTCCGTAAACTGGTACATTTGACTAATTATTGTTAACAGACTTATCAGCACCAGACTGGTAAAATTCTGTATTGTATTCAAATTCGTATACCTGCATATATATACATATTAGGTAGAGGACGAACTAATTGGAAAGTAAATGTTATTTAGCTTGGTACTTTTGTCTTCTAAGTTAGATTGACGCGAAATAGAGCTCTATACATGGCAGAAGAAATGTATTACTGCTGCTGAGAGGTGACTGATGGTCGTCTTCATTTGTATCCTGAAACAAAACATTTAATTTACGGGATTGATCATGAGCGAATATCAGTTAGGGAAGTGTTGGAAAAGCAGGACAGTGTAGTGGACAGCTCTTCCATCCTAGTATGTGACTTTTCAGCAGTTTGTGCCCATCGAGGTCACAACACACGACATTTCGGTTACAAGGCGAACCTGTAGACCACAGTGTAAAACAGGTTATAGAACGATGGTGTAAATAGGACCGCATCTTTCAGTGACAGTGTACAAGTCTTCCTACTTTAGAAGAAGGTTTTTTGAACCTACTTTCACTGAACACAGAGCTAACTTCAAGATGAAGTAAGCTTTAGAATCAAATCATCCAACTGAGCGGACACAACAACACTAACATATGACAAACTTTATAGACTAATTTAAATATATCTTACAAATGTATCAAATTATGATCATTGTTCCCTTGAGTTCCTAGCGCGACAAAGGACTTCAGCAGCACATCTGCATTTCATCTTTTCTGTGTACTCATCTTCATCTGGCTCCATGATTGTCCACACACTCTCGTCTCTTCTTCACATGATCTCCTCCGTGTTACACTCAAGCCTTAGTTCAACCGAGGCAATAGGTTTTTGATTGATCTGTCCTCAGAGTGTTCCTTGCTTCTTATCCTTTCTAACCGGCGATCTGACCTTCAGTCTGTCGCCGACCATTGGAAGTGCTTTCCGTGACACTCCAGTTCTATGAATTATACAGAAGAAGTGACTAACTTGATATTGGTGTTGAAAACCCGAATCTTGTTCATTATGCTGATTGCGACGGATTTCCACACTCACTCCAGAGCAGTGAGTTTCTATCTTGCACTCCCGAACCTGGTCAGCACTGATATTGACATCCTTGACTCCTCTATTTGAAACCACGCTACTTAGGTCAGGTTAGCGACAAAATTTGCCTCCTCCAAATCTCTTCAGTTGATGGAGATCGGTGCTCCGTCTACTCTATGTTCACGTCAACTGGTGTCTTTGCTGCCTGCTTCTTAAGTCAACATTTTGGTTTACCCTGTAAGTCTTCGACTTATTGTGTCATTAGACACACACTAATCATGAAGTACATATCTTCTGTTATCTTCTTATCAATCCAACATATTCGTATCTTCTTTCTCTCGACAGTCTGCTGCATGACTCAGTGAAACACAGTGAAGACTATCATCATTGAGCATAGGCAGATGGCTTTGTCTCACTCGTGTCGCTACTTCAAAGGGATCTCTGAGCATTCCGTTGTGAATCACTTGACATGTTTTGAATGAGATTAATGGAATGGTGCACTCCATACTGTTAAAGTAGTTCCAAACTTACATTGGGGTCATAACTGTCGACTGCCTTTTCAAAGTCAATGAAGTTGAGGTAGAGATTTGAGTATTGTTGAATGCTCTGTTTGATGATGATACGTAGAGCCACAAAACATGATTTGCTTTTCTTCAATCCAGCTTGTTTCAGTAGAAGTTCTGCCTCCACTGAATCTTCTGGTCTCTTCAGGATGACGCGACGTGATATTTGAGTCCACAAGGATTTTGTCAGTTTTCGCTCAGGCCCCCTGATCGCCTTTATTTGACAGTTTGACAGAGTAACACTTCTTACAATCAGTGGGTACATTTCCTTCCTTATAAATTTTTGACAGTAGTGACGTGGGCATATCCGTTGTGGTCTCAGGATCCGTTTTCCGTTCTTCCGGAGGAATTCCATCCTGTCGTGCTACATGCCTGGTTATAATTGAGTAGGTTGTTTGGATTTGAGACTTCTGAATTTGTTTGAGGATTTGTGTCGACTGGCATTTCTGTGCGTGCTGTTGGTGGTGGTGGCATTTGTGGACGATTTTCAGGTGGTGATCGGTTGAGGAGTCCTTTGTTCCTTTATTTCTCCTCTTAATTAATTAGGTTACTCTGACTATGTTTTATTTGCTTTAATAATTTGAAAAACTCGCTACTAGCCCCCTATCTACTGTTTGTTTTCTGACAGAATAGAAGCGGCTACGTTGTTTTTTAGGGCGAAAATTGCAGATAAATCAGCCTGTTGCCTCACAAAGTTGTTTAGCGTTTGTTTTCATGAATTTTCTGTAAAATAAGACAGATTAGTTTAGTTCCTAATCATAGCTTATTGAGTGGTTATCCGATTGACACTGATGAATCAAATTCATTTATTTAGCCTATTGTCGCCAGTGATTAATCTTTACATGAATTATACGCCAGTATATCTAAGGAAACATACGAAGTCAAGAGTGAAAACAAGATTCCTTATGACTGCGTATACGATTTTTCGTAGGTTTAAAGAATCACGGTAACTGATTTAAACAGCGCTTGAGGCTAACTATCTATTACAGCCATTTTAGGCACTGATTCTTTGGCATTTATATTATGGTGTCTACAGAATACATAGCCTCCTCCCCGCCTAGATAAGCCCATATGAAATGAACACATACATTGACCTTTCGGATTTTATCAGTGATACTTAATCCTATTCAGTCTCGTGTGTCTATTTCTTACAGAATTTATATCAGTAGAATATCTTGCAAGTTTTATGGTATCTCGACATTTACTAAAAGATTTATTAGTCTCATAACCTTAAATCATTTACTATTTTTCAATATAGCAATAATGAAATAGACTAATTCGGTCAGAATTTGAATGGTTTGAACTGATGTGACAGTCTAAACTCATTCCCGACGTGTACACCACTGATGAGACTGGTTTGAAATAAGAAAGACAGCAGTCCACCGTGGTTAGATTACTTTGATTTTGTTAGCAAGCAGGTGGTACGGCGGTCGCCGACCATCCACTTGGTCCGGGGTTCAATCCCCGGCCGACAAGGCACTCTTAAACCTCGCTAAGCCGCTAGTAAGACAGGCGAAGAGGGAAGGTTGGGCATGAGGCTAGCAACCCTATCCTGTAAAAATAAACATCACTGCTACCGAAACTTCAAGCCCCCAGCTTGAAGCCCTATGTTCCACTGGGAACTTAAAGGAAAAAGAAATACTACGATTTGACAAAAGTGGTGTGCGAAACTACTTGTATGAACCAGTAGTACATATCATCTTGAAATAATCACCTTAATTTCTAAAGCGTATATAGGTGCAACAGAGAGGATATAAAAGAATTAAATCACACCATCTCTGGTGTAGATGTGATATCCAACAACAGTTAAAATTTTTTCGTCTTTAACATGACTGCTGAAAGTGAAAAGATATCAAAAGGTTATTTGTCTCTGGCACAAACATTTGCATTCAACCGTCTGTTTTAATTGGCATCATATGGGGAGTAATACTGAGATTGCTCGTAGATAGTATCGAGCTACCGCCTCCATGGACAAGCAATGTTATCTGACATAGGATTAAGTTGGAAAAGGGATAGGGGTAATCAAAACTAAGCCTGGTATCAGTCGATGAAGTCTTGGACAGTTAGTTTGGAGCAGACACGTACATAGGTGTAGGCTCCCTGTTGGTGTCATCAAAATGTTGGGAATCAATGACGTTTGACAATTTTGGTCAAAATCGTTTCCATTGGCGCAGATGTATTCACTTTCCATGTTATTATCCTTCTTCCTTGAATTTCTGCCTATAATAAATAACTATTTTTAAAAATCTAATTTTTCTCTGTTTTGGCTACACGGAGTGTAGCAAGTTGAGTTGGTGCACTTTTGTGCAAAGTTCTATATCGAAACTTGGTCACTGACTTAGTCAGTCAGTCATGTAGATGCAATCAGTCATTGTGCAGTACACATTTTGAGATAAAATGTTTCCATTGTTTTCAGAGAAAATTCAAAATAATCTAATCCCAGTAAACCATATTCAGGTGAAGTTAAGATTTAGGTGCCAAAGAGGCTTAAACGCACCAATGACCAAAGAACATTCAGCCATTAAGTTAGTTGAACCAGGTAAATGAAACTATGTTCATGAAGATAGGTATGCCGAATGAAGTACTATGATATTTAACGGGATATCTGATAAAGTTAGGTTTGGGAAAGATCAAGTTAACGTTTAAGCTATGGACAGGTTAGAGTTATTACTAGTATTACCACCTGGTATTTGTCCAAAGCAAGTTCACTTTTAATAGTGTGAAAAAATTTGGGCATTGGGTATATGATATTCATTAGAATAAAGGTCTTTTTGTATTTCCCAATGAATGAAAAACTTAACGATATTGTTTTCACTGACGTTTCGCTGTTTAATGCTGCTAATAACTTCATCAAAGTATTATTAAACCAGAGTTTACATAGTCTCAGCTTATGTATAACAACTTAATTATCGTTCATCAGTATGGGGTCATTTTTGCGTTGTCAAGTTGACCAATTGGTAATGATAACGAAACCATGTGTATTGATTGTTGGATTTGATAAGTGTATAAAATTATAAAAGCAGCTTGTGTTTATATAATGAAATTGCATATCAAATTCGTGTTGATTTTGTCATTTCATGGTGGAGGGAGGTGTTGTAACCTGGTCAGGTTATGTTTTAGTCCATCATTCCTATTTAGTCAATTTGGATTCCACTTGATATGAAGTGCTTCTGATATTAGACGTTCTTTGTGATTTCTGAAATTTTTCTGGATTAGTTCAGTATTGTTACAAATCAATTCTGTGGCCTGATTCTACAGTGTGTAGACCTATGGCTGATGATTTTTCAAGTTTTTCTAGTTCAATCGGATTTATTTCTCGTTGCTGTGACAGAGTCAGCTCTACGGTGTTCATTTCTTCTGATTTCGATTTCCCCCTGGCGATGTTTGTCCGATGTATATCGCATCAAATTCCAAGCATTTTATTTTATAGACATAATTAGATAGAGATTCCTTAGGGATTTGGTCTTTTATATGGACAAGGTTGTTTTGCAGTGTGTCGGATGTTTTGAAGAAAACTCTGATGTCGTGCTTATTGATTACTCTTTTGATATCGTCTGATGTTTCTGATCTATATGGAATGACAACTGTTGATGTCCATGTTTTCGGAACACGTTTTTGACCGTACTTAATGTAGGTGTTGATTTTGTTGATGAAGTTCTTTGGGTCGTTGTTTTGCTTGAGAGTCTCGGTAATGTTTGAAATTATTTCTTCTTCTTTTTCTTTTTCATGCGTTATCAAGGAGTGTTCTCGTCTAAGAAGACTTGAAGCAACCGACACCTTTGCGCTGATCGGGTTTGATGATCCGAAGTTTAAATATCTGTTTGATTGGGTTTTCTTCCTGAACATAGATGTACCGAAATTTCTGTTTTCCCTTGGGTTCAGATGGGCTTCAGCAGCTATTCTTCATCTCATCCTTTTTAGCTAATAAACTTTCCTATCCTCACTCAATCTCTTCCATGTCCTCCTAGGGTCCATGACTAACTCATCGTTTCCCATTCGAGTTCTACTCGGTGTATGGCCTGAAACCTGGTGTTAATCAGTGGCCTTTTCAGAGTGTGACCAATTCATCACTGTTTCCGTCGGGATATTTGTCCGACGAGAGAATGTTGATTGGTTCTTTTCCAGATTTCCCTGATGTTGCGACATGGTTTCATTACTTTCATGAGTCACCAGTTAAATACCTAGTAGATATAATACTCAAATTCCGAAACTACAGATTATTTGCACGACATGTATATTAGACATGAAGTTCTATGCTTGAATTCTTAATGTTTACATAATTTAAACTTCACTGCTGCGTGGTAGATTCAGGATAAATGTGTTGCGTGTTAAATTGTTAACACAACCAAAGGGTTAAATATCAGCTAAATGAATAGTGACGCACTCAATCAGCCGGAAACTCATGGGGAGAAGTAATAACAGTGACGGTCATCAGGAGACATAAATATTTCATTCTTAGAGAATCTCCAACTCTTACTTTAATTAGAAGTTATCTCTGAAGAAGTTGTCTGGGAGGATAATGAAACATCCACACTTTTAAATCATCCATTTCAGACAACATTAAAAAGACTCATTTAAGATTACCTTTTTGAGCAGAAAATTTCCATTTATTCAATATCGGATTCACAAACGTGAATCCATACTTATCGAAATCTTGAGGAGCATGCGTTGTTAAGGGTAACAGTGATGCTCAATGGACAGTAATCCTATCAAACAACACTAGGAAGTCAATCAGTTTAGCAACATCATTATGAGTAGACATATAAAATGTTATCCATAAGAAATTATCAGTCAGCTATTGTGATTTTAAAAGACTGATTATTGGCGAACAAAGAATATGCCTTTCGATAACTTTCTGTTCACTGGGCTCAACAATTATATGTATCAAAGACGAAACAGCTGTATAGTACTCCTAGGTTTTCCAATGGTTCTCTAACTGGTGTCAGCTCATGATGAAATCCTCCATGCAATCAAACAAAATCCCTACAAAACCAATACTTGAAAATTAAAAATAATTATTGTTAACAGCAACCTTAATGGTCAACAGTAGCAACAAATAGACTGTAGTTCAAAAGTATCAGTTAGAAGTAATATTCATTAATACGACACTAAAATGATTATTAGATAAATTACGGAAAGTAGCACAAAATTTATTATTAAATTAAATTTTAAATTTTCATGTCAATTGATTGGTCTCAGGTTGACATGTCGACTACTTGTGCAGCTGCTTTGACGATGTCTGGGCATGCAATTAGAATCAAAGTGTTATTAAACCAGAGTTTGCAAAATCTCAGCTTGTATATAGCAACTTAATTATCATTCCTCAGTATGGGGTCATTTTTTCGTTGTCAAGTTGGCCAATTGGTAAAGATAACGAAACCAGGTGTATAGATTATTGGATTTGATATGTGCGTAAAATTATAAAAGCAGTATGTATTTACATATTGAAACTGATTATCAAATTCGTGTTGATTTTGTCACTTCATGGGGGAAGGGGGTTTTTGTAACCTTGTCAAATTCTGTTTAAGTCCATCATTCCTACTCAGACAATTTGGATTCCATTTGAAATGAAGTACTTCTGATATTAGACGTTCTTTGTGATTTCAGAAACTTTAGTGGATTATCTCAATGTTGTCAAAAACAATTTTGTGACAGGATTCTATAGCGTGTAGACGACCTATAGCTGATGATTTTTGAAGCTTTTCTAGTTGACTAACTGGATTTCTCGGCTTTCAAACAGATGATTGTGAACTCCTGCGTTCATGCGTTTTAACTATATTTGTCAAACTTATATAAGTAGGGACATTTAAGTTTAGCCTAAGTTCGGAAGTATACTCGACATGTTTCATGGTTCATCCAACAGTCATTTTCTAGTAAATAACAAGAATACATGGAATGAGAATATGAATTAACTACAAATGTTTAAATTGTCTAACTTCTGGATGATTTCAAAGCTGCCTGTATTGCCAGTTTCCCATAGATAAGTCCTGTTTGTTTAACTTATCACTAAGCGTCTTTGTGAATTGATGAGTTGACCATATAGAACATAAAAATCGTTAGTACATGTGGCTTATATGCGTTTATTCACCTTCAGCGAACAAGTTGGTAGAAGAAGCAGGTGGACAAGATCGGACTTCAAGTGAACATAGAGAGGATGGAGGTGGTGAAGATAACTAACCATCACCAATAACTATCAGTGGGAGGAATTTGACAGAGGTCACTTCCTTCACTAATCTAGCCAGCCAGCGTCGTTTCAACTACAGTTGGAACGGATGAAGTTGTCAAAGTCAGAACTGGAAAGGCAAGATATGGCTTCATCAACTTAAAACCAGTTTGGAAATATTCTGCACTCAGCGTAAAGTACAAAATTCGGATTTTCAACACTCATATCAGTTAGTTCTTCCAGATGTTTCAAATACTTGGCGCGCAGCGAGTGGCATTTTTAACAGTCTCCAGGCATCCCTTGACAGCTGCTTTTACTCCATACTGAAGATCAGATAGAGGTCAGGAAGAGACACGCAAGAAGAAACTGTGGGATAGAATCAACCAAGAACTTTCAGCCGCATAAATTCGCAGAGGAAAAAGGGATTGGATTATATGCACACCACCGAGTGGTATCACGCTGCAGGTCAGACACTCAAGTGGGATCCGAACAGGAAAAGGCAAATCTGGTATGAAGAAGATCATGTTAGGATAAGATGAGGGCTTATAGACAACTGCGTAGCCAGCTAAAAGGGGCTTGAGGAAACAGGATGAAACGGAGATGTGGTTTCGTAGCCCTATATTTCCCTTTGAAACTCAAGGGGATTATTATTAGGAAAATAAAAGACAACTTAGAGAAGAAAATTTTCTTTATCGATGAAAATATCTTCAGAGGATTTGAAGTCATATAAACACAAAGTGTATAGTTGTCTATTATTGAGTAATAGGGGATGACATAATTACTCATTCACCATAATGTGTATATAACTGTAGAGCCTGAGGATGAAGTTATCGAAAAGAGTATTTTTTGTTCAGTATCCATTTTTTGTAAATATAAAAGTTGTAAATTACGTAGTATTCGAAGTCACAAAGGAAGAAAGGGTTAGAAATTTTATAAGGTTAAAATTTTTATTGAGTGGGAATAAAGGTAGTTGAGTTTCAGTTTAACAAGTGTGAATAGGGCGTGAAAATATACAAAAGGAAAATATAAGAGTGATAATAGTGAATTAATTAATAAAGTAAAGGCAGAATAAAAGTATGATTGAAAATTTGTAAAAAATATTAAATCTTTTACAGGGAACGACCAGTGAAGAGTTTAAGAACATGGTAGCATAAAAGACTGGAAAAACTTTTCTGTACACAGAGTTCGGGGTTGTATTGACGAATTGACAGCGCCTCCGCCATACACAAAAGCTGAAACCTGATGCCTTTTGTACCATTTGGCTTCACCTTGTAGATGATCTTGAAAGACGAATCTTGTGGAGCTGTGTGGCTTGAGTTCACCGATTGCTCGAGAATTGAGTTAGTAACTGTCTTGCATTGTCCTTTTGCTAACCATGCCGCATAATGTTCAGAGATACGTTGGAAAAGTGTGCACTTTGTGAGGCCAATATAACTAGCTCCACACGAGCATCTGAACTCATAAACAAACACTGACGTGGCCCACTGATCATTTGTCGGCCTTAGAAACTGATCCGTAACTCAGATGCAAAGAAGGTTTTCCTCAGTGATCTGCATAAGCGATTCTTCAGGATCTTAGCTGCTGCATCACCTTTAAATTCAACTTTCACAAATAGCAGTTTCTTCGTCAGCGTCTGAGTTCTTTCAGGCTTTTGCTTTACCTTCATGTTTTTCCCGATGAATCTTGGAGGATATCCATTTTTCACGAGGACTTGTTTGAGTCGCTCCAGTTCCCCGTCGATTGTATCACTGGTACATATCCTTCTTATTCTTGAGGATAAGGAGTGGATCATATTTCGAGTGGAGCATAGGGTTCAGACTTCAGCTTAGAAGTTTTAGAAGCAGTGGTTTTACTCGTACTGTCTAGGGTTGCTAGCCTCACACCTAACCTTATTTCTCTGTCGGGATTACAAACGGCTAAGGAAGGTAATGCTGTGCTCCAGCCAGGGATCGAACCCCAGACCACGTGCGTCGTTGGCAATCATTCTGTACCGGATGGAATGATAATGATAACAATAGCTTTTGCAGGCCATTTCTAGATGGTGGGCGTGAGTTTCATGGTTTCAGTTTATTTAAGGTGGAATTATCTGTTGGTCTTTTCACTGAAATAGTTAGTTTGTCTTTATCTACTTATTAATTGGTAGATATTATGAAGATTTTGACTCTCTGATGGCTTTCTGGTTGAGGACATTGACATCCTCAGAACCAATGGTTGGACACAATCAGTAATAGGACTCAAAATTGTTCTCTGTGGCCTCCCATATCCATTAAAACTTAATATTTTTTTCATATTACTCTTTTTTCTCCCTCATATTTCTGCTTATTATTATTTCCTTTGGTTTCGAGTGGAATAAAACTTCGTTTCCGATTAGTGTTCCGCACTACTGTCTGGTCTGATGCGCAATGACATCAAGCCCTTTCCTCAGCGTCTGTACAATCCATCTCCATTTCCTTCAGGATATTTATTGAGAAACAGATAGTCATTTGTTTCATGCACAGAGTTTCTTATTGCTAATTCTTTCTGGCTGTCCATCTTATCTTGAGTATGGCGCGAAGAGGGCAGCTGTTGAAACGTTTCTCGTGACACGCCAAGTTTTTGACCCATATGGAAGAATTGAACGACGTAACATTGGTGACGACAATCCGAATTTTGTTCTTTGGGCTGACTGCAACAGATTTTCAAACTGATTTCAGGGGGATGAAGCTCTCACTTGCTTTTCCACTCCTGGCTGGCTTCGATATCCTTATCCGTACTTACTGACTATAGTTGAAACGACGCTTCCTAGATAAATGAAGGAAATAATTTATTTCGAATTTCTTCTGTTGATGTCGATTGGTGCTTATTGTAGGTGATCAGTGGGTATCTTCTTTGCCTCTCTCTTCTTTGTGTTCATTTAAAGTCCCATCTTCGTTGCCTGGCTCTTCTTGCTACATTTTGGTTTTCATCCACATATCCCGGGACTTGTTTGGCATTAGACATAAATTATCCGCAAAGTTCAGATCATCTAGACTCTCCTTATTGATGCAAAGGATCCCCATTTATTTCAATCCTTCTGAATTGCTTTCCTCTTTCACTTTTTTCTACTTGTGTGTTACGTGGAGTGGGGCAAGTTAAAGCGCTGATGTACTAGTGTGCAAAGTTTTTCTGTTGAAACTCTGTCAGTCAGTTGTTTGACGAAATTCCACAATGAAACGAATTCATTAGTTCATTGTTTCCGACTGTTTGATGGTCACCTTCATTTTCAGAAGCACACAGGAGATATTGTTTCTTGTATCTTTTTTACTAACGATAATATCTGATAGGTATTTGTGCTTATTTTATTGCTCAATCGTCAGATGAATTTGTGGTTTACCTCAGTGCTTCTTTCTTTTGTTTTCTATTTAAAAGTTTTAAGGTTTTACGGATGAATATTTCAAATCCAAATATTTTGAATACAATCAACAATTTATACATAAATGAGCCGGTAAGTTATTTTCGGATTTATTCGTATACTACTACTTATCACTTCAGCTGGAATTAGCTAAATGAAATTTTTTTTTAAAGATCAATATAGCTATGAATGTGTAAAGTGTCTTAGAAGGCTATGCTTTACCGAAATGGTATCCATTGCATCAGCAATACCATGGGTATAACAATCACCTTTTTGAATCAAGCTCGCAAGTACATTTAAAATTACGTCTAGAAGGATGTTGGAAGCATCCTAGTGTTGGAGTTTTCGCCTCAAATGATTGAAAATGTAAAAAAACTCAGTGTTATTAATGTCACATCAAGTATGGTTAGTTCATTGAATTGACTTGGGAAATCAATCAAAACAGATTAAATGCTCGATTACAATAGCAGGAACCCAATAAATGGCATACAGAAATTGTTGCATACAAACATTATTCAGGAGAGCCAGAACTCATTGCAGAACTTCTACTTTAAGTAAAATTTAAAAAATATCTCATAAACATCTTCCGAAGGAATGGATACCCACGAGACATCTATCCTGAAGTCAACCTACCAAATAAAAGGCCTCCAAGGAAAACAGAAAGAAAGTCGCCTTAACATATATAAAGAAAATCACAGAAATCATTGCATGACTCTTTAAACATGTAGGAATTGATGTCGCACACATACCAACAAAATCACTTCACTCGACTGGAAACGGTGAAAGAAGATGAAATCAACACCATCTGCAAAATAAATTGCAGCGACTGAGAAAAAAATACATTGGTCAAAGTGGATGCCCCCTTCGTCTTCTCATCCATGTACACGAACTATCCGTCAAAGGAAATCACCTCCAATCCCTCATATCACTGCATACAGAAAACTATGGACATCAATTCGACTTGAACATATTAGGAAGCGGAAACACCGAGAAAGCTAAAGAATTTTTGGAAGCCTGATATCCCAGTGAGTCAGCAATTATCAGGCACATTAACCAGGATAAAATTTATCAATCCATAAGAAGACGAGCATATGCAAAAAGTCAAACTCCAGGTCAAGAAAACAATCAATAGAAGTAGACTGGTGGGCGAGAAAGCAGAAAAAGACAACCAGTCACGATGAAGGACACCAGGAGAGGTGACTGATAGACTCCTTGAGAAATTTAAATGCTCACTTCGAATTGAAGTATACGCTGAATATGTTGTCTAGTAATGCAATTAATGCTTCCCAAGTAAACCATCCAGCTAAGAGAACACAACCAGGTCAAAGTCATCCACCTGACCTAAAAATCTTCCTTATTATATCTAAACTGACTCAGCCTTCTTTGGTAGACTGAAACTGTCACATAAGAATGTTAGCTAACAATGAGAAGGTATCCAGTCTATATCTCCGGAATCAAACTTCCGTGGGTCACACACGTTCTAGAATTATATTCCAGCAATGTCAAAAGACTTTGTGCTCGACAGAATCTGTGATGCTATTCAACAACAACCACAATAATATCAAAAACACAAACTACCTCAACAGTGCCATCCGGAGGCTATACATTCCAAAAGTTTCTCACATACAAAGCACATATAGCTTAACAAAATTAATGAAGCAAATACAGTTATTCTGAACACTTGACGAAAGGTACAGGAGGAGAATGTCGTTGTGTGAGACATTTCGATACCGATAGTAGAAGATCATTTTAACATCATTTAATGGAAATGAACTCCTTGTTTATACAGTTTAAGGTGATAAGTCCCCTCAGACACCTTCAGAAACAAAAAATATTCACATCACAATATTTCAACAGTCTGATATCGTAAATAGCAGTCAAGAAATTCAGTATAAATACTGATGTTATATAACATTGGCTGACACAAATAATTGGAAGGCATTCACAGTCATCGTTAGTCGATTCATAGCCAGATTGGGTTGATCTAGGGGAACTGTGGTGGCTTCTTACCTTGAACAGCGCGATTTACTAGTGATGAATATGATTCTATCTACTGCTGTTTCGATCAAGCAGCTAGCTAGCATTCGTTTCATTTGAACTGATTCGAATTCATGTACACTGCTGAAGAGGTCGGTCTCAAACGTTCTGAATGACTGTTGAAGGTTAAAATCAATCAAATCAATCACTCGTCTTGTTGCATTCATCTTTGAATCACTGACTAATATTAACAACTATGCTTTGATTAGAAACAGGTTATTAACCAGTGTAATGTGTCCAGTACTTTGCTTGGTGTAGACTGAATTTTACCAGTCAGGTTTGTTATGTGGCCACCATTTCAGACGGCTTGTTATCACGGCGCACTGTGAATTGTTGGCTGATAGAATTAAGTCTACAACAAAGCATTAGACACATTACATTGGTCATTAGCTAGTGTCCAACAGTAGGTCAATCGCGGGCCTCAATGGTAACGTCTCTGACTGCAGCACTCACTGAGTTCGAATCTCACATACGCCTTGCTGACTGATGAGTGCCAACTAGCACGAAACCTAGGTTGAAGGTTTCCTGTGGCAGACTGCCTTCAACCATATAATATTAATGACTATGTTTGTGACAATTCATCGCCTTTATCACTATCCACTTTCATGATAAAGAGGAAAATGAAGCCACCGCCGAAAACAGCGTCATTGCCGAACTACGTGTTCTGTATTTATCAATGTCTGGATGCGGATTATTCATGAATATTTTTGGTTTACTCACGTATGAATTACAGTTGATATATTGGAGAATATAATTTAAATTTCAAAACCCCTTTGGCTTTTTAATTTCTTCTACAGGAAAATTATGATATTTGGAGCTTTCCAAGAGGTGGAAATAATTCAATGTACATATCAGTATCACCGAATGGATTCAGTAATTTGACAAGAATTTTGAACAATGCTCAGATTTCATACGAAACAGTAATAAGCAATCTTCAAAAGTAAGTCAGCATTACCGATGAATTACAGAAAGGTTGGAAGGGTTTTAGTCGGTTGTAAATTTATGCTTTTTTCAATATTTATAAAGAAAATTCCATTTAAACATTTAGAAGACACAATGAATGAACGAAGAAATATTTACTTTTCAATTCATAATTGATAATTCTACCGTCTCTTCATGAGAACATGATTACGGTTTATCTCGTTGAATTTCCGAACATCATCCTGCACAGTGGTTAAGTAAAGGATAAAAGAAATCCACTCACAAAGCGCTATTTTATCCCATCGTATGGATATAGAACACAAGATTGATGCCAATGAGGCGATTTTCAAAATCATCTTCCTCATACCAACTAATCTAAACTTTACCTTAAGAGTTCGTCTACTGCATATTGCTGAGGCTAGCAGTTGGAACGAACATTAAGAAACCTAACTTACGTATTCAAAAGAAGTTAGTTAGTTCAGACACTGTCCTTACCCTGGCCGTCAATAAGGGTTCTAAAGGTCCTCAATTTGCTGTCGAAATTTCCTTGATTTTATTTCAGACAATTAATTCCCTTTATGAATTTAGACAAATTAATAAGAAGACGCAATTTGTCTGAATCGTGTAATGTGTATTTGAGCAGCACATTTCGAACAATCTGATCACACACGGAATTGTCACAGGAATGTATATATATGAAATTGGTAAAGAGTTAAGAAGTGAGAAAATAGACTTAGTTCAAGTTAAAAGGACATATTCAAGGTCAAAATAACAACGAAGACCACTAAACCAAATAAGAGAGGTAATAGTACATCTGCTATGGTATCGATCAAAAGAAAGTTTACTAAGAAAGGTTTAGTGTGATGACGAATTGTTGCTTTGAGTGCATAAAGGTGGTTTAAACTTTCAATCTGCTAGCTAGTGCTGCAACAAACTTTAGGATACGCCCAAACACGTTTTGTAGATAGGTTTAAAAGATGTGTGAACGTCAATTTTATGTCCTGTCTCTATAATATGTTTCGTAATAGAAGAGCTAGGTTTCCTGTTCTCACCGTTAATAGGTTCTGAAGATTCTATTTGCTTCTGGAGGCATTTAGGAATATGCTGTGAAGCCAGGCCTTACTTGTAGAGATCGATGTGTCCTTCCTCCTATATCTGTGAGTTCAGACGTACGTTCAAATTGGTAAATACAGTGAGATGTGACATCATTTTCCGCATGTTCAAAGGGCTTAGATGGATGGACATATTGACTTCACATTCTCAATTATTATGATATTAGCCGTCAGTGGTATAGCGGATAGGACGCTCGCCAACCATGCACATGGTCCGGGGTTCACTCCCCGGCTGATGCACTCCTTTACCTCGCTAAGCCAGAAATAATTCTGGTGATGAGGAAAGGTTGGGCATGAGGCTAGCAACCCCATCCTGGAAAATAAACACTGCTACAGAAACTTCAAGACACACTAGCTTGAAGCCCTATGTCCCACTGGGGAACGTGAAGGAAATTATAAAAAAAAATAACATTTTTATGCTTCTTATTATAATTTATGCATGTTTTGTGAACTGTAATTCCACTTTGATCTTACTTAACAAATCGATATTATTTAAAAAGAACACCAGTATTGTTAATGACGACCGTTCTAGAATATTCTATGTATATAAGCACACATGTATAATTGTAGAGCCAGAAGAGGAAATTATCGAAAAGGATATTCTCTGGTCAATTTTTTTGTTCTTCCTAGATATCTGAATGAATAATGTCGACACATTTTTATCATTATAACTTTGATTAGTTATGCATGTTAAAACCAGGGAATTTTTCGGAAAATAAAGAGGATATTTGACTGTTTACTTATTGTCTGACTGTAGTTATTTCCTAGTTTCAAAGTATTCCTGGAAATTTTTATCGTTTTGAAATGTCTTTAGCTTTGGTTAAAATTTTTATTCAGAGAGATTTCAGTTTAGCATGCTTAGAAAGCAACATCTCCAGTGACAGTGGACATTATCTTTTGTTTACTTAAATTTACAGGGCAATACTGGATGAGAGACGTGAAAACCACGCAAGAAGACTGTCCGGTTTCATGAGAACTGGACGACAAAGACCATATTATAAAACATATGATGAAGTAAGTAACATCTCCTACACAGAGGAGTGTGTACAGTATTTCAAGATGTAGTTCTTTTGAACTTTATTTTATTTCTGATTTTCACTTGTCTACCTTCTAGATGCGTCAGTGGCACAGCGGTTGACTGCTCGCCAACCACGCATGTATTTTGGGGTTCGAACCCCGGCCGACAAGGCATTCCTTTATCTCTCTAAGCCGGTAATAAGACTAGTATATAGGGAAGGTTGGGTATGAGGCTAGCGACCTCATCCCATAACAGTAAACGCCACTGCTACCGAAACTTCAAGTCTGTAGTTTGGAGCCCTATGTTCCACTAGGAGTGTAAATGAATAAAGTAAAAATGAAAAAATCCTACCTTCTAAATGATGCAGGGAATTTTAGACGAGCGGTTCTTGTCTAGTGACAAATCAGAGTTTTATTTCTGCCCATTAAACCACTCTTGAATACTTATTACCTTAAAAACCTAAGGCAAGTTTACTGCAAGTGGATCTTTCAAGTCTCCGTCTACTTATCATAATGAATTTTAAAAGTGTTCAACTGTCTTTGATGCGTTCCATTTTCTCCCACTTTTCGATTTTGTTACTTCTATCAGCAAGCGATTCGTTTACCCGATTAAGGCCTAAATCCTGAATACTTTTATAGAATCAATGGAAACCCAACAAAGGACAAAAATGGACTCATCCAAATAAGAAGTTCAGCAAAGATGGCGATCTTTTCGGCGATTTCATTTTCAAAAGCTGTACAATCGCATTCAAATACATAATTTTACATGGAGACAATTCTTGCTTGATTCTACGTAATTATGATGGCGAATAAAAGGTGATAATTATTTCCAACTAGATATGGTTATACGAGAGGCTTAGAAACAAAAAATTACGCAGGATTAGAACGGATATCAAGTGTGTAAAAATGAGCATGGATACAAAATTGAAATAATAATTTTCAACTTGAGATGGGAGTTAGGAGGTGTGAATATAGATTACAAGAGCCTTAGAAACAAAATTACATGGGATTTAGCAAATTACAGGTGTGCAGAAAGTGAGCATGGAAACAAAATTGATATAATAGTTTTAACTTATAATGGAAGTTAGGAGGTGTGAATATAGATTACAAGAGCCTTAGAAACACAAAAAATTGCACAGGATTAAGATATAATTGTAAATTTTTTTTAAACGAATTATAAATGTGAACAGAAAAAGCATAGAAACAAACTTAAAATAACTGTTTTTTTATAACTGGAAAAAAATGGGGTGAATCGAATGAAGACTGAGGGAGTAAGAATCACACACATAGCGAACGAAAAAAGATCAAAAAACAAAAAAAAACGGAAGCTACGGTAACATACCGAACTAAGTCCATAGTAGTTGTAGAGGTTGGACTAATTTCTTTTGGACACACAGCTCCGGCTTCTCGATGCATATTGCGAGGGCTTCTGCAGTACAGAGAAGTCGGAAACAAACTGCTTTCGGTAGGTTTCTGTTGACTTTGTAAATTACTTTGAATGAATCAGTTGAGATGTTGTGGGAGGTATTGATCAGATGCTCAATAATTGCACTTCTGATTGAACCGGTGCCTCCTCTTTGCAGCCACGCCGGGTAGTGTTTCCATGCTCACTTTCTGCACACCTGTAATTTGCTAAATCTCATGTAATTTTGTTTCTAAGGCTCTTGTAATCTACATTCACACCTCCTAACTCCCATCTCAAGTTGAGAATTATTATTTCAATTTTGTATCCATGCTCATTTTTACACACTTGATATCCGTTTTAATCCTGCGCAATTTTGTTTCTAAGCCTCTCGTAAAAACCATATATATATTTGGAAATAATTATCACCTTTTATTCGCCATCATAATTATGTAGAATCAAGCAAGAATTGTCTCCATGTAAAATTATGTATTTAAATGCGATTGTACAGCTTTTGAAAATGAAATCGCCGAAAAGATCGCCATCTTTGCTGAACTTCTTCTTCTTCTTCTCAATCTAATGTTCCAATGGATATTTTACACGATCATCCAAATAAACCATGCAGTCTGAAAATGACACTGCATAACTAATCAATAGCTGAATACAACATTACTCAGAGCTGGATTCCTTACCATCGATCAATGGATTTGTATTATTCAGTCTGTCTTTAATTAAGCCAGGTGCTATCTCAGTCTCTTGCTGATAATAAGTCCCGAAGGAAAAACGAGAATGTGGTTGCAAATATATCTTGTTGATGAGTGTCATAGAAAACGAAACTTAATTCTGTCAGGCCCTCGCTGGCAGTCGGCTTCTCTTAACGAGTAGTATTTGAAAATAGTTGGACAATTCTAGCTGGGAACTGACAACTTGACAAATATGTCTGTTAGTCCAACTCACTGTATGGAAGTTACTTTCCGGATAGAAAGGTCAGTGTGACTTGAAGTCATGAGATGATCGACATTCTTCAATGGTTCTTCTGTTTACGTTGAACTGCCATTGTATGTCAAGGATGGAGGGAACACATTTTTCCGATAAACACTGCTCGTAGGGGGGGGGGGGAAACCGTTCAGCAAATGTAATACACATCGATGAAACCTCTGCATCACGCTAATTAACTTCACATCCCAGGATAGCACTCTACGCCAAACCTCAGTATTACTGACTACATTATATCAACTAGCACTAGAGACAGGACGCAGACACTTATGATCAAAGGTAAATAGTCTGTTCATATCCTCCACTTTTGTAAGCTGTTTTTCACAGTGGATAAGTAGGGACGGAGTGAACTGTTGCATAGTGCGTACATCTTATTGATCAGTAGTCAGATATGACATCTACACTAAGGATGACATGAGTTCTCAGATATCCCATGCACTCTTTGTGTAGATGCTGAGATTTTATCTACAATCAGCTACTGCAATGTGTGTTTATAAATTCATATGCTCGTGAGGAGGTAGTTATACTGGCCACACAAAGCTCACACCTTCCAAACGCATCTCTGAACATTATCCGGTATGGCTTACAAAAGGACGATGCAAGACAGTTACTAGTTTAATTCTCGTGCACTTGGTGAACTCAGGCCACGTAGCCCCACCAGAGTCGCCTTACAAAATCATCTACAAGGTGAAACCAAATAGACCAAAGGGTGTTAGGTTTCGGCTTTTGTGTATGGCGGAGGCGTTGACAATTCGTCAATACAACTCCGAACTCTGTACACAAACTAACTTTGTCCAGTCTCTTGTTCTACCATGTTCTTAACCTCTTCACTGGTTGTTCCCTGTAGAGAAAAATTTTATTAATTTTAACTTTTATTAATTTCCATTTCTTATTAATTTTTATTAATTTTCACTTTCACCTTTCAGTTTACTTTAATAATTAACTCACTATTGTCAGTCTCATACGTCCCTTTGGTACATTTTCACACTTGTTAAATTGACACTCAACTATCTTTAAACTGATCAAATTTCTAACCCTTTCTTCCTTCGTGTCGTTGAGTACTACGTAATTTACAACTTGTATTCTCACTTCTCAAGCCACTTCTGAGTAATTATAACCTACTGTGTCTTTCCCGTACTCATTGCTGGACTTGGGGCCGATAGCTGCTACCTTGACGTGGTGGTCGGGCTTGCATATCGCAATGATCCAACGAGCTACACTGGCTGGAACTTATGTTCCTGTAGGTCCTACCATGACAGAAAGGTTGTTTGGATAGCGGTTAGACAAAAAGCAGCTACCCAATCCAATACTATGATTCAAACAAATTCACAAAATATCATGCCGGATCGGTTGGGGCCCAGATTAACAACGACCGCGCTTCCTGCTGCCGTGTCACAGGGCCGAAGTGATAAATATGCTACTGAGACACACCAAATGAAAAATAACAAACAAAAACAGGTCGCATGTGACCGGCCTCAAGCAGTTGTCCCCTGGGCTCTGCGGTCACGCAACAGTAACTTTTCCTCTATTTCAGGTACCCGAAGACTCAACCAACTTTCACGGTGTGGGCAGCCGGGAAGTAACAACCGCCAACACATTTCCAAAAGCCCAGGACTGTGTCTTTCCCACCCCGGCCTTCCGGATTATTACACATTATATTTTTAATTTGAACTTGACCTGAAATATTTCTAGAATAGTACCACTACCTATTTCTGCTTATAACACTTAGTAATTTTATTAATTTGACCTTTCATTGGAGTTAATTCTGGGACTTTCGCACACAATTAAATAAATCCACGAATATATAATATAAATCCACAGCCTAGTTGATGACTTCGTCGAAAAGAAAATTTTCTTCGATGAAGTGTCATTGTTACTTCTAAATTGAGAAGACAAGTCGTCAAATAGGTTTCATCTTCTCGAAACTTCAATTCAAAGCCGTGAGGTTAACTGATGGTTTAAATATACAATGTTAACTGACGACAGAGATCAAAGGTTATTTTCAGTTAATAATAAAACAAGTCAAAGTGTAAAGGAAATAGCAATGAGTGAAAAATGGTGAACAGTCTTACGTAATCAAGAGGGTTGACACTTAATCAGTTAAATGGTGAGTAATCATTTCAACAGAAAACAAGACAACAAAAGACTGAGAATAAGTTTCAGAACAAGTAATAAATCAGAAGACTACACTGAGAATATTAAGCAACATGTCAGGGAAGAAATATTGACACACGAAGGTCACGATAGCCAAAGAGGCTTCGGAATCCTTCGAAGTGAGGACAGGAGTAAGACAAGCTGGCTGCCTACTATCGCCAATGATTTTCCTGATTGCAGTAGATTGGATAATGTAACAAACGGTGGGCAATGAGGAAACAGGCATAAAATGGACTCACACAAAAAGAGACTTGGAGGATCTGGACTTCGCCAATGATATATGTCTGATTTCCCACAAACTGGAAGATATGCAAGCGAAAAGCAACAAGTTGGCAGAAGAGGCATCCAGAGAAAATGAGACTTACTTCAGGTGAACATAGAGAAAACAGAGGTGATGAAGATTCCTGGGCAACACCACCAACAGCAACAACAACAACAACAGACAAAAATCAGCATAAATGGGAGGAACCTGAAAGAAACAACCTACTTTACCTACCAAACTGGGAAGCATCGTTTCAACTACAGGCGGACCGAACTGACAAGGATATCAAAGCAAGAATCGGAAAAGCAAGGCAAGCTTTCACTACTCTCAAGTATGTGTGGAGGTCAACACTCAGCACTCAGCATCAAAAATAAGATCCGAATTTTCAACTCCAATGTGAAGTCAGTGCTACTATACGGATGGATCAGAGACTTGCACTGCGCGTCATAAAGAGCATCTCAAACAAACTACAGACCTTCATTAACAGTTGTCTTCGCTCAACACTCAAGATCAGATGACCAGAAGAGATCAGCAACAGAGATATCTGGGAGCGAGCCAAATCAGCAGGAACTGATTGTGAAACAAATAGGCAGGAAGAAATGGAGATGGATTGGCTGGCCATACTCTGAGGAAACAAACCATCAAGTGACATCACTAGACAAACCATTGCTCGAGTGGAACCCGAAAGGGAAGCGGCGGCGAGTTGGTCGTCAGTGCAAGGGTGACTTGGAGGAGGTCATGTGAAGAGGAGATGAAAACGTGTGGGCAGACTTGGAGCCAGGTGAAGACTCTAGCAGAGAACCGAACGGAATGGAGATGCACGGCTGAAGCCCTATGTTCCTCTAGGAATTAAAGGAAATACTAATAATAATAAAATGTTTCTAGACACAAAGTTCAGATTTGTTTTCCCTCTGAATTGCTAAAGCTTCTCCTACATGAAGAAGTCTTTGCTGACGCTGTCTAACCACAAGTAATAACGTGGTCAAGAGTTGAACTACTGAATGCTGTACGTTTTGATAACCATAAGCCTCTGGACGGCGGTGTCTTGATGATACTTAACTCCATGAGAGCAGGTTTCATTCAATGAATACTTATGGAAGTTAACAACGTTGGAATATTGTCTTTTATGTCCTCAAATCAGTGAGATGTTTGAACCAGGCAATGTTAAAACTTCAAATGGCTTAAAATCTTGTTAGACTAGAACGGTTATTTGCTTGAAACCTCATCTATTTATTAATATTGTAGCATCATATCGTATGTCACATAAATTTGGAATTTAACCATATTCTGCCTCACTAAATTCTACAGTTTTTCATCTGAGTTACTCAAATAAAGGTAACATAGTTTGCATGAGTGAATTAATAAACTAAATGATCCACTTTTTTGTGTTTTATGCCTCAGCCATAAATGTTTCAGATTACTCTTAGTCATGTAACTTTTTTTAATATGGACTTCTCTATGTTTGTAGATTATCCAATATTTAGATACTTTGGAACAACTGAATTCATATACAACCGTAGAGACTATAGGTGTCACTTCTGAAGGCAGACAAATTAAAGGTGTTATGGTAAGTAACAAAAAAATGGTGAAATATGACACTTTTTTTGTTGTTGTGATTTTTGTGATCGTAAAATATTTGGCTCATGAGAATATGAAATGCCTAAGTGGTATTTGAAACCTTTACCTTTATTCATGTTTAAAAATTATGTGTTTAATGAGTTCAGCTCTGTTGATTAATTGGGTTTATTGTCATTCTTTATTAAGCTTGGAAAACCAACCAGTTTGAAAAAGTCAGGTAGAGAAACACTGAAAACCTCAAGAGATTACTGGACAGCTGTTTCGTCCTAGTCTGGATTCTCCATCAGTACGCAACCACTACCGAGACTTTCGGTCACAAGGCAAGCAAGTAGATTATTTAGTTGGTTGGTGGTCACTCTAAAAAATTCACCAATTTTAAAAGTTGGTTTTTATAGGCCATTACGTTGGGTCCCAGTGGCTGATTGGCTCACGTGTTTACCTTGTAACTGGAATGTCCTGGGTTCGAACCCCGGAGTTTTCGTGCTATTGAAGAATACCAAACCAGAATGAAACAACTGTCCAGCTTTTCTTTATGGTTCTCTAATTGGTATCAGTCGGTGATGAAATTTGAAAAAAATCAAATGCCTACAAACTCATCCAAGTAAATGTGTTAATTATGTAATTTTTTCTTACGATTACTGGGAATTAAATTGATTGATGGTGAGTAAAGTTGATACGAGAATCTAAGTGACAGGAAGATTTGTACCAGTTGCCTACAGATTATTAGACTACAGCTCTATCGGCTTATTTGTTAAACATGATGTAGGATGGCCTGAATATTTCAATCTACTCTGAGACAAAATAAAGAGATGCGAAGATTTCATTTCGAAATATAATATTATCACGTATTTAGGGCTTAGACAGTATTATGCCGTTCTCTGATTGATTTCACCCAGCTTTCACTTTCACATGACGTATCATGGAGACTGGAGTCTGCATACTACGTCAAGTAATTATGATTTTCTGATTGTTTTATTGACTGTTTATCTTATTTTATAGATTTCTTTAGACTCATCGAAACCGATAATCTGGATAGATGCTGGAATTCATGCTAGAGAATGGATCGCCCCAGCCACAGCTCTTAGTATAATCAGCAAGGTAATTCATTTAATTATGCTGTGATAAACATTGGTTAATTTTAGCATTATTGTTAGTTACTGAAGTTCTACTTGTTTATTGGGTTCTAAGTGAAACATAGGGCTTTAATGGGACTTCTTTGCTAAACTCAGGTTTCTCTCATCACTTTTATTTAACACTAAGACCACCTACAAGCCTTTATTACCACCTAAAAATTATCTCCGTGTTACTCTCGAATGTTATATTCATCTCTTCCCGTTAAAGTTCCAATCGAGGGTCTCGTGTTTGATATCACTTTCATGTCACTTTAGCGTATACTCAATCCATCTCAGTTTAGCCAGCTGGTTGTTGGTTGGTTTACTTGCTGACTGTCAGACAAACTTATCATCCTTATGTTTTGTTCCACTATGACATATTGATAACAACAATCCTCACTCTTTGGAGGACTGACTCATGATGATAAACAGAATGTACGATAACTGGTTTTAGGTTGTATCCAGATCATGAGAACCTAAGAAATAAAGTTGATCCACATTATTCTGTACCGGTATTTGTTCTATCAGTCAGTCAGTTTGTCTATCTATCTATCGATTATAGGAGCAAAATTTCTCGGAAAAAATGGACAATTTTATTGTTAGAGTAGTGACAAGTCTGTGATAATTACGTAATCAGTGATTCGAATTCATAAGATTGGGAAATCAAAACTGGGTCTGTATGAATTCAAATGGACCTGATGATGTTGGTGGTGAAGGGGAGTTAAATTCAAGGAATAAAAACAGTAAGCCCCATATGAAACTCTGGAGGAAAACATTGGTGGTGTTGGGAGGCTGAAACACAGTGATGAAATTAGGAGACAAAGAGTTACTGACCAAAAGGGGTCATCGGGGTAACTGAAGTCCCACGATGGATTCCTTTAATACACAGAGATTAGATTTAAGTAGTTTTGTTGCACTAAATTCAGCAAACCGAAGGAGACTTAGGTTGTTCTTCCTGTTAATTATTTTAAGGGGATTTTAGTGTAGTTATGTGTTCTGTGAAATAGGCGAAGCTTTAGTTAGCCAGCTGGATAACATATTTGGGAGTGGCTTCAGTGTGATGTCAGCTTTGTGAATTTCTGAGTTAGTTTCTAAGGGTTTGATAACGGAATGATGTCAGCTGAAGAACCATTGAAAACCAGTGAGCGCTGGACACTTGTTTCGTCCCAATTGAGGATTTTTCATCGGCACGCATCTGCTGAATTTCGAACACAGAACTTTCCATTTACAAGGTAAGTTCGTAGACCATTCAGCTACTTGGACATGATCCAACGGCTTATGAAATCTAACTTCTACAGCTGTCAAGTACTCCGTGGTTTCCAGTGGTTCTCCAACTGTTATCAGTAAGTGGTTAAAGTTGAATTAATACTCATCTGTCTTGGTGACTTACTGAAGCTGGTTCTTCTTATAAACTGGCTTATGAGTGTATCTACTTAAAGTGTTTCTGAACTGGTATCTAACCTTCAAGTCATTCTAACATACCAATGCTGGTAAAAAAAAAAGCTTCAACAAAGTCTGAAGTGAGGTTGCATTGTAAGACAGAGTAACTTGATAAAGTTCTGAAATTACACCATTATTGGCGTAACACAGAAGATTTGATTTATCTGTAGAGTATTTAGTCATTCCGTTATTCCTAAGGGAGACAGAGAATTTGAATCCAAGAAATGCGAACCGTGGTCCACTTGTCATAAAAATAATACTGATTTGTAATACATACCAGTAATATGTGGAGGAATTGATGAACATGTTCTTTTACATACTATTTTAGCTGATGCGACCATCAGGACAAATACTTCTGAAGAGATTTCAATTCTACATTGTTCCAGTAATAAATCCAGACGGTTATGAGTATACACGGACAAAGGTAGGTTACATAAATTAACTTCTTTTTCCCCTACTTAATAACTGTCGTAGAGTTTTATGAATTCTAAAATTTGTGGAGGAAAGTAACCACCATTGATTTATCACTTGTGTCCCTGACGTGAAGTGAAGTACTACTTACATAAGAATGAGGCATTTTTGAGAAGTGACAGCTGAATACATTCATTAAACATTTGGCATTTTATGCAAAATGATATTGAGGCTTAATTAAAGCTCCTTTTGTACCGTGGCACAGAGATAGAATTCTCGCCGACTACGGATTTCGTCCCGGGTTCGATCCCCGCCCGACTCACTTCTTTACCTCGCTGAGGTAGTAATAATACTGGTGAAGAGGGGAGGTTGGGCGTGAGGCTAGCAACTCCATCCCATAAAAGAACACCACTGTTACCGAAACTCCAAGCTCCTACTTTAAAGCCCTATATTCCACTGGGAGCGTAAAGGAATAAAAAAATTAAAAAAGTTAGACCAGATTAACAGGATTTTCTTAAAGGAACTTTGTTTTTGACGCAGATCGCTATTTCATACTTGTTTCTAAATTAAGCTAGCTGTTATTATTGTGATAGTAGAAGCTCTAGATAGTTTCCTCATAGTACCATGCAAGGATCCCCATTTATTTTGTATAGGCCGGTGACACTACTTAAATAAGAACAACACATTTAAGCGAACAGTAGCGTGCTTTCAATTAGATCTCATCAGGCTTAACTCCAGTATACATAACTTTACAAATAAAAATGCCAATATAATCCAATCCTCGTGTTTTGCCCATAGGATAATAAGATTGTGCATATAAATTGTGCAGTCAGTCATAATACTAGTAATGATAATAATAATGGTTCTATCAATAATAGGGATGTAAAAGTGAGGCAACCTGTGATAACAAGAATACCGAGAAACAGCATGATTAAACAGACAAATGTGTTCAGGTAAAAGTAGTGGTCGATAAAGGCTAGTGAAAACAAATGAACCGATTAAGTAATGCTAGATTTTAAGGGAAGCAAATGAAATATGTTTTAATGAGGATGTGGTAAGAATAGGGGATGATAAGAGAGGGGTTGAAAATATAAGTAAGGGGTGATGGAAATGTCATCAGATGGTTTTGCCTTAATATGCCAATGGAGGGATAATGGCTGTACGAACTTCTTTTGAATGCATAGTTTAGGTTTAATAGTACGATTGTCTATTACCTAAGCTGTGTGTAGTAGACGAATACGAAGTTTTCTGGAAAGATTCCGTGGGACACGATGAATTACGTTGAAAGCTCTTTTTCTCCGCTATATGACCCCTGTCAACTAAATGTGACAAAATGGAGCTACGGGTTGTTTTTGTCTGTCCCTTACCAAACCACCATGATAGGAGGTGTTCAGTAGTGACACCTTGACTAAGCTGTCTGCTAATACGCCCAACATAACTGTCACCGCAGATGCAGTCGAATTGATGAATTCACATAGATGTGACAAAACTATCTAGCTTATCCTTCGTTTGAGTCCAAATCATTCGTTGGATAGAGAATGATAAACACAGGTTCGCTGCGTAAAACGTTCTTCGTATACTCTTGGAAAGTCTCTCGAATAAAATCTCACCTGATAAATCACCATTACATTGAAACTTAATAAACAGGTGTTTAACATGCAGTAATTGTCCTAGGTTCTCTCTCTAATGTGTTCATGTTTCTTTATGAAACTACTCGGATAGTTCATCTCCGTCAAGGAATCATGAATATATTCAAATTCCTTATGTAAGTGATCATCCGTACATATCTTTCTTGGTCTGCTCGTAAGACATTTAACAACATTTCTTTTATATTTTTGGGGCACGTAACTAAGGAAGTGTGTGTATTGCCCTGTGAATGTGCTTAATTGCTTAAGCTATAGTGTACAGAGGGAGACTCAGGATACATTGACTCAAAAAATAGATTCATGATTGGATTATTGCTTAGACTATTTATTCAAGGTATTTGTTGGTGTCTATTTAACATTATATGGTATAGTATATTTGAAAGTTAGGCAACAGAAACGTAATTTTGTAAATATTTAGTTGCTGGAATTGTATCTGTTGTCCATATTGTAAACTTCTAGCTATCTCTGAGTCCGTGGCACAGCGGTTAGGACGCTCGCCGACCATGCACATGGTCCGGGGTTCGATTCCCGGCCGACGCATTCCCGATATCAATGATCGGCCTGCGAAATTTGGGCTACCGATATTACATGCTGAAAATTTCATACTTGTATCAAAAATACTGTGTGAAGTCAAGCTATAATAAAATTTAAAAAAATAAAAATAAAAGTAAAATAATTGGAACCATTATCGAATGTCGCTATCGGATGATTATCATTCTACTTGACTTCATTGATCCTAAATGAAAACGATCAGTTTTAAGTGTTAGATTTTTGTCACAAACCAACATAATTTAGAAAAGTCACTGAAAACCAGGGAGCATTAGACACGACTGTTTCTTCCTATTGTGGGACCCATAAGCAGTCCCCATCCACGGCCCTTCCTGGGATCGAATCCATGACCTTTCAGCGACTTGGGCCAGAATCCAATGAGCCGTAAATTCTGACTTTGTGAACTCATGCTTGATGTAGTTATGTGCTCACCAATACTTTCGATGAGTGTGCATGTCACCTTGGCATGATGCAGGATCCCAACTTGTCCCAACCTCTCATTACAGTTTCAGGACATCTATCCAGTAACTGTCAATGAGTTGGTGACTGATACTGAGATTGTGGAATACGTTAGGATGTCGGATTTATTTCAGTTATTAGATTTTACCCACAACCCGACGGTCAAAACTTTTTGTCTTGATACTTGAAGGTCTGAGGTCCCATCACTGATGCGGCTGTGAGTGGGAAATGCTGAGGAATTCTCAAAATAGGATGAAATAGCTGCGTCCAGTTCTCCCTGGTGACAATCAATGGTCTCTCCATCTGATGTTGGTTAACGACGAAATCCAAAGATTGAAACTAGTCTAAGATCTTCACGACTTCTATAATCTGATTAATAAACACGACCAACTTCAAATCAATCCTACTGTCTGTAGAACAATTCGGTAATTAATTGAGTCGACTATATTTGTGATAAAAGCAGTTAGATATATGCAAGTATCGTTGTAACACCGATAACATTAGAAGCTTGGATAATACCAGAAATTAGGTAGTCTGATGGAGTCGAACTGCATGTTATTTTGTTACTGAGTGTTAAGAAAGCCTTTAAATCCATGCTAATCTTATAAAGACAGAATGAAAAGCAGGTTGTAAATTGTAGTAACTACTAATTGTGATTTATAAAAGAAGAGGTGTTCAGTGAAGAGTTACTCTATTTTCAGTTGGACACTAGTGTAATGTTGTTTAGTCCTATGTTTGGTGTAGACTGAATTCCGTCAATCAAGTTTGCATTGTGGCCAGAGATATCACTCTCAAGCCGTTTTAACAGCAAAAGGTGTGTCGTTAGAACGGCACATTTCAGATAACCATTTAAGTAATATAGAGGGCGTTTACCGGGGAGAGACTGAAATAAAGTTAAACATAAAGGTGACTTATTGTTTCAAAGTTGGGACGTCCAAGAGTGACATGGAGGAGATCGTGTGATGAGGAACTGAAACAGTATGGAATAACATGGATGCAAGTGAAAAGTACAGCAGAAGACAGAAACAAGTGGAGGCGTGCAGTTGAAGCCCTATATTCCACTAGGAACCCAAGGGAACAATAATAATATATAATAATAATTGTTTCAAAGTTAAACAAGTAAATTTAATGGCATCATATAGGTGACAGTTTTGAGTAGCCTTCAACTGAAAATTGAATGAGAATCAAGTTGGCAACCATGATAATAAGGGCCAGGAATTTCATAAGGGGTGAGTGAGGGAAGGAATTAATACAATTAAGACACCAAACAAAAAACAAAAAATTACATAAGAAAAATAAAGGCCAGTTAAAGCACTCAAAATGACTAAAAGGATTTGTGAATAAAAATAATAAGAATAATTAATACTGCTTTTGTTTATCAAATCAGATAAGGATTAGTAAAGTAGGTTAAGAGTAATAATAAATTGTTTCAGCGTATTTCAATAAGCGCCCTTGACCATTTTTAAAGATGACCTTAAAGGCTGTTTTGGCATCAGTCTTGTAGTTCATATCGATAAGATATTTGGCTGTCGACGAAATTGGTAGTGGGTCTCCTGCGTCTATCGATTTTCGAAAGTCCATCTGTCTTTCTAACCATTTCGGAGTATGCTCTTCCACCCTCGCAGGCAAAGCGCGATTACTCCTCTCGATGTACGTCTGTCCACATACATACACAAGTAAATTGGTGTGTGTTGTAGGATGTACATAATCATTTGTGTCATTTTGAGGCTTGTAGTGGAGCAAATTTTTGGATTTTTCAATGATTACAAGCTGGGCTGCATAATAGGTCATACAAATGACCGAGTTTAATCTCTGTCTCAAAATCCAATTGTTTATTTCCCCATTGTTTGGTAATTTGATGAAGACATCCTTCTTAGGGACGGAATAGGTTGTAGGTTTTAAAACAAACTTACTTCCACACAGGTTTAAAATTTGAAAGGATATCCGTTTTCAACAAGAGTATCCATCAGTATTTTATTTTACATCCTGTATAAGATAAACCGTAGAAATATGCTGAACTCTCTTGAATGAGCATTTCACCTATCCTCTCTTATACTATAGTGGATGAAGGCTGTGAACATTTTAATATTGCTATGTCCAAGTAGGCTTTCTATAAACTGATCGCTTTATCGAACTATCTTCTCTGCGATTCAGGAGTATATCGGAAAATGCAAGTTGGTTGCAACTTTATTCTTAGCATTTAAAACTTATATGATTTTGTACGGAGTTGAGTCTATCCATTTGCGGACTCACATCTTCATGATCATCGCACATCCCAAAATATATACCACTTTACGTGTGTGTATAGACACATACACAGGGAGGAGTAATCGCGCTTTGCCTGTGAGGGTTGGCAAGCATTTTCCGAAATGGTTAGGAGGACAGATCAACTTTGGAGAATCGATAGACGCAGGAGACAGACAAATTAGTTCTCTTGTAAGCTTAGTGATTGAACAATCTTCTTCTGTGTGCAGCGTTCGAGATTTAATGTGTGAGTTGTTATTGCTTCTGCGGTTTGAAGAAATTTGATTCTTACTCTTTTAGTAAGATTTCCGCGTATTCTGTAGATGACTTTGAAGTTGATTTGCTGGTTCGCATGATGTTTACATTTGATCAGATGTTCCAGGACAGCACTGTGGATGGATCTTTTCTCTCCTTTATAAAACCATGAGAGTATGAAGGTTGACGGATACGTTTGGACAGCAAACGCTGAGTACACCCGAAATACCTAATTCCAAAGGAGCAGGTGAATTGATAGATACACACTGATAAGGCCAGCAGTGGTAGTTTATCCTTTATGTGCATGTAAATCAATGGTAAGTGAAAGTTCAACTGCAAAGAAGGTTTTCTTCAATGAATAGGAAAGGCGGTTCTCTTTATCTCCCCCCATGAGTCTCTATTTAAACGCAAATCCAGATTGTTATTATTATTTCCCTTAGTTCCCAGAGGAACATAGAGCTTCAGCCGTACGTTTTCACCTGGCTCCACGTCTGCCCACATGCTTTCGTATCCTGCTACGGCTTTGTTATTGTAGTCGATGCCTATCCTGTTGTGAATTTTTCGCTGTTGTTGTTCTGACTGCTTTATTTCTTATTTTCCTGATGCTAAAGGAAGCAAACGTCGTTGCTCTGTAACTGAAATATATATGTAACAACTTCCTCCTCGGGCTCGAGGCTAGCAACACCACCCTAAAACAAAAACGCTACAGAAACTTTAATACCATTAGTCTCCTTGCGGCGAAATAAAATGTATGTGTGGGGACATGGAACGTCCGCACTATGTATTAGACTGGTGAAGAAGATTCAGACAGAAAAGTCTTTTGTGAGCAGAAGGTTTGAGTGATTTTAGTGGTTTAAGCTTCATGGATTTTGTGGTAAAGAGGCTTTCAGGATAACCCCTTTGGAAAAGAACGCCTTTCAGAGTGTTTAATTGTGAAATGAATAAAAACAGAAATAAGGGAAATATTCTTTATTCAAGTAAGGTTTTCAGTGCCGGAATCATTAAGGTCAATTGAAAAAGTAGCGAAGCATATCCGGTTAGATTTTAATCGCCCCACAATTATTTAATGAATTTTGAACTACGAGACTTAAAAATTCGCTTGCCCGTATGTTTCCTTTTGGCATAAAAGCACACCAAAAACGCACTTCACTAGAAGATTTTTACACAAGATTTTCTTTTCATTTCAGTATCGAATGTGGCGAAAAAATCGAGCACAAACAGAAGGTGAAGTATGCATTGGAATTGATTTGAATAGGAATTTTCCTTTCAAATGGGGTGGTAGGTTCTGTTTCATTCTCTTCAAATGTTTTTATTTCATTTATTAATATTCTACACAAACAGAAAACAATTCAGTGTGACTGGTGATGAATCTCTGTACAGAGTGAAATTTACTGACTAGTTTCAGCAAGGAACTTTACATAGAAGTACTCTATTTCAAGCTACCACACTTCAGGATATAAAGGTACAAAAAGGGCGAATGCATCTTCACCAATGAGGGTAATTTTGTATAGTATCACCAATTGTCTCCAGTCATTGGTTCTTAGAATTTTGAGGACCCCATCCAGGAAGTCTAAACTTTTGGTTTGACCACCGTTAACTCTATGTCAGCTAACGTTAACCGTTGAGGAAGGCGATGGCTTCGCTTTAGTTGTACAACCTCATCGATTGACTTTCTCTACTTACCTAGTACTCTACGCCTAACCTTAATATTAGTCACCCTATTATAACACCTAACTCCGGGGAAAGAGCACAGAAATCTATGGTCAGAGACAGCTAACCAGCCTTTTCATATCTGCCCCTCTTAATTTTCACGTCTCATGGCTAACCATAAAGGAGGAGGGAGGCAACTGCCGCCATGAAATATACACGTCATTTGATCGATTATTTGTTATTATTATTCCCTTGGGTTCTGAGTGGAACATAGGGCTTCAACAACACATCTCCACTTTCTTCCGTGCTCTTTAGCTGGGTCCAAGACTGACCATGGTCTCTGATCTCCTCCTGCACATACGGTCTCCTCAATGTCAACATCGCATCGACGACCCACTCATCGCTTCCCATTTGGACTCCACTCGAGCAACGGCCTGCATTGTGTACTACGTCATTCGATGGCCTCCTCAATGTATGCCAGATCCATCTCTGTTTTCTCCTATATATTTGTTTAGCGATTGGCTTTTGGTTGGTTTGTTTCCAGCCAGATTTTCTTGCTGCTAATTCTTTCCGGCAACTCGATCTTCAATATGGAGCCAGCGAAGTGGGCAGCTGTTGATAAAAGTCTGCAGTGACTTGTTGGAGATCCTTTCCGTGACACGCAGTGAAAGTTTCTGACCCGTATAGAAGGACCAAGTTGACAGTGGAACGTGGCAGCCTTTCTTCTCATCAGTAGGTACCTTTCCTTCTTTCCAATCCTTTTGTCGCGTATTGACGAAGAGTCCCAAACTAGCACGAAAAAGCTATCCAGTACTCATTTGATCGATAGCCATCTGGACATGATGTCTACTTAATCACAGATTGTGTAAGTTGGTAAATCCCATACGAGCCTTTGGTATCCATGCTAACATTTCGTCAGCAGTTAGTGCCAGCAGAGTGGTACATACATTTCAAACAAAAATGATTGAAGCTCCAAGAGGCGACATCAGCAGTTCATCACAATTAAGAAGTGTCTAACTAATTGCAGGGATTAACTCATTATAAATGATGCAAATCTATATTGAATGAGAAGAAATAGTTTTAGCCTTCTTGTGAATTATCATTAAAAAAACTTCTCTTTGGCCTAAATATACTTCCAACAGGCAGACGATTGATAAGTGATATAACTCTTACTCTGTTGGTGCTTGGGTTACTATGCCTGCTGATATTTGTCTTATGTCATCTAACATAGAAGTTACATTATAAGTCTGATTAAAAGACTTTCCATAGGGTTAGAAATATTGTGAAATACATCGGTTACTATCCGATGAGCAGTTTGTCGACATATTAAGTTTTGACTTTTCTTTAGATCACCGGTGTACCTCCAAATGGTCTCTTTCTTTGTGGAGGATCGTTTTGATAGAAACCAACAACATGAAATAATAGCTGTACACCTGTTGCAACAAGCAGTGCTCATTATTCAGTAGATATCTACTGAGAATCAATATCTGAATGAACAACTCTTACGTATTTGAAGTGAAAATTGATTAGCAAAATTCTGAGTCGTAATACTATCGCTTATTTTATTGGAAACTAATGCCAGATAAGTGATTCTATTTGGTTTAATTGAATTTTGGATTTTCACGTCGATTGATTGGACCGAAGTGCTCGGTCTCAGGTTGACATGTCGGCTTCTTGAGCAGATGCTTCGACGATGTCTGGGTATTTAATTAGTATTTAATTGGTGGATGGTGACTAGCAGTGGAATCCAGGATGCGCATTTCGTCCTACTTGGGACTCGTTTCCCAGCTGGATGTACCTGCATTTCTCAGTGAGTGATGAAGTTCCCACCGAGGCTCGAACCCAGTACCCATGGTTTCAAACGCCAAAGCGTTATCCACCATCCACCAATTAAATACTAATTAAATGCGCAGACATCGTCGAAGCATCTGCTCAAGAAGCCAACACGTCAACCTGAGACCGAGCACTTCGGTCCAATCAATCGACGGGAAAAATCTAAAATTCAATTAAATCAATATGACCGGTGGCTCTCGTGGCCCAAGTGGTCTGGTGGATAACGCTTTGGCGTTTGAAACCATGGGTACTGGGTTCGAGCCTCGGTGGGAACATCATCACTCACTGAGAAATGCAGGTACATCTGGCTGAAAGACGAGTTCCAAATAGGACGAAATGCGCATCCTGGATTCCACTGCTAGTCACCATCCACCAATTAGATTCTATTTGGGTTTAGAGACTAGATACCTTACAGAAGGCATTTCCTATAGGCTACAGTAGACTTTCATTAACGGTTGTCTTCTCTGGCTCTGTACTGATGTTCGTAAGGCTTGTAGGGAAGAATAAGCAACAAGAAACTCTATCAACGAATTACCTGAGAGTTTATTGTCTAATGAATGTGGAGAAAGAAACGGAGATGGATTGGACATACACTGAGAAGATCACTGGAGTGACAGCAAACGTTGGTCAGACTCTCAAGTATAACCTGAATGAGAAGCTGCAAGTTGGACATTAGAAAGAACCATGCCGGACGTGGCGCGAGGTTCGACTCCCAGCAGACGCATTGCTAAACTTCACTCAGGTAACTAGTCAATAGAAAGTCGGGGAAAGAGTGGAGGCTGGGAATGTGGATATCAATTCCACCACATGAAGACAGGAAATCAAACTGGTAGCTCTGCTGTGCCTATTTAGAACGCAAATCAGGGAATATAAAATTAGACCATCCTGTTTATGCAACACAGCAGCATCAAAAGCATCCACCTAATTTACTAATCTTCTCTTTGTACTCTACCTGAGTTTAATTATTACAATTAATAAAGCATTTTCTTCACTTTAAACAAAACGCAAACTAGTTGGAAATGGTGCATCACCACATGCATGCAGTGAAACCTACAGAGGAAGTGAAGCAGCCTCAGAGTTGGAAACTCAAAGTCTTATTGGCAAATTGAATGCTCTGCATAAAAATGTTGTTTTATACCTTAGTTTACATTCATTCGGTCAGTACATTCTAACTCCATTCGGTTTTTCACGGTACAGTTTTCCACCGCATTATGAAAAATTGGTGAGTTATTGTTTAATTATGTGATTTATTACTAATGTTTAAAAGTTTCATTTCGTTTGTTTTATCTGACTAAATGATAAATTAACGTGAAATATTTGTATAAAGATCTTTATGTTGCCTTCAACAACCAGAAAACGTCAATAAATAAGGCAGGATCTCATGAATTCACGGAATTTTAGTAGGACACTACATTGTAAAACATAACAATAGTAATAATAATGGGCATTATTCCAAAAACAGTACTTATAGTGTGGTGAGAACTGTCTGCAAGCCAATATTGTAGACAACAATTTATGTCAGTGTTCACGTCCCGAATTGGGGTTATGAGAAAAAAACAAAGTTTAACCTTGAGAGAATCACCAGCCAATCACAGCGGAGTTAACGTGTGGAAATATGATTCGCAGTTATATGGCTTGATTTTCTGAGAAACGGCCACAAAGAGATGACCGAATAACCTTCATCCAGAAAACAATCAATGAGAAGAGGTTGCTTCTCCGCTAACAACAATGCTAATAATAATGCACATAAAAATCTATAAATATCTCTTGATTTTCTCAATAAACGATCTATTGCGTGACTCTTGTCTTCTGTCGTTACAATAGTACAGTATGGAATCCTCAGCATTTGTTATAATATTGTATCTAATTTTACTATTATTATTGTTCCCTTGGGTTCCTAGTGGAACATAGGGCTTCAACTGCACGTCTCCACTTGCTTCTGTCTTCTGCTGTACTTTTCACCTGCATCCATGTAAGTCCATACTGTTTCAACTCCTCTTCACACAATCTCCTCCATGTCACCCTTGCACCAACGAACCACTCGCCGCTTCCCTTTCGGGTTCCACTCGAGCACTGGCCTGACTGACGAGCGATGTCACCCACCCAACGGCCTCCTCAGCGAGTGTCCAATCCATCTCCACTTCTTTCTCCTGCATATTTGTTGGGCGATTGGTTCTTGTTTTGTTTCTTCCCATAGTTTCTTGTTGGTTCTTGTTCTTTCCAGCCATCTGATCTTCAGTAGTATATAGAGAGAAGACAGTTGTTGATAAAGGTCTACAACCTGGTGGAAATATTCTTGGTGACCCGCCAAGTTTCTGATCCATCCGTATAGAAGAACTGACTGACTTGACGTTTGTATTGAAAATCCGAATCACTTTGTTGTTGATGCTGAGTTAGTGACGAAGATTTCCAGGTTGGTTTCAGGTTGATGAATGTGTTTCTCGCCTTTCGGATTCTCGATTTGACATCCTCGTTGGTTCCTTCTGTAGTCGAGACAATGCTCCCTAGATAAGTGAATGAAGTAAGCTCTTTCAAATCCCTCCCGTTGATGGTGATTGGCGCTGGATGTTGCTGCTGCTGTTGTTGTTGTTGGTTGGTTATTTTCATGACCTCCGTCTTGTCTATGTTCACCTGGAGTCCTGTCTTTGCTGCTTCTTCGACCAGTTTGTCGGTTTTCGCTTGTAAGTCTTCGATTTTGTGTGACATCAAACATAAATCATCCACGCGCGAAATCCAGGTCTTCTAGATTCTTCACATCGGTGGTCCAGGATATCCCTGTCTTCTCGTTTCCCACTGTCTGACTCATAATCCTGTCCACCACAATTAGAAATATCATTGGTGATAATAAGCACCCTTGTCTGACTCCTGTGTTTACTCCAAACGCTTCACTGAGTTTTCCGTTGTGGATCTAATTTCCTCAAAATATAAATAAAATTAACCACAGGAATTTGTCAATATTTACAGTAGAAATAATGTCGAGAATATGCAGAGTACAAAATGAGAATAATAACTCTGATAATAATAACAGTGGGTTTCTTTCAGACAGTATTGTCAATACAGTCTAGAAATTTTGGCATATTATATAGTATTCAATCTAATGTTCTTTTGACAGGGGAAAAACAAAAAAATAACAATTATTACAGAGCTTTTTTTTATTCCTTTACGTTCCCAGTGGAAAATGGAGCTTCAAGTTAGAGTACTGAAGTTTCAGTAGCAGTGCTATTTATTTTTAGGGGATGGGGCTGCTAGCCTCATGCCCAACCTTCCCTTTTTACCAGTCTTATAACTGGTTTAGTCTCGGCCGAGGGTCGGACTCCGGACCACATGCGCAGTTGGCAAGCATTCTACCGCTGTGCACATTATAAAGGTTAAATGATGTTTACACTTATGAAAAAATAAACACAAAATTGAGAGGATTATAAATATGAGAATAATAATAAGCTTGAGGTTATAAGGGTGGAGAAAATGGTTCATTTACCAGTAGATAGAAGTTTAGTTAGCTTGTGCCTGACACTATTTTCATCACATAAAATACATGCCAAATGTGGTGTCGTGGGATCTTTGTACTTAGACGTGCCCACATAAAGTCTTTCCAAATGACTTCTTGTTTTACCTAAGGAGACACAAAGTGAAAGCTGGGGGAAAATGGATGCTCACAGTCTGACAAAATTCCTTTAGCAAATATGTTGCATGAAATCAAGTGCCTATCAATGACGATGTCAACGATATGGCCCAATAGGATGAAATTCGCCCTACTGACAGTCTTCAGAGTTCTACGAAGTATGACATAATCTTTTTAAAGCTATCCAGGAAGGAATAAGGGTGAATAGTAAAGAAGAATAGGTAAGGTGGAAGATTTGACAAACTGGCAAGTAAATAAAATGCATTGAATTAGTCACTAACAGTGACATGTATGTGCGTTTCTCAGGTCTTGTTTAGGTAGATAAGCTGAAGGAGGTTTGAGAGATTGGAATTAAGATAATAATCCATTACGCTTCAGCTGATTACATCACGGTAATAAGCAATTAGTTATCAGAGAAAGAACTTGAATATATCAAAGAATTGTAAACTGAATACTATCGATAATAATAGTAATTATAATAACAATGAAACTAAAACGAGTTAAGATGATGGTATTGAGGGGAGGATAGTATCTGCCGGAGCAGTTACATTGGAAGAACAAAAAGAAAGGCATACCTACAATATTCTGAAAATGCATCGAAAGCCCTATATCTAAAAGAAACAAAAGCTTTAAACAGTGCCATTGCCAGTCATCTTCTTGACACAGGTCATGAGGTGGATGTCGCGAGATCGTTCAAAATTATCAGTAAGCGCAAAAGAGTTCAATTCTCCTCAAGTTTGCTGAAGCCATCTCCATCAAGCGCCTGAAACCTGATTTGTGCGTTCAGAAAGAAGCGGTTATCAGTCTTTCTTTGCCCTGGTCACTGGATATTTTCACCCTGTCTTTCGTCTGATTACCTTATGTCGAAAGTCTCCATTGTGTTTAATCATTATTGTTCGGAATAAGGTGTTTATTATATATATGATTATCGAATGCATATATTGATTGATTTTTGCCTAAAAAAGAACTCAGTGCAAGTATGTTAAAATTGTTTCCATGGATATACTTAGTATTGACTTTGGCGCGTAATTAGCTGATGAGAACCCAACGAAATAAATGATGATACCATTTTATTCTGCAAAACCTGTTGTTCTTGCTTTATTGAACTTTTAAATGAATCATATTTAGCAATGAGGTTGAATATGATATAGGCCTTTGACGGAGTTGAGTACAAAGTAATTCGGAGACTGCATCAAAACTAAGGTGTGCAATACCCAAATATTGGTCAACCTCATTCGACAGCTATATGACAATGCTGCGTGTCATGTGATCCATGTCGGAAACCTCAGTGAAGCCTCTGAAGTGAATATTGGAGTAAGATGAGGCTGCCTACTATCACCGAGGACATTTCTATTTGTGGTGGACTGGATTAAGTGTCAGACTGTGGACAGCGAGAGGAATATGTTAGACCAATAGAAAGATCCCAGAAGATCTTAACTTCACGGACGATTTGTGTCTAATGTCACATAAACTCCATAGCTTACAGGTGGAAGGCAACAAGTTGGAATAAGAGGCAGGCAGTGAAGAAGAGACTTCAAGTGAACGTAGAGAAGCCTCAGGTGTTGAAGGTAACCAACCAACCAACCACAACAGCAGCAGCAATTACTATCAACGGGTGAAATTTGAAAGAGGTTATCTCATATATCTGTTTAGACAGTATCGTTTCAACTACAGGAAGCATCGATGAGAATGTCACAGCCGGCATGGATAGAAAATGCAGGGTAAACTTCCATCATCCTGAAGTTAGTTTGAAAATCTACCTCATAAAGAACAAAAATCGGATTTTCAACACCAATGTTAATTCATTTCTTCTGTATGGATCACATATGTGGCGCATCACAAAAGGCATTCTCAAAAGGCTACTGTGAACCTTCATCAACAGCTGCCTTCTCTGGTTGCATATTCAAGATTAAATAGTCAGAAAGAATTGATACCACGAAAATCTGGGAACGAATGGATCAAGAATATATTGTTCAATAAATATGTTGGAGGAAATGGAGATGGATGTACTGAACACATACACTAGAGAGACCGTTGAGCGTTTTAACAATATACAACAAAGATCGTATGTAGTACCATGCCATAGTGAATTAAATAACGAGACAATCGTCGTATTATTCATCTACATTGAGTGAATTCCTCTTAAGATTATCAAAATGGCAGATGGGATTGGAATTCGTATACATTAGACTAAACTACGACGTTATACTTAAATAAAAAATGGCTTTAAGGGTATAACTTGATATTATTTTTCCGTAGACTACATACCTAGGAAATCATGTGCAGTCGTGTTCTTGATCCCATGGGAGACTGTAAATGTGTGCTGTTAAATATTACCCAAAGTTCGATGGTTGGTTTAGAAAATCCACCCAATGAGGTTCAAAACCAGAAACTTCCGGTTACAAGGTAAGTTTGTAGACCATTAAGCCACCATGAGCCAACCCACTGGCCAATGTATTCCATCTTCTACGATTTCGCCTTGCAACCAGAAGGTCCTGGGTTCGTATCCTGGTGAGTATGTGCTACTGAAGAATCCCAAACCGAGACGAAACATCTGCCCGGTAAACCCTGGTGGTATTCAATGGCTGTGTAACTCAGTCTAATTCGTGATTAAATGAGAAGTCAGATATGCTCATTTCAAACAATTAGGTGTTTAAACACTTAGCTAAAGAGAACTGTCTTATTTTTGAAAGGATTATCATATTTTCACGTATCTGCCTAAGTTTTGTAATACTTAAAACATGATAATCCAAATGAATACGGTATATTTATCCAAAATATGTAGTGCATATAAATTAGATCACTGTCGGATTAAAAAGAGAAGTGGTACGATGCACATATTTTACGTGTCATGGTGGTGTTTTGGTCGGCATACCGATCGTAAAGTTTCATAGTCAACGCATAATTTTCTAGGTAGGTAGTTTAGCAGTTCAACTTCTGTACAGCGAAACAGTATTAGCTTTACAGAATACATTTTTTAATATGTCCGTAGCATAGTACTAACAAAAATAACTTTATTGTGAACAATGACTACATAATTTCAGCGGAAATTATTGCAAAATGCTTTCCCTTCGCCGAGGACTTTCAGGTAAAATGGCTACTGACAGGGTAGATCACGTGGCACAGCGCTATTTAACCTGTAGTGCATACCAGTTCCTTATGATATTTCCATCTAGTTGGAATCCAACTATGGCAGCCAGCTTGAGCACCTGGAAACTTCCATCACTGTCTATTTTATATAATTTCACTTTTTCAGTTTGTTTAAATCTAGCGAAGTATTACCGCTAATAGTATTTCGTTTACTCTGGTGAGTGTTTTAAACATGTACAACCTGATCATACGCAAGTTTCTACTATACATGAGAAAAAGCATTATCCAGCTGGATGGCAGCTTATCCGAATACATGAGGTGATTGTTCCTGGTTGGTGTTCTTGGTTAATAAAATGTACTCCTGAACTTTTTATAGTTGGTATTCAATAATATGTCATCGTGTATTTCTCGAAGGAGAAAACTTAAGAAAAGATACTGTAATAGTGGATTGGTGTCACATGATTTACTGTCAATCAAAATTATTTATTTGAGGATCGTGGATGAAGAGAAAAATATCAGGCAATGAACTCTGCTTGAAATTCTGTACATTAAAGAAGCAGTGTTCAGAACAAAGCTATTAGTATTATTAACTACAAAAAGTTCAAAAGTACATTTTAAGGCCCAAGGACATAACTGAATAATTAAAGACCTCAGGTGGTTAGTTTTATTTCCGTAGGGAGTAGTGGCAGTTTGTATTCAAAATCTCGGAAACAGTTATCTCGTGGATTAAGATACTCCACCGTTCTATGTGTTTACATTTTCTAAAGTTGAGTAGCAAACTTGTAAATCAACAGGTTGTAGACAATTCTGATAGTCGCGAGAGTAGAAGACACTATTAGGGGTTGTATGATAAAGCAAAGTGAACCAGAGAAATTTTATAGAATGTAATGATGGAGATCTTCGATAGTACAAGTTTTGAGCAGCCCACCGTACAAGTTAAGGATAAGTTCTGTTTTCATACACATCAACTATACTTAATTCAATGTGTGTTTATAAATTCACCTACTCGTGTGGAGCTAGTTATATTGGCCTAACAAAGTGCACACTTATTAAACGCATCTCTGAACATAATCCAGTATGGTTAACAACAGGACAATGCAAGACAATTACTAGCTCAATTCTCGAGCATTCGGTGAACTCAAGCCACGTAGCTCCACCAGAGTCGTCTTTCAAGATCATCTACAAGGTGAGGCCAAATGGTACAAAGGGCATCTGGTTTCGACTTTTGTGTATGGCGGAGGCGCTGGCAATTCGTCAGTACAACCCCGAACTCTGTAAACAGAAAAAGTTTGTCGAGTATCTTATCCTACCTCGGTCTTAACCTCCTCTAGTCGTTGCCTGTAAAACATCTCAATTTAAAAAAAATTTACTTTTATTCTGCTTTAGCTTTAATAATTAATTCACTATTATCACTCTCATACGTTCCTTCTGTACATTTTCACACCCTCTTCACGCCTGTTAAATCGACACTCAAGTGTCTTTATTCTTGCTCAATAGCAGTTTTAACCTTAGCAAATTTCTAACTTTGTTCCGTTGAGTACCACGTAATTTACAACTTTTAACTTTCACTTCTAAAGCTACTTCTGAGTGATTATATTAATTATGTCACCCCCTATTACTCAATAATAGACTACTATACATTTTCGGTAAATATAAATATGACTGCACAGCCTATGAAGATGATTTCGTCGATAAAGAAAATTTTCTTCGCTGAATTTGTATTTTATTTTTTCTATGCGTAATTCCTTTATTGTTAATAACTATATGGATTGTGAATGACTCACTCGAAGTACTGTAGAATTCCAGTCAGAAACAATTCAGAAGTTTTGATAGCTGATTATAAGGCTACATTGATTCTAGCAGATGTATAAATTAATTTGAAAAGAAGGCACGATAGCTCACTATGTCATTATAATGAATGAAAGCGTTGATAAATATCGGATACAACCTCCCAAGCCAACGTATTGTGGTTTGAACGCTGGAAACCAATCATCGCGTTCTACTGCATAGCTAACAAAAAGCTACTTGAGTTAGACAAAGTCCCACCATGTCCCGACGATAGCAAAAGTACAGTTATTTACGATAAAGTCTGTGGTAATATATGACACTAATAACATATCTGAAACTGAAAATTACCTCAACAGTGTCGTCAGGCAGCTAATCAGATCAATAGTTTCTTCAGTAGAAAACAGTTTGTCAACTCTTGTATTCTAACCATCCCTCTTTACTGCTTCCCATTAATCTTTCCTGGACTACTTAAGAAAGACTTTGCTTTGCTGCCTAGGGCACTAAAAGCTGTTAGTAGGACAAGTGGGATTTCGTTAAACCAACTGGTTAACACAATTGTGGATAGACATATAATGTCATGTAAGAAACTAGCGAATACTATATTGTCAGACCCCGAGCATCCTCTCTATACGCAGCTCTCTCCTTGCATTTCATCTGGTAGAACTAGAAGCAACTACAGGAGGCTATATGCTAGGATTACCAAGTACAAAAACTCCACAATACCTTATCTGGCACAGCTGTTATGTGATGAGAAATCCGTCAGGTGTGACACGATCAACTTACTGCGGCCCTCTAACAAATAGTTCCCATTAGCTTTTGTTTCTCCTTTCTTTGTTACTATTATATTGTTGCTCACATATTCTATTACACACTAATTTTATATTTCATATCCTGTGTTGCATTGTTCAAATATGTGAATGCAATTCCGTTCTTTTTTATTTCTTTTATTTATCTTTTTTTCTCTATGTTGTTGTTGCTTTTTATTTTTAAAATCTTATAAAAATTTATAAGGTAATTAGATGCAATATTGTCATGCACGCTGAAAATTCCATACCTGTACTACAAATACTGTTTGGAATAAAGCTATTATTACTATTATTATTACAATTACAATAGAACACATTTTTTGACTAAACTTAACCGTGAGAAGTACCTGGGAACCAAGTAGAATATTTTCAACAAGATGAAATCAAAACTCTGTTTCAGGAAGAATCACCCACCACGTAATTTACACAGACAGTCAAGGATCAAAATCCCTGTGGCAAAGGAATCCACTGGAACAAAATCACAATTGTTAAATGACACATTACCAACACCATTCCACAACCTCAGAGAAAGTCGTCCAAACTAGGGATTACACAAAGAAAAAAGACAGGTACTAGGATAAAGTCGATAGATGATATGCAAGCTTTACGACAGTGATATACAGCATAGGAAAAGGGAGGATAATAATTACAGAGTGGATTGTTCAAGGAGGACTTTCCGAATAATTTATCCATTACGTCACATATTATTTGATAACTATTCTTTGAATATAATTCTCTTTCTTTTAGATAACTATGGGTCGTAAAGTGAGAAAAATGATACAAAATCGTCATGGTTATGTTTATCAAGTTGGTGCATCATCTGAACTATTGTGTAAGTTGAAAAAAAAACATTTGTTCATTCTCAGAGTATATCTTGAAACAAGCAACAGCTGAATGAAAGAAAAAACGCAGTGTATCTAATGTATTCATAAATTTCCATAGAAGAAGAAGGAATTCGTCAGCTGAATACTCCTCTACAAACACTGTCGTTTATACAATTCCGTTTTAAGGTTAATACACATAGAAACACGTGAACATTGTAACGACAAATATGCATTCGAAACGATTAGTTCCATTTATGAATTTAAAATAGGGCTGCATGTATCCATTGCGTTTGGTTCTCTGCCAATGTTTTCACCTGGCTCCACGTCTGCTCACATGCTTTCATCACCTCTTAGCGTGACCTACTCCTCCGTATCACCCTCACACTGACGACCAACTAACCACTTCCCAATCGGGTTCCAATAGAGGGCCTGTCTTGTGATGTCACTTGATGGTTTTCTCAGAATATGGTCAGTCCACCTCTAATTCTTCCTGCATGTTTCTAGCACAATTGGTTCCTGCTCGGTTGGTTCGTTCCCAGAGATCCTTGTTGCTCATCTCTCCTGACTATCTGATCTTGAGTAGTATTGGACGATGACAGCCGTTGATGAAGGTGTGTAGTTTGTTCGAAGTGTCCTTCGTGACGCGCAATGTCTCTGATCCATATAGCAGCACTGACTTCACACTGGATTTGGAAATCCACATCTTATTTTTTATGCTGAGTGCTACTGATCTCCACACAGACTTGAGAGTAATGCAAGCTTGTCTTGATTTCCTGATCCTCACTTTGATATGCTCATCAGTTATATCGGCAAGTAGTTGAAACGATGCTTCCCGTAGCAATAAGAAGACATAATTTGTCTGAATCGTGTAATGTATATTTGTGCAACAAATTTCGAACAATCTGTTCACACACGGACTTGTCATAAGAATATATATGAAATTAATAAAGAGGTAAGAGGTAAGAAAATAAATTTAGGTCAAGTGAAAAGGACATGTTGAAGGTGAAAATACCAATGAAGATCACTAAACCAAATAAGAAGGTAATAGTAGTTCTACCCTAGCTGGTATCAAAACAAAGTTTACCAAGGAAGGCTTAGTGTGATGACAAATTGTTGCTTTGAAGGTGGCTTAAACTTTATAATTACTAGGGCTACCACAAACTTTTGGATACTCCCATATATCCATCTAAACCCTTAGAACATGCAACAGATGATGTCACATCCCTCTGTATTTACCAATTTGAATGTACTTGTGGACACACATAGATGGGGAGGACTCAGTGATCTGTGCAAGCAAGGGTTGGCTTCACAGCATATTCCTAAATGGCCTCAGAAGCAAGTAGAATTCCCAGAACCCATTAGTGTTGAGAACAGATGACCTAGCTCCTCTACAGTGAAACCTATAACAGAGACAGGACATAAAAGTGATGTTTACAGGTGTTTTAAATCTATCTGTAGAACGTGTTTGGGGCGAATCCTAAGGTTTATGGAAGCCCTAGCTGGTAGTTAGGGAGTTTAAACCACCTTTTAACGTTCAGAAACAATTCGTGACCACACTAAACCTTCCTTGGTAAACTTCGTTTTGATACCAGCCAGGGGAGATCTACTATGTATGTTATCAGATTGTTCGATATGTGTTGCGAAAATACACATTACACGATCCAGACAAATTAAGTCTCCTTATTGCTTTGTCTAAATTCATAAAAAGAACTAATTGTCTTAAATAAATACTGATTTCAACAAATATTAGATCTATAGGTGACCATGGATAATCTATTGACGTTATTATTAAGTGAATAATATTCATCAAAGTAGAAGAGATCCAGTGAAATTCAGGGAGTACTAGATAGCTGTTTCCTCCTAGCTTTGAACTCATTGGCCAAACTGACCTGCCGGGTTTCGAACCCAGGACATGCACCACTCAGCCTGTGAGACCCATATGTTCTTTGAATTCCGACTTCAACCAGTTCAGGAATTTAACAACACCATCAGCCGACGTCACACCCAACCTGGTAAACCCCTTTGGTCAAGAATTCTCATTGGAATTCCAGGCATTGCCGTCATTGTAATCAGTCACCAGCGAGTATCGTAATAATCGGCGGTTGTTACTTTTTGGGAATTTGATTTATTTCTTGTAACTGGTAGGTCCTGGTGGGTGCGTCATACTGGAAATTCCCAGCCTAGGACAAAACAGCTATCCAGTATTCCTTTCTGGTTCTCTATGAGTCTCCACTCATGATCACACTTGAAACAAACTGAATTCTTACACACGAACTTTGAATTTTGTTTTTGCCTGAATGTCTACACAGTTGCTTTCAGGCGGTTCACTGTTAATAGTCATTTTAGAGTTTATTTAACTCACTAATACATAGCAGAGTAGATTGATATTATTTATCATTTTTAACGATACTACTGAAATAACATAATAATAACATAAATGAATTTTTTAAATTGTTTTGTCTTTTTATGATAATAGATGAGGCATCTGGTGCTACAGATGATTATGCCGCCGGTGAATTAAAAATACCCTATGCCTACACAATAGAATTATGTGATGAAGGTCGATATGGATTCCTTCTACCACCATCGTATATTGGACAAGTCGGGAGACAAGTGTGGACAGCATTGAGTGTTTTTGCAAATGACATTTATCCTTCATGAAATACATTGACGGATAAAAGGCATAGATATATATTTATTAATCTGATAGATGATTCTTTAGTTAGATTAGTCTGTTTTCTATACACCATTGCATGCTGTCATTTTCTTCTCAATGACAATTTTTATGAGTATATACAATATACTACTATTAATATTATCACCGTTATTATGCCTTTCGGTTAAGAAGTGGAACATACACCTTCAAAAGTACATCTCCATTTCAGGCCTTTATCTCCTTGAAGTCCTCCTTAGGACCAACGCCCAACTTTTCCTTTCCATCCATATTCATTTTCCTTGGAATGATGTTTGAATAACAGGTTCTTGATTGGTTCATGCTCAGAGTGCCTAGTTTCGAATCCTTTCCGGCCATTTGATCTTTTGTATGGAGTGAGGATAGCTCTTAATGAAATACTTGAGTAGCCCATTGAATAACGGGGTTTTCGTGACACACCAAGTTTCTGATGCATATTGAAGAATGTCTATGGAATTCGTGTTGGAAATTCGAATTTTGTTGTGTGCCAAAGATTTCCACAGTGATTTCCTGAATGGCTTTGATATTTTCATCAGTCTCCGATATAATGCTGTCTAGCCAGATAAGTGAAGGAAGTGGCTTCTTTCAAATTTCTTCCATTGTTGGTGATTGGTGCTTGGTTTTATTGATCATCTTCATCACTCTTTTCTTCTCTATCTTCACTGGAAGTCCTGTCTTTGCTTCTTATTCCCTAAACTTGTTGGTTGTCGTTTGTAATTCTTCGAAATTTCGGGACATTAGACATAAATTGTCTGTGAAGTCCTAGTGTTGTGGTTTTTATTGGTGTTCATGAGTTATCTTTCAGGACAAGTGTTCTTTTTTCTTTGAAATCCTTTTTCCCTCTAAATATGGATTTCTTGAAATGTTTCAATTGAAGTTTGAATTTATTATGGAATAAATCTTTCGATGGGGTTTTTAAATTTTGTTTTCATTGGGTTTCAATTTTCTAACTATTTCAACACAAACACTATAAAGAACACTGTAGAACCGGCCTGAAGCCTTCGTCAGAGTGTGATCAATAAAGCTGAATAAAGGAAGAAAGACAAATGTGTAATAGGACTGATTATTTTATAGGATAATTAGATGAGTATGCTATGAAACAGAAACACAGATCCTCGCTAGTGAGGAGTCGTGACCAGTGAGGTCCACCAGGTCGGCAGTGATGACAAATACTCGTCGATGAAATTGGCTGGTGCCAGTTGTGAACTGATAGCGGTTGAAATGAATGAACTGGCCATTGGATAGGGTCGCAGTGTCTGGGTTGGAACGAAACAGCTGTCATGTACTCCCTGTTGATTTTCATTGGTTCTCTAAGTGATATCAATCCGCGACTAAACTTGAAACAAAAAGATGGAGTTAAAACACTTTTTTGTGTGGAAACGAATTTTAACTATAAAGAGTATGACAATGTTATAGTTAACGTACCTACAGAAAATATGTTTTTCTTAACTAGCAAACATGAGGTAGAGTGTGAAATGATTAGATGAAACAGTAGAATGCATCTAAGCGGGATAGAAAACACATGAGGATAAATGACGTAATAGAATTGTATATATTTAGTTATGCAACTTATATCACCAAGATGTTGCAAGATGCTTCAACGTCTCTTTCTGCATGCATAGACTTCATATAATTCGTTTGATGGTGATTGCCTCAGTAAAACGTAGCAAGCTAGGTTCCTTTTGTCTGTTGATCATTTCGAACACCTTTAGAATGTCCACAAAATGGAGCTGAATCGTACTGTTTAATGCCTGAGAGCCATTTACTCTGAGGTTCTTTAGTACGTGTTTAGAAATGAGAACAATACCCTTTCTCTATGTTCTTCGAATGTATGTGCTTTTTCACGCACAGTTGGAGGTAACATGAGGCGGGTGTTTATCCACCTTTGACTGTCTTAAATGACTTATCCTTTGATAAATAGATACATGCTTGGCGGTTGGATATTTTCTGTTCAGGGCAACATTCAGTATGCATCTTATTCTGCTAACAGTATCATCACCTTCGAAGGCAGTCTATGGAAAGATGAACCTTTCATGCACTATGTTGCAACTCACTTTTTCAACACTATGTTTCCTACGTTTGTCGATAAAATTCTGTGGGTAGCCATTAGCATCCAGGTTCTTTCCCACAATGACAAGTGCTTCATCAACCTTTTCTTCTGAACGAAGCTTTCCTACATGATCAAACAATGTTCTCATTAATCCTTTTTTGTAGCTTACAAGGCAGACTCTTTCTTAGTTCAGATAAACTGCCCATCTTTAGTTCTGTCTTCTGTGGGTATGCCTTGGGATTTTACTGTCTGTATGACGTTGGATATCAAGGTCAAGAATATGAATCTTGTTCTGTCTTTCACACTCCATTGTTAACTTTGTGTTAGGATAACCACTATTCAGGAGTCTAATATTCGAGCTGCATCACTAAAACAGTCACAGATGATTGAACATGTCATAGACGTATGTCAAGAAACTTAGTCCTAAGATCCTATTACTTCCGAAGACGCTCCGAATCGACAGACACTAAGCACAGATATTCAAGTATTGGTTTGTAGGGATTTGGTTGATTGGTTGCAGGATTTCATCATGAGCTGACATTGGTTAGAGAACCAATACTTGAATATCAGTAAGATGCTCGCTGGCGACTGACCCTATTCAGGTAGGTAGTAACCTGGGGTTCCAGTGGGAAGTCGTGACCAGTAGGGTGCAACAAGTCGGGTGTGAGGACAAATACTCGCCAAAGACAATGGCTAGTGATTGCGCTATATCGTGAATTTGCAGAAGTTAGAATTCATGGGCCATTGGATCGGGTTCCAGTGGCTTGATGGTCTACGCGCTAGCACGCCTTGAAACCAGAAGTTCCTGGGTTCGAACCCCGGTGGGCGCGTACTGCTAAAGATTCCCAAACAGGGACGAAACAGCTGTCCAGTACTCCCAGCTGGTTTTCCAATGGTTATCTAACCAACGCCAGCTCATGATGAAATCCTGTAACTAAGCACAGATATCGACTTTAATTCAGAAACACAATGGATGACAAGAAATTGTATTCTTCGATAGTTAAAATCAATATTCTGTACTAAGTCTATAAACAAATGTTTTTACAAGGAATGTATTGTACTTTTATTTGTATTCTTTCGTCTTCTTCTAACTGGTGCACGATCGCATTACTCGCGTCTTCAAGTTGCCCGCTAGTGACGACCAAGGCTAATTAACAAACGTTCAATGTTCATAATCATCGACAACGTACCTCGCAGGGAAGTCTGTTTGATTAATTGAAGACTTAATTCTTGTATGTTGGACATAAAAGTATCCTCCAGAATCTGACTCGGCGGACTTCCTATAGCGACTGTGATTAGTTTGTGCCAAAACTTAAGGCACACAATTTGTGATATGAGTTTGGGTGAGGTTTACTGGACATCTTTACTCTCAGTGCTATGAATATAGCTCATGTATTTTGGTCTGAACGCAAAAGTCAGTAATTAATTAGACCAAGCAAATGATATCTACACGATTTTCTGCGTTCTTCTCTGTAATTTACAGAACTTTCATGTGTTAGGTACAGTCAAAAATCATATTTCAACAATATCAAAATACACCTTAGAATGAAGAAATCTTTGGAAGGGTTGAATAACAGTAAAGTCAAAAATCAAAACAAGTGATTCAGTGAAGAGTCTCTGTTCAGCGGATTTACCATCAAACTGAACAACCATATGCATGTATATATATATCCATTTTTTCCTATTTTCTGAGATCCTCTTTAGTTGATTCCATGATTTTCCATAATCTCTGATCTCCTCGTGACGCCCAGTTTAAGTTGCCGACCCATATAGAAGAAAATTTGTGTTGAAAACCCAAATTTCGATCTTTGTGCTGAGTGAAGCAGATTTCCAAACTGATTTCAGAGTGCTGAAGGTGTACCTTGCCTTTCAAATTCTCACTGGTTGGCTTTGACATCTTCGTCCGTTCCACATGTAGTTGAGAAGATGCTACCTAGATAAGTGGAGGAAGTAACTTCTTTAAACTTCTCCCATTGATAGCAACTGGCACTGATTGTTCTTGTTGATGCGTGGCCAACTTAACCACCTCTGTCGTCTCTGTGTTTACTTGAAGTCCACTCTCCGTTGCTTATTTTTCCACTTTGTTGGTTTTCGCCTGTAGGTCTTCGAGTTTATTTCATATTAGACGTAAATCATCCTCCAGCCCAAGATTTTCTGGAATCTTGTTGTCGGGCCAGTGTATAACTGTCTTGTCGCTTCGTGCATTCTTCCGCATAATCTAGTGCACCACAATTAGGAATATCATCGGTGGCAATAAAAAGGTGTCCTTGTCTTTCTCCTGTTTTCACTTCAAACGCTTTTCTGAGTTTTTCATTGTGAATCAACTGACACGTGCCGTTAATAATAATGCGATTTGTTACAAAAAAGTAATTGATTACGTACTTCATGAAATAGTTCATGAAATATATGCATCTCAGATGGGATGCAGAACAACACACGATTCTCACAGCAGTCCAGGAACAAGTAGCCGCTAGATAGTAACCGGTTTCATGCGTCTAGTCCTTGGATCGGTGTCGGCTGAATGCTAACACTCACTTTTGCAATTTAGTCACCATACTAGATCACTTGTAATCGCAGTTTACACTGAATTGACACTAGGTGACTGGAGACAATCGGCAACAAATCATGGACCTAGGTTCAGTGTTTGTCGACACTTATCAGTGGGGTGTATCTGTAATCTTTAAGGAATACATGTCCCCTCTGAGATTCGAGGAGTCATCTTCCAATGCTGCAGTCAGACACGTTATCATTCAGCTATTTAGACTCGTGAATGACATTTACATTCCATTTTTTCTGGATAGAATTCGAAAAAAATGAATTTGTGGTTTACATATAAATAAAACTTGGGCAGTTTTATGTGATTCGAAAATTAACTTATTTATACGATGTATCACATAATGCGAAGAAACACTATTCACTGGATGACAAAGTTTTGAACACAGTTTATTGTTTGTAATTACGCTGAATGTAACTACACAACTTCGAAACTTGATTTCGGTTATTCCCTTAATTCTTTCATATTTGTCCTAGGGGTGGCAGAATATTCCAGATATCCAGTAAAGATGTTTAACCGTTCTTGTTTCACGTAGAATTTTTAAAAAAAAGCAGGAACAAATGCGGAGTTTCAGTCCACAAACCCACTTAAAAACAAATTACGTCAGCTGAAGAATCCTGTAAAGCTCATTAAGCAGTGACTGTGAGGCGAAATATGTGGGCAGAATTAGGAGAACTGTATCAATTAGATTGTCAGAGAACAAAAACCAAAAAAATCGAGATTATTTTCTCTTAAGTTCTGAGTGGGACATAAGGATTCAGAACGCAATATTCAGCGAAGAAACTCTTTTCAGCGAATTTATTACCAAGCTGTACAGTCGTATATATATGGTCAAAGGTGTGAATACATGAAATAATAATAGTATGAAATGCAATTAAAATATTTGTGATTATACTCATAGTTTAATGTCAAGTGGCAAAATAATTAGTGTCATATGTAGAATAATACATTAGGTGTATAGAATTTTGGAAAGGGGTACATAATTATAAGATTAGTAGACGAATATAAAATGTTACATAACGTGGTGTGAAATTTGATAAGATAGAATTCAATATTGTAAAAATAAAAAAATAACAATTTTGTATTTAGAATGACGAGGGGGACAAGTGGAAACAATTCAGAGTGAGAATAGTAAGGACAAGGCAGAAGTAGGAATTGTACATACTTCTTTTGTACACAAAGGTCTGGCTTAAAGTTATGAATTGTCAAGGCCTGTGCTGTCTTTAGAAGTCCGTAATGAAGAAAACGTGGTAAGTTAGCATGGATTCGGTATATGATCTTAAAATCATTGTCAGGGTTGGTGGAGTGACAGAAGTCGATCGGGTGTTCTAGAATAGAGCTTCGCACAGACTTTCTTTCTCCCTTGTAAAACTATGCTGACATATGTTCTCGTATCCATGTGGAAAGCCACCTCTGGCTACGGTGAATGTACCTTACTCCACAAGAGTAGGTGAACTGATAGATGCACATGGAGGCGGCCAGATGGGGGAGCTTATCTTTTACAGAGGTAGAGAACAACTTGCGGCTAGTGAACGTCATATGTAATTTTGCTGCATAGAACGTCTTACTGACTGATTTAGAGAGACGATTTTTGAGCATATGTGAGGCTTGATCACCTTTGAATTCCAAGTTCATGAATAAGGTTTTCTTTGGAACTGAGTTGATGACCAGTTTAGACTGCTTATCTTTCGTGTTGCTGTCAATAAGTCGGTTAGGGCAACCATTTTCTGCGACGGTAGCTTTTAAGAAGTCAAGTTCCGAGTCAACGGAATCAGAACTGCAAATGTTCCTTATCCTAAAGCAGAGCGGATGAATTAGGTTCCTTTTCCTAAATTCAACATCATGTCTGCAGTCCACCCTCTTCTCCTCTTCAGCTAGCCCAACAATCGTCAAAAGTTTTCATCTCCTCCATGTCATCCTCAGGGCCACACCCAACTCATCGACTCCAGTTCGGGTTTCTCACGAGTGTGTGGCCTAGTGAATGGTTTTACCCGGCGGTCTCCTCAACGTGTGTCTGACACATTTTTATTTTCTTCGGGATACTTTCTGGGCAGTAGGCTAGCCTCAGGTTCGTTCTCGGAGTTTATCGTTACTAATCCTCCCTTGTTGGACTTATGATCCTCACTATCGAGTCAGTGAAGGCAGCTGTTGATAAAAGTCTGCAATGGCCTGTTTGAAATGCTTTTCGCTACGCGAACGCCAAGTGTGTGTCTCATACAGGAGAACTGATTGATTTGACATTAGTGGTAAAAATTCAGGGCTTGTTGTTTATGTTGGGTGCAGAAAATTTTGACACTGATTTCAGAGTGAAGAAGGCTTACCTTACCTTTCCAATTCTAGCTTTCACTTCCCCATCTGTTCCAGGTGCATTTGGAAAGATGCTTCTTGGATAAATGAAGGAGGTAACCTCTCTGAAAGTTTTCCTATCGATAGTGATTGCTGCTTGTTGTTGTTGGTGGGTTATCTTCATCGCCTCCATCCTGTTTAAGTTCCCTTAAAGTCGTGTCTAGATGGGATGATTATAGTAATATAAGAAATCTAGGAAATAGCTCACCTTTAGCACTGCATGCAATTACACACAACCATTCAATAGGATGGGAAAAGATGACAGTTGAGAAATGTAACACAACAGTGTGGAGTGAGAGGTTGATAAGTGAAAATTTACTCATCGAATTAACTGAGGAGAATATATGCAATGGGAAACATTTAGCATCTGTTCCGGACATCTGGAAAACTCTGTCAATCCCTGAAACGAATAGGATGGAATAAAGGAAACTATAAAACTGAAGTTTCAAAGTTGTGTGGTTACAACTTATATAATTATGAATAATAATAAATTATGTTCGAAACTTTGTCATCCAGTGAATAATACTGTTTCCCTCGGTATGTGATATATCTTAATAAACAAATGAATTGGAAAGTTGTTCTTACTTCACAGTTCTCTTTTCGCTACATACTGTAATAATAATAATAATAATTTGCTTTATTCCAGAAACAGTACTAGTGGTACAGTGTGGAATTTTCAGCACATATCTACAATATTTGCGTCTAATTTTATCAAACATTTAAAAGGAGCATTTAAAAAAAAATGCATATAAAGACACCAACAGCAAAAGAAAAACAGGAAAAACACAAAATAATTTTTTTTTAAATGCGACAAAATACTAAGAAGTAGGAAGGAAAATAAACATCATATAATAATAATAACTCAGTATTGGGTAGTGGAAGCAGTGATATGATTATACATGGTGACAGTAAAGCTATAGTCATACAAGAAGTTATGAAATGATATTTAAGAATGTTTATCGCCAAGAAGATCAGTTAATTTGGTTGAAACAACACTAAACAAACATAAAATAACATTTCAGGGTTGCTGTTTTGTTTTTATTGTCAGGTCTAATGCAGTGTTTGTGGTGGTAGTGTGAGTAATCCTGCATAATACAAAGTTTTGAGATGATGGTAGTGGCGTTCACAATCAATGATTGTCAGTTTAATATTGCCGAAAAGTATAGAAAATAAGAAAAAAACAACCACAAAACTAATAATTACATGATTGTTAATGACAGGGGAATTTTGTAATACTCACAGTGCTAATATAGTCGGAACCAGTAGATAGACAAAAGAAGGAATACAGTAAAGAACAAAAGTAAGCCAATTTTAATAATTTAGGTAGCTAAGTATGTTTGAGAAGGAGTTCACTATAGAATACAAAATAAGAGAGAAATAAAAGCGCCTAAATTTATGTTATTAACAACAGAGCAAGTCATAGGTTTCGCGCTTAACATTGTCTCTGTCACTTAGAACACGGGCCAAGTATGGTATCGTTGAGTTTCTGTACTTGGTTGTACGAGCATAGATTATTTTATACTGATTTCTGGTTCTACTTGATGAGATACAAGGTGAGAGTTGGGAATAGAGGAGGGGGTGTTGGGGGTCTGAGAGTATGGTTTTAGACCATTTTTTGCATGTATTCAGATGCCTATCAACTAATGTAGTGACGAGCTGACTGAGTTTTGCACCACTAGTCCTACTAACTACCTTCAACATCCTTCTCAGGATTAACTTAAAAGAGGCACGTTTGGATTATGAATATTACAAATATGTGAAATAATGTACATGTAGGTAGCTTGTTGTCATCTGCTTTGAGCTCATAATATTTTGTTGACCTGTCAACGTTTTATGTTATTGATCAGTTTCGAATAGTGTTCAGTGTGTTGGTTTTCTTTATCACAAAGCGTTAAACACTATAAACAAAATACTTTATTCCGTGATCGGATCAAAATATGACATTCCACTGCGCTGTGCTTCTCAAGTTCTCATATTTAAATCAGTGCTATCGGAAATCTTTGATGCCATTGTTTACTGTTATAATTTTTAATCGGACCATCAAACGATTGAAATAACCTTGATATGAATAAGATAAAGTTTTAGGAGGAGACGTGATAAAGTGAAATAAAACGAGATTAAACAAGAAAAATTGAAGTAGAATAGAGCGGTTTTGTGAATCGCACGATAAAATTAATACCGTGGTAACGCAAGCTGATATAATAGAAACGGTTTTTACACTCAAAGTTCTGGTTGTATGTTATTTATCGATTAGGATTCCGCTACGCAGTGCAAGTTCACTCGTGAACCCTTTGAAGAATATTGGCAGACTCTGTAAACGATGTGGAGAGATAAATCAATAATAGATGAGTCAGGGAAGCAACCTCTTTTCGTAACTCCATTTGAGACTTGTACAGTTATATAAAGGCTTTATATAAACAGTGTTAAGTGGAAACAGTGGTCAGAGGTTATTTTCGTTTTTGTGTTGTTTCCTTTAATTCCTAGAGGAATACAGGGCTTCAGCTGCAAGTCTCAGCTGCGTTCGGTTCTCCGCCAACATTTTCGTCTGACTCCGCGTCTTCCCACATGATTTCATGAGGTTATTATCAGTTAGTTGCAGAATAAATCAATATTTATGAGTGATATGAATGCTTGAAAGATTGTCGATAATTCGTAATGATCGAGAGAGTTGACAACTAGTTAGTTAAGTGACGAATAATTATCTGAAATGAATTCATAAGAAACAAGAGAATAAAAGATTGAAAATGCTTTGGAAAAATAAAATTTTAAAAAAATGCTAAATAAAACTGAAAAGTAATAATGCATTAAATAATGGTCCATTATACATTTGCCTGAAAAACTGAAATTAACACTAAAGTCATGGTGTTAAGAGAGGCTGGATTAAAAGCTTCTGAAAATGAAGTTCAGGTTATTTTGTATGCGATTACTAAAGCTTTGGCTGCTTGAAGACAATGTAGGGGAAATCCTTTGATCCTTTTATTTACAACTCTGAGTGAAGTATCTGCTGATACTTTGTGAACAGAAGTAATAATGTGTTGTAGAATTGAACTGTTGGCTGTTCTGTGTTCCCCTTTTTGAAAGTTATGGAGGTGTCTAGACGGTATCGTCTCGCTGGTAGTGCCTATGTACTTAGCCCTACAAAAGCAAGTGATTTGTGAAATACCCATTGAAGTCGTCAACAACTGGATCTTTTGTCTGTGTGAAGAAGCTGAGGTGTAAAGATGCAGCAAAGAACGTTCTTCGAATAACTCTCTATAGGTGGTTTCGGATAACTTGGATCTGTTTTGAATTTCAGATTTTCAGTTAGTTGTTTCTTCGGTAAATACAGGTTTCACGGAGTGTCAGTCTTCCATTTTAGATGTTTGTTGAAGAAGGAGGTCGGGTACCCATGTTTTGATTAGAGTTTTTCTGAAGGATTCCAAATCCTTACTCAATGTGTCTTCTGTGCATATGCAACAGATTCTCGTTGCAACAGAGAGGTAGAACATGGTCTTAGGGAGATCGGTGGCAAAATTTGGTGGTAACTGATAATGCCTCAAGTTGGCATGACATAGGTGTCACATTTGAGCGGCTGAATACGAATTCTTCTGGATTCAATGCTGTCTATGTGAATTTATCTACTCAAATAGTTTGAATGTTCGTTTACCCACAAAGTATATAAAAGAAGTAATACTGAGATGCACAGTGGATGCTCAGGTTTTATTCATTGGTTGAATATGCAACCAGAAAGGTGGAATAGCAATGGGTTCCCAATTGAATCCATTACTCACTGATTACTTCATGAAGTACCTGGAGTTCAATGTCTTGAAATCAACAGTCAATAGTCCCCAAGGTGACAGGTGGTATACGGATGATACCTTTATCATCATCGATGAAACTAAAAAAGTATGATAGGTTATATGTTCGAGTTTCAGTTGGAATATCAACATTCACTGAGGATTGTAGGTACATCCGGTTGAGGAATTCCGAATGTGACCAAATGTGCATTTTGGATACCACTGCGAGGCGTTATCTAACATGCAACCCATAAAATCTATGATAAGGGTATATGCATAATTTGTATGATAAAAATGACATTGTCAAATAGTCCTACTTTTTAAATTATTTGCACAAAACTAAGTAAATGTGAAGAGAGATAATTCGTAGTATAATTAAAACAAGCGCGGGTCAAGAGAAGACATTTCCAAATGAATTGTTTTTCAGTCCTTAAACCTATGTACAAATAGCCAATAGAAGCACACATGATATTAAAGGGATGAACTGCCAGTCACTCCGGTATTATTATTGTTCCTTGAATGTAGAGTGGGCTCCAAAAGAACGTCTCCACTTTGTGCAATTCTCTGCAGTCCATTTAAGCTGATCTCAAGATTGCCTATAATCTCTGATCTCCTCCTCGAACGACCTCTTTCATGTCACCGTCGCATCGACGACCCACTCATCGTTTCACATTTGAGTTTCACTCGATTGATGACCTGGATTGAGATATCATTCGACTGTCTTATCACCATGTCCACAATCCATCCCCAGTTTCTTCGGCGTATTTGCTGAGCGATAGGTTTTTGGTTGGTTCATTCGCATAGTTTCTTGTTCCTAATTCTTTCTGGTCACTTGCTCCTGAATATGAAACAAAGGCAGCTATTGATAAAAGCCTTTAGTGGCTTGTTTGAAATGCTTTTCGTTTCGCACTTGCCAATTTCTGACCCATATAGAAGAACTAACTGACTTAAAATTGGTGTTGAAAATCCAAATTTTATTCTTCATGCAGCTAAGCGTAGAAAAATTTCAAACTGATTTCAGAGTGTTGTAAGTGTATCTTACATTTCCGGCTTTAGTTTCACCTGCGGTTGCAACAATGCTTCCTAGATAAGTGAAGAAAGCAACTTCTTTGAAATTTCTCCTGTTGATAGTGGTTGGAACTGGTTGTTCTTGTTGGTTGGTTATCCTTACCATCACTTCCGTCTTCTGTATGTTTACGTGAAGTGCTGTCTTCGTTACTATTTTTTTGTCACTTTATTGGCTTTCAAAACAAGCAACAAAGCAGGTTAATAAAGAAGGATTTAATGGATTCATCAAATTTCGTTAGAACTCGCCAGCTGAATGCTCTACATACGGGGATAATATATACTGCTGAAATTACATTGGGAGATATAAGACTGATAGGCAAATAAACTGTATTGAATTAATCATGCAGAACGACATGTGCGAATGTTTTCCAGGTCATGTTCGGTTAGATAAGGGGAGAGTGAGTCTTCAGTGAAAATTCGTTGGATTCTACTGAAGAGGCACCTTACTAGGGCTCTTGATGACGCTTGATAAAGAAGAAAAAAAGTTGACACAAACTCTGGTTGATAACAGTTATCCAGACAATTTCATCAGAACTACAAGACGCACTCCACAACTCGCCACTAAGAAAGACGTGTACATCAAGCTACCCTATATAGGGCATCATAGGAGCTTGACAAGTAGACAAAGATTGAACGCTGCAATGAAGTAGACTTTTTATGCAGTTAATATCATGTTAATTGAGAATGTGAAGCTAATATATCCATCTGAGCCCTTTGAACATGCAAAAATGGTGTTACATCTCACTGTATTTAACAGTTCAAATGTACTTGTGGACACACATACATAGGGGGGACTCATCGATCTCTGCAAGTAAGGGCTCCCTTTACAACAGGAGACCTAGCGCCTCTATTGCAAAACATATTACAGGGGAGACAGTACATAAAATTGACGTCTATACATCTCCTAAACCTATCAATAGATGTTTGTGGAAGCCCTATCTGGCAATTAGAAAGTTTAAACCACCTTTATGCGTTCAAAAACAATTAGTCATCACACTAAGCCACCTTTCTTGGGGTCGCGCTAAAATCACGAATTGGTAGAAGTTAGAATTCATGAGCCATTTAATCGGGTCCCAGTGGCTGAATGGTATACGAGCTTGCCTTGTAACCGGAAGGTCCTGGGTTTGAATCCCAGTGGGTGCGTACTGCCGATGATTCCCAAACTAGGATGAAACAGCAGTCGTCCAGTACTCCCTGGTTTTCAATGGTTCTCTCACTGATATCAGTCCGTGATCAACTCGTTAAGATAATGCTACTGATAAAGGATAGTTTTAAATGAATCAGTAATAATAATAAGAGGTAGAATAAAGTGTCATTAATATTATTAATAACAGTTAATAAGTAAAACGTATTAACATGGTAGATTCAGATTGACGACCATCTCCTTTTTACACAGAGACCCGGTTTACGAACTCGAATTGCACAATCCTTTGCAATTGCAAGCATCTTCCTGTTTCCTTGTCTGCTGACAATGGTGAATTTCTTATCAGCATCGATATTGAGATTTTTGGCACTTTGCATTCAGTAGTTTTCAACCACTTTGGCAAAGGTTCCATCATGCGAGTAGACAATCGCTTTCCTGTACGACCTATGTATTGGCTTTTGCCTGTGGGTCTTCGAGTTTATGTGATTTTAGTCATAAATCATCCGCAAAACCCTGGTCTTTTAAAGTCCTTTTCCTCCTCAAAGTCTGACATACACTCCAGTCCACCACAATTAGGAATATCATCATTGATAGCAAGCAGCCTCACTGCATTTTCCGTTGTGGATCAGTTGACACGTATCGTAGTTAATTGACTGTTAAATCAGGTTATAAAGAATTGGGGCATGATATAGTTTTGAATTAGTTTCCTAATTATTTCTCTGTCAGTATTGTTGAGTGCCTATTGAAAAACCGTAAAATCGAGGTAGACGTTTGTTCTATATTGCTAAGAAGAGTTGGCATTTGATGCACACATAATTTGACTTTCCTGAATCTAGTTTGTTCGGACGAGCAGAGTTCTGCATCCAGTGCATCTTGTATTCTCTATAGGATGGCTTGACTTAGTATTTTACTTGGCGTGTTTCCACGCGAGTTCTTTTGGAAGTCTAAGTTGCCCTTTCTTTGGTAACTTGACAAAGTCAGTCTAGTGTTTTTTGTGAGTTAAAATTAGTATGAACCGAGCAGCCAAGATAAGTTTCAAGGCGATCCAATTCAAATCTTTACACTTTGACTATAAAGGTCAAAAAAATTATTTGCAAAGAAGAAATTCTTGATCAACGAAAACAGAATTTTATAACTGTGAAAAGAGATGCACTGAATATTCCAAATTTTCGGTGGATATATGTTACTCTTCATAAATCTACGTGAGTTTTGAGTGATTTGACCTTCTGAGAAGGTTACTGCTTAAAGGTGAACTTCATAAATGAACTTAAATTATCGAAAATACTCAGAAGCCTTTGTTTATTGAACTTTTTGTTTCAAATAATAGTTTTATATTGATCTTAATCAGATTTATCTCCAGCTTGTTATAAAGATACACACTAGGGTAAGATACAGAAAAGAACTCATTGTCGAATCATCCATTTGTCTGCAGAATTCATTACTGAATGCAGAATGGATAACCATCTCGATTTATCAGTTGGGACTCATTTAAATTTCTTGATATGCTAACCGATCATCTGTATGATCAACAGATTCATTTGTTCACCAGCTGTGCCACTAACAGATGAGTACAGTGCCAACAGATTCAAACTTTATTGAGTGAAGTCTCTGATGTAGCAGTTTTCTTTAGAACATTGCGAAATAAAACATTTTATTCTCTTTCAATTTTTCTTGTTTAATCTAGTTTTATTTCACTTTATCACGTCTCCTCTTAAAACTTTATCTTATTCATATCAAGGTTAGTTCAATCCTTTGATGATCCGATTGAAAATTATAATAATAAACAATGACATCAACGATTTCCGATAGCACTGATTTAAAAATGAGAACTTGAGAAGCGCAGCGTAGTGGGATGTCATATTTTAATCCGATCACGGAATAAAGTATTTTGTTTATAGTGTTTAAAGCTTTTTGATAAAGAAAACTAACACACTGAACGCTATTTGAAACTGATCAATAACATGAAATGTTAACTGGTCAGCAAAATATTATGAGCTCAAAGCAGATGATAGCAAATTACCTACATTTCATGTATTTGTGACCTTTATAATCCAGACGTGCCCCTTTTCATTCAATCCAGTTTGGATTATTTAGCGAAAGGAGAACTTTGAAATAAGAACAACCTTCATATTCATTTGTTTATTAGATATATCACACACAGAGTGAAACAGTATTATTCACTGGATGATAAAGTTTTGAACACAATTTATTGATTGTTCATAATTATATCAGTTATAATCACACAACTTTGAAACCACAGTTTTATAGTTTCCTTTATTCCTTCCTATTTGTCACGAGATTGGCAGAATTTTCCAGATATCCGGGACAGGTGTTCAATCATTCCTATGGCATGTATTCTACTCATTTGATTCCTTAAATAAATCTTCACTTATCAACCTCTCACTCGACTCTGTTGTGTTACATTTCTCAACTGTCATCTTATCCCATCCCATTATATGGTTGTGTGTAATTGCATGCAGTGCTAAAGGTCAGTTATTTTCTAGATTTCTTGTATTATTATAACCATCCAATCTAGACACGACTTAAAGTGAACACAGAGAGGACGGAGGCGATGACGATTACCGATCAACAACAACAAGCAGCAATCACTATCGACAGAAAAATTTCAGAGAAGTTACTTCCTTGACTGATCTAGGAAGTATCGTTTAAAATACAGGTGGAACACATGGAAATTTGAAAGGCAAGGTACGCCTTCAACACTCTGAAATCAGTGTGGAAATCTTCTACACTCAGGATGAACGGCAAGATTCGAATTTGTATCACTAATGTCAAACCATTCAGTCCTTTGTATACGGGTCATAAACTTGGAGAGCGCTTGACGAAAATAATTTCCAACAGGCTACTTCAGACTTTTATCAGCGACTGTCTTCCCTGGCTCTATATCGAAGATTAGATATCCAGCCAGAAAGAAATAGCAACAAGAAACTCTGAGAAATAAACCAACCAAGACCCGGTTGCTCAACAAATATCCGGAAGAAAAAGGAGATAGAACAGTCACCACCGGGTTACATCGCCCACCAAGCCACATACTTGTGTGGGACCCAAACTGGAAACGGTTAGTTGAGAGTGGCTCTGATGGTAACTTGGAGGAAATGGAAGCTTCGGGAGATTGTGGGGCTAGCTGAAGAGGGCTACAGAGAAGAGGGTAGAATGTAGATATGCTGCTGAATCACCATGTTCCATTCAGAACCCAGGAGAATAATATTAATCTCGATTTTGCTGGTTTTTCGTGCTCTTACAATCTACCTGATATCGTTCTACTAATTCTTCCTATTTATTTGTCCTCAGAGTCACTACCGAATGAGCTTCACAGGATGATTCAACCGACGTCATATAGCTTAACACTGAATCATTTCAGGACAGTTGCATGCGATATGTCATTAGTACATAGTTTGTGTCAACTGAGAATACAGGCGAACAGCCCAAATGTTCATTCTGAATTATTTATCCGGCATAAAATGATCTGAACATTGTAATGAATTGAATTTTGTGTTTATTACTAAATTTTTTGTCTTGAAATCTTTCAGCTAACACTGTTCTTCGACACTTGAGTAACTTTGATCAGTCACTAGTAACTAGTGTCATTTGTCTAGTCCTTTGTTTGTTGCAGACTGAATTCTATCAGTCAGGTTTGCAATACAGCCACCATTCTAGGTAGCTCATCATGACGGTGCACATTGGTTTGATAATATTAGATGATTGGAGGCAATCGGACACAGGTTTATGTTGGATTGCACTCACCAATCATCAAGGCATATCTGCCACTTTGAAGGAACGCATTTCCCTTCTGAGTGTTCAATCAAAGTATTCAGTACAGTGCTACGGAAGGTCAATCGGGAACCCGAATAGCTCAGTGGTAACGTCTCTGACTGCATCACTCACTGGGTGACACGGGTTTGAATCTCAGGAGGGACACGAGTTTCTTCAAGGTTGCACATACGCCTTGCTGACTGGTGAGTGCCGACTAGCATGAAAACTAGGTTGACGGCCTCCAGTGGCCGATTGCCTCAAACCTTCTAATACACCTGAGTAACACATCTTTGTCAGCTTAATCAACAGAGTTTCTCAGCTGAAATAATTATTTCTCCTAGCTCACTAAGAGTTAATAAAGAGGTCTAGGAAGACAAATTATAAGTAAAATGATATCATTCCACATAGGGTATTATCGGCATCTTTTTGATGTGGTTGTGTTCTCTGAGCTGGATAGTTAATTTGCGATGATAAAGGCACTCATGAAGAAGGAATAATTGTTCTCTGGTAGATCTTTGCCTTTTGGCAAAGTCTTCCCACTTTCGAACAGAGAGAAGCGTGTTCCGCTCGTAAGATTTAGATATGATGGAGAAGATTTGTAGCTCAGGTGGATGATTTTGATGTGGTTGTGTTCGCTGAGCAAATTAACTATCCAGTTCAGAGAACACAACCACATCAAAATCATCCACCTGAGCTACAAATCTTCTCCATCATATTATCGGCATCATTTTACATTTAGAGAACAGAGACCTGAAGAGATGTTCTCTGAGATCATTGTTACGGAGTTGTAGAATTGTAGGAGTGTGGACAGAATGACACCTTAAGATAAACAAGTTTTGAAAGAGGGGATAAGGAAGAGTAAAAGCAAAATGTTTTAACAGTTTTTACGGTAGATATTTACAGACTACTTCCTCATGAGTTAATCAGAGAAAGGTATACAAATGCAAATAGTTGCAGATGCAATAAATTTCATCGGTTCTTAGTATTATAAACACACTGAAAGTGAAGCTTTTATCATGGTACTCATAAACGGTTTCGTATTGTTTAAAGTATAATTCAGTGCATGACATTCAAATCTGTTCATTTGCATACACTTAGACTACTTGCAATATAAAAAGTAGTGTGACGGTACCATGCGAAAATATCCGGGAGATCATGTAGATGCTTCTTATGCCAGTAACTTACAATCTGTAGCGTCTCCATTCTGCTATTTGCCTCCACTTCCACTCCCTTTAAACAGTAAATGTTCCCGTCTTTTCAACGGCTGAGATAAAGTGCACGCTGTCTTCGGTATTGCATCATCATAAGTAAAAACACAGTTTTTGTTCAGTGAAGAAATTTCTTTTCAACGACTTCATTTTCAAGCTGTGCAGTCGTATTTATATTACAGAAAAAGTTATTCAGTGGCACTAAATAATTGCTCAGTCAATATACATATATGTGATAAGAACAACGATAATTAAAATGTTATAAGGGGTAGAGTTGAAGTGGATAAATTACAAAATTATTAAAGATTGTTTTATAAGTGAATTGATATCAAAATTTTTTTTAAATGTCGAGCGGTCTAAATTTTTAAAATTAGGACTACGATTACGATAAGAATAAGGATGTGAAGTAAAGTGGAAAGAATTCAGTGGTAAAATAAAATAAAGTAAAAACTAGAAAGAACATTACTATGACCAAGATAAAGAAAGGGGTTTGACAAAACGTTTTTGAACACATAATTTAGGTTTCTGTTCATGTATAGCTAAAGCTTCGGTTATGCATAAGTGAGGAAAACATAAAATTTTGGATCGATTCGATTTTGCCATGTAGATAACTTTGAAAGATGAGTCACGTGGGGCTAAGTGACCTGACTCTAACAGGTGATTAAAAATAGACAACTTCGCAGTTCTACGTTCGCCTTTCATTAACCAAACCGAATAGTGTTCAGCTACACGTTTTAGAAGACTACGCTTACAACGTCCAAAATAAATAGCTCCACAAGAGCAGGTAAAAGAGTAAATACACATAGATGTGGACAAAAGCGGTAATCTATCCTTGACGCATTGTCTAATCATATTTCGACTGGTAAAAACTAGTTGCAAGTCAGCTGCATGAAAAGAGAGTTTAATACATTTAGATAGACGATTTTTAGTCAATTCAGAAACGGTGTCACCTTTGAATGCAAGGCTCATAAAACGGTTTTTTCTTTGGCACTGTGATCAGACTGGGGGCGGATTCTTTCTTGATGTTACGTTCAATAAACCTTGTAGGATAACCATTATTAAGGAGATTTGATCGAAGGTTATCTAATTCTCTACCGATTGCCTCTGTAGAGCAGATTTTATGAATTCTGGATCATAAGTAGATTTCTCTTTCTCCCTAGAGGTACTCAACTGTTGAAGTAAGTGTTCTGCCCTATGAATGTTGGCTTTCGGTAAATCAACCTTAACAGCGTTCCATTCTCTCTTCTATCTAGCTTAACGTCAAGGAAGTGAAACGAGGAATTCGACTCTTCTTTGACCGTGAAAAGCAAAGTTGGGTGAGAATCATTAAATATTCCAAGAAGTTCGGCAGTTGAAGAGTTTTCCTCTCAGACAATGAAGCTATCATCTATATATCTTTTATACATAAACAAACTACCGATGGTTTCCTTTAGTGGGCCGTTCTCTAAGCTTGCCATGAAGACGTCCGCTAATAGCGGTCCTAAAGGAGACCCCATGGCGACTCCATCCCTTTTATTGTAGATGACTTAATTAAATCTAAATTGCATTCTCCATTTTTCACTCGAGGTACGTTTCGATGAATGATGTTGTCAAGTAGATGTAGTTCACCTTCCACGGCGACAAAATAAACCTAGAGCTTTTCTGTGTTTCATTGTCAGTTCTTGGAAGTTTAGTAGTGCATTGGTGGTGTGGGCAATTCAGCACATTGTGTTTATTAAGGTTTCTATAGTGTAACGAATCAACAGAACAACCATAATCTTTTGATTTCACTTCAAATAGATGTCCTTTGTTTTTCTTAATACAACACTAATTTATTCTGATGGCATCCGTAATCTGTAGTGTGTACCATTAGCTTCAGTACTGTGTTGGTTCATCACTTCATGACAACTACGAAAAGCAAATAATGGAGGATGTAGGGAATAACTCAAGAAACATCGATACAGGACACTTCATGATAAAGCTATGTAACTTAGAGAAAATTCAAACGGTGATATCGAAACAGACATATGACAAGTTGGTACCAGTAGTGAACTGTTGAACGACAAAGCCAGTCCTCTCTTAGACGAACTGACTCTCTCTCTCTCGAAGATTCCAACCCTTCTTGTCTCACTATTAAGACACACTGTCTCGTGACTGACCATTTGTAGGACTAATGGCCGGAAGTCATGCATGATCTGGACTTCTGTTGCTGTATTATCGACGGTACATTTAAAATTTCACTGGACGAAAGTGAAGCGAAGTGAATATTGGAGGAATTTAACAGAGCTCACTCATATGTAATTGTCTACTAAAGGAGGAGAACAGAATGGATCTATCCCATTTTGAAACCCTCTACTGGCAAGACGAATAGATGGAACACTATGCAGAAGGAAAAGGCGTGAACTTATTCCAATGGAGTAATATACTCAACTTTTGAGTTTCCTCCCTATGGAAATGTGATTAAATGTCTAGTTCATCGTGCTGGAGTTATTCGTTCAGACAAAACACTTCATGAAGAAGTGGATAATATCCATAATATGCTGAATGGAGATGGATATCTGACAGAATTTCTGAATAATTGCGCTTCATAGATGCCAATAGCAAATTACGTGGAAGAAATATAGAGATTAACAAGGTAGCTAAGCGGGTGTTGCACCTAAACTTACGATTTAAGGGTTACACTGCGAGTGAAGTACTTAAAATTGTCTGACAGGATCTATGAAAAGAACATTCTTTTCTGCCACTTTACGAATAGCCTACTGAGGCCGTTCACCGATGTTACCTCGTTTGTTTAACTCCATGTGTACTTATATGTTCACCTGCTCTCGGTAAATAGGGAGTTCTACAAGAATCATATTCCTCCACATTCATGAGTACCTCCCAGTTTGGCTGAGCAAAGGAGTGCGTAGAGTTATTAATCCACCGATATTGTAAGATATTGTAGATACTGACCACACAGCATCTGATACATCGTTTAATATAGTCTACAAACTTCAGCAAAGTTTGCTGAAAGGGATACGAGTGCATTTTCTTTGTATATCTGTGGTTTTGGCAATACATAACATATAAAGCCAGAACTTTGTGTACAAAAACAATTTGTGCGACATCTCTCTTTACCATGGTCTTGATTTTACTACGTAATTAACATAAAAGCTTTGTTTTTTTTTATTTCCTTCACGTTCCCCAGTGGAACATAGGGCTTCAAGCTAGAGGCTTGAAGTTTCTGTAGCAGTGCTTATTATTATTTTACAGGATGGGGTTGATAACCTCATGCCTAACCTTTACTTTTCACCAGCGTTATTTCTGGCTAGCGAGGTAAAGGAGTGCGTCGGCCGGGGATCGAACCCCGGATCAAGGGCTTGGTCGGCAAGTGTCCTAACCACTATGCCACCGACGCACTAGGAGCTTTGTAATCATTCTTTATTCCATGTTCCATTATTCGTTTTATTTTATTTTGTTATCATATTCTAATATTTTATCTAGTCCACTATTTTGACAACATTTTACCCATACCCCACTATGCCTCCACCATTATATTATATTCACATATCCACATTTCCGAATGTACTTTATTTTGCATTCATCTAATACACGCATGTTTATTGAATTTTAGTTTGGTTTGTAAGGACTAGATTTGTTTGTTTACGAGTGTGACCATGGATTGATATCAATTAAAGAACCGTTGAAAACCAACCAGGGAGTACTGGACAGCTGTTTCATCCTAGTTTTGGGAATCATCGTCAGCAAGCACCCGCCCTTAGGGTTAGAACACAGGACATCCCGGTTACAAGGCGAGCTCCTATAGCATTCAGCCACTGGGACCCATTATAATGGTCCATGAATTCTAGCTTCTACGAATTCGTGATTTAGCGCGACCTCTAACCGATGTCGTCGGTGTGACGTCCATTCAGTTATTCATTCAAACCTCTAATCAGTTGTAACTCATAATCCTATGCGCCAATATTATCACACTTTAGTATTTCCACTCACTGTCAAACTTTAACACACACACATACAAGAAAAGTGACTGTTATTGTCTATTGTAATTCATATACGATTGTGCAGCTATGAAAATGGAATCGTCGAAAAGAGAATTTTCTTAGCTGAATTCTTTGTTGTTTTTATTTGAATAGGAAACCGAAGTCGCGTTACATATATAGTTACAGCAATTCATCATATTTTATTGATCTGATATTAACATTTATTTGTTCAACTTGGTGATTTTTATTTACCGTTTCGCATATGTTACAACACACTGGACGGAATACTCCGTGACAATATCGAGCCTTTCTCGACACATATGACGCAAAAGCTTGATAATATTGAACATAGTATGTTGAATATACATTCAAATATACACCTAGAAAGTCCTCAGTGGATTATCAGTATCTGGATTACAAGAATGCTGATTAGGAACTCTTTAGAATGCTGGCTAGATGCAGTGAGTGACGATTATTTAGAAGCAACTCAGGATGATTAGTTCGACATAAAATATTATTGTGGTCATGCAGTCTGTTCTAAAGGCATTCACCAAATTCAAAGACCGTAAAATTCTAATGAAAATAAAACTTTTAGAATGAGGATAAATCCTCATTCGCCGTAATGACCTCCAGCGTGATGCAGGAAAACATCAATTTTGTATACATTCTTTTGCAAAAGTATCGGCCAAAATTCAAAGTCTATACCACAATCTCAAGTACACGAGACAAACCCAAGTAAATCTATGAAAATAACCAGTCACAATAATGGTCATTACGAGAGAAAAATGTTTCATCCATGGAGGATTTTCAAACCTTATTATACATTAAAGTCAGCACCGAAAGTGTGTTGCAGAAGGACAATGAACGCTTGCTAATTAAACCGTTCAGCCCAGAGAACGCGAAAACACTCAAACTATCCGTGTGAGGTACAATCCTGTCAACATGCATTACGTAACGCACTTTACTTATTTAATTTTATTTTAGTTTCTACCCGACTGACGCTATCTGAATAACATAATTGTTCTGTAATGGAATTATAATCTGCCACAGTGCCTTAGTTTTATCCTTACATTGGTAGGACGTAACAGTTGTCTGAAATTTACAATTTTAATGAGACATCTTTGGAAACATTCCATCTGTTGCTATGAAATGTTTCTATGTATATGCGACTACTGCCAGAGAATGACATCGCCGAAAGGAGTAAATCTTCACTGAAGGCCTGAGATTGCCATTTGAATAAATAATTATTAAGAGGCGATTAGGAGAATATTCTTTACCTATATTTTTTCTGCACATAATGATGTTCACTATACCACAAAGGATGGAAGCTCACACTTGGCAACATCAGTGTGTACTCAACAGTTTAACTGCTCTTTTGATAGACTGTAGCATCACAACAGCGTCTGGACGTACTCATGAATACATACTGATATGGTTACCGAAAGGAGAATAGGAAACAGTCAACAGTAAGATTCCGCAACTCATATTTCATTCTATCAAAGCAGCCAATCGGTAGAGACTTCATACAGTGGCATACGTAAGGTGGAGTCGAATGAGTCAAAAGACTTTCACATTAATAACTATTCTTTAAAGAGCAGAAACCATCGCCATCCATAAGTAAACAAATAAACTTTCTTCATAAAAAATATTGTATCCAGCCGCTATTACTACCATGTTGCTAGATACATTTCTCTCTACCAGAATTGTTGAGTAGTATAATCTTTCTTCATTTCTCCGACTCACTTTCAATAAACTTTTGTCATGTTTCTTGGCATTTATCTTCAAATCAATTATCATCACTTGGTCAGTTAGTCACACACTTTCACGATTATGTATCATTATTTTTTTTTCAAATTTTAAAAGCTTCCCTATTTTCGAATTTATCCTTGTTGCTATCAACAGTAACCACGACAGTAGATAGCAGTTAAACCATCTAACTCTCTAAACAGCTGTTAAGTTTTAGTTGGCATTTGCTAAAGGATATTCCTTCACTGGGGATGTTGAATAGATCTAATTATTTATTATTCAACTGCGTTCCGGTTAGAAAATAGGGCTTCAAAGCACACCTCCATTGTGTTCTGTTCTCTGGGGTCTTCTTCCTTTATCTCCTGCCCAAACGTTCTCCTCCATATCACATTCGGACGCTCAGCTCGACATTCCTTACTACAGTTGCAATTGGGAGCAAACTTCGTGTGTGATGTGACTCAGGAGTTTCTTTGGCATATTTCCAATCTATCTCCTCTTCCTTCGGAATATTTATTGAACAGTAGCTTCTTGGTTGGATTGTTCCCTGCCAGAGTTCCCTGTTGTTAACCCTTTCTGGCAGGCCATCTTATTTTCAGTGTGGAACCTGCTAAGGTAGATAATGGTGAAAGTTTGTCATACCCTGCTTGTAATGCTCCCCATGATGCTCCAAGTTTTTGAGCCACATAGATGAACTAAATGAACATTGATGCTGGAAATTGGAATTTGGTATCGGGGAGACTAAACGTTTTAGACTGCTGATAGATGGCATTCAAATACGGAATGCCTATTTCGTCCTACGTGTGACTTATAAACCACGTACAGTTGTACCCTAGAGACTATCACTTGTCAACTGGAAAGAGAGAGATTAACCATCCTTGGTCATGATTTCAGCTTAATTCTAAACAAAATATTTACCCAGCTTACAGAATGCTCATCGTAACTTATTGGATCATATGTTCTCTTCCTCCAATACCTTCAAGTAGATTCGCAACTCACAGTGTAGTATCATTATTTTTTGATTATAGCTTGATTCTACACAGCATTTCGGTACAAGTATGGAATTTTCAGCATGTGACATCGGTAACCCAAATTTATCAGGCCGACCATTATTATCAGGTGTGCATCGGCCGGGGATCTAACCCCGGACCATATGCATGGTCAGCGAGCGTCCTAAATATTGTGCCACTGACGCACGATGTGATGCAATGGTATTCCATCTGAAGCATAGACCAACGTCTTATCATACTTATCATTTATTTCTGGAAAATGCCCACCAGTAGGTCAAAAGGCAATTAAAAATTTGCGTGTGTAGATTTTACGACTTGAGGACATAACTGAGTGGTAAAAACACTATAAAAACTAGAGAAAGTGTATTGGATGGGTAGAAATTCTGGCAGCCCAGCAATTTAAGTAGGCCGCTAACATGTTGTGTCATCATAATTTAAAAAAACTATTCCTTTGTGTGATGCCAATTGATGAACAGCATTACCGAAAATACAAGTGAGTATGATGGATATGAAGTACTCTTTGCAAATGTTCTGTGCATTTCAGTCGTCTGAATTATTCTAACCATATACAAAAAGCATAAACACAATGCTCTCATTCCTTTATTTTATTCATGAATATGCAGACAAAAAACGTAAAAAAGGGAACAAGATTCATCAAAAAAAACATTCCAGTTTGGTTACTGTCATGTTTATGAGCTGTGCATATTTCATACTGGGCCTGTGAAGAAATTAAATAAAAGTTCTCATTGGTATTGAAATCAAAATGAAAAATGACTGATAGAGATAGGAGTATTTCAGAAATTTATTGACACCAAATACGTAATATTGTCTTACCTCTTTCTTCTTTGTTTGTCTGTTTCTTAATTGCATTATTTTCTACCCCCACCCTCTATTAAATCTCTACCCTCATGACGACTGTTGCTAACTCCATTTTCGTTTATTTTTAAGTGAATTCTACTCAGATTATTAACTTGACTCTGATTCATTTTTCATTGAACCCTAGCAATTAGATTACGTCACCCAACTTACTTTTGTAACTTTATTTTAGTTTTTAACCGATTAACGCCTTCTAAATTACGTAATTTATTGTCAAAAAATTAACAATTGCACTAACACATCTTTGGAAATATTCCTTTTGTTGCCAAGAAAAATTACTATAAATTTGCGGTTTGTACAGCTTGAGAATGATATCGCCGAAAAGAGTAACTCTTTGCTGAACGCCTTTTCTTTTTATTGACAACACCCTAAAATATGTTCGAATGGACGAGACACAAAACAAATGTGGGGAGTTGATAGTTTTCTGAATCAAAACTCACCACCATCATCATTTAGACCCTGTTTGTTTCGAAGAAGGATATGACCTGTAAATATGAAGAATGAAATTCAATTTGTGTTACGTTGAATAGATATTCTCAAAAAGTACAAATGATTATTTGAAGAGGGTTGGTTATATGATGAAGAATTGAAGACAGGAGGGGATTAAATAAAGGCGTACTGAATGAGAAACGTTTAAATAGATCATATTTACTTGACTAATTCAAAAAAACTGCTACATTTACGAAATTACAGATTGGTGGCATCAAGGCGTACAATACTCCATTGAACTACTGCAACGTATCATCAGTGAATTTAGATGGAATGAAAGGTAACCGCATTCCATGTTCTGCTTGCAATGAGATCCTGTCAGAATCTTCAGTTTGTCTTCTCTACAAAAGTCTCTTATTTCATAAGTTACCCGTGAAATATTAGGTCACAGGAATTCATTCTTCTTACTGATCTAAATTTTCAAATTCATGAGATACGAAAATCTATTTCAATGTGGTAAATCAGGGCACTTGATCAGACAGTGAGTTCATTTCATCTCACTTTGTAATCACACATGATATTGTCAGTAACTAACCTGTATTCGGATGAGTCTACCGTTTATCTGGTAAATATTTGAGTAGCGGCGTAGTAGAGTGTTAGACACACTGAATGAAAATATCTCAATTATCATTTGAATTATTTTTGGCAGCATGCTGCTAAACGATCCTTTGGACATACTGTGCATGTTGAGCACATTGACGTCTTTAATCCAAGTACTAACTGATAAAATGTTTCCGCTTGACAGTAATGGAGAAAATGCACTACCGATTCGCCATTGGTACTAAAATCGTACGGTGCTGCATTGATTTTCAACCTCTACTATATTCACAAAGTGAATCTTACTACTTTGTTTTGAGCATTAGAATGCATGTGTCAGATCGTTTGGTTTTATTTCACCGCCTCATATCACGTGAGATAACTAATATTCCATTTCACTGTGTTTAAGAAGTTTTGAATACGGGGATAATGATGACCCATTTACAACTCCTGAAAAGTTTTCTTAAAGTTTTTGTCCTTCTTAACTTATGAAAGCAGATTTTAATGCTAGTGTCGTGATGTCAAGTTGACAGTCTTGCCATGCACTATTTGCGTCTTCATTCAAACGCTCAGTGATAACTGGGTATGCACTGAGGAAGAGTACTGCACTTGGCCAGAAAGGCTGTATTTCTTTGATGTGGATTTGTCATGAAGTCTAACCCAAACAGCATGGTGAATCTGCAGTTTTCGTCCAACAAACTACAAAAATGCGCAGTCGAGCGTAGTCAACAAGCTCTTACCTATTTGTATGAAGTTCAACGAATTATAGAGTACAGTTTCAGTGAACGGGCAAGCGACAAAGGAATATAACCCCGTCTGATTACCTGATATAGTCTCAGACGTTACAAAATCAAAAGGATTCTTCATTTTCACGTAGAGATTCAAGTTGAGTAGCTACATATTTTAAACTCACACAAAATATACGTCATTTTACTTTGTGTTTTTAGCGTTCAATTTGTGAAGCTAATGGGATATCTACAATAATACTTCACAACAAATGTATTTCAGGTGAATCATTCTGTAGAGGTATTTTCTAGTATCCTTCGTATTTCCAGAGTTAACGAAATTGACAGCAAATAAGTTTACTTTCAATGTGTATTTCTTCGAGGCATCGTATGTCGTACTTACCGTGATTAACTGTGATATGTTAACAAAGACGTATGAAAATCATTTGACTATGAGTAAACAGCTAAACGTAGTTTGCATATAGCAGAGATAAGCAATTGGTGTGAATTGAACAAATGAAAGGATATTTTTCTAAATCAAAACACGTAGTTCAGCGAACAGTCTCTATTCGGCGATGAATTCATCCACTTAGCTAGCCGTACAACCACAATTATATATGTTTATTCAATTTGTATATATGTGTGTGAGTACCCCCCCACATGTTACCTCCAACTGTGTATACCAATTCACATTTATCTGCGGGAGCAGTTACACTGGAAGAACAGAGAGGAGGGCCTACGTCAGATTCTGCGAACATGTACCAAGGAGCCTCCGGTTAAAGGTACCGAATTATTTAAGCTCTTCAATCGCCAAACATCTGATTGACACAGGAATCATTCAAAATAATTAACAGACAAAGTACCTCACGTCTTCTCAGGTTTGCTGAAGCTATAGCAATAAAACGATTGAAGCCTGACTTATGTGTCCAAAAAGAATCCGTTGTTGGACTTCAATTACCCTGGTAACTCACTTCTTAGTAACTCTTTGTTTTCTAATTTTGTTAATTTTGTTAACTTATCTTTTCACTCCACCCATCGCTTTATGTTTCGCTTGACTCTCTTAAGAGATAATTTTTCTTGATCTTCTGAGTTCTGCTCCCTGTACTACATCGTCAACTTCTCATCTGACCTCATGTGCACCGTAATTTTAAAATTTTGAGCTTTTCTTATCTAATTGCGTAACTATTGCTAATTGTCTTTTGTTACCACCTTAACAACACAACTGTTAACTAATTTTTTCAAGAAACTTCTCCCTACCAATATATATATGTCGTGATACTTTAGACACCCTGTAATTCTGGTCACGTACAATGGTGTCAGTGTGCGTCGGTGGCATAGCGGTTAGGATGCTCGCCGACCATGCATATGGTCCGGGGTTCGATTCCCGGCCGACGCACTCCTTTACCTCGTTAAGCCAGAGATAATGCTGGTGAAGAGGAAAGGTTGGGCATGAGGCTAGCAACCCCATCCTGTAAAATAAACACTGCTACAGAAGCTTCAAGCCACTAGCTTGAAGCCCTATGTTCCACTGGGGAATGTGAAGGAAAAAAAATTCTCAATGCCGTATTTTACTATGACGCTCTGTCACTATGCTTGCTAATGGACAAAGGTTTTTTAAAATGTACACTTTTTATTTTTAATAAAAAAAATTCAGGTTATACGCAGCTGATGAGAAGCAACGAAATAAAATGGATCCAGATTATTCTGCGCAAATGTTTCTTCTTTCTTTGTTCAAATTTATGAAAGGGAATCATTGTATGAGTACATTAAGTTAATCCGATACAAATAAGTAACAACTTAGGGTTACTGTTGCCAAGACATTTCAAAAATGTGACGGTGAGTAATCAAACTGTAACTAGGGTGGGGTGGGGTGGGTTGAAGATTGGTAAGAGGGTAGTGTTGATGTGTTGTCAATAATATAATTATTATTGTTAATCAATACTTGAAATAAGTTGGAGAAGCGTAGTACAATTACGTAATAAGATCGATAGCTTAATGAGTGAATTGTGATTAGGATGCACATAGAAACAAAGGAAAATATAGAATTATGTAGGGGTTCTAAGAATTACAAATGTTACAAGGAGTTAGAAAAAAACAAGCACGGTTGTTACCATGATAGTAGAAGTGGTTGGATGATTTTCGTTTGCACACATAACTCTGTTTTCTGCAAGCCCTAGCCATAACCAGGTCTTCAGTAATGCAAAAGAGACGAAAGCGTATTGCCTTTGGTAGATTGTTCTTCACTTTCTAGATCACTTAACTCTGGTTTTTCTAACTGAATGGCTATGTATACAAAAGAAAATCATCCAACCACTTCTACTATCATGCTAACAACCGTGATTGTTTTTTCTAACTCCTTATAACATTTGTAATTCCTAGAACTCCTACATAGTTCCATATTTTCCTTTGTTTCTATGTGCATCCAAATCACAACTCACTCATTAAACTATTCATCTTATTACGTAATTGTACTACGCTTCTCCAACTTATTTTAAGTATTGATTAACATTAATAATTATTTTATTGACAACACATCACTACTACCATCTTACCTATCTTCACCCCATCCCACCCTAGTTACAGTTTGATTACTCACCGTCACATTTTTGAAATGTCTTGACAACAATAACCCTAAGTTGTTACTTAATTGTGTTGGATTAATTTAATGTACCCACACACATATATACAAAATATATTTTATATAATTGTGATTGTACGGCTAGCTACGTGAGTGAATTCGTCGCCGAAAAGAGACTGTTCGCTGAACTACCTGTTTTGTTTTACACTAATGTCTGGATGGCGATTAATCATGAATTTTCTCAAAAGTCATGAGATATATGGACTTGGTGTTTTACGTCATCAAGTCTCCGCTCCTTGATTCCACATGATTTGAACACAAAATATTTATTTGAATGGTATGCAGGGTAAATAGATTCGACATCTTTTCTTCCAGAAATGTTTAACCTCTACAAAGTGGATTTTTTAGTATGTCGTAGTTTGTTTTTCCAAGTACCATTCAAAGACCTATTAGTCTTATACTATAAGAAGAGTTTGCACTGTAAAATCGATTTAATAAGGTGAATAGCAGTCAGGATAGGAAAGATTCAGAAGTTTGACTTAAGTATGCAGATTGTATTTCTTTACGGTTGGTCGAATCGCCCTTTCATTTATTTTACTCATGGCCAGAAAAGATCAGCAACAGGGATCTCTGGGAGCGAACCAACCAGGAACCAATTGTGAAACAAATAGGTAGAAGGAAATGGAGATGGATTGGCTGGCCATACTCTGAGGAAACAAACCATCAAGTGAGTGACATCACTAGACAAACCATTGCTCTAGTGGAACCCGAAAGGGAAGCGGCGAGTTGGTCGTCAGTGCAAGGGTGACTTGGAGGAGGTCATGTGAAGAGGAGATGAAAACGTGTGGGCAGACATGGAGCCAGGTGAAGACTCTAGCAGAGAACCGAACTCAATGGAGACGCACGGCTGAAGCCCTTTGTTCCTCTAGGAATTAAAGGAAACAATAATAATAATATGCTTATGACTTAATTTTACATAACTTGATTATATTCGGTGTTTTGTCTGTGAAGTTAAAGATTCTGTTATTAGCCACTTACCTAGATTATCTCCATTGTCAATATCATCGTCCTGAGAAACTAGAATTTTGAAGAACATAAACCAAGACAAATACAAAGATGTATGTATGTATAGAGAGGAATTCAGTCGACACAAATTAATATACGCATAAAATATAGTTCCTTGGTGGGTTTTAATTACTCCAGAATACACAAGTAAAGACGTACAGATGAAGTAGTCTTTATTCGGGTATGCAGTTGCTCACTTCACGTAGGAGTATGCCAACAGTCCGAGGGTATTTACGGGGAGATTTAAGGAGACTGAAGCAAAGGACCCGAATGTGGATGTGCAGATCAGGTACGATCCAGAGATGGTTGGCAAAAGTGAAAAGTAAGAAGCTGGAGAGGGAAGTTGTGTCGTCGACACTGCGCGGTAAAACAGGTTTTGTCCTTATTCAGTCTCAGTTAACAAATATGATGTGCAGTGAGAAGCATACGTACTGATCATTTATTGATGGTAACATTCACGAAGATAAAAATCGATGTCATGAGAAAGTAAAGTATTCCACAGAAGTAATGTGTATTTGCCTATCCAAATGAAAACTCTGCGTAGAAATGAACCTACCCTGCACTCCTCTTTCAAGAGATTAGATAATCGGGTTCAGTCTGACCATCCAGAAACTTGATTTAGTGGTGAATTAGTTTCATTTAATCATGTATCACGCTGAGAATTCAGATGAAGCTATGCAATATTGGGTGTAGGTATGGGAAGCTATATAATAGATTCTGAGTTTCTCTAAATGAAAATATTTGAACCACAACCTCTATTGCATTGTCGTACATGCTAACTATTTTGTAAGATTTTTATTATTTTTATTATTCCCTTGGGTTTCGAGTGGAACATAGGTCTTCAACAACACATTTCCGTTTGATTCTATTTTCCGCTTTCCTCTTCAGCCGGGTACACGATTCCAAAAATCTCTCATCTCCTCCTTCCCAAACGATCTCCTCCATGTCACCCTGGGACGCCCACTTGTCGCTTTCTATTCGGACTCAGCCAAAGCGATAGTCTTCATTGCTCTATGTCATTTGACGGTAACAATTATCTTCGTTGATATGCGTACTGTGTTCAGCATACTGATGTCTTGAGTTCGAATAGTGACCGATGAACTATGCCAGTTTGACTTTGTTAGTAGAAGTGAACTGAGTATTTGTACTGGCGAGGTTTGTTCCAACTGTATTCCATCCTGAGTTCACACATTGAAATGTTTTTGCTATATTTTTTATGTTATTCTGTTTCCTTTTATGATGAATGTTATTATTTGTTTTCATGTGCTTAAACTTCTTTGGTGTACTGTCATTTTCTCATGTTGGGTAACTAGAACTCTGTTATTCAGAATTTCGATGTGTTTATGAATTCGCGACTACAACAGCAGCAACATCCAACGCCAATCACTATCAACGGGGGGGATTTGAAAGAGGTTACTTCTTTCACTTATCTAGGGAGCATTGTCTCAACTACAGGCACAAGGAACGGATGAGGATGTCAAATCGAGAATCGGGAAGGCGAGAAACACATTCATCAACCTGAAACCAATCTGGAAATCTTCCGCTGTCACTCAGCATCAACAACAAAGTGATTCGGATTTTCAATACAAACGTCAAGTCAGTCAGTTCTTCTATACGGATGGATCAGAAACTTGACGGGTCACCAAGAATATTTTCAACAGGTTGCAGACCTTTATAAACAACTGTCTTCGTTCTATACTGAAGATTAGATGGCCGGAAAGAATCACAAACAAGAAGCTATTGGAACAAACAAAACAGGAACCAATCGCTCAACAAATATGCAGGAGAAAGTGGAGATGGATTGGACACTCGCTGAGGAGGCCACTGGGTGGCATCGCACGTCAGACCCTCCAGTGGAACGCGAAAGGGAAGTGGCGAGTGGGACGTCGAAGGGTGACATAAAGGAGATAGTGTGAAGAGGAGTTGAAACAGCATGGAGTAGCATGGATGCAAGTGAAAGGTACAGCAGAAGACAGAAGCAAGTGGAGGCGTGTAGTTGAAGCTTTATGTTCCACTAGGAACCCAAGGGAATAATAATAATATGAATTTGCGAATATTGAATGGAATTCTGAGACCCTTTTCACAGTACGTGCACTAATTTCACTGACGAATGTCTGGCTAAACATTTTAAGACACATCGGAATGAAGACCTCGTCATAACATTGCGAAGGTCTAGCCATTCAGTCTGAGTATCCTCATTTCAAACTCATAATCGTTAGAGGCCATTAATCGTGGAACACTGTTGGACGTGGAAGTAAGCAGCTATCCTGGTAGTTCATTTGTCACAATGAAGATATCCTTCTTTCAGTATGCCCATCCGAGATAGTGTTTGTTATTTGAACCATCCGTCCAATAAATCATACCAATTATGTCATTGAGGGTGCTCAACAAGCTAGCACACTTTGTCTTTTAAATTTCACTCATCACAAACTGCAATTTTGAAGAAAAGCAACCAAGACGGGAACAGTACTCAACCTCATTAAGGCATACTGTCTCAGATATCAGAATATAGAAAGATTACCTCAGTTTCACGTGCAAATTTAATTGAAGTAGCTACATGTGACCTTAGAGACAAAATATATGTGTCATTTTACTTAGTGATTTTAGTGTCCCAATTGTGAAGCTAATGGGACATTTGTCATAAGATTTCGATCAGTGTATTTCATGTAAATAACACCGTCAAGGTATTTCCTACTAGTCTCCACATGTCCAGAATAAACGAAATTAAATTAACCGCATTCAGAAATATGATGAGGGTAAAATCTAATTGACTCTTTTTACACTGGCATATTTACAAATAGGTATGAAATTTATTTGATTATGAGTGAACAGCTAAACGTAGTTTGCATATAGGAGAGATAAGCAGTTGGTTGTTTTTGCGTCTCGACGATGAATCTTGGGTTTCTATTTTCCGAATTAATGAACGTGTTATCTCGACATGTATACAGCAAGTCATTTGATTCAGTTATCAAAGAGATTTTGGTGTAATACCACCGAATCTTCAAAGTTGACACCATTATTGTGTCTCATTACTTTTGTGTTTGTTTTCGTGACAGTTCTCTAAATTTCTTAGCGAAATTATTTTTAAATGAACTTTATTTTAATATCTAGATTTTACATTATAACTTACTTCGAATCACTATCAATCATGAATTGATGACATTGCATTTTACTTGTTAAATAAACACTCAAGTTTTCAGGGGTTGATTTGTACAAATTTGATTGGTTTGATCGACAGTTAGCATCTGCTAGAGAACTACTGGAAAACAAGGAGTCCTGGACAGCTCTTTCATCCTAGTTTGGCATTGTTCAGCAGTACGCATCTATCAGATTCGAACTAAGGACGTTGCGGTTACAAAGTAGGCTAGTAGGTCAGCCAGCTTCTGGAACCCGACTCAATATTCCACTTCTACCTACATGTGATATGTGTCTGTGATCAGACTCAAAACAGATCAAATCCGTGAAAATTAACTGATGAAAATAATCTGATGCTCACTAGTGGTGGGATATAGGAAGAAGTTGCCTGTAGTTCTAATGAGAAGTCATGACGACTACAGTCCATCAGGTCGGATGTGAAGACAAATACTTGCCGATGATATTGGCTGGTGGTTGGGATAACTGTTATGAATTGATGAAAGCTGGAATTTATGGACTGACTACCGTATCTTTTCCCACTGGGTGAACGATCAACGGGCTTGGTCTGTAATCTGAGGCTCCTGTCTTCGAACCTCAGTGTGTGCGTACTGCTGAAAAGCCTCATACTAGGATGAAATAGCTGGGAAGTACGTCCTGGTTTTTAATGGTTCTCCAACTAATACCTTAGTCAACAATGAAACCTGAAACAAATATCTAAGGAAATAAGTATTTCAATTATTATTGTAAATATTTGACGAAGATATTCACTTCCTCAGCAGAAAGCTATTTTACGATACTTCATTCATTGGTGCAGTAGTACTAATTACTCTCCCATAACAAAATATTTATTTACAATAACACAAAGTTTTTATATCTTTGCGGTATTAATCAAATTGGATTTTTCAATTTTCAAATTGTGGTGTGTACAATGACATGATAACTATTACCGAATGGCGGTGAATCTACTCATTCATACTCAACGGACTGGTTTGTATTCTCTTATTTTGTTTCATTTATTAGGGAATTTAAATACGTTCTCATGTTGTAATTGTGTTTTTTATCGGGGATCAAATATTCAGCATCTTCAAGTACAAGTTCACTTTGCCACTTTCGAAGACTAAGCATACGGATCCTCATGGATATTCAGATCGTATGTCTTGCGAATTGTCTTGGAATAATTTCAGCTTCGAGTCAGACTGGATTGTTTTACAACATCAGGGTGTTTACAACACGTGGTTACTTGAAAATCTGGAAATCCTCCTGAAGAAACTGTAGTTTACATGGCGGAACTTTCAGATAAGATCTTGTTTTGATGTTTCTAAACACTCTGGGATTATTTTAAGTAACTTCATCGTCATATTTATATGTCAAATCATTATTACTACTAAGTATTTTACTAATATTCCTTGTTTACTTAAAGTTTTATGAATTGTTTCATTGTAAATCACGAAAAAAATGAATTTGATGTTCTCATTGATCATTTTAAACCTATATAATAAACCTGAATTTAATTGATGGATGGTGACTAACAGTGGAATCCAGGGTAACGCACATTTTGGCCTATTTGGGACTCGTCGTCTGGATGTACCTGCATTCCCCAGTGAGTGATGATGTTCCCACCGAGGCTCGAAACCAGTGCCAATAATTTCAATCGCCAAAGTATTATTCACTAGACCACTTGGGCCATGAGTCCCAAAAGGACGAAATGCGCGTTATCCTGGATTCCACTGCTGGTCACCATCCACCGGTTAAATTCTAATTATATGCCCAGACATCGTCAAAGCATCTGCACAAGAAGCTGACATGTCAGCCTGAGACCAAGCACTTCGGTCCAATCAATCGACAGGAGAATCTAAAATTAAATTAAATTATTATATATTTCTGAGTGTAAGATCTGTGGAGATTTTGAGATTTTCTGCCGTTCAGTTTCCGTTAGAAACCAATATTAGTCAGGGAAATCACTGAAAACCAGGGAGCACTGGGCTGTTTCTTATTCCTATTTTGTAAATGTTCTGCTGTGAGCGCAAACGACCCCAACGAGGACTTAATTCGAGACGTTCGGAGCTCGAGATAAATCTCGTCGACCAATCGGTCAACTGGGTAGCTCTATTTCATGATTCGACAGAGAATTAAAGGATCACTGAATTCCATGGCTAAAGCATCCCAAAACTGGACGAAAGTGCCGTCCACTTTTCTATGGTTTTTAATGACATCTGGATTTGATTGTGGTTTGTGACAAAAATACATCATATATTTTACTTACCATTTCTACCTATGAGTTGATATTTGAGGATTTCGAGGCGAATTCATTAAGATAGCATATGGAAAATTTGACGAAGGCAGTCACTCGTTTAATAAAACATTTTAAAGTTTTTAGGTTAATTTAGTATTTAAAATTGGTTTTTGTTGTTGAACCGAAGTATTTGGTCTCTGCTGACATATCGGCCGTTTGTACTCGTGCTCTGATCACGTCTAACGATGAACACGTCATCCAGTAAATAATACTGTTTCACTGTGTGATACATCTAATCAACAAACTAATAGGGAGGTTAAATGCCATTACTTACACTGTAAAATTTGACTTATCGGGTTGTTTTAAATCATTCTGGCAGATTTTAACAAATTTTTACTTTGAAAGCTAATTTATGGCGAATTCTGAAGTCAGATGTGAGTTTTCTTCATGTGCCAGTTGCATGTGGTAATGCACAGATTTACATGAATGACCAGCAATTTAAATTTCAGGGGAAAATGAATAGAATGTGGGACCATTGAGTCACTTAATTTCCGATCTTAAACATCGACCCAGTTAAGTTGTTTCATCATTACTTTGACAATTTTGCTTTTTCGCATTACATCTAAATTTAGGAAAAAGTGTCTGAATGCCTGTCAAGGTCATCAAGACTTCATCGGGCCCAAAAACCTAAATGTTTCTTCCTGGACTCATAATTTATGAATCATAAGGGATGAAATTAACAGTGCAATTCTGTCATCTTTCTTTTCGATAACTTCGCAAAGCAGAAGTACAGACTATTCAGCAGAACAAACACATTTTTAAGAGTCAGTTTGTAAGAATTTGATTTGCTCCAAGTTTGTTGATGGATTGGTGTCAGTTAAACAACTGCTGAAAACCATCAGGCAGTACTCGATAACTGCTTCATCTTAATGTGGGACTCTTCATCAGTGCGCACCTGCTGGGAGTTGAACCCAGGACTTTCAGGTTACCGAGGAAGCTTGTAGACCATTCAGCCTGCGGGACTTGATCTTATGGCTCTCGAATTTCAAGTTATACCCATTCGTCATAGTTGACGCGGCCACCCGTCAATATCCCCAGAGGGTATCTTTCCTCACTGTCCACCTGGTTGACCCCAATGGACCTCACAGACACACTATTTTGTTCAACTCAAATTCATTCCATATAGCTGATAAAAAATAATGAAAAATGAAACAAGCAGTTCAGCGAATAATTAGGTTTTTAAGGTCAGTACATGGTATTAGTGACGATCCAGCTATTCAGGTAGAGGAGCCAGAGTTCTGTATCCAAAAGAGATATCTTCAACTGAATTTTCCTGTCACTGTGATGACTGTGTTGTTTAACTTTCTCTAACTCTTCTATTTACTTCAAAATTTTATTTAATATCATATTTCTGTGAACAACCCCCATCAAGACAATAATGAAAAGAACAAAACAGGTAGTTCGGTCAAGAGGATCTTTTCAGAAACTTCATTCACTAAACTGTACAGTAGCATTTGTATACAATTATCCGTGAAACAGGGTAGTAAAAACAGCGATGAGTTGTCACAGTTATAGTTGGTTATTGTGGTTAGTTTATAAGAGTGATTCCCATAGAAACGAGGGAAAAGATGAAATGATGTAAGAGTAGTGAAGAATTACAAGTGTTACAAAGAGTTTTTAGACAAGCAAACAAACAAAAGTCGAATTAGCAGAAATCAACAAGGTTATTTCCACCATACGAGAAGTACTTGAATAATTTTCTTGTGTATGCATACCTCCGGTCACCCCTCTAGAGCAATGCAGTGGAGACGAAAGCATATTTTACTTTTGCTGGTTGTCATTCACCCTGTAGACCATGACAACTCATTGCCTATGTTACTTCCCTCTTTCATGAACAATTTTCTATAAATCCGATTAGACAGATAATGAAAATGAATTCACCGAAAAGATCCTCTTCTCTGAACTATTTTTTTTATTTTTCATTAATGTTAGTACATCACATATCGTGCGTCGGTGGCACAGGCTTATAGTGCTCACCGACCTCGCAGGTGGCTCAGCAATCGATCCCCGACTGACGCACTCCTTTACCTCGCTAAGCTAATAATAAGACTGGTAAGTAGAGAAGGTTGGACATGAGGCTAGCAACTCCATCCTGTAAAAAAATGTTCCACTGGGAAATTAAAGGAATAAAAAAAGTACACCACAATAATCAGTTGCCCTGCATTTGGTGTATGTTACAGTGCACAAAAGTGAGTGAAACTGTGTTGTTGCATTGGAAGTTTAAGTTTTAAGTTTTTATTCTACCTTAAGAGGTTAAATATGCTTGAATAATGTCAGTGTGTATTTTCTAGTCATGAAAAGGGGTAAAATGAACTAATGTTCACACTCTTCTTACAGTCCACCTTTCTGATGATATCAACAATAAACCTTACTAATGTATAATATATGATTTTAATGGATTCAGAACACAGAATAAATCGTGATAAACGCAAGACTTACCCTCTGCAAAATTGACAGTGGTAAGAACAATGCAGAATAGTAATACAAACCAAAACTTTTTCATTTTGTTCAGCGTAACACTGAATGTAGAATGAATATTTATACTTCTGATAAACCTATCATAATATGTTATCTGTCGCCCATTTCCAAATGTAATTTTGTTAACAATCTCATGATTAGTTTCGTTTTAAACCAGTATAAACCAGTATGTACTTAGTAGTTCAGCAAAGTGAAGGTGTGAACGCTGATGCTTAGAAATACGATAAAATACCAAGCTTGGGCTGCGAGAATAGTGTGTGAGTGATTTGAGACGAAAAGAATGCTATTCGACTCATATTCCACACGACATCAGCTTTACATCTCAGAGCTACTGAACAGACAACAAACGTATTGTTTGTACAGGGAAAAAATCTGATTATGTGGAGAATTTCAAGCGATAGACTGAATAAATAAGAGCAGTCATGTAATTGGTAACATTATTTAGAGATCACTAGAAATCCTAGAGCACTGTAGGAGAGCTGTTTCATCCTAATTTGGGACTCTTCAGAACAGCACACTCATGACCGAACCACTCATTGAACTCAGGACCTTCGTGCTATAAGAGCAAGCTCATTTAGAATTCAGGTATTTAGGCTGGAATTCGGTGACCCGAGGATTCTGACTTTGTTATCTCGTGATACTGAGCTACTGTTACCAGTGCCTTATATTTCATCATGACAAGGACCGCACCAGCTATAACTTCTGATTACAGCTTCAGGACATCCATCTACTAGTCACCAGAAAGTTAGAGATCGATATTCTGATACTGGGATTTGGATAACTGTAATCCCTACTGCTATATTTCATCATAGACCAACATTAGTTAGAGACCATCAACTGATAATGCGCTATATCACGAGTTGATAGAAGTTAGAATTCATGATTCATAGAATTCCGGCTCAAGTGGCTGACTGGTCAGCGAGCTTGGTGTCATAAACTCACACAGTCTTGGGTTCGATCCCAAGGCATCACGAAACACCTGCCCAGTTTGCCCTAGGTTTCAGATATCTCTGATATAATTTCATGGCATGAAATTAATTATTTGTAAATAAAAGAGTACATATAGCCAATAAAGGCAAATGAAAATAATATCAGAAACTGTATTGGGGTGCATGTGTAAGGTGAGATGATAGCAATGGGGTGAAATAAACTGGTTTATTTCAGTTTATTTGTAATTTTATACTAAGCCTACCAACTCTGTAACATCTTATTACAATTTACAATTTAGCCTCTTTATTTTATCATTAGACATTATCGGTCAGCCCTCACATTCAGTGCCCCCTTTGTTAATGTGTATTTGTGTGTATTTTGTGGTTATCGCATTTCTCTCACCCCAATGACACTTGTATACTGTTAACTATAAAACAGCACTATATCACCCAATTGTGTTCATTCACACTTCATCACACTCTTTTCTGACTAAACACCCTATACACATTTGATTGATAATGTTAACTAATGGACTATCATCTCAACTTACACATGCACCCCAATACAGTTTCTGATATTATTTTGATTTGCCTTTATTGGTTATATGTACTCTATTATTCATGGATTTATAACTGTAGAGCCTGAAGAAGAAGTTATCAAAAACAATTGTTCGCTCAAAATCTTGTTTTGATTTCAATATGGGGATTTTTCATTTACTATTTGTGAATATTTTATCTTTTTTTCTTAGAATGATGCATAATTGTTCGCTTGTGCAATAGTGTGTATGTATCACTAAAAGTTTCGTCACACTCATTACTTTACAAGTATTGCATTAAAATAATAGTGAATCACATTAATTAAAACTCCACATCAACGGACAATATTTTTTATTTCAGATTTGGATTCGTGAAAAGCGACATTTACTGATGAATAATTTATGTATCTTAGCTGAGTGAATTCTTTGAAGTGAAGACAGATCGTGCAACAGACCATGGCGAACGAAATGACGGGCATACGTTGGGTTGACACAAGGAATTTAGAAGACATAGACCTCAGGGATGAATTTCGAGTGAGCACAGAGAAGAAGTAGATGGTGAAGACATCGAGACACCGAGACCTTCGTTACCCTGCGCTCAGCATAAAGACCAAAATCTGGATTTTTAACAAGTCCTTGCTTCTATATGATTTAGAGACTTACTCCTAACACACCGAAGGCCTCCATCAAAGTTAATTTCGATGGCTGGATACTGTAAATCATAAAGCCATAAAGGGCAAGCAATAAGGAAATCTGTCAAGCAATGAACCATCCAAGAACCCATTATGTAAAAATTATACAGAAGAAAATGGAGATGGACTGGAAACGAGCTGAGTAGACCACCGTATGATACTGTCTGCAAGATGTTAGGGTAAAACCTAATTGCGAAACGAGAAGTTGAATTTTTGATGATGAAATGGAGTGATTCACATAGGGTGGGAATGAAAGCTTATGGGCTTTCGTGGAGCTGCTCTGAAGAAGTCTTATGTTTCATTAAGAACCCAAAGGATTAATCATAGTTCTTAATAATATCTACGGAATAGCTCTACATCGATCTGTGTAGCCTGAAGTGCAACATTTAAACTGCCTGAAAGCTGAAATAAATTTACTATAGTAAAATCAAACTGCAAAAGTGTGTGTAGGATTATTTTTTTATCCTACAGATTTAGTCCTCCCTCAATACTGACAACACAGAGTCTGGGCTTAGCAATAGTTAAAACAGAATAACTTGACTTTAACTTTATCTGTTTCTAAAACATAAAATAAATCATAAAATTACACCAAGAAAAATGTACAATCCACCGTCATTACAAAAAAAAAACGGACAAAAACGTACCGTACAGTATTGAAGGTACGGACAAAATGAACAGTCAGTTAATTACATGTATATACAAGTAATGTGACAGACAAAAAAGAACATTCAAGGTCATCACGTGGTGAGAGTTACAATAAATCGACCAATAATCGCGACAAGAAAGGTCACATAATATTGATTGGCTGTTTATCATACAGTCTATCTATCTATCGCGATTAACACTCCCCGCGAACGATCACCACGTTGACCTTTCGTACGCTTCTTATATCTTGTTCCACTTCTTGAGCTGAAGTTTTCAAACACAGTGTCCTGACGTGGCCATCTTGGTCATAGTACATCTGCTTAACTATAGCCTTTCGCCAGAGACGTCTCTGTGTGTCAGCACTGTTAACTAAGACGAGATCATCAGGTTGTAGGTTGTGCTTTATATCCAACCACTTAGATCTTGTTTGCAGCATCAGAAGATATCCACGTAGCCATTTATGCCAGAGCAAATCAGACAAATATTTTGGAAGTAGTTGACTATAGTGTTGGGAGAAAGCATATTCATACATAGCATTCGCTTTACCTTTGTAATACTGTAATTTTCTTAAGAATTCACCAATTGCTGAACGAGCCGACGTTAAAGGCCTTTTTGGAACTAAGGAAATACACAAATCAGATGCATCGTCCTCACCGACTACTTTATGTGTACGTCCCATAGAATCGTCAGCTTCAATCAAAACTCGTAGAATTGCAGAACAATGTGCTTGACACCATGATCCAATGTCATCAGCATTTTCTGTTGGAGAATAAAACTCCATGGAAGTTACAACTGAAGGAATCATTGTCAACCAATCAATATAGACTAGATCTGGGACATCGCCTTGAGCACAGTCGGTATTCAGACCAAACTGCTCCAGAACAATAGGTAAATCAGATAAATAAATTCCAACGCACTCAGCTCGACACTTATCTATTGCAGATGGAAGGTTTGGAAACTTGCTGTCATACGTTTCTCCTGGTTCACACCAACCTTTTACAGGATCTGTATTTATGACATATTCAGTAGTTTTTGTGTGGAAATTTCGTTTTCCATAACAATCACACCAAAACAGTTTACCTGAACTATATCCCATCAGTTCATGAAGTCCAACTTGTAATCCAAAGGAACTTTCAGCATGTTCCACGTACATTTGCTTGTCTTGATTACGTAGAAATTCTGGTTTAGGATCCTTGAAACGAACACTAAGTACATTATCCAAAGAAACACTTTTAAATCCATCAACTTGTCGTACATCATCATAGTTAGGAATATTAGTTCCAACAGGAATTCCAGCAATTGCAAACGTCTCTGCATCCAAACTAGTAAGGTCTGGCTGTAAGAAATTAACTTTTTCAAACGTAGAAGTCCACGGTAAACTTGTTAACAACCTTTCAGCATTATTCAAAAGTCGTTGAAATTTTTTAGACACTGACCTATTTACAACAGTGACAAATGATTCAAACCTTGCACGAACACCAAAGGGATCCCGGTATGACTCTATAAAACCAATATAGTTTTCAACAACAGGGTTCTTATCTTTAACCCATAACCTGAAGGCATCTTTGTGAGTGGCTAATGAGCCAATAGTGAAGCTTTCAGCATACTGATGCCACATTTCTGATTCAATTTGGTTAAGCGAATATGCTTTAAAATCTTTACAACAATCGACTAGTAACTTCATCAGCTCACTATAGTCACCATATTCAAGCTGCAAAGATGTGTCCGAGGGAAGGGCATCTCTTAACTTCTCACGACGTTGACTTAGAGGGATTTGCAGGTCATGGTAACGTTGGGCTAACTGTCTTTGTTTTTCTTGGATAATAGGAGCGTCGAAATGACTTTCTGCAGCAAGCGTGTCAGCCTGGACTTTGAATGTATCTATACGTTCACGATGAGTAGCTTCATCAGATTCAAGCAAGTTGTGCCGCTTTTGTGCCTTCATCACACCGTTTAGATCACGACCGACATCCTCTGAGGCTATATGAGCTTCAACATCATTCAACCATAACTCGACATCTTCTATGTTGCGAGCGAACTGTTGTTGCCTACTTGCTTGATCTACATTTTTCTTCTTGTCTGTCATGACATTTACGAGATGAGACCAAGTTTCATCTAACTGTTCAATCTTTACTTTTATTTCTGACGAGTTGTAGTGGTTTGCATTTAACAAATCCTGACCTGTCTTTTTAATATCTTCAACGCGGGATTGGCTCGCTTGTATTTCTGCCTCAAAACTCTGATGCTTCTGCACCTTTGTTTGCAAATTCGTGGAGTCTTTGTAACTTTCATCAAGTGCATTTCTAAGCTTTCCTGATATCCATGACTGCATTTCATCTGCATCTCTATCGAACATTTGGTAACGGTGGGAATCTTGAAGATGCTGACGGCGGTTCTGAGCTTTCTCTTTTAATGCATTTCGTCTGCTTTGAAGACCTTCCTGAATCTCATGAACCTGTGCAGCCGCATAGTGGTTTGACTCGACTAAGTTTGCAGCGAATTCATCAAGTTGTCGCATCTTTTCTTCTTGTTCTAAAAGTGACTTTTCGAAGTCTTTATGTTTCCTTATTAGTACTTCGACAGAATCGAGTGAGTCTCCCACATCCTTTATTTCTAGGAGGGCCTCTTGCTTACCAATCCAAGATTCCGACTGTTCAGAGTCGCGGTAAAAATACTGAAGGCCCATACACTGTTCTAGCTGTTCACGTCTTTCCTCACACAACCGCATCAGGGAGGCTCTCTCTCTTTCAAGGGTGTAAAGTTTAGCAGCTATGTCTTCACTACAGGGATGGCCAACACTTAGTAATGCCTGACCTTCTTGCATGCATGTATCGAAACTGTCAGCTCGAGAATTTATCTCAGCGGTGTATTCCTTATGTCGCTCTACTTGGGCTTCAGCACCAACTACATCCTTTGCCAAATCATCCGCCAATATTGACGTCTTCATTTCATCCATCCAGATACTCAAGTCTCTCCAGTCAGCCGAAAAGCGATGCATCTTGAATGACTCTTCCAGTTTACCTCTCCTATCTACAGCCTGACTTTTCAGCTTATCCCATGCAGTAATTAATTCGTCATACTTGCCTTGTATAGTGTCTTGCGAATCAGGATGCTTCTGTGCAAGCGCCTTAGCATCATCTCCAAGTTGAACAATCTTTTCATCTGTGTCAGTCAAATCCCTTTCTAATGCTTCGTGCTTCATTTGTAAGGCTTGGACTGAGGCAAGATCACGACCACAGTCCTCAATGGATAAAGGAATGGACTTTTCATTCACCCACGATATAGCTTTATCTGTGTCTCTAAAGAAGCGCTGCATCTCATAGGCTTCAAGGAGCTTTTCTTGTCGTTTTCTAACCAGATCCTTCAGACGTTCTAGAGCTTCGCGGATCTGTCTGAACTTTTCTATGACTAGGGCATCCTCAGGAAATTTCTCTTTTAGAAGTTCATCTACCTTCCGATAGATGTCTTCTGCACGACTTTCTTGATTCTCGAGATCTTTTGTAAATTCATTAAACCCTTTTTGAAGTGTCTCAACATCTTCCAAGTCTTGACCTAAATCCTCTGATGTTACGTAAGTTTCGTTTTCACGTATCCAGAAAAGTATCTCGTCGACTTGGCGTAAAAACTGGACAAATTTAAGCTTTAGGTTAATAACACTGGATTTTTCTCTGAAAATAGCCATAAGCCTTTCCCACAGGGCATGCAATTCATCAAGACGGTTTTTGATAATATCTGTTGCGAAGTGTCCCTGACCAATCATTTCTTCTCCCGTAGAATCTAGAGCTGAGAGTGTTTCAGCATGAACTGTTACTTCGAACTCAAACTCTTGATGTTTCTGTTTTTTCAGCTGAAGATTACTGAGTTCATTAAAATCCTCATTTGTATATGTTTGTAGTTTTTCATTGATCCAACACTCAAGTTCATCGGAATTCCACTTAAAATATTGATATGCTTTAAGCATGTCCAGAAACTTAGATATGGTTTTGGCGGACTCATCATTAGGAGATACAGCGACATTATGGGAAGTAGAAGGTTTGTAAGGCGATTTATTGTGACAAGAACATTCGCGTCTACCTTGTCGTAATCTTTCTAATTCCATTTCTTTCTCCTTTTGGACTATGCGCAATTTCGCTAGCTCCAATTCTACCATATAGCGTGATTCATACTCGTTGCTTCCAAGGAAATCAGCTTCATTACTCTTTCCTAATTGTGGAGTTAACGACGGCATAGTTTCATAACTTTCATCTGACATACTGTCCGAAACTTTCGTCTGTAATACTGTACGAAACTTTGTAGGATTATTTTTTATCCTACAGATTTAGTCCTCCCTCAATACTGACAACACAGAGTCTGGGCTTAGCAATAGTTAAAACAGAATAACTTGACTTTAACTTTATCTGTTTCTAAAACATAAAATAAATCATAAAATTACACCAAGAAAAATGTACAATCCACCGTCATTACAAAAAAAAAACGGACAAAAACGTACCGTACAGTATTGAAGGTACGGACAAAATGAACAGTCAGTTAATTACATGTATATACAAGTAATGTGACAGACAAAAAAGAACATTCAAGGTCATCACGTGGTGAGAGTTACAATAAATCGACCAATAATCGCGACAAGAAAGGTCACATAATATTGATTGGCTGTTTATCATACAGTCTATCTATCTATCGCGATTAACAGTGTGCACATAACATATTAATAAAATAAATATATTTCGATTATGACATCACACAAGAAGAATCAACCAATATAATTTCATGCCTCCAACTGAAGCTAAGAAATTTCCCTGTGGATAATGTATGTATATCTTTGAAAATTAAACTTCCACACGATGAAAGAAGACCAAAACTGGTGCTAAGCAACATTGCATTGAGTATTCGCAACGATAATTCAGCGACAGTCAATAGTGTGACAGCAGGTTTTAAGTGAAAAAACTTCAGAAGGGGACATTACTTTCCCCCACCTATTACATAGAATGAGTGTATTAGAGCACTGAAAACATCAAATTACTGATATAATTATTACACCTTATTAGTGTCTCCATACGTATTTTAATCTCCATAACTTGCTAACTCTTAAACATTCCATCTCTAAATTTTGATAATCTGAAATAAGATTATAAGAGATATAATTTATTTACACGTATACAATTTGACTATTTACCAAACGTCTCCACTTTGAATGCGAACAATGTGATTAATGCTGACAACTTTATCATCTTTATACTGGAGACAAAATTTGAGTGTAATCACAAAACATACATCAAATGAACAGAAAATAATCATTGTTCTTAGAAATCTAGTGAAGCAACTCTTGTCAAAAAAATTCATACTTTGAGTGAAGCATGAACAATTTGTGCAGAATATTATATGGTACTAAGATTGTCTATTTCGTTGGACTTTCATCAGCTGCATATAGTTTTAAGAAACTAATTAAGTTTATGTGCAGAACAATTTTAACATACTTGCAAGTGGTACATCACACCAGCTGACAGAAGACCCCAAACTTAATAAACAGTCCTCAGAAATCACACTTATTTAGCTTATGTTTAAATAAGCAATGAAGGCCTGGATAAAATGGCAAAGGAAAAACTTAATTAAGGCAAGAGGTGAACAAAATGACGAGTAACTAATATGGCGAGTGACAGTGTAGTGAGTTCAACTCAAATGCGCGTAAATAAGGTTTCAGGCATTTGTTTGCAATTGCTTCTGTCAATTTGAAGAGAAATGAACTTTATTGTATAATGAATATTTGAAGGGATTTCAGGACATATACCTCACAACCTGAGTTGATGAGATGTCTGGCAGTGGCACTATCTGAAGCATCTGCTCCATTGAGACGTAGGTTTCGTGTCATATGTTCAGAAAATCGAAGGTATGTGTGCTTTTCTTTCTGTGCCCCTCAACGTAACTGTGTAAATTCGTAAACACAGTTTGAAGTTACACGAAAAGGGAAGCTGTCTATCTTTGATTGCACAAAAGAGTATGTTTTACAATAAATGAAAGTCATCTAAACTGAAGGATAGATTATGTCTAGTGAGGTATTTAATCTTCCGTCGACTACTCCTGCAATATTATCACCTTTGAAATCAAGTGGAATGAAGGTGGGTTGCTTTTGCGTCACTGTGATTTCTTTCGCACTTTAACCTTCATATCTACCGTACTCGTTCCTGAATTTCTGAGGGTAAACTTCTTTCATAAATGTTAAAAATTTGTTTCTTACTTGAAACATACAGCAGATAGCAGAATAAATGTTAAGTTATCCGAATTAATCGCTCTCATTCAGCATAAAAAAGAATTTTTATTTATTATTTTTTAATTATAGCTTGACTCCACACAGTATTTTTGATACAAGTATGGAATTTTCAGCATGTGATATCGGTAGCCCAAATTTTGCCGGTCAACCATTCATATCAGGTGTGCGTCGGCAGGAGATCGAACCCCGGACCATGTGCGTGGTCGGCAAGGGTCCTAAGCTCTGTGCCACCGACGCCCATAAGCATAAGATATGTGAATATTTGAAGGTAGGGGATTCCACTATAAGCGACACTGCGAAATAAGTAATAGTCGTAAATAGAGAATGACAAGATTGATAATGTAGTGTGGAAATTAAGTAGGGTGAAGGACATAGAAGGATTTGTAAAAGTGTACTTATTTCCTTGTAATTATAGCCTTAAAATAAAGTAGAAAATCACGGTAGCTTTATTCTGGACAGTGTAGCATAGTAGCTTCCCTTTTTCTTGGATCTTGAAGTAAAAGCAGAATTGATGCAGCACATTTTGGACAAATTGTTTGGAAAACCACTCTTGAATGACGTATTTACTTATTTAGACGTTTCAGCTAACCTCGTAATTACTACATGTATCAATAATTTGACGTCCGCACATCACATGTTAATTTTGACCTTAATTATTATTTGCCTTTGTATTGCCTTGTTTAATTTTTACCTGTAATACTTCTTTTTGTGGTTTTGTTTACGTCGACAGTGTGCTGTTTGAGCTAATGGAGGTGATTCAGACTCCAGATTGTGTGAGTCAAACCCTAGTGTGTGTTTCTTATGGATACAGCTTTGATTCTACCTCGATTGGAATTCTCTCCTTGATTCTAAAGAATCTTTCACAGTTGGACTTTGGTTAACTAATTTTGTCTTACAGTACCTGGTTTGTATTTCGAAACCTGCATCGCCTGCATAGTTAGCTACCTCACGGGACTGTTAAGGTAAATATGAGTTTTCATGTTATTATTATTTAATCAGAGAGCTAAAATATTGACAAAAATGTTTTTTCCCTGTTTTTGGAACGTTTCGTGATAGCGCGTGTCTGAACGACGTTTTGCCCGTTATACTGTAGAATATTGGGATCATTTGCTTGCGTTAAAACCGTAACTGAGTAAATTTGGTTGTCACATAGTAGATTGTGTGATTATATACTGTCTGACCTGAAAAACAAGCCTATCTCCATTGAGAAGTGCATGACCATTAGTTGAAAACCAGTTATTAAGAGTTCAGAAGTATAATTTGAGAGCCATGGACACAACTTTATAATTGAACACTGTAGGTGGTTAATTTCATTTCTTAGCCAGTATCAGTTTCTACTAAAAATCTCGAGGCCACTTCATTCATGTATTGGAGTACACTGACACCCACGATTTTGTTCTTTCTCAAGTTTAGCTGCAACTTGTCAATCAGTAGGTTGTACACACTTTAAATACACATCAGGTCATGTTTTAATACATTAATAGATTAGAACAAAGTGAACCAGAGAAATTATCTACAATATCAATAGTGGTGAAGGATTTTGGTAGCTGACGTTTTAAACAGGCCACCATAAATAAGTGTTTTAAGTGACAGAGACAATGTTAAGCGCGAAACCTATGACTTGCTTTGTTGTTAATAACATAATTTTAGGCTCTTTTATTTCTCTATTATTTTGTATTCTATAGTGAACTCCTTCTCAAACATACTTAGCTACCTAAATTATTAACATTGGCTTCCTTTTTTGTACTTTACTATATTCCTTCTTTTGTGTATCCACTGGTTTCGACTATATTAGCACTATGAGTATTACAAAATTGTCCTGTCATTAACCATCATGTAATTATTAGTTTTGTGGTTGTTTTTATACCTATTTTTTATTTTTTTGGGCAATATTAACTGAAAATCATTGGTTGTGAACGCCATTACCACTATCTCAAAATTTTGTATGATGCAGGATTACTCACACTACCACTACAAACACTGCATTAGACCTGACAATAAAAGACAAAATCAACAACCCTGAAATGTTATTTTATGATTGTTTGGAGTTGTTTCAACCAAATTAACTGATCATCTGGGTGATAAACATTCTTAAATATCATTTCATAACTTCTTGTATGACTATGGCTTTACTGTCACCATGCATAATCATATCATAGCTTCCACTACCCAATACTGAGTTATTATTATATGCTGTTTATTTTCCTTTTCACTTCTTGGTATTTTTTCGCATTTCTAAAAATTATTTTTGTGTTCTTTTGCTGTTGTTGTCTTTATATATATTTTTTGAAATACTCCTTTTAAACTTTGGATAAAATATTGTAGATATGTGCTGAAAATTCCACACTGTACCACTAGCACTGTTTCTGGAATAAAGCAAATTATTATTATTATTAAAAAAAAGATATCTATATACGTAAGGAAAGATTAGCTTGATTGTAAAAATTTTGTTGACAAGAGCAATTTCACTAAGCACTGTGTATACATTTAATTTGTTTACTCCACATACTGACTATCTGCTGTTCATTTACTGCATTTTTTTATGGGTACACTCAAATCTCGTCACCATCATAGAGATATGACAAAAGTATAAGTATTAATTGGATTGTTCATATTCAGAATGGAGACACTTAGTAAGTAAAACAATTTTATACGTGTAAATGTATTACTTTCTTATAATGGTATATCAGATATTCAGAAAAACACGCAAATTAATTTCCAGTGTACAAATCTGATGGACATCGAACTATGTATTTATGGCGCCACTGATAAGGCTAATTATTGATAGTTATAATCATAATGATATCAGGTATTTTGATATTCTCACTGATGCGATATACTCATTTTGTTTACTTTGAAGAAAAGTAATCTTTTTTGCAAAGTATTTTACTAAAAATATATTTTGGTTTTCTCCTGGTCAAACTGTGTATGCTGGCACTCTTTGGAACAACATCGCGGGAACTCCAGATAACGTTGATTAGTATCAGTTTCGGTTTTGTTTCCTTTCACCCCAGTTTCTATCAAAATATTTTCAAGCGTTAAACGTAGTCATGGGGGCATTCTATTCACGATGCGTCTGAAATGGCTCTGAGATGATAGCTTCAAAAATATATTTACGGAGTAATCATTTCCCCTGTAGTATTGAGAGCAGAATATTTCGGAAGAGAATTCTTCCACTGAATCTAATTTCATGGAGTACATTCGTGTACGTAGGAATCCCGTGATGGAGAATTCTGGCAATAGGTGCCAGTGAATATTACGGCTGACTGGTGGCTTGCTGATAACACTGGACTACATTCCAATAAACGGAATTTTGGTTACGTCTTTCAACTGTCCACTGTACATTTCTTGAAGGATATGAAGCAAAATATTGTCAGGAATTAACTTTTGTCTCAGATTACACGGTACTGTGTCATGCGAGTTTTTGTTGATTACTGTTTTACTTGTATCTCTTACACGAAGAGGAAGTACAATGCAATAAATTATGCTTAAAATTCTGTACATTGTACAGAATAAAACTATCATTACTTTTATTAAGCAGACCCAATTATTCCTGTGACTTTGCATTTCACAAATGGCGCATATCATTAACAGGCGTTAAACAACGGCTAATTGGTCTGTATATTAGTTTTTATAAGCATTAGTGTAAGCGCAATATCTCTTGAAATTAAGTCACGCGTTGATAAAGGCTATCCTGGTCCAGAACAAACAAGAAGCCGGTCACTGTTTCTATGGTACTATTAATAAACAAATCAATAATTATATATACAACAAACTTTAACGATTTCAAGAGTACAAAGCACAACGCTTAACAGAAAGCAAGGTACCGCTATCAGAGCGGAATAACGTTAAAGCCAAAATTGTGAACTAGCCGGAATCAAACACGACCGTTCAGATAAGCAGTCAGTAGAAGAATGAACCCAAGTAAGACAGGGCATAGAACAGAGAGCGGTTAAGAGATAGACAGAGTATAGGCACAAAGATAGAATTTAATTGGCCACTTAACCAGGTAGGCTGATACAGATGAAGATCAATAAATAAGATAAACTCGACAGAATAGTACAAAGTAAGACATCTGTCAGCAAAAATAACAGTCCACAAAATACTCTGATTGGGTCATGAGTTCAACTGTCTGACTAAACGGATCGATGTAAAAATCACACACACACACACAATTCATTAAACAAGGGGGGGATAGACACGTTAGTCATGGATAATTGTGTTGCATCAATGCTAGGCTGATCCGGGACAGGTTGACTTGATTCAAGGATGGGAATTGAATTGATCTTATAATTAGTTTTCCAGATATTCATATATTAGTTTTGAGATGGGAGTAGGATATATTTTTATTTTTACGCACCAAAATGTACCCTGTCCACTTCAGCAAAATGCAGGTTGTATAGTCGGTCAGCATTTGTGTACACAAATACAATTGTAACATTGTGAATATTGTTGTGTCTTGAAACAGATATCATATAATATTATATCACAGGTTTATCCGAAGTATATTTAGTTATGGTTGCCTTAAGAAATTCATTATTCAGGATGCTAAAGTTCCCAGCTGTATTACTGCTCCAAACTGTGCTTGCTTCTATAACCTCGCCAGCAACTAAGTTATCTGTTTATCATAAGATGACATATGTGATATGAATAGGCTGAAACTAGCGGCTGTGACTTTAGACTGATGTTCATTTTTAAATAGGAAAAACAGAGCGTTTTAATATAAAGTAGAGAACACGAAGTTCAGCAGAGAGGTTGATCTTTTCCGCGATTTCATTTTCAAAAGCTGTACAATCACATTTAAAGACACAAATTTACAAATTATATATATATCCAAACCGAGTTCACTTTTAACAGTTTGAAAAAATTTGGGCATTGGGTATATGATATTCATTATAATAAAGGTTTTGTATTTCCCAATGAATGAAAAACAAAACGATATTGTTTTTACTGACGTTTCGCTATTTAATGATAGTAGCTTATCAAAGTATTATTAAACCGGAATTTACAAAATCTCAGCATACATATATAACAAACAGTTAGGGGGTGAGAAAATAGACTTAGGTCTAGTAAAAAGGACATATTGAAAGTTAAAATAACAATGAAGATCGCTAAACCAAATAACAAAGGTAATAGCACATCTGTTATGGTATCAAAACAAAATTTACTAACTTGATCATCGTTCGTCAGTCTGGGGTCATTTTTCGTTGTCAAGTTGGTCAATTGGTAAAGATGATAAAATCAATTGTAGATTGTTCAATTTGATCAATGTTTAAAATTACAAAGACAGTGTGTGAACTTGCATATCACATTCGTGTTGATTTTGTCACTTCATGGGGGAAGGGGAGGTGTTGTAACCAGGTCAGATTCTGTTTTAGTCCATCATTCCTACTCAGGCAATTTAGGTTTAATAAATATTCAGACTTCAAATCATCACACTACATCAGCGCAAAGATTTCAGTTGTTTCAAGTCTTCTTAGACAAACACACTCTCTGATGTTAACAGATGAGAAAGAAAAAGAAGAAGAAATATCAAACATTACTGAAACTCTCAAGCAAAACAACTACCCAAGGGACTTCATCAACAAAATCAACACAAACATTAAGTATGGCCAAAAACGCATTCCGAAAATATGGACCTCGACAGTCGTCATTCCATATAGAGCAGAGACGTCAAACGATATCAGAAGAATACTCAATAAGCTCAACGTTAGAGTTTTCTTCAGAACATCAGACACACTACGAAACAACCTTGTCCATATAAAAGACCAGATCCCTAAAGATTCTCTATCTAATTGTGTCTATAAAATAAAATGCTTGGAATGTGATGCGATTTACATCGGACAAACATTTCGGGAAATCAAAATCAGAAGAAATGCACATCGTTGAGCATCTGTTCGACCACTGCGAAATCCGGCTGAACTAGAAAAGCTTGAAAAATCATCAGCCATAGGTCTACATGCTATAGAATCAGGTCACAAAATTGATTTTGACAATATTGAAGTAATCCACAAAAGCTTCAGAAATCACAGAGAACGTCTAATATCAGAAGCACTTCATAACAAGTGGAATCAAAATTGTCTGAATAGGAATGATGGACTAAAACAGAATCTGACCTGGTTTCAACACCTCCCTCCTCCTTGAAGTGACAAAATCAACACGAATGTGATATGCAATTTAACTATGTAAAAACACGCTGCTTTCATAATTCCATACACTTACCAAACCCAACAATCTACACTTGATTTTGTTATCTTTACTAATTGACCAACTTGACAACGGAAAATGACCCCAGACTAACGAACGATGATCAAGTTAGTAAACTTTGTTTTGATACGATAACAGATGTACTATTACCTTTGTTATTTGGTTTAGTGATCCTCATTGTTATTTTGACTTTCAATATGTCATTTCAACTTGACCTAACTTGTCTATTTTCTCACCCCCTAACTGTTTTTTATATATGTTCTGAGATTTTGTAAGTTCCGGTTTAATAATAATAATACTTTGATAAAGCTATTAGCATTAAATAGCGAAACGTCAGTAAAAACAACAATATCGTTTTGTTTTTCATTCATTGGGAAATACAAAAAGCTTTTTTATAATAAATTTACAAAGATAGAATTATTATTTGAATACACATAATTATGAAGGCGAATAAAAAGTGACAAAATTACACAGGATTAGGATATCAATATTTTAGTTATTTTAGACGACTTATAAATGTGAGCAGAAAAAGCCCACAAATTTCAGATAACTGTTCATATAACTGAAAAAATGGGGTGGATTGAATGAAGACAGAGAGATAAATCACACACACAGCAAACGAAAAAATCAAATAAAAGGAGGTTAAGGCAATGCACCGAACTAGGTCCACAGCAATTGTAGGGGTTGGACTAATTTCTTTTGAACACGCATCTTCGGCTGTTTGATACATATTGCAATTGCTTCTGCAGTACAAAGAAGTCGGAAACATATTGGTTTTGGTAGGCTTCTGTTGACCTTTTAAATCATTCTGAATAAATCAGTTGAGACGCTGTGGGAGGTGTCAATCAGATGTTCAATAATGGCACTTCTGATTGAACCGGTGCCTCCTCTTTGCAGCAACGCTGGGTAATATTCTCTAACACGTTTTGAAAGGGCGCGTATACAACGACCTATGTTCCTAGCTCCCCTGAACTTCGTGTTCTCTTCTTTCTAATTACCTAATGGGTATTTTCCACATTCTAATATATTCAGTCGTCAGCCATTTTCTCGCTCTATACAGAAAAGATGCTCCCGAGTACCGTTAAGGTTTTAACATACATTTATCATTCACTGTAGAATGACTGAATATTCATTTAAAACTTCAAAGGCCACTAGAACTATAAGAAGTTTACAAACAGTGTATAGTTCCACAGTACTCTGAGTTGAATGTCCACTTTAATCCAGTTTCACTGAACATACTATACTCTCATTCATTAATTAGTCATGTGGAAAGAATTGGAGTTGTACGTAGTGCTAATTCAATTACGTTTTATGTGACTCGTTGAGCTCCGAGTGAACCAAAGGACATCAGGTTGAGTGTGTTGTAGTTTCAGTAACTTATGTACGTCAGCTGGGAATAGAAGCCTGGATCAATTCTGTGCATGACAAGCATTCTGTCAATGACTCACAGCCACAATAATTCAGTTTAGTTAGACGATTTTTATTATCGCCTGCTTTAGTCATTTGATGACGATCAAGTGAACATCACCGGTAATTTCGTCTATTCTAATACAATAAAAGGGAACTGAGAGAGAAACATAGAATTTATAGAGGATCTAGTCACTGTGATCACTTTTCATTTTGGTGATTGTTCATAACTTCATCGAAATTATACGTCTGAAATCCGATTTATGTTGTTAGGGAGAAATAATTGTCCGTTTTTCTCTGTCTGTATTCTCTTTCATTTCTCTTTGATATAGTGCAACTGTGATTGTCTCCTGTTTCTGTGATTTCATCTGAAATCATCCTACCGTCGCTGAGTTTATTAGTTACTTATCATCTTAACATTATTACTTGTCTTCGTTAGGTAACTATTGATCCTGTATCCAACCATCTGCTTTTGTTTAAACTTGTACTTTCCATATGAAAATGTGCAAAGAAGTGTAATTTCTGAGTGCTCATTAGCGAGTTTAGTTTCATCTGTCAACTGATATTACATGACATTCGTGGGTGTGTTAAAAATGTTCAGTTCATAAACTAAGGATTTCAGCAGCTGATGAGAAGCCAACAAAATAAATGATGTTACCTTTTTATTCAACAAAAGCTGTAGTTCTTGCTACATACAAATTCATAGAAGGAAATAAGTGCATGAAATGTGGCTGCAATTTTTGAAAAAATTCGATAAAGGGTAGTCTAGAATAAACTGAAAAATCATTTGAGAGAATAGTTTCGACTCGTAATATAATAAATAAACCTACGAACAGAGTGTTTGTTGAAGCTTTTGGTGGGGTGAATTGACGCTTAATATTCAATTACTGATCGGAAATGGAGTCTGGAATATTCTTGCATGTATTTATAATAACAAAACACAACACATCTACACAAAGTAAACACAATTAACCCTAAGTTACCTTGTCACTTATAATCTGTGAGACGTCAGCTGAACTAACCGAACTTTATTGATCTCTTGATAGGGGTCACCTTCAATTCTTCGTCACTTATATTTCTCTGCGAAGAATGAATGATGAATTATCAACTGGTACTAACGACAGATAATTCAAAACTTCTTAATATTAGTATTTATGAGTATGCGTCTCTTTTGGGTTTAAAAGCTTACAGAATAAAGTTTGAAATTGGAAAGTTAAAAAGGTAACTAAGCATGATGTCTCAAACTTCTGAAATAGGAAAAAAAACAAGCAATAGCCTCTTAACCTTTGTGTTCCGAGTGAGACAGTGGGCTTCAAGCTTTATCTTTGAAGTCTCAAAAGTGGCATTGTTCTTATTCAATCCATGAGGTTATAAAAAAGCAAATCGAAGGAAGGAAGACTGTGCGTCGGTGGCACAGTGGTTAGGACTCTCGCCGACCATGCACATGGTCCGGGGTTCGATCCCCTACCGACGCACACCCGATATCTATGGTCGGCCTGTAAATTTGGGCTACCGATATCCATGCTGAAAATTACATACTTGTACTGAAAATACGGTGTGGCATCAAGCTGTAATCAAAATATAAAAAAATAAAATAAAAAGACTCAAAAGCAGGGGTGTTCTTTTTCCATCCATGAGGTTATTAAAAAGCAAATCACAGGAAGGAAGGAGACTACTCCGAACTTGGAATTATGTAACTGAAATTGAAACTTAACCAAACTTGTGAGCTTTCTGACTTTTGTCTAAAACTGGAGTAACTATACAATTATTATTTTATAAGATATGAAGTAATCACGACGGAGTATTATGTTCATATATGAGTAGGAATTACCCACTATAATAACATCGTAATTAGACAGAATGAAAATCAATATATTGCGCTGACTATCAGGAATGAATAAAGCGTGAAAGGTCAATAGTATCAACGTATTATTGCATGAGATATCAGGTAAAGTGTCGTAGAACTAAGGGGATGCCTTTATCAGGTATTCACTGAGGTATCTTAAATGTGACATAATAATTTGAATGATAATAATTTCAAAAATGATAAATTTTGATTGCCAGATGGGTTTGGTGAGTTATGCTACAGATTTAATACACAATAATACTATGAACCTGAAAGAGAAACCTGAAGGAAACAACTTCTTTTACGTACCTGGGAAGCATCGTTTCAACTACAGGCACACGGAACTGACGAGGATGTGAAATCAAGAATCAGTCGGAAAAGCAAGGCAAGCTTTCACTACTCTAAAGTCTGTGTGGAGGTCAACAGTCAGCACTCAGCATCGAAAATAAGATCCGGATTTTAAACTCCAATGTGAAGTCAGTTAATGCTACTATACGGATCAGAGACTTGGTGCATCATAAAGAGCATCTCAAACAAACTGCATACCTTCATTAACAGTTGTCTTCGCTCAATACTACTCAAGATCAGATGGCCGACCGGAAAAGATCAGCAACAGAGAGGGATCTCTGACAATGAGCGAGCCAACACAGCAGGAACCGATTGTGAAACAAATAGGCAGGAAGAAATGGAGATGGGTTGGCTGGCCATACTCTGAGGAAACCATCAAGTGACATCATTAAACAAGCCCTCGAGTGGAACCTGAATGGGAAGCGGCGACTTGGTCGTCAAAGGGTGACTTGGATGAGGTATTGTGAAGAGGAGATGAAAGCATGTGGCCAGACTTGGAGCCAGGTGAAAACTTTAGCAGAGAACCAAACACAATGGAGACATGCAGCTGAAGCCCTATGCTCTTCTAGGATTTAGAGGAAATAATAATAATAATATAAAACTATCAATAAATAAAAAACGGGCTAATTTACTAAAATGGGATAATATTAGTATAACAATTTGTTTTCAGAAGCATGCATGGCTTATTTCCTTTGACACTGAAAATTTATGATTTAAAGGTAGAATTGGTAAGTTACTTATATTATTACTGTCTTGGGTTTTGAGCGAAACATTTTAGGATTCAACAGCACATATCTATTTAACTATATACGCTGTAGCCTTTTTATACTGACTTCATGTTTACGCGTAATCGTTTGTCTCCTCTACATACGTTCACTTCCATTCTCCTCTCTGATGCCTAGCTCATCCCATCCATGTTCCGCTCTACAGTCTCCTCGGCGTGTATCCAATCAATCTTAATTTCCTTCTGCATCTTTATTAGGTGAAAGATTCTCTACCGGTTTGTTTCCAGGCTTCCAGAAGTACATCTATTGGCACTTCAAGTCTCTGAAATATATATAGAAGCACTGAGTAACTTGACGTGAGTGTTGATAATCTGAATCTTGTTCCAAATGCTGACGGCAGTAGCTGTGCACAATGATTTTGGATTAATCATGACCTGTCTTGCTTGTTTTCTGATATTGACTGGCGTTCTCATCTTTGCTGCCTGTGGTTGAAACGGTCCTCACTAGATGGTTGAGTAGGCGAGTTATACGACACATTAAATAGATGAAAGTATTATTGACAAATTTAAGTGTGTAACACAATTACATAATCTCGTTTTCATACTAACAAAGGAGGTGAGTGTAACAGTAATACATATTCACCGTGATTGTCGTTATTATTCACTTGGATCCGCAGTGGAACAAAAAGGGTTTCAACGACTTATTATTATTGTTGTTTCCTTTAATTCCTAGAGAACAAAGGGCTTTAGCCACACGTCTCCATTGCGTTCGGTTCCCTGCTAGAGTCTCCACCTGGTTACAAGTCTGCCCACACGTTTTCATCTCCTCTTCACATGACCTCCTCCAAGTTATCCTTTCACTGACGACCACCTCGCCGCCTCCCATTCTGTCGGGCTCCACTCGCGGGCCTCTCTAGTGATGTCACTTGATGGTTTCCTCAGAGTATGGCCAGCCAATCTATCTTCATTTCTTCCTGCCTATTTGTTTCACAATCGGTTCCTGCTGGGTTGGTTCGCTCATTGCCAGAGATCCCTCTCTCTATTGCTGATCTATTCTGGCCGGCCATCTGATCTTGAGTATTAAGCGAAGACAGCTAGCTGGTGATGAAGGTCTGTAGTTTGTTTTAGATGCTCTTTATGACGCGCAGTGCAAGTCTCTGATCCGTATGTTAAGTAGCACTGACTGACTTCACATTGGAGTTTAAAATCCGGATGTTATTTTTCATGCTGAGTGTTGTTGACCTCCACACAGACTTGAGAGTAGTGAAAGCTTGCCTTGCTTTCCTGATCCTTGCTTTGATATCCTCGTCAGTTCCGGCTGTAGTTGTAGTTGTAGTATCCAAAAACATTTATTTCACTGTAGGATGCTTAACTAGTAACTCTTACCCTCGATGTTCACTCGCCGGCCCACATGGTGTGGGGTGTCACTTATTGGTGTCTTCAGCCTATATTCAGGATGTCTCCATTTGCTTCGACATATATGTTGAACAATAGTTTATTGGTCGGTTTGTTATCATGGTTCCTCATCGCTAATCATTTTTGGCCATCTGAACTTTTTATTACTGAGCGAAGGCAGATGTGAATGGTATTGTGACATAGCCTTTTGAAAACGCTTCTCATCTCTCTGATTTCACAGCAGATTATTCGTATCTTTTATAGTTTCTCCTGTCGTTGAAGGTGACTGTAGATATTGGATTGATTTTCTGGGATAGTATAGCCAGCACTTCATCTTAAATTCCCACTTTTCCCAAGTGCAGGGATGACTAGCAAACTGGATGAGGTTATCCACACTGGTAAATCAAATCAATTGTACTAATCGCATTCAATAACCAAGAGAATTCAATTCGTAGAATGGTTAGGTAAGTTATGCAATGGATTAAATAGACAGAAACATAATAAATACATTTAAATAATTGAGAACATATGTACAATCAAGTTGACGGGGTTGAGTAGAGCTCAACTGATATTAAAATTGAGCAGATGTCAAGTTAACACCAGTGGTAATAAGAAGTAGAGATTTAAGAAGGCGTGTGGTGGAAAAAACTACGCAATTAAGAAACAAACAAGAAGGAAAAAGACGAAACACAAGTTACGTATTTGGTGTTATGATAGTTGAGGTTCACTGCAGATCAAACGACTGAACAAACTTCTTATATATGCAGGATTCATTTTTTAATATATGAATCGCTATAACCTTTGTGGTTTGAAGGGGTTCGATTCGTACTCTTTTAGCAAGATTCACACGTATTCTGTAAACGACTTTGAATGTTTTACTTTGTGGGTTTGCTTGCTGTCCAAATTTGATTAGGTGTTTCAGAATAGAGCCTCGGGGTGACTTGTTTCTTCTTCATAAAATCATGACTACGGGTAATTGAACGATGATACGTTTGGATAGCAAAAGCTGCATTCGGTTGACATACCCAGCTCCACACGAGCAAGTAGATTGGTAGATGCACATTGATAAGGCCAATAGGAAACGGAAAAGTAGAAACGCGGTTACCAGAACGAAAAAGAAACGGTTTATAAATATGCGGAAAACACTGCCATTATTCAGTGATCGAATATTCACATTCTGCGTAATTGTATGCAGTCAGAATAACAAAGATGTATGACATAAGACAGCTCAAATATTAAAGCGGTAACATATTACAGAGTATAGCGGGTAAACATCTGTGAAACAGAATTCATCTCGGGCACATAAACGTAATTGAGAAGACGTTTAAAAATACAAACAGGAGACAGCGTAATAGGAAACAGTAATTGAATCAAATTACCCAGGGGAAATATGGGAAAGCACATTAGGAAAAGTACGGGTATGAAATAGTGAAATTAAATTGAAATATCAAAGTGTAGGGCAATAAAAGTCATTGAGGAAAACTGTGATCGGAATACATCGGAATTTCCTATAACGTGGAATTTGAGACATAAAGCATAGGAATATTGGGAAAAAATTAGAAGTAAAAGAAACAACGCAACAACCCGAAAAGGTCAACAAATCATCGAAAAAACAAAAATAAAATTAAACAGCAGAAGGTTGAAAATGCAGTCAAAACAAATATAAAAGCAACAGCGAAATGTAGAAAAGCTCAGTTGTAGAGGGTTTACTCCTGAAGGTAAGCTACTCTTCGCTGTACATTCCACTACGTCTCTATGCTTACTATTTTACTTTCCATGGACAATAACATGACCCCTTGCCAGTTCTTACAGAGTCCTAAGACGACATTATTTGCTAGTTTCACAAGGTAGCCTTTCTCCTAATCAGTAGGCACCTTTACTTACTTCGCGAGATTTTGCAGTAGTGTTGTGAGAATATCCCCTGCTGTGACTGGATTCACTTTTAGTGCTTCAGGAGAAATTCCGTTAGGTTCTGTTGCCTTCCTACATGACATTCAGCATTTGATTGCATATGAGACTTCTGTTTCTTTGGAAGGTTAGTGTCTACCTATAGTTCTGTTGGTGGTGGTGTTATTTCTGAGCTAGTAGCAGGTGATGGCCGATTCAAAAATCATTTGAAGTGATTAGCCAATTGTTTTATTTGTCTCTCATTTTAGGTAACTAAGTTCCTTTGACCGTCTTATTTGAGTCTCACAAGCATTTATCAATTTGTGGATAGAGACCTCGTTATCTGATACAGTGTTGCGAGGTCTTTTTCACCTGCGCAGTGCCTGTTCTGCTTCACTTGCCAGCCAATATGTCATATAACTGTCTTTTGTCTTTCCTAGCACTCTTCTTCACTTCTTTATTCAGTGCAGGATAAATTAACATTTTTAAAATTATATTTGTAAGATCTCAACGGAATTGAAATGATTAATTCCAACGTTTCCTGTGTTCGGCAATCTGGTCCGAACTTCTTCAGGGAAATTAATCAAAATTAACATAACAGAGGTTTACATATAAAAAGAACAACTCTTGTTTTAAATTGTTTGTCCAGTCATGTGAATCAAGAAACAGCTAACAATAGGTATAATAAACAAAACAAAACAAAAATTTTTTATGAACTGTGGTCAAAATTTGACCTCAGACTTTCAAAATTAGTCTACTTTTGTTAAAATATATGTGTGTATGCAGTATACAATGGTGTGTGTGTGGGTGAACAGTCATAAATCATTTGTTATTCTCATATGAGCTGTGATCAAGATTTGACCGGATAGTTACAAAATAATTGGGATTTTTTACAAATATAATATAATTTTATAAATTTGTTATTCTCTCCATAAGAAGACGTAGACAATCGGGAGTTTGACCAAGTGTGACTAGTTGTTGATACATATCCAATTTATTTATTAGTCAGGATTTGCCATGCATCAGCTAAGATCACACCTTCACGTCTGTTCAAACTGTTGGGATTCACCCATATATGTAGGGTTTCTGCTGATGAATGGCAAATCCTGTCTAATAAATAAATTGGAAATGTATCAACAACTAGTCACACTTGGTCAGACTCCTGATTGTCTACGTCTTCTTAAGGAGAGAATATCAAATTTATAAAATTATATTATATTTGTAAAAAATCTCTTATTTTTTTTGCAATTATCCGGTCAAATCTTGATCACAGTTCATATGCAGTATACACTGAACTCAGCTTCGCCTCCTATTGTCCATCCTAACATCGGTTCATCATCCGTTTCGCCGTCCTTGTCGCTTCTATTAGCCTCTTGCTTGCGATTTATTATCCTCACACATTTACTTTTCATAGTCTATTGGTGTACAACTAAACGTTTATTTTTATTCACCGACTATAAAGTGAAAAAGAATAATCGCCATCAATTATGATGTCATCTTTACTCTGAACAAAATGTTGACCAGACGAACAGAATACTCAGTGTAGTTCACTGCTACATATTTCCTACTCATCCAGGATCTCCATTTGAAATAGGCATCTATCGCATATGATATGAGGAAACGCTGTTTGATCTGAAGCATGGACCAGTGACTTATGATATTTTTACTTCGACGCCGATAGTCGCGCATCAGTACTTTGAAAGTCAATTAATAATGTGCCTCAGTACATTTTGTTACTCAAGGATATAATTGAATGGCTAGAAAACGATTAAACTTAGAGGAAATATGATGCATGACGTTGAATTGATGAAAGTGCAGGTAGCCCAGGTTATTTAGCTGGCCACTAACATGTCATGTCGCCATAATTTTGAGAATCATTCAGTTGTATGATGGCAAATTGTGGTTAGTACCAGCATGGATGTAGTGAACGTTCTTTGCGTTTCAGCTAGCTCAGTTATTTAACCTATATTCAAAAGGCACACACATGTAACTCCCTAAGTTTCTCAAACGATCCAAAGCAGTTTGCTTACAAACAGGGTAGAAGTACTTTGGACGCTGCTGCTGTGTTTCATCACAACATTGTATCCTCCTTAGACAAAGGGGCCAAGTTTGTCCGTTGTACGTTCCTTGACTATACATCTGCTTTCGACTCTGTACCTAGAGGCCTATTGTTAAACAAGCTTGGCCTTACACAAACTGAGCCCTGGGCTGTCAACTGGCCACACTCTTACTTCTCTAACAGGATGGAGTACACGGTATATAATGGTGTATCTTCCTCTCCTCTGCTTACTGAAGCTGGAGTTCCTCAGGGTGCTGTTCTTTCTCCATTTTTCTTTTCCTTCTTCTTATATGATTTACCTCTCTCAGATGAAATCAACTTCGTCAAATATGCAGATGACCTGCCTGTATCATTTCCCATTAAGTCTCAGTCAGACTGTCTCAAACTGAATAGCTTCCTGTCGGACATCAGTGAGTGGTCCAAACTAAATGGTCTCATGCTGAATCCCTCAAAATGCCAGACTATTGACTTCTCCCTTAGGCATAAACGAGATCTACAAACACTAGTAAGTTCTCATGAAGCCTGTTGCATTGAGGGGACTAAAATTGAAACTAAGTCTAGTGCAAAATACCTCGGTCTAGTTCTATCTTCCGACCTTACTTGGACATCTCATATCTTAACGATTTCTAAGAAAGTGTTCTGTCTAACTACTACATTAAGAAACTTAGACAATCTGGAATCACCCAACCTCTACTTTCACAATTTGTCAACTCTTGTATCTTACCTATTCTACTTTACTGCTCCCCGTCAGTCTTTCCTGGTCTACTGAAAAACGACTATGCCATCCTGAGAAGGATGTTGAAGGTAGTTGGTAGGTCTAGTGGTGTAAAACTCAGTCAGCTCGTCACTACATTAGTTGATAGGCATCTGAATACATGCAAAAAATGGTCTAAAACCATACTGTCCGACCTCCAACACCCCCTCTATTCCCAACTCTCACCTTGTATCTCATCAAGTAGAACCAGAAATCAGTATGAAATAATCTATGCTCGTAAAACCAAGCACAGGAACTCAACGATACCATACTTGGCCCGTGTTCTAAGCGACAGAGACAATGTTAAGTGTGAAACCTATGACTTGCTTTGTTATTAAGAACATAATTTTAGGCTCTTTTATTTCTCTCTTATTCTGTATTCTATAGTGAACTCCTTCTCAAACATACTTAGCTACCTAAATTACTAGCATTGGCTTGCTTTTTTGTACTTTATTCTATTCCTTCCATTGTGTATCCACTGGTTCCGACTCTATTAGCACTATGAGTATTACAAAATTGTCCTGTCATTAACCATCATGTAATTATTAGTTTTGTGGTTGCTTTTTCTTATTTTCTCTACTTTTCGGCAATATTAACTGACAATCATTGGTTGTGAACGCCATAGTCACCACCTTAAAATTTTGCATTATGCAGGATTACTCACACTACCACGACAAACACTGCATTAGACCTGACAATAAAAAACACAAAACAACAACCCTGAAATGTTATTTTATGATTGTTTAGTGTTGTTTCAACCAAATTAACTGATCATCTTGGCGATAAACATTCTTAAACATCATTTCATAACTTCTTGTATGACTATAGCTTTACTGTCACCATGCATAAACATATCATAGCTTCCACTCCCCAATACTGAGATATTATTATATGATGTTTATTTTCCTTTCTACTTCTTGGTACTTTTTCGCATTTATAATTATTTTTGTGTTTATCCTGTTTTTTTGCTGTTGGTGTCTTCATATTTATTTTTTTTGAAACACTCCTTTTAAATGTTTGATAAAATTAGATGCAAATATTGTAGATATGTGCTGAAAATTCCACACTGTACCACTAGTACTGTTTCTGGAATAAAGCAAATTATTATTATTACTTTATTTTATTTATGAATTTACTGACATTGACTTTACAAAAGTACACGTTATTCATCAAATACAGTCCAACTCAAATGTAAAAATGTGAATATAACTACACAATCCCCGCTAAAAATAGCTATTGTGTTTATGAGTTGTGTTAACGTCGGACTGAAATTAAAAAAAGAAGACAGAGAAGTGAGGTAAGAAGATTGAAACATCTGAGATAGTTACTGATAACACTTAGCTTTTATTGAAGTCGTTAATGAAGTTTAAGGTGACGTCATGAAATCATTGCAAAATTACACCGTTTCATCTTGTTTCCTATCATGCTATAAATTTGATGAACTAGGCCTTTGGGGAAACCTAAAATACAGGATAACATACAGCAAAAGCAAGAACATTATGCCGTGGAATTTCTCACAGAAATAGAAAGTTATAATGTACATTGCTGAGTGTTTTTTGACTGGCTTCAGGATTCATATAGTCCCAAGCCTCCTGTCATACAGGTCTCTGTATGTACCGGGTTATGCAAGTGATATTAATTTGCAATAGTGTCTCATTCTGTTCACCTTTGTCATCGACGATGACAAATACGGCAACCGAAATTTTTCACGGAACTGAAACTGATGTGAAATGAAATTGTTTGAAGTGATAATTGATCACGTACTAAGTAATGAAAATGCCGGGGAGGTCACATCAACATTTGGGAGAATAATTAAATCATTATTTTACTTGCATTTCATGTGAGTAACCCAATCAAGTGCTTCTTGAAAATTGTTCAAATATTTAAAGTTCATTAAAAACAGTTATTCGTAGTGCAAAAGTTGTGGAAGGTGTATCTATTCGTCCCTAATCTAGTGAGTAATAATTGAAAGACAAGATTATTTCTTGAGAAGACGTGAAAACTAGATGTGAATCCATCTTTTATTATTATTATTATTGTTCCCTTGGGTTCCTAGTGGAACATAGGGCTTCAACTGCACATCTCCACTTGCTTCTGTTTTCTGCTGTACCTTTCATTTGCATTCCATGTTAGTCCTTACTGTTTCAACTCCTCATCACAGGATCTCCTCCATGTCACCCTTCGACGTACCAGTCGTCGCTTCCCTTTCGGGTTCCACTCAAGCACTGGCCTGACGCGCGATGTCACCCAGCGGTCTCCTCAGCGAGTGTCCAATCCATCTCCACTTTCGCATGCATATTTGTTGAGCGATTGGTTCTTGCTTTGTTTGTTCCCATAGTTTCTTGTTGGTTCTTGTTCTTTCCGGCCATCTGATCTTCAGTATAGAGCGAAGACAGCTGTTGATAAAGGTCTGCAACCTGTTGAAAATATTCTTTGTCACCCGCCAAGTTTCTGATCCGTATTGAAGAATTGACTGACTTGGCGTTTGTATTGAAAATCCGAATTTTGTTGTTGATGCTGAGTGACAGCGGGAGATTTCCAGATTGGTTTCAGGTTGATGAATGTGTTTCTCGCCTTCCCGATTCTCGATTTGACATCCTCGTCCGTTCCACCTGCCTGTAGCTGAGACAATGCTCCCTAAATAAGTGAAAGAAGTAACCTCTTTGAAATCCCTCCCGTTGATGGTGATTGGCACTGGATGTTGCTGCAGTTGTTGTTGTTGGTTGGTTATTTTCATAACCATCTAGTCATTCTAAACTTCTTTACCCTTGAACAACCATATGCAACTTACAAAGAAAATCTAAAGAACATAAATAAATAAGCATGGACAATATTTTATTTCTGACGTATTTTATAAATGAAAACCTGTACATTACAATGTTAATAAACAATTTTGGTGTGGTTGTGTTCTCTGAGCTGGATGGTTTGGTTGCGAAGCTTTCATTGCTCTACTGAGCAACATCTTCAGCGCATACTTCGATGTGAAGTCTTCACATCGAAGTATGCGCTGAAGATGTTGCTCAGTAGAGCAATGAAAGCTTCGCAACCAAACCATCCAGCTCAGAGAACACAACCACACCAAAATCATCCACCTGAGCTACAAATCTTCTCTATTAATAAACAATCCAATTATCCAAAAATCAACAATAAACCACAACGAATATAATAAAAAAGTAGAAATTTATAAAGGGAACACGCATGATGCAATATCCGGTAAAAGAGAGAAAACACACCTGACCGTTGTCGAGTTTTGACAACGAATCCAACTATGACTATTTACTATTTTTCTCCTTTCTACAAACCGAACAAAATGCGGCCTACATTCGATTAATTCGCATTCGCTAGGCTGTCACATTTTCGCTTGCATATGTGGAGAAATTAGTAGAAACTCGTCTGCCAACAAGAAATTCTGAATTCAAATATAGTGAGATCAGCGGCGGTTTATACAGAATAAGAAGGCATCACCACTTTCTGTTTCGTCGAATTCTCATCAGCTGCTTACAGCCTAATTAAATTAAATAAGTTTATGTAAATATAATTTCTGTTAGAGTCTCCTGTCACTGACTGACATTATATACCATTTTTAAGTACATAAGAAACTGTTCTGTACATAAACTTATTTAATTTAATTAGGCTGTAAGCAGCTGATGAGAATTCAGTGAAAGAGAAAATGGTGATGCCATCTTATTCTGTGTAAACCACCGTTGATCTCGCTGTATTCAAATTCATACAGTGGAGTAGGTGAACGAAGTACTAAAAATTCAGTTCAAATAAGATAAACACACTGATGGTTTGTCTTCCACAAACGAGGTGATATGGAGAATTCATGAATTGTTCTTATATGATGTATCACGCTGTCAGTTATTTGTTATCTGACACCACACAGATTCAGTACTATAGGTATGTGTGAAAGAAAAATATTTAAAATGTACTTTACGTCTCTCTAAAGAAACTGACCACATCTACACAGAGTGATCTTTGCATTATTTGTTTATCACAGTTGCACTTTAGTAGCACTGAAGTAGACGTCAAACTACTCAAATTTATCCTGCTCAAAAATTGTGTTCAATTAAATAGGTCATACAGATTATTGACGCCTTGGAAAAAAACAAAGTCTGTTAATTCGGATTTGGGTAATGTGAAGGCAGGATTATAAGGGATCACCTGTTAGCCTGAAATACACAGACTCCATTCATTGCCTGTTGTTTGCACTGCCCCTTTCATCGATTTTCAGGCTTAACATTCAATTATCTGTCATATAATTTTATCCGATTAACTCGTTGTGGAGTTAAAAGCTGTGTCAATCACTACTCACCTTCATCACCTTCACCAAATTCTTCAGGCTCTGTATTCGCAGTTTTATTTGTGGTGATGAAAAAGATAAGAAATATTTACTGTTAGATATTATACGTATTGCCAGAGTGAGTGGGTGACAATTTGTTGACAGTTATATGATGCATGATTCAAATATTCACTGAAATACTTAATCGTATAGAGTTTGGGAACCGTGTAAAATAAGAATATCTAATTCCACTAATCGCTGAGGGTAAACCTCACGAAACTAAGGACTTTATTTTTCAAGTATTTGTTATTTCTTTGGATTCCAAGTGGAACATCGGCCTTCAACAGCACATCTCCATATTGTCATTCTCTGTGTTGTCCTCTTTATCTGCCTTAATCGGTGCCTATAGGCTCTCATCTCTTCTTCATACGACCTTCTCCATGTCTCCACCTCCTATTCCTGTTCTACGCAAGCAATCGCCTGGTTGGTGCTCAGTGTCACCCAACGATCTTCTTAGTGTGCGCCTGATCCATCTCCACTCTCTTCGTCGTATTTGCTGAGCAGTAGGTTCTTGGTTGGTTTGTTCACAAATTATCTAGTTGCTAATTCTTTCTCGTCATTTAATCTTTAATATGGAGCAAAGGCATCTGTAGATAAAAGTCTGTGGTAGCCTGTTTATGGTGCTTTATGTGACACACCGTGTTTCTGGCGCATATAGAAGAAATGGTCTAACATCGGCGTTGAAAATCCGAATTTCTTTATTTATTCCAAGTGTAATGTATTTCTAAACTAACTGCAGCGTGACGTAGGTCTATCACACCTTTCCGGCTCTGGGTTCGACAAAATTATGCGTTCTGCATATAGTTGAACGGATGCTAACTAGATAAGGGGAGGAAGTAACCTCGTTCCAATTTCTGTCTTCCATAGTGATTGGTGCTTGTTGTTGTACTCTATATATGTTCACTTCATGTCCTGTCTTCTCTGCTTACCTCGTCTGACAGCTTGTCAATTTTAGCCTTCAAGTTTTCAAATCCAGGTGAAAATAAACACATAAATCATCTACGAAGTTCAGATCTTCTGTAGTCTTCTTATCGGTCCGCCGCATTCCCGTCTCTATGGTCTCCATGGTCTGAAGCACAATTCAGTCTACCATAAATGAGAGCAGTAAACCTTATATTATTTCGATCTTCACTCTTTTGTGAACCCTTTTAACACGTGGCATTGTCAAACACCTGCTAAGCGGTGTAGATACAAATCTGGGCAACTTCAGAAATTACTCAGGGGAGTAAGATACTCTACAGAACTACTATGTATTTTAACACATTTTCACATGTCTTATTAAAGAATTTAAACGAAACGAAAACAACCACATCCACCGGTGCATTTTTAATGAGTTAGAAACAAATAACATCAAATGTTCCTCAATGAACATTTAAAGTTTTAATTCTGTGAGTGAAATCATTTCATCTTTCCCACAAACGTTGTTCAATTCGTAAATTACACATGTATTCTTTTGATACAGTAATTTGCTCACTCATCCTAATCCAAATTCTCTTAATAAAATCACACCTGGTTTGTTTTTTTTCACTTTATTCAGATAAAGAAATATCCTTCATTCGAATTAACCCGCATACTTTATCGAATTGTGAAATGTCATCTCATTCACAATTTCAAGCTAAACATTTTGATTTTATAACCATAATTTTATTCAACTTTCATGTTGCGTAAATAAAGGTTTTGTTAACAATCGCTCACCTTGGCCACTTCCGCTGATCTCACCATAGTTCCGGTGATCTGTATTTTTTAAAGAATTAAAATTCTTTTGTCATATATATATATATATATGAAACACGAATGATTATTGAGAATTATATGACGAATATCTAAGACATTAGGCATATTCAGTTTGCGTAATTTGTTCTATCACTGAGTGACGTTAAGATTTACTCAATTATCGATTGGTGGCATAAGGAGGTAAAACACCCTACAACTTAAAATGTGTCCGGATTGAAGGAAAATACACACTATGCACATTCCCCTTGCAAGGTTAAACTCAAAACTCATGTATAATGTATTGACATTGTGTATTTCGCCGTTACGCTTGTGCTCCATGGTAAAATGGGATTTCAACACGAGCTACTTTAGCAAACGATGGTGGCAGAGCGGTTAGGACGCTTGTCAACCATGCACATGGTTTGGGGTTCGATCCCCGGCCGGCGCACTCATTTACCTCGCTAAGCCAGAACTAAAAGCTGGTGAAGAGGAAAGGATGGGCATGTGGCTAGCAACCCCATCCTGTAAAATTTAACACTGCTACAGAAACTTCAAGCCTCTAGCTTAAAGGCCTATGTTCCACTGGGAACGTGAAGGAAAAAAAATACAGACTCGAATTGTTGTCACTTCTGTTCCCTTTGATTTATTTTCTAGGCAAACATTTCCGTCTCTTTAACATAATTTTAGTTTATTTTTATGACAGAAAATTTGGGCTACTGAAAACCCCTATTCATTTTGTTTAAATCTAGTAAAATATGACCTCTAATGATACTATTTACTCTGGCGAGTATTTAAAGTTTTCACAACCTGCTGATTCGCCAGTTTCCCCTGAACTTGAGAAAAATAATTATCCTCAGTGGCAGCTTATCCCAGTACGTAGGATGTCCATTCCTGAGTGCTGTGCTTGGTTCACCAAATGTATTCTTTAACAACTGACATTCAACAGAATGTTTTCGTGTATTTCTCAAAGGAGAAAAAGAAGGAATATCATAGTGGATTGGTTTTCTCTTCAAGTGAGATAGAACTGTATCTCCCGATCTTTGTTTTTATTCCTTCACGTTCCCAGTGGAACATAGGCCTTTAAGCTAGAGGCTTGAAGTTTCTGTAGCATTGTTTATTTTAACAGGATGGGGTTGCTAACCTCATGCCCAACCTTTCCTCTTCACCAGCTTTTAGTTCTGGCTTAGCGAGGTAAAGGAGTGAGTCGGCCGGGGATTGAACCCCGGACCATGTGCATGGTCGGCGAGCGTCCTAACCGCTATGCCACCGACGCACGATCTACCTTCAATTAATTGGTCTTTTATTTGAAGATTCTGGAGGAAAAGACAATATAATGCAATAAACGTCGGTGAAAATTCTGTACGCTATATAAACATTGTTTCACAGTGAAGCCGTTGTTTTTATTATCATTATTTGTTAAAAGGTTTGTTAATCAACAAACTCACTTTGACCATTTCCGTTGTGATGCGTATTTCCTGCAATTTTGAATAATGGAAGATATTTTGTGTTACACATTAAACATATTTGATGAAGCTTGAATGATTTTACTTGTGAATAGGTAAATAGCAGAATTATTAGGGATATTCAGTTTCCGTATTTTGTTCCATCAATAAAAATGACAATAAAGTGTACAAAATTATCAGTCAGACGTATCAGGGAATAAAACGCTCTGCAGAACTGGGAAATCTCTGACTGTGCTTTCAGGCGTACTGCCTAGAAAGTGAGACAAACATAAATATGCAGCCATTACTTCCTTTCTGTAGCCACGCTGGATAGTGTTCTTTGACCCTTTTTGACAGGATACCCGTTGAACGACCGATGTACCTGGCTCCACAGCAACAGGTGAACTGATATATACACATAGAAGTGGTCAGGTGCGGGACCTTGCCTTTTAGGCTTCTGCAGATCAGCGGGCAACCAGAGAACATCACTCTCATTGTTGCCACAAAGAAAGTTCTTCTGAAAGAGGTGGAGATTCTTCTTCTAAGGTCTCCTTTTAAGTCGAGGTTCACATAAAGTATCTTTTTTGGCACAGATGCTGTCTCTTGCTTTTGGATGTTTTGCTTGATGTTTTTGTCTACGAATCTTGATGTTGAACTCACAAGGAGAGCTGACGGAACTTTAAGAAGTTCCATCCATAGGAAACCCACATGGAACGGCCAACTGACGAGCTTCTACAGCTGGGTACCAATCAGTTGGAAAAGAAACTTAATTAGATCTCTTGCCACTTGCATCTGCAGCTCTGTTACCATGGAAGAAGAGCTAAATTTCCTGAAAGAAACCTTCATACAAAATGGTTACCCATCAAGATTCGAAGACAAAAACATCAAACAAAAATCCAAAAGCAAGAAACAGCATCTGTGCCAAAAAATATACTTCATATGAACCTCGACTTCAAAGGAGACCTACTCAGTGACGTCCTTAGAAGAAGAATCTCCACCTCTTTAAGGAGAACTTTCTTTGTGGCAACAATGAGAGTAGTGTTCTCGGGTCGCCCGCTGATCTGCAGAAGCCTAAAAGACAAGATCCCGCACCTGACCACTTCTATGTGTATATTTCAGTCCACTTGTTGCTGTGGAGCCAGGTACATCGTTCGTTCAACGCGTGTCCTGTCAAAGAGGGTCAATAAACATAAATATTGCTACATTCATTTATTGGATTTGGATTCGATGTAATAATATGTTATTGAGTCAGTGATACCATGTTAGATGAGGTTATGAGTTATTGAGTTGAGATGGAGTGTGAGATTCTCTGAATTGAAGTATTTCACTTTATTGCATGGTCACTGATGTTGATTATTTAGACTTAAAACAAGCAATAAAGGTTAATAAAGCAGGATTTAATGATGAACTCATCGAATTTACGTAGAACGCGTCAGCTGAATACTCTACATACACGGATATATAACTATTGAAATTAAATTGGGAGATATAAGACTGATAAGTAAACAAACCACATTGAATTAGTCATGCAGAGAGACAGGTGCGAATGTTTTTCCAGGTCATTTTCAAATAGATAAGGAGAGAGAGGGAGTATGAAAGATCAAAATAAAAATAAATTGCATTACGCTTCAATTACATCACTTAGATAAACAATTAGACATTAGAAAATATAACAAGAATTGCAAACAGAGTAATATAAATAGTAATAGTTATAATAACAATAATAATGATAGTGTTGAAGTGAGTTAAGATAATGTTACTGATAAAGGGTAGTTTTAAATAAAATCAAGAATAATAATACTGATAATAATAAAAATAAGAGGTAGAATAATAAGTAAAACGTGTTACCATGGTAGATTCAGACTGACGACCATCTCCTTTCGTACACAGAGACCTGGTTTATAAACTCGAATTGCACAAGCCTCTACAATTGCAAGCATCTTCTTGTTTCTTTGTCTGCTGACAATAGTGAATGACTTGACTGCGTCAGTATCATGACCGTAGTCCACAAGATGTTTTGTGATCGAGGATTTTGGCACTTTGCACTCAGTTGTTTCCAACCATTTTGGCAAATGCTCCATCATACGAGTAGATAATCGCCTTTCCGTACGACCTATGTATTTGCTTCCACAAACACACTCAAATTGATATACGCAGTTTGAAGTGTCGAGGATTAGCGAATGGTCTTTCCCAGATTGTTGAAGCACTCGCTCGTTGGTGGTGTTAAGGATAACAAGTTTCGCAGCATAATAAGTTCTGTTGATGAATTTGGTTTATCCTCGTTTGATTTCATTCCATAACATTTAGTCAGAGCAATGTTGAGTTTTATGCAATCAACTATCATTGAAGAATTTTAGAATATTACGATATTGAATTTATTTCCGGAGATTATCTTTCGATTCGTCAAACCGTGTTATACAATGAATTTGAAGTTAGATTTCAAATTAGACTTCATAATGAATGCTGAGTGAATATGTCATAGAATTTGTAGGTCCTCATTTCAGTGGGTCAATAGACAATCTGTCCGTAATACTGAAGATTCTCAGGCTACAACAAATCAGCAGTCCATAATGTGAAATTAGATCCTTTCTAGTAATAGTTTGTGAAACAGGCCACATTATTTTATAAATAAATATGAACTACTTCATCCAGTATGAATTGGACACTCGCTGAGGAGGCCGTTGGGTGACATCGCTCGTCAGGCCATAGCTCGAGTGGAACCCGAAAGGGAAGTGGCGAGTGGGACGTCCAAGGGTGACATGGAGGAGATCGTGTGAAGAGGAGTTGAAACAGCGTGGACTAACATGGATGCAAGCGAAAGGTACAGCAGGAGACAGAAGCAAGTGGAGTCGTGCAGTTGAAACCCTATGTTCCACTAGGAACCCAAGGGAACAATAATAATAATAACTTCATCCAGCAACCCAACTTAGAATGGCTTACAGGATTCTACATTTTTGATTAGAAGTTCACGTAACAGAAACACAAAGAAAAGTTGTCAATCGAAGATAATATTCCCCGATACAAACTCCCATGGTTTCAGACATTATCAAATTTAAGTAATTCTCCGTGATTACCTTGAATGTTAGGTGTAGTGACTACATTTTCTGACTGAGATAAATTAAACATCCTTATGAATTGTCTTTACAATTGTAGAAGCCGAAATGATATACCGCATAACATGCAGACAGTTGTGTTCCTCGTCCACAGTGCCATAAAATAGGGTTTTAAGATTCTTAGCGAAGTTAGCGTTTCCAAAGTAAAGGAAGATACTATCAAATGCATGTTAAGATTGTGCATATAAAATGTGCAATTAGTCATAGTCACAATAAGTCTCGTCATAACAATGATGAGAAAAGTGGGAAGATTCGTGATAACAAGAACAATGACAGACAGCATCAGAAATATATTTCGAACAATCTGATCCCTCACACATTTAATTGTCAAGTCAATATATATGGAAGAGTTAAATTAAACAAGGCGACAGAATAATTAACACAGACGTTTGGTAATCCAATCAAATAAGGATTACCAAGGTAGGTTAAGAGTAATAACAAACTGCTTTTGAATACACAAGGGGGTCTTAATTAATGAACAGCTTTAGTTTCAGCGTATTTCAGTAAACGCCCTCACCGTTTTATAGATGACCTTAAAGGCTTAGTTAACATCAATCTTATGATTCATCTCGATTAGATGTTTAGCTATAGACGAAGTTGGTAGTCTGACACCTGCATCTTTTGGCTTGTCACAATTCATCTGTTTTTCTAACCATTTTGGGATATGCTCTCCCACCCTCACGTGCAAGGCGCGATTACTCCTCCCTATGCATGTATGTCCACACACACACGAAAATTGGTAAATTGTGTTGGAGGTGATATAATCACTTGTGCACTTTTGAGGTATGCAGTGAATCAAATTTTTTAGCTTTTTCCACAATCACAAGCTGGACTGCATAGTAGGTTCTATGGATGATGGAATTCAACCTTTGAATTCGAGATGAACCATAAGATTGATGATAAATAAGCCTTTAAGGTCATCTATAAAAACGGTCAAGGACGTTTACTGAAATATGCTGAGGCTATAGCTATTCATAAATTAAGCTCCCCTTGTGTATTCAAAAACAGTTTGTTATTACTCTTAACCTACCTTGGTAATCCTTATTTGATTGGATTACCAAACGTTTATGTTAATTATTCTTAGTTCTTTTTTTGTCATTTAGTTTAATTTAACTCTTCCATATATATTGACTTGACAAGTAAATGTGTGATCAGATTCTTCGAAGTGTATAGCGCAAATACATCACATTTTTCAGATAATCTCCGTCTTCTAATAATGGTATCAATATTTATATATGGGACTAATTGTTTCAAACTATGTTTTAATGAAGATGTAATAAGATTAATGGTTGATAATGGAAGGATGGAAACTTATAAATAAGGGGTGGTGGTGACATCATCGTTTAGTTAAGTCTTAATACGCCAAGGGAGATACAGTGACTGTAGGAACCTATTTCGAGTTCAAAGCTTACGCTTACTAGTTCAAATCCCTATCTGTTCAGCCATATATGTATGTAGTAGGCGAATACGAAAAGATTCGGTGGGACGCTATGGATCATGTTGAATGCATTCATTTGCTCTACCAAATGACCACTATCAACTACGTGTGTGAACTAACGGGGCTACGGTTGGTTTATGTCAGTCCTTTGCCAAATCACGATGGAAGATATTCAGTAACACATTGGTTAAACACGACATAACTGCCTCTATGCACAACAGCAGAAGCTGAACTGATAAGAACACGTAGAAGTGACAAAACCACCTAGCTCATATTAAATAGTGAATTGTCATTTAGTAAATGAAATATCCCCATTTTGAAATCAAAACCAAGATTTTGAGCGAACAATTATTTTCGATAACTTCTTCTTCAGGCTCTACAGTTATAAATCCATGAATAATAGAGTTCATATAGCCAATAAAGGCAAATGAAAATAATATCAGAAACTGTATTGGGGTGCATGTGTAAGTTGAGATGATATTCCGTTAGTTAACATAATCAATCAAATGTGTATAGGGTGTATAGTCAGAAAAATGTGTTGAAGTGTGAATGAACAACTGGGTGATATAGTGCTGTTTTATAGTCAACAGAACATAAGTGTCATTGGGGTGAGAGAAATGCGATAACCACAAAATACCATACAAACACACATTAACAAAGGGGACAGTGAATGTGAGGGCTGACCGATAATGTCTAATGATAAAATAAAGAGGCTAAATTGTAAATTGTAATAAGATGTTGGGGATGAGTTGGGAAGGGTTAGTGTAAAATCACAAAGGTTGACAAATGGGGTGAGAGAGATTAATAGACAAAGACCAGACTTATGTGTACAGAAAAAACTTATTCACTCTCTCTGTCTACCCTGGCCCACTATAAGGTCACCAGGATCGTAATTTTCCGTATTATTATTATTATCATTATTATCATTTTGTGATATCGTATCTTTATTATCCATTTTTTCACCCAGTTCATTTCACCCCATTGTTACCCTTAATTTTGTCAACCTTTGTGATTTTACACTAACCCTTCCCAACTCATCCCCAACATCTTATTACAATTTACAATTTAGCCTCTTTATTTTATCATTAGACATTATCGGTCAGCCCTCACATTCACTGTCCCCTTTGTTAATGTGTGTTTGTATGGTATTTTGTGGTTATCGCATTTCTCTCACCCCAATGACACTTATGTTCTGTTGACTATAAAACAGCACTATATCACCCAGTTGTTCATTCACACTTCAACACATTTTTCTGACTATACACCCTATACACATTTGATTGATTATGTTAACTAACGGAATATCATCTCAACTTACACATACATGCACTCCAATACAGTTTCTGATATTATTTTCATTTGCCTTTATTGGCTATATGAACTCTATTATTCATGGATTTATAACTGTAGAGCCTGAAGAAGAAGTTATCGAAAACAATTGTTCGCTCAAAATCTTGTTTTAATTGTCATTTACGATAATATAATGCTAATCATGCATAGATGATGAAGTGTAAATAATTTTATCCTCTCTATGTTCTTGAACTGGCGGTTTTATTTGATAATGAGATGTGAGAATTCATTTCCACAGGAGAATAATATATTTGAGTTATTATAAGACCATAAATTTATGAAAAATGCTTTGAGTATATTTAATGAGTCAAAATAGTATGAAGACAGTATTGCGGTGTTCAGCTTATCATGAAATGTACAGTACCGTCCACTCCTGTACCGGCGATGTCTTAATAAAACTCTTGTGATAATGAGGAGAATGATAGGAAGGCGATTAAAGTCGAGTTTTTTAAACGAGTTATTTGTTTTCTTTGTAATAATGCCAGTAACATTACACAAAAATCACCGGAACTCGATACAGGTGTCTGCTGAAGTCACATAAATGTATCAAACTATTTATTGTTGTGTTGAAAGTTTAGGTTTGGAAGTGAGGTACAATTACTCTACCTTCAGCAGTTAATGTGTACAGATAATGGCGTTGTGTATGATCTGGACACGACAGAAGCTAACGACCACATTTATTACAGTTCACCCCTTGTGATGATATAAACAATAAACTAAAGTGATGATGCATAACTTAAAATTTCACCTTATTCACCAAACATGATACACTGTGATTTACGCAGGACTTACTCTGAATAGGGTTCGCAGCAGTGAGTACAACGCAGAACAGTAGTACAAACCAAAGCTTCATCATTTTGTTCAACAGAACACTGACGATACAATGACTATTTATACTACTGATAAAGCTATCATATTATATTATCTGTCGCCTATTTCAAAATGTATTTTTATCAACAAAAGCATGATTAATTTTGTTTTAAACAAAAATAGACCAAAGAAAGTGAACATGTGGACACTGATGTTTAGAAATACGATAGTATGTGTAACAAGGTTGCTTTACAGGTTCATTCACCGAATGATTTAAAATGAGAAGGAGAATGCTGTTCGACTTATGTTCAACGCATGTTCACCTTTATGTTTGATTGTTAGATATAAAGCCTCAGATTTATTACAAGGAAAAATAGAGAAATATGACTAATAAAACCACTTTCAGACTGTAAGCGCAAAATCTCTTGAAATTAAGTCACGCGTAGATAAAGGCTATCCCGGTCCAGAACAAACAAGAAGCCGGTCACTGTTTCTATGGTACTATTAATAAACAAATCAATAATTATATATACAACAAACCTTAACGGTTTCAAGAGTATAATACACGATGCTTAACAGAAAGCAAGGAACCGCTATCAGAGTGAAATAACGTTAAAGCCAAAATTACGAACTAGCCGGATCAGACACGACCGTTCAGGTAAGCAGTTAGTAGAAGAATGAACCCAAGTAAGAGATAGATAGAGCATAGGCACAGAGAGAGAATTTAATTGCCTACTTAACCAATCAATAAGATAAACTCGACAGAATAATACAAAGTAAGACATGGGTCAGCAAAATAACAGTTCACAAAAATACTCTGATTGGGTCATGAGTTCAACTGTCTGACTAAACGGATCGAAGTAAAAACACACATACACAGTTCATTAAACAAGGTGGGATAGACACGTTAGGCATGGATAATTGTGTTGCAACAACGTTAGGCTGATCCGAAACAGGTTGACCTGATTCAAGGATGGGAATTGAATTGATCTTACACAGACAATGGACTCAATAAATAAGAAGAGATATGTAATTAGTTGTTTAGGTCATCAGATAGATGGGCATTTGGATTAATTTAATTTTGACATAACACAGTGGAGATTGCAGCCAACAAAGTAATGCATTTAAAGCATATGCACACTTCCCATAATCACGGTGACACCGCGGAATATATCAAAATCGCAGAGTAATCAAACCCAACACGTGATGTAATTAACTAAATCCAAAAGGAAAACAAGTTGTAGTACATATTTGAATATTCATCCATATGTCGATCATGATGACAAATCCAAATCACTACCTATACGGCGTCAATAAATCTGGATATCTATCAAATGACGAAAATATGCTGATAGCTGCATCTCAGATCCCAATGACTCATTCGATGGCAAAATTCTGCTCCTGCATGCCTCTTTCGACATTTTTGTATGGATTGGATCGCAGTTACTCAGGTTCCAGACCGAAAAGAATAAAAAATTCACCAGTTGCTGAATTATAATTACTTCTCTGCATGTTTAACTGGATACTAACTCCTGTGGTGAGCCTCTTGCAGTTTATATTGCTTAAAACATCGTTTACGGTAAACTGAGTAACGTTTTATAAGCCATTTTTATACTTTTGTGACTAGCCCACCATATCGACCGAATGTAACGCAACACTCAGTTGTTACGCTCATGTTCAACAAATTCAAACAATAATTGTGCCTAGGATTATGCCATATAAACTGTTTTAACTTATGCAGAGTGTACTTACGGTCAATATTTCATTATCTTCCCTTGTATATATATTTTGTGTTAGTGAAAAATTTTAAACATTTTTACTCCATGTGTGCATTATTATGATATTGATGATGCCTGTCAGCTGGAGTCCCTCAAGTGCATAAAGTGGGAACATATTATTGTAAGACGCATTTTATTGTTATATGAGGGAATTGACTTCAAGCTTTATTTATTTTCCCAAGTATATGTAATCCATCAAACGCATACTTGGGTTTTTTTTTGTTAATGCGAAGTCAGTATCTCTATATTTGTTGGTGTGTTCCATTGAATCACCAGTTATCCGATTTTCCCCACAAACTAAAGATAAAATGACAACAACCATGTTATTTAACCGTAAATCATGTAATTTAAATATGTAACTTAATTCTTATCCATTCCTATACAACTTGTGTGTCCCATATTTGTATGAATAAATATGTACCCTATTATATTATCATTACTAACTATACTTACTAATCGTATGTGTAATTTATCGAATTGATGATGCCTGTAAACTGGCGTCCCTCATGTAAAAAAATGAGAATATACTATAATAATAATTATTATATACTAATATTTTCATTAACACAGCTCTGTAGGCTGTTGGGAATGAATTGAACATAGCTGCTGTAATAGGTTTAAGCTCTTGTTTGATGAAATAACATTAAGTGTTCAGTTATGTCCAATCTCCACTGTATTCCAGTTTCAAATTAAACTATATAAACAAACGACTAGGGTGGTAATGGAATCACCAATATCCCCAATAATGGCAGACATATTTATCGGTAGTTGGGAACATAAGGCTCTTTGAACACTTAATCCTGCTCCTACGTTATGGTAGAGATATGCTGATGACACATTCACTGTGTTGAAATCTGAACATATCCCTCATTCTTTTCACACACACACACACATAAAGTCCATTGTAGACGGAATCCAATTCACTTCTGAGTTAGAAAACGAGCAGTGTGAGTTGGCCGTGTTAGACCGTAGAATAAAACGAAAACAAGATGTTGACAGATTAGATACTAGTTGGCATTTATAGGAAACCGATACACACTCTTATAAATACACTGACTTTAATTCATCCCATCCAGAATAGGGGAAGGAGGATAGGCTTGGGGAAATGTCTGCATAATCGGGACAAGAGCCTGACTACTAAGTGAGAAGATTTAAATAACGAAGTCAAACAAATAAAGCAGGTATTAGTAGTGAATAAAAGACTACCCATCAGAATTTATTCAAAAACAAATAAAGAACCGAATAAAAAACTAAGAATAGCAATAAAAGTGACGAAAGTTATAAAGAATTCACAGTCTCTGTAGCACTGCTGTATAAAGAAGAGACGCCATTGGCCTTACGTAGAATTCTGAAATTAGGGTGGCATTTAAACCAATCAACTCGCTCAGAAATAAACTTTGTCAGCCTAAGAACCCAATATATCCAATTAAGGAAAGTAATATAATCTACCAAATACCATAGTTTAATGGCTGTGGGGTCAGTTACATAGATGTCAGACTAGTAGATGGAGGTCAGCTAGATTATTGGAACATGCAAATTTAGCTAGACGTAGGATAAATGACACTACCAAGTTGAATAACCTAGAAGAAGCTCAGCCGTTGCGCTGTATTCGCTTGGATGTAATCACAAAATAGAGTGGGTGGGACAGAGTGATATAATTAAAAGGTAACATAATTTGGTGGAGAGTGAGATTAACCACTGAAGCTTTGTTTATCGATTCAACACTGCACACGTGCAATCGGAATATTTAAGAAAAATTTAAAAGTCATACCAAAGCAGAAATTCTCCGCAGACGACTTTCGAAGTCTCTTAGTAAAACATACTTCGCCGCTAGCCTACGAATAACAAACTTCTCGCTCTCCCTCAAGAAACTGCTTTCCCAACACGTGAAACACAAGCTGTCGCATAGAGCCAATTCAACATGCATATACAAGTTAAATTGCTTGAGTGGAGCTGAATACATTGGCCGTACCATGCGCCCACTTGTAGAACGTGCGCGGAAACACTATCCGGCATGGCTAGCAAAGGGAGAATGCAAAGGGGTATATAGTTCTATAACAGTACATCTGGTGAATTCTGGACATCCAGCCGGATATGATAAGTCCTTCAAAGCCATATATAAGATCCGATCCAACCTACCAAAAGGAGTGAAATGAAGATATCTAGGAATAGTTGAGTCACTGGCAATTCAGAAAACTGAAACCTATTCTATATGTCCAAAAGAAATACGTTCAACCGTTGTCCCTAACGTGGCCAGCATGTAAAGTCAGTCTCACCAATAATGATTATCCCAATACCTTTCTTGTCCAACCTTCCCGCTTATTTGTTATATTTACCTTTTGAATGCCTACCTGCATTATAGGTTTGTTATTGTTTTCATTTTTATATGTGCTAACCTCCTACCAATTTTGTTAATACTACATCCTTAACCCGTAATTATGCAAAATGACGAGTTTTCTAGTAATTAAAATACTATTTTGTCTTTTCTACCCGATCTTCCTGATTATTACACATTGTAATTTTTAATCTGACCTTTGGCTTGAAATATCTCTAGAATAGTGCCACTACCTATCTTCTGCAATTTTATTAGTCTGACCTCTGATCGGAAATAATTCTGGAAATTTCTCACACGTGTAATATAAATACACAAGTGTACAGGCTAGTTGATGACTTCGTCGAAAAGAAAATTTTCTTAGCTGCAACTGTCTTTTTAATAATTTCTTTAGGACTCTCAAATAATTGTATATTTTCCTTCGTTTCTATGTGCATCCTGATCACAAGTCACTAATTAAATTATTCATCTTATCACGTTACTACAATACACCCAGTTAACTTCTTTTGTGCATTAACAACTCATCGCTATCACCACCTTACGCATCTTCACACCCAAGTTATAATCTGACTATTTGAAGTATTCTGATGACGTAAACAGTAACCTTAACCAATTTTTATTCATGTCTGATAAACCGAGTGTACACACATACAAAGACAACTATATCTGAAACTGCGATTGTATTGCTACATGAATTAAGTCACCGAGACTCTTCGCTGAACGACGTATTTTGTTCTCAGTAATAATAATAATAATCTGCTTTATTCCAAAACAGTACTTGTGATACAGAATGGAATTCTCAGCATTTTTACTACAGTATTGCATCCAATTAGTACATTATCAATAAATAAAATTCTACATAGATTAAGGAAATCTCAGTTCCTTATGACAACAACATATTGGCATGTCGGTAGCAAAGCCAAAGCTGAACAGTGTTTGAAGGCGTTAGAAAAGTGGGTGCTGTCGTATTTACTGGCGTAAGCGAGAGAAAGAAACAAAGCAGCACATAACGGAAAAAAGAGAAAACAGAGAGAGAAAAGGAAAAGAAAGAAAATGTTGTACCTATAAATGATATGAGTTGGAAAGACGAGATCCAGTTGTACTACTGACTATTTAATGAATTATAGGTGTCACGCCTAATGCTTTCTTTATCGCACAGAACACGAGCTAAGTAGGGTATGGTTGAGTTTTTGAACTTGCTAGTGCGAGCATATAGTTTTTTATATGGGCTTCTGGTTTCGCCTGATGAGATGCAAGGGGAGAGTTTTGAATGAAGAGGGTGGTGTGAGTTAGATAAAATGGATTTGGCCCATTTTTCACATGAGTCCATGTGCCTGTCAACCAGAATATTAACAAGCTGGTTAAGTGGCACGTTGCTTACCCTGCTGACAATCTTTAACATCCTGCGTAATATGTTATAGTCTTTCTTCAGTAGCCCGGGAAAAACTAAGGGGGAACAATAGAGAATAATAGGTGGAATGCAAGAGTAAACGAATTGTAGGAGTAAGGGCTGGGTTATACAAGATTTCCTTAACTTCTTGATGTAGAAGGTAAGACGGAATATTTTCTTAGAAATCGTCAAGATATGAGACGACCAGGAGAGATCAGCAGATAGAATGACGCCTAGGTATTTAATTTCCGATTTGGTTTCTGTTTCAGTGTCATCTATGTTGCACACCTCGTGAGAGCCAACCAGTTTGTTTAGGTCGGATTTATGCCTCAAGGTGAAATTGACTGCTTGGCATTTGGAGGGGTTTAAGGAAAGACCGTTTTCCTTGGACCACTGGCTGGTTTCTGACAGAAAGCCATTAAGTTTAGAGCAGTCACTTTGACATTTTACAGGCAAAGGTATTGTCAGGTCGTCAGCATATTTGACAAAATTGATGTCATTTGAAGATGGTAAGTCATGTAGAAAGAAAGAAAAGAGAAGTGGGGAGAAGAACAACAAGTGCCAAATGTGACTTTAGTGTAAGGTAAATGTACTTTGTCATATCTTTACTTCACTCTGCCAAAAAAATTCTACAGTCCAGTTCTTTTATGTTGTAAGCTGTCATTTTTCATTGAGAGTTACTCATTTTTCTATGTGTACAAGTAGCAATTTTAGCACAAATAGAATGTCATGGGCAAGCCTAAAAATATCCCTCAAAACTCATAATTTCTATGGAATGGATTTCTCCAACGACTATCACCTCTTCTGCATATATTCGTGGATCACAAAATGGAGGTGTATAATATTACACCCTCTGAGGTAAGGTAAAAATAAGAAAGCTTACAGGTATATTTTTGCAGTTAACAAAGGATGCAAATGCATATAAAATTTAAAGTAAATAATCTGGATGGAGGAACAACTAATGAAAAGATGTTTTCCAAGAACGTTGGCCATTTTCCAATTTATTTCAGCCAGCATATCATCTTTTCAGAGTTATCTAGGCTAAGTGATCTTGAATATACCTCAAAGTCGCGACCTACGGACTGACTTTGAAGAACCAATCCAATCGTTGCTCTACTTCATATTTTTTTCTATTCATGGGGTACTGTATGGGACAATACTGATCTTTATTTCATTTAGAGGGAGAGAGTAAGTTAGTTTATAATGATGGTTATGGTTTGATTTCGCTTAGGTTTATGATTTGTGAAGTTTAGCTTTTCGAGTTTAGAAAGGATTACGTTTAGGGTGACACTACGGGTTAAGTTTAATATAATGCCAAGATTATGGTTGGTATTGTTACACAGAATTATATTCAGGGTTATTTAAATATGTCAGGAAATTTATAAAAACCTACATTTTACAATACTTTTAATGTTGCTACCCTGACTTAATTTGTGCTTAATTTAATTTTTCAAAGGTGTTTCGTAGTCAGTAGTTTGATCAAAATGACAAAGGACTGAGAAACAGAAGTATAATCTGCAATAGAGACAGTCATTTTGTTGAATACAAGATCCAGACTGATGCTTAATTCTTGAGACATCGAAATGTACACTCCGTGAATGCAGATAGTAGTGATTCACACAACCACGAGACCTTCTGATCAGCGTTCACCAATCCCCATTCAATAGTTACTTTCAGCTCTGAAATACATATGGAGACTAGTTTAGTAGGGGTAATTCACTCCTTCATGCCTATATCGGTCACACCGATTGTTTTATACATGATCATTCTACCTACTTTCACCACTTATTGTTTCTCTGCCCACTTCACTTTACCCAATAGACTGTGACTTTGCCTCCTTTGAGTTTTCACGACTCTTATTTTTCCAAATCTCTTTTAATCTCTTACTGTCTTGATCCGGTGAAATAATCTCTTTCTGCGCTTGTGTGAGTTTATGCAGTTTCTTAGATAAAAAAAATGTGTCTGGCAGTCAAATGGGAAAATTTGTCATAAAAGCTCGTACAACCAAGTACAGGAACTCAATGATACCATACTTGGCCTGTGTTCTAATTGACAGAGACAATGTTAAGCGTGAAACTTATGACTTGCTCTGTTATTAACAACATAATTTTAGGCTCTTTTATTTCTCTCTTATTTTGTATTCTATAGTGAACTCCTTCTCAAACATACTTAGCTACCTAAAATATTAACATTGGCTTCCTCTTTTGTACTTTACTATATTCCTTCTATTGTGTATCCACTGGTTCCGACTCTATTAGCACTATGAGTGTTACAAAATTGTCTTGTCATTAACCATCATGTAATTATTAGTTTTGTGGTTGTTTTTTCTTATTTTCTATACTTTTCGGCAATATTAAACTGACAATCATTGGTTGTGAAAGCCATAGTCACCACCTTAAAAAATTTTGTATTGGTCAGGATTACTCACACTACCACCATAAACACTGCATTAGACTTTGGTACTTTTTCGCATTTATAATTATTTTGTGTTTATCCTGCTTTTTGGTTGTTTTTGCTGTTGGTGTCTTCAGATTTATTTTTTTTGGTTTGTTTAATACTTATTTTAAATGTCTGTTAATTAGATGCAAATATTGTAGATATGTGCTGAAAATTCCACACTGTACCACTAGTACTGTTTCTGGAATAAAGCAAATTATTATTATTATTAAACTGCGAAACTACTGTATGCTGAACCAACGCGACAGACAAGAAGCCTTACATTTTCAACAATTCTGTGTTTTCCACAGATATCTTGGAGCCTAATTTCATACATTCAGGGGGATAGATCACTCTGATCAACTGACTTAATGGTGATCACAATTGTGATTCGATTTTATTTTTGAGATGATAATGTGCGTTTTGGCGGGTAAAGATTTACGCCTAAGTCTTCATACTTTTGAAACAAAATATGGCTGTTTGGGTGACAGCTAGTGCTTGAGCTTCTTAAATAGATGCGTCCCTATGAAGCCTATACAGTTTCGACAGACATTTTACATGTCAACTTTGAATGGCCGTTATTTAGGAACTCAATAATATCACTGGCATATGCATCTCTATGTGCTGACAGAAAATCTCCAAGTTTTTTCTACGCCGTTTTTGATTACAAAGTGAACACTGAAGAAGGACTCTCTACCACAAGGCTCCACTTCATGCCTCGAACAACTGATTGGTTTACAATGTTCTGCAGCGTGACAACTACAATCAGTATTTTCACCATTAGTGCAGGAACATTGCTCTTATAGTACAAAATCTTTGCAGTAATCTTATCGTATGCTGGCTGTGATAAGACTTTTGCAGCTTGAAAGAATCCATTACACAGGATGTTATCGTACTTTTCTCTACGTCAGTGAAAGTTCCTGGCGGCAAGGCTATCACGTTAAAGGCGGACATCAATGAATATATGATGTTGTCAGTATTAAAACCCTATTCACAATATGTTTAATATCCTCAGGTGTTCTAGAGGTTATCAGCTGACGTCGAAAGTCGCTGAAGTCCATTTAACGAAAGGACTAAGCTAGATACCCGTGTTAACTGCGTGAACCTGTTTGTCATCATCAGTCAAGAAACATGATTAAAACCTAAGACCAGCTACAATGAAGTCAGTCTACAAAACACCACCACCTATGGATAAGAGTAATTAAACCTCAGAGGCGGCGGATTGGTCATTTACCTAAAGATGAGCATAACTTCATGTTCACGACAGGTGTCGCACATGACATTGTTGTGGAAAATTGGTGGTGTTATATCCCTAAGTATAATTGACTCAAGATACAAACAGGAAACGTAATTGAGTAGCCTTTCAAATACGGATCTCATTTAAACTATTTGCATTTGCTGGAAATCAAGCCACATTATCCTAAAATCTTTTCCTCTGTTACTAGTGCAGGGTCGAAAGTGAGTGTTTCTCTTTGTTTGCAGTCGATTCTCACCAAAGTTAGATCAGCTCTTTTAATACACCTGCCTATACAATGTGCACGAGACCTAATGGAAAAGCTATAAAACTGCGTCTTACTCAGCATCTACTCCTGTATCACTGCATCGTTATGGAATGATAACATCTCTAAAGAGTCAAATTATGTACACCATTTCTTCAGCGCCTTATTTGCACAGATCTTCCATATTGTGCTACTTCTGGCATTTACTTTGTGTTTCCTATGTATCTCCACTACGCCAAACCATTTGCTTTCTCTGAAGTCAAATCTATCTGTCTATAATTTGATACTTTATGTTTGTGAACGTTCCTTTGTATACTACTGATAAATCTTATCAGTAGCACATGCTAAACTCTGGAAATTCTCATTATTCCACCCTGCAAACCATCTCTTCTGTTAAATCTACCTTCTCGAAGATTGTGAAAAGGAGAAACCGTCAAAATTCACATGGAGTTGCAATGATTAGATGCAATAAATTGTGCCTGAGATATTATGCTGACATTCCTACTGAATCACTACACGTTACGTCTGATAAACTTATCTAACACTCAGTTAAATGATACCAAAGTGCTTGCATTCTATTCTTAGATAATTGTTAATACTGCAGTCCACTTCACAGGAAATAGCTTTGTCTCTTGTAGGTCATACTTATTTTTCCGATACTACGTAGGCTAACCAGCAGTTTACAAGCTTCTCGTGTTATACCAGTGTTAAAAATGTCAGAAAATTGGGTGTATTTGGGGGAAATAAGAACTGACATCATGAGGTCGGTGAATGTAAACACAAGTATCACACATCCTTGATGTCAGAAAATATCTGATCACTTTTATATGATTACAGAGTGGGATGAATGTATAACATTGCTACATTTGCAATAATATTCAGGGGAAGTATGTGCAACGTGTGCAGTGATATTTTTTCAAGAACGCTTGAACTACTAAATATGAAATAGTAGTCTGAAAAAAATAGTAGACATTTTCAAGTAGCCCAACACAGGATCTCTCTCAACATTTTTGAAATCCACCCTTTAACGAGCCATTTTAAGCATTTCTATTGCAGTTCACAATTGAATTTTATACTTTCCATACCGTTTGACACACATTTTATCGTCTTTGTACATCATTATACCATCTTTCGCACATCACTTTTTGTCCAAGAAAATCTGACACATGCGTCTGCCATGTTATATATTTATGGTTTATAGTAGGAAGATTTGTTGCTATCCACTGAGTTTTAATTAAATGCAACTATTAGACTGGATTCACCAAAATAGCTGGATGCATTCAATTAAGAACGTTTAAGTCCTTGGCTCTTCATATAATATGTAACTTGCTGACAGTGTTATCCAAAATTTTAGACACTGACTCTGCTCCTGTGTTCATTTAAATGTCAGCTCCTTGCTAATTAATTTGTGTGTGTTCTGGGTCATCTCTTTCATTTGTGACACATATGTCATCAGTGTAAATTATTGAAATTTTCGGTTTCATCATAAGTAGAGCTATCTTTTCACAGTGTAGCGGTGAATAATTGTCAAATGTTAAAAGCCTAAAAATATCTTCACTCAAAAATTCGACGCTGGCCTTCCCTGTTTAAATTGACTCGTTTCATTGAAAACTCCCAGTCAAGCATTCACGATACTTGTTACACTTGTTCGTTGCTGTACAATCCTTAGCTAGTCAAGCAATTTTTCTCACACTACAATTCTGATCTCGAAATATTTTTCGTATTTTGGGCGATCAACTTTGTGTTTTGATTTGCATTTGGCTTACGCAGAACAAATCCTGTATGAGTTGTTAGTATGCACCGTATTTTCCGTAAATATTAGCGCTGCTTCAATTTCTTAACTAATCTCTGCATAACGGCTTCCCTAGTTAGTCTTAATGGACGTGACCTCACTGGAGTTCACTTTATTTCTTTCAATAATTGGTTGATAAACTGAAAATATGATGCAACACATAAGTGGGTGGGTTCACTTCGGCCTGAAGATCGCACTTTGTTTATTCATGATTTCCTATGCGCGTATATGTAAAGTACACCAAAACCAGCTTATTTGAGTCATTTAACACTCAGAGGTATAATACTAAAATCGATGCTCATTCTGTCTTGTTGCTACCTGGTTCGATGAATTTGAATCTACCGATACTAAGAAAAGTCGTTGAAAGAGATATATTCTTACTCATAAATCTCATCCCTTTGAGTTCGGGATGGGAAGTAAGTCTTCAGCACAGCACATCCTGTAATATGCAACCTTTCTAGTTGACTCTATGATTGTTCACCTTCTCGTCACACTATTTTCTCCATGCCATTTTCGGACGCAAACTTGTCATTTCCGATTCCACTTCTACTCGAGGGCCTGTCACTCGACAGAGTTCTCAACGCATACCTCCTGCAAAACTGTTGGACAGTCGGCTTCTGGTTTTTTCTGCTACTAGATTCGGATGTCCACGTATTCTAACAACAAGCCTGACTTTTCAGGAATATTGCTAAGGTTGCACTTAAATTTGTACCTATATCCAAGATTTGATCCAGATGGAAATACGAGTGTATTGTGTGGAGAATGGTGTACTCGTTGCATATTATTAGTTTTTTTGGCAATTGCAGTAGACTGGATAATGCGACAAACAGCGGGCAATGAGGAAACAGGTATAAAATGGACTCACACAAAAAACTTGGAGGATCTGGACTTCGCCGATGATATATGTCTGATTTCCCACAAACTGGAAGATATGCAAGCGAAAAGCAACAAGTTGGCAGAAGAAGCATCCACAGAAGATTGGACTTCAGGTGAACATAGAGAAAACAGAGGTGATGACGATTCCTGGACAACACCAACCGCAACAACGACAACAGACAACAATCATCATAAATGGGAGGAGCCTGAAAGAGAAAAGCCCCTTTAACTACCTGGGAAGCATCGTTTCGACTACAGGCGGAACTGACGAGGATATCAAAGCAAGAACCGATCGGAAAAGCAAGACAAGCTTTCACTACTCTCAAGTCTGTGTGGAGGTCAACACTCAGCACTCAGCATCAAAACGAAGATAAGATCCGGATTTTTAACTCCAATGTGAAGTCAGTCAGTGCCACTTACTATACGGATGGATCAGAGACTTGCACTGGGCGTCATAAAGCGCATCTCAAACAAACTACAGACCTTCATTAACAGTTGTCTTCTCCCGCTACTACTCAAAATCAGATAGCCGGCCAAAAGGGATCAGCAACAGAGATCTCTGGCAATGAGCGAACCAACACAGCAGGAACCGATTGTGAAACAAATAGGCAGGAAGAAATGGAGGTGGATTGGCCATACTCTGAGGAAACCATCAAGTGACATCACTAGACAAGCCATTGCTCGAGTGAAACCCTACCTATTGGGAAGCGGTGAGTTGGTCGTCAGTGCAAGGGTGACTTGGAGGAGGTCATGTGAAGAGGAGATGAAAATGTGTGGGCAGACTTGGAGCCAGGTGAAGACTGTAGCAGAGAACCGAACGCAATGGAGACGAACGGCTGAAGCCCTATGTTCCTGTAGGAATTAAAGGATACAATAATATAATATAATAATGTCTCTATGTACTCCACAAATGATTTCGATGCTTTCCCCCTAGAGATGATAGATACTGCATTGTACTAATATGTGTTGATGGCACGTTATCTTTAAAGCAAAAGACTATACAGAAAGGTGGAACAAATTTATTGTAATTTCTGTATTTAAATGTTAGGCTGCGAAATATCCAGCTTTACTGTTAAAAGTGTTAACAATCATTACGTAATACTTTCTGGGAACAACATTCATCTAAATGAAAATATTGATGTTTCATCCTGAAATTCAAGAAAAATAATGATGGTTCGTTAAGTTTAGATATAAAATATAAAGTGAGAGAGAAAGATTGAAACAGTTAGGAATTCATTCATTCAATACACTGAATACATGGACTTGAGTAATATTCAGTATACTTGAAAGTTGAAAGATTTCATATAAGGGAAACTACTATACTGAGGTTTGCAGGAGCAAAATAAATCTACTCAAATGTGGAACTGGATCTTAGTTGAATACATCACATCAAAATATGAAGAAAATATTGAATAAGACGAGGATAAGTTCTACCATAGAGTTAAATTATTCGATAAAAGCACACAGCACTATATTTGATGAGTCCTACTGGAGGACGATTTACTGATCATAATCATATCAAGGCGCTCATATAACTCCCTCTAATTCGACCATATAATCCTTTGACTTTGTTGGTAGTAATTTTTACATATCTCCGATTTAAGTAATGTGTCATTCATATTGCGTGTGTTGGGTGTAGAATAGATAAAGTTGCACTACTTGGTTGGAGGATTTCATCATGATCTGACATCAGTTAGGGAATCATTGGAAAGCCTGCGAGTACTGGAGAGCTGTTTCGTCAGCCTAGTTTAGGACTCTTCATCAGCGCGCAACCAGCCAACACGGTTTGAACTCAGGACCTTCTGGTTACAAGGCGAGTTCGTAGACCATTAAGCCACTGTGACCCGACTCAGTCGCCCATGAATTCTAACTTCTGTCAATTCATGATATAGCAAGACCACTTCGCAATGCCCTCTTCGATAAGTAACTGCCTCACCTTCCACCTGCTGTATCCTACTGGTCACGACTTTCTACTAGAACTCCAGGTGACTACTGCTTGAATATGGCCAGTCGCTAGTGAGCATCACATTAATTTTCAACTATTTGGTTTTGTTCTCCAACTGATGTCAGCTCATAATGAAATCCCCCAGCCAATCAGATAAAAACTTCCCTACAAAGCTAATACTTGAAACTGCGTTACGTTTTAGAAATGTGACTCTCTGCTGGTTATCCAATTACTACATTTTCTGACTGTCTATATAGTTTACCCTGGATTTTAAAGACAGAAGAAGTGAAGCAAGAATGAAATATACTCATTACGTGACTGAATTGTTTTCCTCTGCTGCACTCAAGATGCTGTAATTTCTCCATCGGGATTCAGCATATCAATATCTGTTGCGAAAATACATTTTATTTCCTCCCTATTTATAGGCAATCTGGAATTTATGTTCAATTGATTTGTTAAGGAATTCTATTGATACATTGTTTAAAAGCAAACAGAAGGGAAGTAAGCATTGCAGATAATCAGTAATTGGCTGAAAAGCACAGATCCATTTATGCTGAATGCTTAAGTCCATATAGTTTCGTATTTATTTTTCTGAATAATGGCATAAAAATGATTAACAGTGTTTATCACTACTCACCTCTCCTACCGGTTCTTCCTCCTGGAATGGAAAACAAATAAGTTAATGTTTCTTACTTATAGAGAATGTTGTTGAAATCATCACTGATTCACTAAGAAGCTATTTCATATCCGAAAAAAGATTTTCAAGAGTTGGTTCGCAGGTATTTAATCTGCTTCATGTTTGATCACGGATTGATATCAGCTACAGACCTGCTGGAATGTCGTGAGTACTTGACGACTATTTTGTCCTGAGAATTTCCTGACAAGAAAATCTCGTGTTCTAACTCAGTTCGGTGCATAATGCTGGAAAGTTACAAACTAGGATGAAACAGCTGTCCAGTGCTCCGTGGTTACAAATAGTTCCCTAATCGACATCAATTAGTGATCATATTTGAAACAAACGAATTCCAACAAGCCAACTCTTGGAAACTAATTTGATGCTTGGTAGTGACAAGCTAAAGGTCGAAGTTGTCTGCAATCCTAGTGAAATGCCATGACCACTGGAGTCTATTGGGTCGTATATTAAGATAAATACCCTTCAAAAACCTGTCTGTTAGTAATGGTAAACCATGAATAGATAGAAGTTGGAAAACGTGTGGATCATTCGTCTACAGGAGTCCTTTGTGACCAGAAGATATTAGTTGTTTGAACTCTGGCAGATACATGCTGATGAAGAGACAGCTATCCAACAATCTCTGGTTCCCACTGATCCTCTCACAGACATTAATTCATGATCACAGTTGAAACAAAATAGGTGTATTTTACGTTGTACCCTTGAGTTCTGATTACATCACAGGGCTTCAGTGACCCTGGACCATTAGCCAGTCAATGAAAATATTTACTTTTCCTCGATGTATCTCAGTCGCCTACTACAGAACAATCTATTTTCGACTGCTCCAGCCAAGTTTTAGTCTGGTTAGAAATATATAAATAAGATTTACGGCTTTCACAAATAAAATTCTATCCTAACAGTCAGAGGCCAGTCTTTATCTTTTCATATTTGCATGGCTCAATGAAGCGGAAGATGACATAGAGGAACGACTGACGCGGCGGTATTATACCTACGTGTGAGGTCACATGGTCAGATCAACCGACGAAGGCTTATATAATTTGGTGACGAGATGGGATCAGTTGGCAACGCATTCACAGGGCCTTCAGAGACAGTCAGAGATATCCAGTGTATATGCGTCAGAATAGTTGTATGTCTATGGTGATGATGTACAGCGTGATGTGACATTTCATTCTGTACACGGTGAATTCTGGTAAATAACTTAAATCGCAAAAGAGTTCTCATGGCAAACAAAGTTTTCAACATCTGGTGGGACCCTTTTTTGGTGACCAGCACGCCAATACAGTCCTCAGTCCTACAGCTCGTTGAATAATGATGCTTTATTGAAAAACTCAAAAATAAACAAAGATCGTAGATAATGCCATAACTGTCGAGACTACGTTAGCCTAAAATGCTGAGAAGCTAGGTATTCAGCAAATACTTCAAACTTTACTGAAGAGATTAGTTACTTCAAAAGTGATAATGTAAACTTGTTACTTATGTGAATAACGCAATGGTTTCAGCCTAAATTTCACTCATCAAGGTGTCATGCAAAAACTGATTCAAATTATTTCCCTCCTGATAACTTAGAGTGAACTTCCTTATTTACACAGATCATTAGGTGATAAAGCTCAGGAAGAGCTCCGGAAGGTGAACACAAACATTTTGGAGACCACATTTCAAGTTGAAAATGAAGAGAACCAGCGTTTTGGTGATTTAATTACAAACTGACCTGCAGTATCGTATTTGATTCTGCACAATGATTTAATCTCATCAGTAATTCACGAATTATACATTTCATACTGAAGAGGAATCACGGTTTATGCTCTCTATTTTCGTAATGTATAATGGGAATAATGATAACTGCTGTATTTCATAATTTAGTGAATACCATTTGCACTTTGTACAAACTCTTTAAGTGAAATAGTAGTCAGAAGTATTTTGCATGACGCAATACCTATAGACGTCAACATTTCGTCTACATAATTTAGCCAGAAAGTGACATAAGTAGGTTCCAAGTCAAGCAAACACCTGCTTGAACGTGTGTTGAGATTCAGTGAAAAAGATGGAAGCATTAAACAATAGAAAAGCGATTTATTTATTATGTTGAATGAAATTCAGTCTTCCTTTTTGCTGAAGATGAAAAAGAAAGTAGTTCACACTATGACTTACTTCTGGGTCCTCCTGAATAGGAAAATAAGTATAGTAAGGTGTTATATGGGTAAAAGTCGACATTGATTTCATTGTTTTTAGAGGATTGTGTATTTCTTATGACTTATTACTTCCGATTTTGTTACCAATCTGTTGATCTTACTTAACCTACCTCCAGTTACTTTTTTTGTCGTCATATATTGTTGATGTTGTGCAAGGGTATCTTGAGTCGCTGACCTTTGTTATCTATTGCAGATTTGTTTACTGTGACCTGATCACTTCCATGTACCAGCCTACCTCTCATGTAAAAGAAACACCTCATTCTTCTGACACTGATCATTCAGCTGAAATGCTTTCCATATTCGTCAGAAAATTAACAAAGTAGTGGACATATCGGCGCAAAACGCAACTGATATACGAAACATGAAGGCCAACATTTATCGAAGCTGTATCACACTTTCAACAGACATCTTTTATGTTACTCACCGAAATACTATGGCTTCGATGAATAGCTTGCTAAGACGTTACAATGTTAAGAAAGCAATTAACCGATGTACGTTTAGCTGAGTCACGTCTTCAGAGTGCTTCAAAAGTATGTAGCTTGTGTATGGAGATACTACTAACGTTCCAGAGTTAACCTATCGCTATCCGTTGTTCCAGTTATTCGGTTTCTTTTGGGGAGGGAATATGGAGCCTCGATAGGTGATTGAAACATTACATAAAAGACTTCCCTTAAAAAAGAAGACGTCGGAAATTCATGTTGCAGAGGCCTGCAGTTTTATTGACGTATATGTACACTGTTTTAACGGGTAAAATATTCTCTGGCATAAGGGTGAAACTGAGATTTAATGAAAAGTAGGCCACACCCCACCACTTACTTCTGCCTTTTCTTCCTGTAACAGATAGATAATGCGTGCATGTGAGTGTAACGTTCAATAAAATCGAAAAAAACAACACCGTTTACACAGGTTCTTGAATTTCATTTTCGAATGAAATTGTGTGTTATGTGTTTCATTTTCTTCACTCCCCATGAAAAATGTGCTTTTGAATGGTGTGTTATTTACTCTGATTTTTTATTTACTCCATCAGTTTTATCGTGTATTTACTTGTTTTATATGAGCTGAAGTAATTTCACGTGAAAATAGCTAACTGTCACAAAATTATCATCAATAATTTAGGAATCTTATTGAGTTTCATTCAACAGCCGTATTACAGTATCACGCATCAGGTGATCCACAATGGAAAACTCAGCGTAGCCTTTTAAGTGTACACAGGGCTAAGATGGGGCTTGCCGCTTATTATTGCCGTTGATATTTTTAGATGTGGTGAAATGGATTGTGCGTCAGACTGTGGGGAGTGAGAAAACGAGAATACGTTGGACCGATATGAAGACTATAGAAGATGTGAATGTCGCGCGTGGATGATTTATGCTTAACATCACACACACTCTAAGACTTAGAGTTGAATACTAACAAATTGGCTCAAGAGGCTAACCGAGAAGACAGGACTTCAGGTGAAGAATGAGAAGAAAGAGATGATGAAGATAACCAATCAACAGCGACAACAACAACCAGTACCAATCAACATCAATTGGTGAGATTTGATGGAGGTTCCTTCCTTCACACACAGGGAGCAGACCGTTGGATGACATCCCATCTCTTGGGCATCTTTCAAGTGAAACCCGAAAGGGAAACGAAGAGTGGGGCACGATTCTGAGTGTGACATGGAGGAGGTGATGAGAGTGCGGGACGAGAGACTTTGGGAAGCTGTGGGGCCAGCTGAAGATGACCACAGAAAAAAGTGAAGATGTGTTGTTGAAGTCATGCGTTCCAATCGGAACTCAACGGAACAATAATAACAATAGTGGAATATACTGTTCACAATTATATGAAATGGATCTCACAATCAGCGTTATATCAAATAGCCGATTATTTCATGCAAATAATGTAGTTATATATTCGAATTCAAAACACTCAGTCATATTGAATTCTGTACGCTGTATCAGTGATTCAAAACCAACATATCTGATATTGTGGTAATTGCGAGTTGGACAACAATCTGTGAATATAGGCAGAGATCACAGGTCAAAGTAACAACAGTAGAGATGAGCATGCTTTCATTGTTCAGAATAAATGTTGCACTGTGAAAACTATTTGCGTCAATTCCAAATCATGTAGGCTATGTGGTTATTATATTGCATATTGAGATACTGTCTGGATGCAGCCGACGTATTATATTATCTTAACAAATTAAATTCAAGTTATAGGCGTTCATATAATACTGGGAAATAGATCTGAAACTAGAGCCTTCAACAAAACTGGGTTAAATTAAAAACAATACAAACGTAACGACACAAACATCTTTTGCTCGACATGACACTTTTGAAATTGCTGGAGATAAAACGAAAAGCATGAACAAGCTTCACGACCTACCTCTTCTAGGTTTTCCTGAGGAAGAAAATGTGTACAGTTATGCAATAATATTCATGAAACTGATAGTTAGTCAATTAATTGCACAGAAGTAAAGTATTCATATTCAGGTGAAATAATGCCTCTTGTCAATGACAGCATTCAGCCTTTAGTAAAAAAGACCTCCTCATCCATCAATCCAAAGTTTGATTGCATAAATCTGTGTCACATCGCGGGCTGTTGAGCCACTCAAACTCCTTGAAACACTTGAGACACTAACAAATTTAGATGGTGACGACCATTTGTCGGTCTAATAACATTTCTGATACAGGTGCTTGAAACCTACGGGGAAATTGTCTTACATTGAAGTTTATGGAGTCTACATTCAGTCTGAAGAGATGAGAAGTCGACATCTCAGAGAACCAGTATTTTCCCTAAAAATGTAAAGTTTCAACAATCTCGTGGAACTCGCATGACATTAAAACGAACAAAAGTAGATAACATTGAAGAGAAAGAGCTCTTGCTGATACATGTGCATCCTGTTTGATTGAATTACAGTTAGTTCGTCAGAAGACTGTCGAATGTATGGAGATAAAATGGAAAGCAGAGAATTTCATAACTTACTTGGTTTTCCTGAAATACCAAACGTATACAGTTTCATGTTATGCGTTAAAACAACGACAGCCTGTGCAATATTTTCACATGGCTCGTCATTTCAAATCCACGTGGTGCAATGTCCTACATTATTTATTCTGTTACGAAGTCTTCATTGAAAGAGTGATAAGTTCATTTGTTTAACTGTATATCTTCTCAGCTATGCTTTCTCGTGTCATTATTTATTATTGCTGGTTATCTCATGTTGTCCTAATAGTTGACTTTTTGCCCTACTCAACCACATTTACTCAAAGCATGCTCGCATAACCAACCCTGTGTACTTAGGCATTGTAAAGAATCTAAACCATCATCACTTGCATTTCAGTTATTATGTTTAATTTCATCGGTATTCATGAATTCTTGATCAGCACACTTAGATATCCTATGGAATTGTTTATTATGACTCAAAGAACAGATGCAGTGATTCAATCCACAATTACAAAATCAACGTCAAAACGTATAGATGAATATATTTTTCGAAAGTTAGTTTGTTACGATATGGTCTTTTACAAGTGTGATCACAGATTGTTATCAATTACAGAACCTTTGAAAACCCGCAGTGGGTGCTGAACAGCTGTTCCGACCATGTTTAGAACTCCTCAGAAGCACGCACTAACCAGAGTTCAAACTTCGAGCCTACCGTTTACAAGTCAAGTGCGTAGACCATTCAGCCAACCACTGAGAGAATTTTGGAATTTATGGGCTGGCAACTGTATCAACTCCCAATTACTGAATGATCTACCAGGCCGCCTTGTAACCGGAAGGCTTCGGTTTCTATTCACGCATGGTGATTGCAACCGAAAATTCTCAAACTTGGACGAAACAGCTGACCAATTACTTCTGCTGCTTTTCAGTGGTTATCTAGTTAACATAAACCCTTGATCAGACTTTAATTATATTTTTGAACAAGATTTGGTCAATCATAGTTGGTGAATTCCAAAGTACATGAGACAGGAATGACAGAAATCGGATGCCTATTCAAGTAGATTCACTCAGCTTGCTATAATGTATCGTACAAAACTAAATAATGAGTTCAGATTTCTTGCAAAGTTAATATTCTTGGAGAGGTTTCAAACCAGACGAGATAAGAATAGTCATAATCATTACAAGAAATACAAGACGACGAAGTATACAACACCGGGATGAATATAATGCAACGAGGGATATACCACTGGAAAGAGATGAAACCAAACCATCCTTTGGAATAGTAACACTATTTTAAATATACTGTTTTCGAATAAACTTTGGATGAAAAGCTGAATAAGCTTGTGCAGCCTTGAATGAATTAGAAAAGGACTCCAGTCAATTGAAACGCTGCATAAAACCTTTATCAAAACTACTTCAAGTACTAGTAAGTGAACAGAATATTCAGGCTGAATTCTCGAGAAAACCAGTCGCCAAGTACCCATACTGAGAAAAATGGTGTGTTTTCATTCTGATGAACAATGATAGCTCATTGTAACGAAAATTCCAACTCTAGGTAAAATTCACTGTTGCCCAATTGAATTACTGTTTATTACGCTTCTTCACAATCGAATGCCGAGACTGTCATCAGACAGTGCAAAGACCTTTGACACAGACACACATCAGTTAAATTCTGCAACTCTTCCAAGAAGTATGACAGCCGAAACGTGTAGATCACGTAGTCTGGCGGCTGCATGATAACACTCCAAAAGTCTAATGGAAGTCTGAATTTGTGTCCGGCCTCTCTCAAACATAGTATCATATAAAATAATTTGCATATGCAAAGCATTTCAACATCCCAGAAATAGTTCAGGGACGTAACATCCACTCGAATATAGAGAGAGATGTTAAGAAAAGGAATTTAGCTTATTATGATTGTCCAATAAAACGAATACAGGTTATTTGAATCTCTACACAGAAATATCCAGTACAACTGACAGAGTGAATAACATCCAACAAGCTATATTTAAATTCAGGAAGAAATATGATGATAAGGTCCGTATTCTAAGGATATATGTTGCTTATCATAAACGGAGGGCGAGTGAATAAGGCAAATGCATAGCAGTTTATATCAGGACTTACGATGACCAGTCGTTTCTGAATTTTGGAACGTGAATAAAAGATGCGTCTAAGAATTTATCAAATCAATAGTAATATTTACTGCATAATAACATTATGCATCTTTGCGTTTAGGTGCAGTAGAGATTTACATTATGTAACAATATATGCAATTACGAAACATAAATAAATCAAACTTCTAAATAGAGGATAGTTCACACAGATCGAAACCAATGGACATTGAATATTCTAAAAATGAAAATCTTAGTATAAACACAGTCTAACAAGATTCCACAACAAGAAGAAAACGATTAATGAATATCACGAAATAAAAACAGACAAAATCGGAGAGAATATCGCAAAATAAGAAACAGAATTAATTGAAAAAAAGACTTCAAAAAAATACTAATATCAAAAATAGAAGGGTGTGAAAACGGCGAGTAAGATATCCTATCAAAAATAACAATGACATTCTGGAAATTCCAAGAAATCAATCACTCCAAAACATAAACCATGTGAGCAGATTGTGCAGAGAATAAATCCTCACAATCTCTACCAAATAAGAAAGACAGATGAAGTGGAATATGCAGCAGGTAGAATTCGGTGTGAAATGATAAACAGGAACACAAATTGTCTAGATAAATTTATTCAAATCCCTAGATATCAGGATGCAGCAGAAGAGAAAAATTGATTGTGGTGAAAAAGAAGAAGAGGATAAGAAGAGAAGTACGCGAAAAAAATTAGACTGAAGAAAAACAAAATATGATAAACATGGTGAGGCACAGAAAGAAATTTCCCCATATTCTCCGATGATCCTGAAAATATACTCATCCAGAGATACGAAGATCTCCTCCATGCAAACAAACATGAGTGACATCATGCACATCGACTTCGCGGAAATACGAAGACCACCAAACCAGGGGGCACCATGATTTTCAGTCACACACACTTCCAGCCTCATTCACTTCACCAATCTCACAGAGCTCACTTTCTCACTGTCCACACCTTCACAAAAAACTGCACAAACACACAAAACTTCACACAGGTCACCTCGTCTAACACACTCACATGCACATCGCATCATCTCATCCTAATTCTCCCCGTCCTCCTGCACAGGGATGCTCACCTCCCTACGAATGCAATTGTCGCTTCAATATCCCTCGACTACCGGTGGGATTTCCTCTGTCATTCAGTCTCTCAATTCGTTGTAATGCTGACGATAATCTCCACCACATTCGATTCTTCTCGTGCTACACGAAAGTCGCTTACACTTCTAGTAGTCATCAAGTCTGTCATGACTGTGTTTCAGTGGAGTGTGCGAGAAATGCTCTTGTCAACTTTCCGAGCAATCCATCTCTTCCTATCAATATGTATGTGAACAGTCTGTGCAGACAATTAGACATGACAATATCTTCGAAATAAGCCATATCGAAGAGACGGAGGTGCAATGGAATGAATATGCAGCAGAGAATAGCTTACCTTCAGGTTGTGTTTCTTCTACAATCGAAATCGAGTGGAATTCGGTGAATTTCGGTAATGAGGAATGGAAATTGTCTAGGTGAATTTAATCAAAGGCCTGGTCTTCTGTCTTCACCAAATGCCTATCAATTGATCGTGGTGAGGAAGAGTAGAAGTGGGAGGATCAGGAGGTGCAGGAGTTCACTCCGCGTCCATATTCTCTTCAATTCACATCCCTATCAATGTTATGCTCAATCGGTTAATATGTGTCGCACTGGATATCGACGAGGAAACTCACCTCCTCCTCTACATCACCCACAATTCCATTGATTTCGAGAACACTGAGACCTATATGCAAGACAGTATATCTGTCATAATCACCCACTCAACCTTGTCAGAATAAGTATCCGTGACGTGGGTATCTGGTGAAGCTTCGAATATTGCTAACATCGTGGGGAAGAGTGAGAAATGTCTCTCCACCCTTTCCGGGTATCACGTAAATCTCCTCATCTACCGATACGAAGATCTTCTCCATGCACACAAACACCAGTGACAACATGCACATCGACTTCGCGGAAATACGAAGACCACCAAACCAGGGGGCACCATGATTTTCAGTCACACACACTTCCAGCCTCATTCACTTCACCAATCTCACAGAGCTCACTTTCTCACTGTCCACACCTTCACAAAAAACTGCACAAACACACAAAACTTCACACAGGTCACCTCGTCTAACACACTCACATGCACATCGCATCATCTCATCCTAATTCTCCCCGTCCTCCTGCACAGGGATGCTCACCTCCCTACGAATGCAATTGTCGCTTCAATATCCCTCGACTACCGGTTGGATTTCCTTTGTCATTCAGTCTCTCAATTCGTTGTAATGCTGACGATAATCTCCGCCACATTCGATTCTTCTCGTGCTACACGGAAGTCGCTTACACTTCTAGTAGTCATCAAGTCTGTCATGACTGTATTTCAGTGAAGTCTGCGAGAAATGCTCTTGTCAACTTTCCGAGCAATCCATCTCTTCCTATCAATATGTATGTGAACAGTCTGTGCAGACAATTAGACATGACAATATCTTCGAAATTAGCCATTTCGTAAGGACACAGATGCAAAGGAATATGCAGCAGAGAAAAGCTTACCTTCACCATGCGTTTCTTCTACAATCGAAATCGAGTGGAATTCGGTGAATTTCGGTAATGAGAAATGGAAATTGTCTAGGTGAATTGAATGAAAGCCCTGGTCATCTGTCTACACCAGATGACAATCAATTGATCGTGATGAGGATGAATAGAAGTGGTGGTGCAGGATGAGGATGAGGATGAGGAGGATGAGGACGAGGCGGGGCAGGAGTTCATTCCGCGTCCATATTCTCTTCAATTCACTTCACTCTCAAGCTTATGCTGACTCAATCGACTCGTATGTATCACACTGGATATCGACGAAGACACCATCCTCCTCCTCCTCCTCCTCCCGCTCCTCGTGCACAGGGATGCTCTCCTCCCTACGAATGCAATTGTCGCTTCAATATCCCTCGACTACCGGTTGGATTTCCTCTGTCATTCAGTCTCTCAATTCGTTGTAATGCTGACGATAATCTCCGCCACATTCGATTCTTCTCGTGCTACACGAAAGTCGCTTACACTTCTAGTAGTCATCAAGTCTGTCATGACTGTATTTCAGTGAAGTCTGCGAGAAATGCTCTTGTCAACTTTCCGAGCAATCCATCTCTTCCTATCAATATGTATGTGAACAGTCTGTGCAGACAATTAGACATGACAATATCTTCGAAATTAGCCATTTCGTAAGGACACAGATGCAAAGGAATATGCAGCAGAGAAAAGCTTACCTTCACCATGCGTTTCTTCTACAATCGAAATCGAGTGGGATTCGGTGAATTTTGGTGGTGAGGAATAGAAATTGTCTAGGTGAATTGAATGAAAGCGCTGGTCATCTGTCTACACCAGATGACAATCAATTGATCGTGATGAGGATGAATAGAAGTGGTGGTGCAGGATGAGGATGAGGATGAGGAGGATGAGGCCGAGGTGGAGCAGGAGTTCATTCCGCGTCCATATTCTCTTCAATTCACTTCACTCTCAAGCTTATGCTGACTCAATCGACTCGTATGTATCACACTGGATATCGACGAAGACACCATCCTCCTCCTCCTCCTCCTCCTCCCGCTCCTCGTGCACAGGGATTCTCTCCTCCCTACGAATGCAATTGTCGCTTCAATATCCCTCGACTACCGGTTGGATTTCCTCTGTCATTCAGTCTCTCAATTCGTTGTAATGCTGACGATAATCTCCGCCACATTCGATTTTTCTCGTGCTACACGAAAGTCGCTTACACTTCTAGTAGTCATCAAGTCTGTCATGACTGTATTTCAGTGAAGTCTGCGAGAAATGCTCTTGTCAACTTTCCGAGCAATCCATCTCTTCCTATCAATATGTATGTGAACAGTCTGTGCAGACAATTAGACATGACAATATCTTCGAAATTAGCCATTTCGTAAGGACACAGATGCAAAGGAATATGCAGCAGAGAAAAGCTTACCTTCACCATGAGTCCTTTCGTCTACAATCGAAATCGAGTGGGATTCGGTGAATTTTGGTAATGAGGAATAGAAATTGTCTAGGTGAATTGAATGAAAGCCCTGGTCATCTGTCTACACCGGATGACAATCAATTGATCGTGATGAGGATGAATAGAAGTGGTGGTGCAGGATAGGATGAGGATGAGGATGAAGAGGATGAGGATGAGGAGGAGGAGGCCGAGGCGGAGCAGGAGTTCATTCCGCGTCCATATTCTCTTCAATTCACTTCACTCTCAAGCTTATGCTGACTCAATCGACTCGTATGTATCACACTGGATATCGACGAAGACACCATCCTCCTCCTCCTCCTCCTCCTCCCGCTCCTCGTGCACAGGGATGCTCTCCTCCCTACGAATGCAATTGTCGCTTCAATATCCCTCGACTACCGGTGGGATTTCCTCTGTCATTCAGTCTCTCAATTCGTTGTAATGCTGACGATAATCTCCGCCACATTCGATTCTTCTCGTGCTACACGAAAGTCGCTTACACTTCTAGTAGTCATCAAGTCTCTCATGACTGTATTTCAGTGAAGTCTGCGAGAAATGCTCTTGTCAACTTTCCGAGCAATCCATCTCTTCCTATCAATATGTATGTGAACAGTCTGTGCAGACAATTAGACATGACAATATCTTCGAAATTAGCCATTTCGTAAGGACACAGATGCAAAGGAATATGCAGCAGAGAAAAGCTTACCTTCACCATGAGTCCTTTCGTCTACAATCGAAATCGAGTGGGATTCGGTGAATTTTGGTAATGAGGAATAGAAATTGTCTAGGTGAATTGAATGAAAGCCCTGGTCATCTGTCTACACCGGATGACAATCAATTGATGGTGATGAGGATGAATAGAAGTGGTGGTGCAGGATTAGGATGAGGATGAGGAGGATGAGGAGGAGGAGGCCGAGGCGGAGCAGGAGTTCATTCCGCGTCCATATTCTCTTCAATTCACTTCACTCTCAAGCTTATGCTGACTCAATCGACTCGTATGTATCACACTGGATATCGACGAAGACACCATCCTCCTCCTCCTCCCGCTCCTCGTGCACAGGGATGCTCTCCTCCCTACGAATGCAATTGTCGCTTCAATATCCCTCGACTACCGGTTGGATTTCCTCTGTCATTCAGTCTCTCAATTCGTTGTAATGCTGACGATAATCTCCGCCACATTCGATTCTTCTCGTGCTACACGAAAGTCGCTTAAACTTCTAGTAGTCATCAAGTCTGTCATGACTGTATTTCAGTGAAGTCTGCGAGAAATGCTCTTGTCAACTTTCCGAGCAATCCATCTCTTCCTATCAATATGTATGTGAACAGTCTGTGCAGACAATTAGACATGACAATATCTTCGAAATTAGCCATTTCGTAAGGACACAGATGCAAAGGAATATGCAGCAGAGAAAAGCTTACCTTCACCATGCCTTTTTTCTACAATCGAAATCGAGTGGGATTCGGTGAATTTTGGTGGTGAGGAATAGAAATTGTCTAGGTGAATTGAATGAAAGCGCTGGTCATCTGTCTACACCAGATGACAATCAATTGATCGTGATGAGGATGAATAGAAGTGGTGGTGCAGGATAGGATGAGGATGAGGATGAAGAGGATGAGGATGAGGAGGAGGAGGCCGAGGCGGAGCAGGAGTTCATTCCGCGTCCATATTCTCTTCAATTCACTTCACTCTCAAGCTTATGCTGACTCAATCGACTCGTATGTATCACACTGGATATCGACGAAGACACCATCCTCCTCCTCCTCCTCCTCCTCCCGCTCCTCGTGCACAGGGATGCTCTCCTCCCTACGAATGCAATTGTCGCTTCAATATCCCTCGACTACCGGTTGGATTTCCTCTGTCATTCAGTCTCTCAATTCGTTGTAATGCTGACGATAATCTCCGCCACATTCGATTCTTCTCGTGCTACACGAAAGTCGCTTACACTTCTAGTAGTCATCAAGTCTGTCATGACTGTATTTCAGTGAAGTCTGCGAGAAATGCTCTTGTCAACTTTCCGAGCAATCCATCTCTTCCTATCAATATGTATGTGAACAGTCTGTGCAGACAATTAGACATGACAATATCTTCGAAATTAGCCATTTCGTAAGGACACAGATGCAAAGGAATATGCAGCAGAGAAAAGCTTACCTTCACCATGAGTCCTTTCGTCTACAATCGAAATCGAGTGGGATTCGGTGAATTTTGGTAATGAGGAATAGAAATTGTCTAGGTGAATTGAATGAAAGCCCTGGTCATCTGTCTACACCGGATGACAATCAATTGATCGTGATGAGGATGAATAGAAGTGGTGGTGCAGGATGAGGATGAGGATGAGGATGAGGAGGAGGAGGCCGAGGCGGAGCAGGAGTTCATTCCGCGTCTATATTCTCTTCAATTCACTTCACTCTCAAGCTTATGCTGACTCAATCGACTCGTATGTATCACACTGGATATCGACGAAGACACCATCCTCCTCCTCCTCCTCCTCCCGCTCCTCGTGCACAGGGATGCTCTCCTCCCTACGAATGCAATTGTCGCTTCAATATCCCTCGACTACCGGTTGGATTTCCTCTGTCATTCAGTCTCTCAATTCGTTGTAATGCTGACGATAATCTCCGCCACATTCGATTCTTCTCGTGCTACACGAAAGTCGCTTACACTTCTAGTAGTCATCAAGTCTGTCATGACTGTATTTCAGTGAAGTCTGCGAGAAATGCTCTTGTCAACTTTCCGAGCAATCCATCTCTTCCTATCAATATGTATGTGAACAGTCTGTGCAGACAATTAGACATGACAATATCTTCGAAATTAGCCATTTCGTAAGGACACAGATGCAAAGGAATATGCAGCAGAGAAAAGCTTACCTTCACCATGCGTTTCTTCTACAATCGAAATCGAGTGGGATTCGGTGAATTTTGGTGGTGAGGAATAGAAATTGTCTAGGTGAATTGAATGAAAGCGCTGGTCATCTGTCTACACCAGATGACAATCAATTGATCGTGATGAGGATGAATAGAAGTGGTGGTGCAGGATGAGGATGAGGATGAGGAGGATGAGGCCGAGGTGGAGCAGGAGTTCATTCCGCGTCCATATTCTCTTCAATTCACTTCACTCTCAAGCTTATGCTGACTCAATCGACTCGTATGTATCACACTGGATATCGACGAAGACACCATCCTCCTCCTCCTCCTCCTCCTCCCGCTCCTCGTGCACAGGGATGCTCTCCTCCCTACGAATGCAATTGTCGCTTCAATATCCCTCGACTACCGGTTGGATTTCCTCTGTCATTCAGTCTCTCAATTCGTTGTAATGCTGACGATAATCTCCGCCACATTCGATTTTTCTCGTGCTACACGAAAGTCGCTTACACTTCTAGTAGTCATCAAGTCTGTCATGACTGTATTTCAGTGAAGTCTGCGAGAAATGCTCTTGTCAACTTTCCGAGCAATCCATCTCTTCCTATCAATATGTATGTGAACAGTCTGTGCAGACAATTAGACATGACAATATCTTCGAAATTAGCCATTTCGTAAGGACACAGATTCAAAGGAATATGCAGCAGAGAAAAGCTTACCTTCACCATGAGTCCTTTCGTCTACAATCGAAATCGAGTGGGATTCGGTGAATTTTGGTGGTGAGGAATAGAAATTGTCTAGGTGAATTGAATGAAAGCCCTGGTCATCTGTCTACAGCAGATGACAATCAATTGATCGTGATGAGGATGAATAGAAGTGGTGGTGCAGGATGAGGATGAGGATGAGGATGAGGAGGATGAGGCCGAGGTGGAGCAGGAGTTCATTCCGCGTCCATATTCTCTTCAATTCACTTCACTCTCAAGCTTATGCTGACTCAATCGACTCGTATGTATCACACTGGATATCGACGAAGACACCATCCTCCTCCTCCTCCTCCTCCCGCTCCTCGTGCACAGGGATGCTCTCCTCCCTACGAATGCAATTGTCGCTTCAATATCCCTCGACTACCGGTGGGATTTCCTCTGTCATTCAGTCTCTCAATTCGTTGTAATGCTGACGATAATCTCCGCCACATTCGATTCTTCTCGTGCTACACGAAAGTCGCTTACACTTCTAGTAGTCATCAAGTCTGTCATGACTGTATTTCAGTGAAGTCTGCGAGAAATGCTCTTGTCAACTTTCCGAGCAATCCATCTCTTCCTATCAATATGTATGTGAACAGTCTGTGCAGACAATTAGACATGACAATATCTTCGAAATTAGCCATTTCGTAAGGACACAGATGCAAAGGAATATGCAGCAGAGAAAAGCTTACCTTCACCATGAGTCCTTTCGTCTACAATCGAAATCGAGTGGGATTCGGTGAATTTTGGTAATGAGGAATAGAAATTGTCTAGGTGAATTGAATGAAAGCCCTGGTCATCTGTCTACACCGGATGACAATCAATTGATGGTGATGAGGATGAATAGAAGTGGTGGTGCAGGATTAGGATGAGGATGAGGAGGATGAGGAGGAGGAGGCCGAGGCGGAGCAGGAGTTCATTCCGCGTCCATATTCTCTTCAATTCACTTCACTCTCAAGCTTATGCTGACTCAATCGACTCGTATGTATCACACTGGATATCGACGAAGACACCATCCTCCTCCTCCTCCCGCTCCTCGTGCACAGGGATGCTCTCCTCCCTACGAATGCAATTGTCGCTTCAATATCCCTCGACTACCGGTTGGATTTCCTCTGTCATTCAGTCTCTCAATTCGTTGTAATGCTGACGATAATCTCCGCCACATTCGATTCTTCTCGTGCTACACGAAAGTCGCTTAAACTTCTAGTAGTCATCAAGTCTGTCATGACTGTATTTCAGTGAAGTCTGCGAGAAATGCTCTTGTCAACTTTCCGAGCAATCCATCTCTTCCTATCAATATGTATGTGAACAGTCTGTGCAGACAATTAGACATGACAATATCTTCGAAATTAGCCATTTCGTAAGGACACAGATGCAAAGGAATATGCAGCAGAGAAAAGCTTACCTTCACCATGCCTTTTTTCTACAATCGAAATCGAGTGGGATTCGGTGAATTTTGGTGGTGAGGAATAGAAATTGTCTAGGTGAATTGAATGAAAGCGCTGGTCATCTGTCTACACCAGATGACAATCAATTGATCGTGATGAGGATGAATAGAAGTGGTGGTGCAGGATAGGATGAGGATGAGGATGAAGAGGATGAGGATGAGGAGGAGGAGGCCGAGGCGGAGCAGGAGTTCATTCCGCGTCCATATTCTCTTCAATTCACTTCACTCTCAAGCTTATGCTGACTCAATCGACTCGTATGTATCACACTGGATATCGACGAAGACACCATCCTCCTCCTCCTCCTCCTCCCGCTCCTCGTGCACAGGGATGCTCTCCTCCCTACGAATGCAATTGTCGCTTCAATATCCCTCGACTACCGGTTGGATTTCCTCTGTCATTCAGTCTCTCAATTCGTTGTAATGCTGACGATAATCTCCGCCACATTCGATTCTTCTCGTGCTACACGAAAGTCGCTTACACTTCTAGTAGTCATCAAGTCTGTCATGACTGTATTTCAGTGAAGTCTGCGAGAAATGCTCTTGTCAACTTTCCGAGCAATCCATCTCTTCCTATCAATATGTATGTGAACAGTCTGTGCAGACAATTAGACATGACAATATCTTCGAAATTAGCCATTTCGTAAGGACACAGATGCAAAGGAATATGCAGCAGAGAAAAGCTTACCTTCACCATGAGTCCTTTCGTCTACAATCGAAATCGAGTGGGATTCGGTGAATTTTGGTAATGAGGAATAGAAATTGTCTAGGTGAATTGAATGAAAGCCCTGGTCATCTGTCTACACCAGATGACAATCAATTGATCGTGATGAGGATGAATAGAAGTGGTGGTGCAGGATGAGGATGAGGATGAGGATGAGGAGGAGGAGGCCGAGGCGGAGCAGGAGTTCATTCCGCGTCTATATTCTCTTCAATTCACTTCACTCTCAAGCTTATGCTGACTCAATCGACTCGTATGTATCACACTGGATATCGACGAAGACACCATCCTCCTCCTCCTCCTCCTCCCGCTCCTCGTGCACAGGGATGCTCTCCTCCCTACGAATGCAATTGTCGCTTCAATATCCCTCGACTACCGGTTGGATTTCCTCTGTCATTCAGTCTCTCAATTCGTTGTAATGCTGACGATAATCTCCGCCACATTCGATTCTTCTCGTGCTACACGAAAGTCGCTTACACTTCTAGTAGTCATCAAGTCTGTCATGACTGTGTTTCAGTGGAGTGTGCGAGAAATGCTCTTGTCAACTTTCCGAGCAATCCATCTCTTCCTATCAATATGTATGTGAACAGTCTGTGCAGACAATTAGACATGACAATATCTTCGAAATTAGCCATTTCGTAAGGACACAGATGCAAAGGAATATGCAGCAGAGAAAAGCTTACCTTCATCATGCGTTTCTTCTACAATCGAAATCGAGTGGGATTCGGTGAATTTTGGTGGTGAGGAATGGAAATTGTCTAGGTGAATTGAATGAATGCCTTGGTCATCTGTCTACACCAGATGACAATCAATTGATCGTGATGAGGACGAATAGAATTAGAGGTGCAGGATGAGGATGAGGAGGAGGAGGCCGAGGCGGAGCAGGAGTTCATTCCGCGTCCATATTCTCTTCAATTCACTTCACTCTCAAGCTTATGCTGACTCAATCGACTCGTATGTATCACACTGGATATCGACGAAGACACCATCCTCCTCCTCCTCCCGCTCCTCGTGCACAGGGATGCTCTCCTCCCTACGAATGCAATTGTCGCTTCAATATCCCTCGACTACCAGTGGGATTTCCTCTGTCATTCAGTCTCTCAATTCGTTGTAATGCTGACGATAATCTCCGCCACATTCGATTCTTCTCGTGCTACACGAAAGTCGCTTACACTTCTAGTAGTCATCAAGTCTGTCATGACTGTGTTTCAGTGGAGTGTGCGAGAAATGCTCTTGTCAACTTTCCGAGCAATCCATCTCTTCCTATCAATATGTATGTGAACAGTCTGTGCAGACAATTAGACATGACAATATCTTCGAAATTAGCCATTTCGTAAGGACACAGATGCAAAGGAATATGCAGCAGAGAAAAGCTTACCTTCACCATGAGTCCTTTCGTCTACAATCGAAATCGAGTGGGATTCGGTGAATTTTGGTGATGAGGAATAGAAATTGTCTAGGTGAATTGAATGAAAGCCCTGGTCATCTGTCTACACCAGATGACAATCAATTGATCGTGATGAGGATGAATAGAAGTGAGGTGCAGGATGAGGACGAGGATGAGGATGAGGAGGATTAGGATGAGGAGGAGGAGGCCGAGGCGGAGCAGGAGTTCATTCCGCGTCCATATTCTCTTCAATTCACTTCACTCTCAAGCTTATGCTGACTCAATCGACTCGTATGTTTCACACTGGATATCGACGAAGACACCATCCTCCTCCTCCTCCCGCTCCTCGTGCACAGGGATGCTCTCCTCCCTACGAATGCAATTGTCGCTTCAATATCCCTCGACTACCAGTGGGATTTCCTCTGTCATTCAGTCTCTCAATTCGTTGTAATGCTGACGATAATCTCCGCCACATTCGATTCTTCTCGTGCTACACGAAAGTCGCTTACACTTCTAGTAGTCATCAAGTCTGTCATGACTGTGTTTCAGTGGAGTGTGCGAGAAATGCTCTTGTCAACTTTCCGAGCAATCCATCTCTTCCTATCAATATGTATGTGAACAGTCTGTGCAGACAATTAGACATGACAATATCTTCGAAGTTAGCCATTTCGTAAGGACACAGATGCAAAGGAATATGCAGCAGAGGAAAGCTTACCTTCACCATGCGTTTCTTCTACAATCGAAATCAAGTGAGATTCGGTGAATTTTGGTGGCGAGCTATGGAAATTGTCTAGGTGAATTGAATGAATGCCTTGGTCATCTGTCTACACCAGATGACAATCAATTGATGGTGATGAGGATGAATAGAAGTGGTGGTGCAGGATTAGGATGAGGATGAGGAGGATGAGGATGAGGAGGCCGAGGCGGAGCAAGAGTTCATTCCGCGTCCATATTCTCTTCAATTCACTTCACTCTCAAGCTTACGCTGACTCAATCGACTCGTATGTATCACACTGGATATCGACGAAGACACCATCCTCCTCCTCCTCCTCCTCCTCCCGCTCCTCGTGCACAGGGATGCTCTCCTGCCTACGAATGCAATTGTCGCTTCAATATCCCTCGACTACCGGTGGGATTTCCTCTGTCATTCAGTCTCTCAATTCGTTGTAATGCTGACGATAATCTCCGCCACATTCGATTCTTCTCGTGCTACACGAAAGTCGCTTACACTTCTAGTAGTCATCAAGTCTGTCATGACTGTGTTTCAGTGGAGTGTGCGAGAAATGCTCTTGTCAACTTTCCGAGCAATCCATCTCTTCCTATCAATATGTATGTGAACAGTCTGTGCAGACAATTAGACATGACAATATCTTCGAAATTAGCCATTTCGTAAGGACACAGATGCAAAGGAATATGCAGCAGAGAAAAGCTTACCTTCACCATGAGTCCTTTCGTCTACAATCGAAATCGAGTGGGATTCGGTGAATTTTGGTGATGAGGAATAGAAATTGTCTAGGTGAATTGAATGAAAGCCCTGGTCATCTGTCTACAGCAGATGACAATCAATTGATCGTGATGAGGATGAATAGAAGTGGTGGTGCAGGATGAGGATGAGGATGAGGATGAGGAGGAGGAGGCCGAGGCGGAGCAAGAGTTCATTCCGCGTCCATATTCTCTTCAATTCACTTCACTCTCAAGCTTATGCTGACTCAATCTACTCGTATGTATCACACTGGATATCGACGAAGACACCATCCTCCTCCTCCTCCTCCTCCTCCCGCTCCTCGTGCACAGGGATGCTCTCCTCCCTACGAATGCAATTGTCGCTTCAATATCCCTCGACTACCGGTTGGATTTCCTCTGTCATTCAGTCTCTCAATTCGTTGTAATGCTGACGATAATCTCCGCCACATTCGATTCTTCTCGTGCTACACGAAAGTCGCTTACACTTCTAGTAGTCATCAAGTCTGTCATGACTGTGTTTCAGTGGAGTCTGCGAGAAATGCTCTTGTCAACTTTCCGAGCAATCCATCTCTTCCTATCAATATGTATGTGAACAGTCTGTGCAGACAATTAGACATGACAATATCTTCAAAATTAGCCATTTCGTAAGGACACAGATGCAAAGGAATATGCAGCAGAGGAAAGCTTACCTTCACCATGCGTTTCTTCTACAATCGAAATCGAGTGGGATTCGGTGAATTTTGGTGATGAGGAATGGAAATTGTCTAGGTGAATTGAATGAATGCCTTGGTCATCTGTCTACACCAGATGACAATCAATTGATCGTGATGAGGACGAATAGAAGTAGTGGTGCAGGATGAGGATGAGGATGAGGATGAGGATGAGGAGGCCGAGGTGGAGCAGGAGTTCATTCCGCGTCCATATTCTCTTCAATTCACTTCACTCTCAAGCTTATGCTGACTCAATCGACTCGTATGTATCACACTGGATATCGACGAAGACACCATCCTCCTCCTCCTCCTCCTCCTCCCGCTCCTCGTGCACAGGGATGCTCTCCTCCCTACGAATGCAATTGTCGCTTCAATATCCCTCGACTACCGGTGGGATTTCCTCTGTCATTCAGTCTCTCAATTCGTTGTAATGCTGACGATAATCTCCGCCACATTCGATTCTTCTCGTGCTACACGAAAGTCGCTTACACTTCTAGTAGTCATCAAGTCTGTCATGACTGTGTTTCAGTGGAGTCTGCGAGAAATGCTCTTGTCAACTTTCCGAGCAATCCATCTCTTCCTATCAATATGTATGTGAACAGTCTGTGCAGACAATTAGACATGACAATATCTTCGAAGTTAGCCATTTCGTAAGGACACAGATGCAAAGGAATATGCAGCAGAGTAAAGCTTACCTTCACCATGCGTTTCTTCTACAATCGAAATCAAGTGGGATTCGGTGAATTTTGGTGATGAGGAATAGAAATTGTCTAGGTGAATTGAATGAAAGCCCTGGTCATCTGTCTACACCGGATGACAATCAATTGATCGTGATGAGGATGAATAGAAGTGGTGGTGCAGGATTAGGATGAGGATGAGGATGAGGAGGATGAGGATGAGGAGGCCGAGGTGGAGCAGGAGTTCATTCCGCGTCCATATTCTCTTCAATTCACTTCACTCTCAAGCTTATGCTGACTCAATCGACTCGTATGTATCACACTGGATATCGACGAAGACACCATCCTCCTCCTCCCGCTCCTCGTGCACAGGGATGCTCACCTTCCTACGAATGCAATTGTCGCTTCAATATCCCTCGACTACCGGTGGGATTTCCTCTGTCATTCAGTCTCTCAATTCGTTGTAATGCTGACGATAATCTCCGCCACATTCGATTCTTCTCGTGCTACACGAAAGTCGCTTACACTTCTAGTAGTCATCAAGTCTGTCATGACTGTGTTTCAGTGGAGTGTGCGAGATATGCTCTTGTCAACTTTCCGAGCAATCCATCTCTTCCTATCAATATGTATGTGAACAGTCTGTGCAGACAATTAGACATGACAATATCTTCGAAATTAGCCATTTCGTAAGGACACAGATGCAAAGGAATATGCAGCAGAGAAAAGCTTACCTTCACCATGCGTTTCTTCTACAATCGAAATCGAGTGGGATTCGGTGAATTTTGGTGGTGAGGAATGGAAATTGTCTAGGTGAATTGAATGAAAGCCCTGGTCATCTGTCTACACCAGATGACAATCAGTTGATCGTGATGAGGACGAATAGAAGTGGTGGTGCAGGATTAGGATGAGGATGAGGAGGATGAGGATGAGGAGGCCGAGGTGGAGCAGGAGTTCATTCCGCGTCCATATTCTCTTCAATTCACTTCACTCTCAAGCTTATGCTGACTCAATCGACTCGTATGCATCACACTGAGTATCGACGAAACACCATCCTCCTACTCCTCGTCCTCCTTGTCCTCCTCCTCCCGCTCCTCGTGCACAGGGATGCTCTCCTCCCTACGAATGCAATTGTCGCTTCAATATCTCTCGACTACCGGTGGGATTTCCTCTGTCATTCAGTCTCTCAATTCGTTGTAATGCTGACGATAATCTCCGCCACATTCGATTCTTCTCGTGCTACACGAAAGTCGCTTACACTTCTAGTAGTCATCAAGTCTATCATGACTGTATTTCAGTGAAGTCTGCGAGAAATGCTCTTGTCAACTTTCCGAGCAATCCATCTCTTCCTATCAATATGTATGTGAACAGTCTGTGCAGACAATTAGACATGACAATATCTTCGAAGTTAGCCATTTCGTAAGGACACAGATGCAAAGGAATATGCAGCAGAGAAAAGCTTACCTTCACCATGCGTTTCTTCTACAATCGAAATCAAGTGGGATTCGGTGAATTTTGGTGATGAGGAATAGAAATTGTCTAGGTGAATTGAATGAAAGCCCTGGTCATCTGTCTACACCGGATGACAATCAATTGATCGTGATGAGGATGAATAGAAGTGGTGGTGCATGATTAGGATGAGGATGAAGATGAGGAGGATGAGGAGGAGGAGGCCGAGGTGGAGCAGGAGTTCATTCCGCGTCCATATTCTCTTCAATTCACTTCACTCTCAAGCTTATGCTGACTCAATCGACTCGTATGTATCACACTGGATATCGACGAAGACACCATCCTCCTCCTCCTCCCGCTCCTCGTGCACAGGGATGCTCACCTTCCTACGAATGCAATTGTCGCTTCAATATCCCTCGACTGCCGGTGGGATTTCCTCTGTCATTCAGTCTCTCAATTCGTTGTAATGCTGACGATAATCTCCGCCACATTCGATTCTTCTCGTGCTACACGAAAGTCGCTTACACTTCTAGTAGTCATCAAGTCTGTCATGACTGTATTTCAGTGAAGTCTGCGAGAAATGCTCTTGTCAACTTTCCGAGCAATCCATCTCTTCCTATCAATATGTATGTGAACAGTCTGTGCAGACAATTAGACATGACAATATCTTCGAAATTAGCCATTTCGTAAGGACACAGATGCAAAGGAATATGCAGCAGAGAAAAGCTTACCTTCACCATGCGTTTCTTCTACAATCGAAATCGAGTGGGATTCGGTGAATTTTGGTAATGAGTAATGCGAATTGTCTAGGTGAATTGAATGAAAGCCCTGGTCATCTGTCTACACCAGATGACAATCAGTTGATCGTGATGAGGACGAATAGAAGTGGTGGTGCAGGATTAGGATGAGGATGAGGAGGCCGAGATGGAGCAGGAGTTCATTCCGCGTCCATATTCTCTTCAATTCACTTCACTCTCAAGCTTATGCTGACTCAATCGACTCGTATGCATCACACTGAGTATCGACGAAACACCTTCCTCCTACTCCTCGTCCTCCTTGTCCTCCTCCTCCCGCTCCTCGTGCACAGGGATTCTCTCCTCCCTACGAATGCAATTGTCGCTTCAATATCTCTCGACTACCGGTTGGATTTCCTCTGTCATTCAGTCTCTCAATTCGTTGTAATGCTGACGATAATCTCCGCCACATTCGATTCTTCTCGTGCTACACGAAAGTCGCTTACACTTCTAGTAGTCATCAAGTCTGTCATGACTGTGTTTCAGTGGAGTGTGCGAGAAATGCTCTTGTCAACTTTCCGAGCAATCCATCTCTTCCTATCAATATGTATGTGAACAGTCTGTGCAGACAATTAGACATGACAATATCTTCGAAATTAGCCATTTCGTAAGGACACAGATGCAAAGGAATATGCAGCAGAGAAAAGCTTACCTTCACCATGCGTTTCTTCTACAATCGAAATCGAGTGGGATTCGGTGAATTTTGGTGGTGAGGAATAGAAATTGTCTAGGTGAATTGAATGAAAGCCCTGGTCATCTGTCTACACCGGATGACAATCAATTGATCGTGATGAGGATGAATAGAAGTGGTGGTGCAGGATTAGGATGAGGATGATGAGGATGAGAACGAGGAGGCCGAGGCGGAGCAGGAGTTTATTCCGCGTCCATATTCTCTTCAATTCACTTCACTCTCAAGCTTATGCTGACTCAATCTACTCGTATGTATCACACTGGATATCGACGAAGACACCATCCTCCTCCTCCTCCTCCTCCTCCTGCTCCTCGTGCACAGGGATGCTCTCCTGCCTACGAATGCAATTGTCGCTTCAATATCCCTCGACTACCGGTGGGATTTCCTCTGTCATTCAGTCTCTCAATTCGTTGTATTGCTGACGATAATCTCCGCCACATTCGATTCTTCTCGTGCTACACGAAAGTCGCTTACACTTCTAGTAGTCATCAAGTCTGTCATGACTGTGTTTCACTGGAGTGTGCGAGAAATGCTCTTGTCAACTTTCCGAGCAATCCATCTCTTCCTATCAATATGTATGTGAACAGTCTGTGCAGACAATTAGACATGACAATATCTTCGAAATTAGCCATTTCGTAAGGACACAGATGCAAAGGAATATGCAGCAGAGAAAAGCTTACCTTCACCATGCGTTTCTTCTACAATCGAAATCGAGTGGGATTCGGTGAATTTTGGTGGTGAGGAATAGAAATTGTCTAGGTGAATTGAATGAAAGCCCTGGTCATCTGTCTACACCGGATGACAATCAATTGATCGTGATGAGGATGAATAGACGTGGTGGTGCAGGATGAGGAGGAGGAGGCCGAGGCGGAGCAGGAGTTCATTCCGCGTCTATATTCTCTTCAATTCACTTCACTCTCAAGCTTATGCTGACTCAATCGACTCGTATGTATCACACTGGATATCGACGAAGACACCATCCTCCTCCTCCTCCTCCTCCCGCTCCTCGTGCACAGGGATGCTCACCTTCCTACGAATACAATTGTCGCTTCAATATCTCTCGACTACCGGTTGGATTTCCTCTGTCATTCAGTCTCTCAATTCGTTGTAATGCTGACGATAATCTCCGCCACATTTGATTCTTCTCGTGCTACACGAAAGTCGCTTACACTTCTAGTAGTCATCAAGTCTGTCATGACTGTGTTTCAGTGGAGTGTGGGAGAAATGCTCTTGTCAACTTTCCGAGCAATCCATCTCTTCCTATCAATATGTATGTGAACAGTCTGTGCAGACAATTAGACATGACAATATCTTCGAAATTAGCCATTTCGTAAGGACACAGATGCAAAGGAATATGCAGCAGAGAAAAGCTTACCTTCACCATGCGTTTCTTCTACAATCGAAATCGAGTGGGATTCGGTGAATTTGGGTAATGAGGAATAGAAATTGTCTAGGTGAATTGAATGAAAGCGCTGGTCATCTGTCTACACCAGATGACAATCAATTGATCGTGATGAGGACGAATAGAAGTAGTGGTGCAGGATGAGGATGAGGATGAGGATGAGGAGGAGGAGGCCGAGGCGGAGCAGGAGTTCATTCCGCGTCCACATTCTCTTCAATTCACTTCACTCTCAAGCTTATGCTCACTCAATCGACTCGTATGCATCACACTGAGTATCGACGAAACACCATCCTCCCACTCCTCGTCCTCCTTGTCCTCCTCCTCCCGCTCCTCGTGCACAGGGATTCTATCCTCCCTACGTATGCAATTGACGCTTCAATATCTCTCGACTACCGGTTGGATTTCCTCTGTCATTCAGTCTCTCAATTCGTTGTAATGCTGACGATAATCTCCGCCACATTTGATTCTTCTCGTGCTACACGAAAGTCGCTTACACTTCTAGTAGTCATCAAGTCTGTCATGACTGTGTTTCAGTGGAGTGTGGGAGAAATGCTCTTGTCAACTTTCCGAGCAATCCATCTCTTCCTATCAATATGTATGTGAACAGTCTGTGCAGACAATTAGACATGACAATATCTTCGAAATTAGCCATTTCGTAAGGACACAGATGCAAAGGAATATGCAGCAGAGGAAAGCTTACCTTCACCATGCGTTTCTTCTACAATCGAAATCGAGTGGGATTCGGTGAATTTTGGTGGTGAGGAATAGAAATTGTCTAGGTGAATTGAATGAAAGCCCTGGTCATCTGTCTACACCGGATGACAATCAATTGATAGTGATGAGGGTGAATAGAAGTTTGTTGGTGCTGGATAGGAAGAGGATGTGGATGAGGATGAGAAGGCCAATGTGGAGCAGGAGTTCATTCCGCGTCCACATTCTCTTCAATTCACTTCACTCTCAAGCTTATGCTCACTCAATCGACTCGTATGCATCACACTGAGTATCGACGAAACACCATCCTCCTACTCCTCGTCCTCCTTGTCCTCTTCCTCCCGCTCCTCGTGCACAGGGATTCTCTCCTCCCTACGAATGCAATTGACGCTTCAATATCTCTCGACTACCGGTTGGATTTCCTCTGTCATTCAGTCTCTCAATTCGTTGTAATGCTGACGATAATCTCCACCATATTTGATTCTTCTCGTGCTACACGAAAGTCGCTTACACTTCTAGTAGTCATCAAGTCTGTCATGACTGTGTTTCACTGGAGTGTGCGAGAAATGCTCTTGTCAACTTTCCGAGCAATCCATCTCTTCCTATCAATATGTATGTGAACAGTCTGTGCAGACAATTAGACATGACAATATCTTCGAAATTAGCCATTTCGTAAGGACACAGATGCAAAGGAATATGCAGCAGAGAAAAGCTTACCTTCACCATGCGTTTCTTCTACAATCGAAATCGAGTGGGATTCGGTGAATTTTGGTGATGAGGAATAGAAATTGTCTAGGTGAATTGAATGAAAGCCCTGGTCATCTGTCTACACCGGATGACAATCAGTTGATCGTGATGAGGATGAATAGAAGTGGTGGTGCAGGATGAGGATGAGGATGAGGAATAGGAGGAGGAGGCCGAGGCGGAGCAAGAGTTCATTCCGCGTCCATATTCTCTTCAATTCACTTCACTCTCAAGCTTATGCTGACTCAATCGACTCGTATGTATCACACTGGATATCGACGAAGACACCATCCTCCTCCTCCTCCTCCTCCTCCCGCTCCTCGTGCACAGGGATGCTCACCTTCCTACGAATGCAATTGTCGCTTCAATATCCCTCGACTACCGGTGGGATTTCCTCTGTCATTCAGTCTCTCAATTCGTTGTAATGCTGACGATAATCTCCGCCACATTCGATTCTTCTCGTGCTACACGAAAGTCGCTTACACTTCTAGTAGTCATCAAGTCTGTCATGACTGTGTTTCAGTGGAGTGTGCGAGAAATGCTCTTGTCAACTTTCCGAGCAATCCATCTCTTCCTATCAATATGTATGTGAACAGTCTGTGCAGACAATTAGACATGACAATATCTTCGAAATTAGCCATTTCGTAAGGACACAGATGCAAAGGAATATGCAGCAGAGAAAAGCTTACCTTCACCATGAGTCCTTTCGTCTACAATCGAAATCAAATGGGATTCGGTGAATTTTGGTGATGAGGAATAGAAATTGTCTAGGTGAATTGAATGAAAGCCCTGGTCATCTGTCCACACCGGATGACAATCAGTTGATCGTGATGAGGATGAATAGAAGTGGTGGTGCAGGATGAGGATGAGGATGAGGATGAGGATGAGGAGGCCAAGGTGGAGCAGGAGTTCATTCCGCGTCCATATTGTCTTCAATTCACTTCACTCTCAAGCTTATGCTGACTCAATCGACTCGTATGTATCACACTGGATATCGACGAAGACACCATCCTCCTCCTCCTCCTCCTCCCGCTCCTCGTGCACAGGGATGCTCTCCTCCCTACGAATGCAATTGTCGCTTCAATATCCCTCGACTACCGGTTGGATTTCCTCTGTCATTCAGTCTCTCAATTCGTTGTAATGCTGACGATAATCTCCGCCACATTCGATTCTTCTCGTGCTACACGAAAGTCGCTTACACTTCTAGTAGTCATCAAGTCTGTCATGACTGTGTTTCAGTGGAGTGTGCGAGAAATGCTCTTGTCAACTTTCCGAGCAATCCATCTCTTCCTATCAATATGTATGTGAACAGTCTGTGCAGACAATTAGACATGACAATATCTTCGAAATTAGCCATTTCGTAAGGACACAGATGCAAAGGAATATGCAGCAGAGAAAAGCTTACCTTCACCATGAGTCATTTCGTCTACAATCGAAATCAAGTGGGATTCGGTGAATTTTGGTGATGAGGAATAGAAATTGTCTAGGTGAATTGAATGAAAGCCCTGGTCATCTGTCTACACCGGATGACAATCAATTGATCGTGATGAGGATGAATAGAAGTGGTGGTGCAGGATGAGGATGAGGAGGAGGCCGAGGTGGAGCAGGAGTTCATTCCGCGTCCATATTCTCTTCAATTCACTTCACTCTCAAACTTATGCTCACTCAATCGACTCGTATGCATCACACTGAGTATCGACGAAACACCATCCTCCTACTCCTCGTCCTCCTTGTCCTCTTCCTCCCGCTCCTCGTGCACAGGGATGCTCTCCTCCCTACGAATGCAATTGACGCTTCAATATCTCTCGACTACCGGTTGCATTTCCTCTGTCATTCAGTCTCTCAATTCGTTGTAATGCTGACGATAATCTCCGCCACATTTGATTCTTCTCGTGCTACACGAAAGTCGCTTACACTTCTAGTAGTCATCAAGTCTGTCATGACTGTGTTTCAGTGGAGTGTGGGAGAAATGCTCTTGTCAACTTTCCGAGCAATCCATCTCTTCCTATCAATATGTATGTGAACAGTCTGTGCAGACAATTAGACATGACAATATCTTCGAAATTAGCCATTTCGTAAGGACACAGATGCAAAGGAATATGCAGCAGAGAAAAGCTTACATTCACCATGAGTCATTTCGTATACAATCGAAATCGAGTGGGATTCGATGAATTTTGGTGATGAGGAATAGAAATTGTCTAGGTGAATTGAATGAAAGCCCTGGTCATCTGTCTACACCGGATGACAATCAATTGATCGTGATGAGGATGAATAGAAGTGGTGGTGCAGGATGAGGATGAGGATGAGGATGAGGAGGATGAGGAGGAGGAGGCCGAGGCGGAGCAGGAGTTCATTCCGCGTCCATATTCTCTTCAATTCACTTCACTCTCAAGCTTATGCTGACTCAATCGACTCGTATGTTTCACACTGGATATCGACGAAGACACCATCCTCCTCCTCCTCCTCCTCCTCCTCCCGCTCCTCGTGCACAGGGATGCTCTCCTGCCTACGAATGCAATTGTCGCTTCAATATCCCTCGACTACCGGTGGGATTTCCTCTGTCATTCAGTCTCTCAATTCGTTGTAATGCTGACGATAATCTCCGCCACATTCGATTCTTCTCGTGCTACACGAAAGTCGCTTACACTTCTAGTAGTCATCAAGTCTGTCATGACTGTGTTTCAGTGGAGTGTGCGAGAAATGCTCTTGTCAACTTTCCGAGCAATCCATCTCTTCCTATCAATATGTATGTGAACAGTCTGTGCAGACAATTAGACATGACAATATCTTCGAAATTAGCCATTTCGTAAGGACACAGATGCAAAGGAATATGCAGCAGAGTAAAGCTTACCTTCACCATGCGTTTCTTCTACAATCGAAATCGAGTGGGATTCGGTGAATTTTGGTGGTGAGGAATGGAAATTGTCTAGGTGAATTGAATGAAAGCCCTGGTCATCTGTCTACACCAGATGACAATCAATTGATCGTGATGAGGATGAATAGAATTGGTGCTGAAGGATGAGGATGAGGATGAGGATGAGGAGAAGGAGGCCGAGGTGGAGCAGGAGTTCATTCCGCGTCCATATTCTCTTCAATTCACTTCACTCTCAAGCTTATGCTGACTCAATCGACTCGTATGCATCACACTGAGTATCGACGAAACACCATCCTCGTACTCCTCGTCCTCCTTGTCCTCCTTCTGCTACTCGTGGACAGGGATGCTCTCCTCACTACGAATTCAGTTGACGCTTCAATATCTCTCGACTACCGGTTGGATTTCCTCTGTCATTCAGTCTCTCAATTCGTTGTAATGCTGACGATAATCTCCGCCACATTCGATTCTTCTCGTGCTACACGAAAGTCGCTTACACTTCTAGTAGTCATCAAGTCTGTCATGACTGTGTTTCACTGGAGTGTGCGAGAAATCCTCTTGTCAACTTTCCGAGCAATCCATCTCTTCCTATCAATATGTATGTGAACAGTCTGTGCAGACAATTAGACATGACAATATCTTCGAAATTAGCCATTTCGTAAGGACACAGATGCAAAGGAATATGCAGCAGAGTAAAGCTTACCTTCACCATGCGTTTCTTCTACAATCGAAATCGAGTGGGATTCGGTGAATTTTGGTGGTGAGGAATAGAAATTGTCTAGGTGAATTGAATGAAAGCGCTGGTCATCTGTCTACACCGGATGACAATCAGTTGATCGTGATGAGGATGAATAGAAGTGGTGGTGCAGGATGAGGATGAGGAGGAGGAGGCCGAGGTGGAGCAGGAGTTCATTCCGCGTCCATATTCTCTTCAATTCACTTCACTCTCAAGCTTATGCTGACTCAATCGACTCGTATGTATCACACTGGATATCGACGAAGACACCATCCTCCTCCTCCTCCTCCTCCCGCTCCTCGTGCACAGGGATGCTCTCCTCCCTACGAATGCAATTGTCGCTTCAATATCCCTCGACTATCGGTGGGATTTCCTCTGTCATTCAGTCTCTCAATTCGTTGTAATGCTGACGATAATCTCCGCCACATTCGATTCTTCTCGTGCTACACGAAAGTCGCTTACACTTCTAGTAGTCATCAAGTCTGTCATGACTGTGTTTCACTGGAGTGTGCGAGAAATGCTCTTGTCAACTTTCCGAGCAATCCATCTCTTCCTATCAATATGTATGTGAACAGTCTGTGCAGACAATTAGACATGACAATATCTTCGAAATTAGCCATTTCGTAAGGACACAGATGCAAAGGAATATGCAGCAGAGGAAAGCTTACCTTCACCATGCGTTTCTTCTACAATCGAAATCGAGTGGGATTCGATGAATTTTGGTGATGAGGAATAGAAATTGTCTAGGTGAATTGAATGAAAGCCCTGGTCATCTGTCTACACCGGATGACAATCAAATGATCGTGATGAGGATGAATAGATGTTGTGGTGCAGGATGAGGATGAGGATGAGAATGAGTTGGATGAGGTTGAGTAGCACTAGGCTGAGGCGGAGCAGGAGTTCATTCCGCGTCCATATTCTCTTCAATTCACTTCACTCTGAAGCTTATGCTCACTCAATCGACTCGTATGCATCACACTGGATATCGACGAAACAACATCCTACTCATCCTGCTCATCCTCCTCCTCGTGCATAGGGATGCTCTCCTCACTACGAATGCAATTGTCGCTTCAAAATCCTTCACCTACCGGTGATATTTCCTCTGACATTCGGTCTCTCAATTCGTTTTATTGCTGACGATAATCTCCGCCACATTTCATTCTCCTCGTGCTACACGAAAGTCGCTTACACTTCTAGTAGTCATCAAGTCTGTCATGACTGTGTTTCAGTGGAGTCTGCGAGAAATGCTCTTGTCAACTTTCCGAGCAATCCATCTCTTCCTATCAATATGTATGTGAACAGTCTGTGCAGACAATTAGACATGACAATATCTTCGAAATTAGCCATTTCGTAAGGACACAGATGCAAAGGAATGTGCAGCAGAGAAAAGCTTACCTTCACCATGCGTTTCTTCTACAATCGAATTCGAGTGGGATTCGGTGAATTTTGGTGGTGAGGAATAGAAATTGTCTAGGTGAATTGAATGAAAGCCCTGGTCATCTGTCTACACCGGATGACAATCAGTTGATCGTGATGAGGATGAATAGAAGTGGTGGTGCAGGATTAGGATGAGGATGAGGAGGATGAGGAGGAGGAGGCCGAGGCGGAGCAGGAGTTCATTCCACGTCCATATTCTCTTCAATTCACTTCACTCTCAAGCTTATGCTGACTCAATCGACTCGTATGCATCACACTGAGTATCGACGAAACACCATCCTCGTACTCCTCGTCCTCCTTGTCCTCCTCCTCCCGCTGCTCGTGCACAGGGATTCTCTCCTCCCTACGAATGCAATTGACGATTCAATATCCCTCGACTACCGGTGGGATTTCCTCTGTCATTCAGTCTCTCAATTCGTTGTAATGCTGACGATAATCTCCGCCACATTCGATTCTTCTCGTGCTACACGAAAGTCGCTTACACTTCTAGTAGTCATCAAGTCTGTCATGACTGTGTTTCACTGGAGTGTGCGAGAAATGCTCTTGTCAACTTTCCGAGCAATCCATCTCTTCCTATCAATATGTATGTGAACAGTCTGTGCAGACAATTAGACATGACAATATCTTCGAAATTAGCCATTTCGTAAGGACACAGATGCAAAGGAATGTGCAGCAGAGAAAAGCTTACCTTCACCATGCGTTTCTTCTACAATCGAAATCGAGTGGGATTCGGTGAATTTTGGTGGTGAGGAATAGAAATTGTCTAGGTGAATTGAATGAAAGCCCTGGTCATCTGTCTACACCGGATGACAATCAGTTGATCGTGATGAGGATGAATAGAAGTGGTGGTGCAGGATTAGGATGAGGATGATGAGGCCGAGGCGGAGCAGGAGTTCATTCCGCGTCCATATTCTCTTCAATTCACTTCACTCTGAAGCTTATGCTCACTCAATCGACTCGTATGCATCACACTGAGTATCGACGAAACACCATCCTCCTACTCCTCGTCCTCCTTGTCCTCCTCCGCCCGCTCCTCGTGCACAGGGATTCTATCCTCCCTACGTATGCAATTGTCGCTTCAATATCTCTCGACTACCGGTTGGATTTCCTCTGTCATTCAGTCTCTCAATTCGTTGTAATGCTGACGATAATCTCCACCATATTTGATTCTTCTCGTGCTACACGAAAGTCGCTTACACTTCTAGTAGTCATCAAGTCTGTCATGACTGTGTTTCACTGGAGTGTGCGAGAAATCCTCTTGTCAACTTTCCGAGCAATCCATCTCTTCCTATCAATATGTATGTGAACAGTCTGTGCAGACAATTAGACATGACAATATCTTCGAAATTAGCCATTTCGTAAGGACATAGATGCAAAGGAATATGCAGCAGAGAAAAGCTTACCTTCACCATGCGTTTCTTCTACAATCGAAATCGAGTGGGATTCGGTGAATTTTGGTGATGAGGAATAGAAATTGTCTAGGTGAATTGAATGAAAGCCCTGGTCATCTGTCTACACCAGATGAATATCAGTTGATCTTGATGAGGATGAATAGAAGTGGTGGTGCAGGATAGGATGAGGATGAGGAGGATGAGGAGGAGGAGGCCTAGGCGGAGCAGGAGTTCATTCCGCGTCCATATTCTCTTCAATTAACTTCACTCTCAAGCTTATGCTGATTCAATCGACTCGTATGTATCACACTGGATATGGGCGAGACAACATCCTCCTACACCTTGTCCTGCTTGTCCTAAACCTCCCGGTCCTCGTGCACAGGGATTCTCTCCTCTCTAAGAATGCAATTGTCGATCAATATCCCTCGACTACCGGTTGGATTTCCTCTGTCATTCAGTCTCTCAATTCGTTGTAATGCTGACGATAATCTCTACCACATTTGATTCTTCTCGTGCTTCACGAAAGTCGCTTACACTTCTAGTAGTTATCAAGTCTGTCGTGACTGTGTTTCAGTGGAGTGTGCGAGAAATGCTCTTGTCAACTTTCCGAGCAATCCATCTCTTCCTATCAATATGTATGTGAACAGTCTGTGCAGACAATTAGACATGACAATATCTTCGAAATTAGCCATTTCGTAAGGACACAGATGCAAAGGAATATGCAGCAGAGAAAAGCTTACCTTCACCATGCGTTTCTTCTACAATCGAAATCGAGTGGGATTCGGTGAATTTTGGTGATGAGGAATAGAAATTGTCTAGGTGAATTGAATGAAAGCCCTGGTCATCTGTCTACACCAGATGACAATCAGTTGATCGTGATGAGGATGAATAGAAGTGGTGGTGCAGGATAGGATGAGGATGAGGAGGATGAGGAGGAGGAGGCCGAGGCGGAGCAGGAGTTCATTCTGCGTCCATATTCTCTTCAATTCACTTCACTCTCAAGCTTATGCTCACTCAATCGACTCGTATGCATCACACTGGATATCGACGAAACAATATCATCCTACACCTTGTCCTCCTTTTCCTCCTCCTCCCGCTCCTCGTGCACAGGGATTCTCTCCTCTCTACGAATGCAAATGTCGATCAATATCCCTCGACTACCGGTTGGATTTCCTCTGTCATTCAGTCTCTCAATTCGTTGTAATGCTGACGATAATCTCCGCCACATTTGATTCTTCTCGTGCTACACGAAAGTCGCTTACACTTCTAGTAGTCATCAAGTCTGTCGTGACTGCATTTCAGTGGAGTGTGCGAGAAATGCTCTTGTCAACTTTCCGAGCAATCCATCTCTTCCTATCAATATGTATGTGAACAGTCTGTGCAGACAATTAGACATGACAATATCTTCGAAATTAGCCATTTCGTAAGGACATAGATGCAAAGGAATGTGCAGCAGAGAAAAGCTTACCTTCACCATGCGTTTCTTCTACAATCGAAATCGAGTGGGATTCGGTGAATTTTGGTAATGAGGAATAGAAATTGTCTAGGTGAATTGAATGGAAGCCCTGGTCATCTGTCTACACCAGATGACAATCAATTGATAGTGATGAGGGTGAATAGAAGTTTGTTGGTGCTGGATAGGAAGAGGATGAGGAGGATGAGGAGGAGGAGGCCGAGGCGGAGCAGGAGTTCATTCCACGTCCATATTCTCTTCAATTCACTTCACTCTCAAGCTTATGCTGACTCAATCGACTCGTATGTATCACACTGAATATCGACGAAAAAACATCCTCCTACTCCTCGTCCTCCTTTTGCTCCTCCTCCCGCTCCTCGTGCACAGGGATGCTCACCTTCCTACGAATGCAATTGTCGCTTCAATATCCCTCGACTACCGGTTGGATTTCCTCTGTCATTCAGTCTCTCAATTTGTTGTAATGCTGACGATAATCTCCGCCACATTCGATTCTTCTCGTGCTACACGAAAGTCGCTTACACTTCTAGTAGTCATCAAGTCTGTCATGACTGTATTTCAGTGGAGTGTGCGAGAAATGCTCTTGTCAACTTTCCAAGCAATCCATCTCTTCCTATCAATATGTATGTGAACAGTCTGTGCAGACAATTAGACATGACAATATCTTCGAAATTAGCCATTTCGTAAGGACACAGATGCAAAGGAATGTGCAGCAGAGAAAAGCTTACCTTCACCATGCGTTTCTTCTACAATCGAAATCGAGTGGGATTCGGTGAATTTTGGTGGTGAGGAATAGAAATTGTCTAGGTGAATTGAATGAAAGCCCTGGTCATCTGTCTACACCAGATGACAATCAGTTGATCGTGATGAGGATGAATAGAAGTGGTGGTGCAGGATGAGGATGAGGATGAGGAGGGCGAGGTGGAGCAGGAGTTCATTCCGCGTCCATATTCTCTTCAATTCACTTCACTCTCAAGCTTATGCTGACTCAATCGACTCGTATGCATCACACTGAATATCGACGAAAAAACATCCTCCAACTCCTCGTCCTCCTTTTCCTCCTCCTCCCGCTACTCGTGCACAGGGATGCCCACCTTCCTACGAATGCAATTGTCGCTTCAATATCCCTCGACTACCGGTTGGATTTCCTCTGTCATTCAGTCTCTCAATTCGTTGTAATGCTGACGATAATCTCCGCCACATTCGATTCTTCTCGTGCTACACGAAAGTCGCTTACACTTCTAGTAGTCATCAAGTCTGTCATGACTGTATTTCAGTGGAGTGTGCGAGAAATGCTCTTGTCAACTTTCTGAGCAATCCATCTCTTCCTATCAATATGTATGTGAACAGTCTGTGCAGACAATTAGACATGACAATATCTTCGAAATTAGCCATTTCGTAAGGACACAGATGCAAAGGAATATGCAGCAGAGAAAAGCTTACCTTCACCATGCGTTTCTTCTACAATCGAAATCGAGTGGGATTCGGTGAATTTTGGTGATGAGGAATAGAATTTGTCTAGGTGAATTGAATGAAAGCCCTGGTCATCTGTCTACACCAGATGACAATCAATTGATCGTGATGAGGATGAATAGAAGTGGTGGTGAAGGAAGAGGATGCAGTTGTGGACGACTAGGCGGAGCAGGAGTTCATTCCGCGTCCATATTCTCTTCAATTCACTTCACTCTCAAGCTTATGCTGACTCAATCGACTCGTATGCATCACACTGAATATCGACGAAAAAACATCCTCCAACTCCTCGTCCTCCTTTTGCTCCTCCTCCCGCTACTCGTTCACAGGGATGCCCACCTTCCTACGAATGCAATTGTCGCTTCAATATCCCTCGACTACCGGTTGGATTTCCTCTGTCATTCAGTCTCTCAATTCGTTGTAATGCTGACGATAATCTCCGCCACATTCGATTCTTCTCGTGCTACACGAAAGTCGCTTACACTTCTAGTAGTCATCAAGTCTGTCATGACTGTATTTCAGTGGAGTGTGCGAGAAATGCTCTTGTCAACTTTCCGAGCAATCCATCTCTTCCTATCAATATGTATGTGAACAGTCTGTGCAGACAATTAGACATGACAATATCTTCGAAATTAGCCATTTCGTAAGGACACAGATGCAAAGGAATATGCAGCAGAGAAAAGCTTACCTTCACCATGCGTTTCTTCTACAATCGAAATCGAGTGGGATTCGGTGAATTTTGGTGATGAGGAATAGAATTTGTCTAGGTGAATTGAATGAAAGCCCTGGTCATCTGTCTACACCAGATGACAATCAATTGATCGTGATGAGGATGAATAGAAGTGGTGGTGAAGGAAGAGGATGCAGTTGTGGACGCCTAGGCGGAGCAGGAGTTCATTCCGCGTCCATATTCTCTTCAATTCACTTCACTCTCAAGCTTATGCTGACTCAATCGACTCGTATGTATCACACTGGATATCGACGAAGACACCATCCTCCTCCTCCTCCTCCTCCCGCTCCTCGTGCACAGGGATGCTCACCTTCCTACGAATGCAATTGTCGCTTCAATATCCCTCGACTACCGGTTGGATTTCCTCTGTCATTCAGTCTCTCAATTCGTTGTAATGCTGACGATAATCTCCGCCACATTTCATTCTTCTCGTGCTACACGAAAGTCGCTTACACTTCTAGTAGTCTTCAAGTCTCTCATGACTGTATTTCAGTGGAGTGTGCGAGAAATGCTCTTGTCAACTTTCCGAGCAATCCATCTCTTCCTATCAATATGTATGTGAACAGTCTGTGCAGACAATTAGACATGACAATATCTTCGAAATTAGCCATTTCGTAAGGACACAGATGCAAAGGAATATGCAGCAGAGAAAAGCTTACCTTCACCATGCGTTTCTTCTACAATCGAAATCGAGTGGGATTCGATGAATTTTGGTGATGAGGAATGGAAATTGTCTAGGTGAATTGAATGAAAGCCCTGGTCATCTGTCTACACCAGATGACAATCAATTGATCGTGATGAGGATGAATAGAGGTGGTGGTGAAGGAAGAGGATGAAGTTGTGGAGGCCTAGGCGGAGCAGGAGTTCATTCCGCGTCCATATTCTCTTCAATTCACTTCACTCTCAAGCTTATGCTGACTCAATCGACTCGTATGTATCACACTGGATATCGACGAAGACACCATCCTCCTCCTCCTCCCGCTCCTCGTGCACAGGGATGCTCTCCTCCCTACGAATGCAATTGTCGCTTCAATATCCCTCGACTACCGGTTGGATTTCCTCTGTCATTCAGTCTCTCAATTCGTTGTAATGCTGACGATAATCTCCGCCACATTTCATTCTTCTCGTGCTACACGAAAGTCGCTTACACTTCTAGTAGTCATCAAGTCTGTCATGACTGTGTTTCAGTGGAGTGTGCGAGAAATGCTCTTGTCAACTTTCCGAGCAATCCATCTCTTCCTATCAATATGTATGTGAACAGTCTGTGCAGACAATTAGACATGACAATATCTTCGAAATTAGCCATTTCGTAAGGACACAGATGCAAAGGAATATGCAGCAGAGAAAAGCTTACCTTCACCATGCGTTTCTTCTACAATCGAAATCGAGTGAGATTCAGTGAATTTTGGTGATGAGGAATAGAATTTGTCTAGGTGAATTGAATGAAAGCCCTGGTCATCTGTCTACACCAGATGGCAATCAATTGATCGTGATGAGGATGAATAGAAGTGGTGGTGCAGGATAGGATGAGGATGAGGATGAGGAGGAGGAGGCCGAGGCGGAGCAGGAGTTCATTCCGCGTCCATATTCTCTTCAATTCACTTCACTCTCAAGCTTATGCTGACTCAATCGACTCGTATGGTTCACACTGGATATCGACGAAGACACCATCCTCCTCCTCCTCCTCCTCCCGCTCCTCGTGCACAGGGATGCTCACCTTCCTACGAATGCAATTGTCGCTTCAATATCCCTCGACTACCGGTGGGATTTCCTCTGTCATTCAGTCTCTCAATTCGTTGTAATGCTGACGATAATCTCCGCCACATTCGATTCTTCTCGTGCTACACGAAAGTCGCTTACACTTCTAGCAGTCATCAAGTGTGTCATGACTGTATTTCACTGGAGTGTGCGAGAAATGCTCTTGTCAACTTTCTGAGCAATCCATCTCTTCCTATCAATATGTATGTGAACAGTCTGTGCAGACAATTAGACATGACAATATCTTCGAAATTAGCCATTTCGTAAGGACACAGATGCAAAGGAATATGCAGCAGAGAAAAGCTTACCTTCACCATGCGTTTCTTCTACAATCGAAATCGAGTGAGATTCGGTGAGTTTTGGTAATGAGGAATAGAAATTGTCTAGGTGAATTGAATAAAGCCCTGGTCATCTGTCTACACCAGATGACAATCAATTGATCGTGATGAGGATGAATAGAAGTGGTGGTGCAGGATGGGGATGAGGATGAGGATGAGGAGGAGGAGGCCGAGGTGGAGCAGGAGTTCATTCCGCGTCCATATTCTCTTCAATTCACTTCACTCTCAAGCTTATGCTGACTCAATCTACTCGTATGTATCACACTGGATATCGACGAAGACACCATCCTCCTCCTCCTCCTCCCGCTCCTCGTGCACAGGGATGCTCACCTTCCTATGAATGCAATTGTCGCTTCAATATCCCTCGACTACCGGTTGGATTTCCTCCGTCATTCAGTCTCTCAATTCGTTGTAATGCTGACGATAATCTCCGCCACATTCGATTCTTCTCGTGCTACACGAAAGTCGCTTACACTTCTAGTAGTCATCAAGTCTGTCATGACTGTATTTCAGTGGAGTGTGCGAGAAATGCTCTTGTCAACTTTCCGAGCAATCCATCTCTTCCTATCAATATGTATGTGAACAGTCTGTGCAGACAATTAGACATGACAATATCTTCGAAATTAGCCATTTCGTAAGGACACAGATGCAAAGGAATATGCAGCAGAGAAAAGCTTACCTTCACCATGCGTTTCTTCTACAATCGAAATCGAGTGGGATTCGGTGAATTTTGGTAATGAGGAATAGAAATTGTCTAGGTGAATTGAATGAAAGCCCTGGTCAACTGTCTACACCAGATGACAATCAATTGATCGTGATGAGGATGAATAGAAGTGGTGGTGCAGGATGAGGATGAGGATGAGGAGGATGAGGAGGAGGATTTCATTCCGCGTCCATATTCTCTTCAATTCACTTCACTCTCAAGCTTATGCTGACTCAATCGACTCGTATGTATCACACTGGATATCGACGAAGACACCATCCTCCTCCTCCTCCTCCTCCTCCCGCTCCTCGTGCACAGGGATGCTCACCTGCCTACGAATGCAATTGTCGCTTCAATATCTCTCGACTACCGGTTGGATTTCCTCTGTCATTCAGTCTCTCAATTCGTTGTAATGCTGACGATAATCTCCACCATATTTGATTCTTCTCGTGCTACACGTAAGTCGCTTACACTTCTAGTAGTCATCAAGTCTGTCATGACTGTATTTCAGTGGAGTGTGCGAGAAATGCTCTTGTCAACTTTCCGAGCAATCCATCTCTTCCTATCAATATGTATGTGAACAGTCTGTGCAGACAATTAGACATGACAATATCTTCGAAATTAGCCATTTCGTAAGGACACAGATGCAAAGGAATATGCAGCAGAGAAAAGCTTACCTTCACCATGCGTTTCTTCTACAATCGAAATCGAGTGAGATTCGGTGAGTTTTGGTGGTGAGGAATAGAAATTGTCTAGGTGAATTGAATAAAGCCCTGGTCATCTGTCTACACCAGATGACAATCAATTGATCGTGATGAGGATGAATAGAAGTGGTGGTGCAGGATGAGGTTGTGAAGGAGGAGGCCGAGGTGGTGCAGGAGTTCATTCCGCGTCCATATTCGCTTCAATTCACTTCACTCTCAAGCTTATGCTGACTCAATCGACTCGTATGTATCACACTGGATATCGACGAAGACACCATCCTCCTCCTCCTCCTCCTCCTCCCGCTCCTCGTGCACAGGGATGCTCACCTTCCTACGAATGCAATTGTCGCTTCAATATCCCTCGACTACCGGTTGGATTTCCTCTGTCATTCAGTCTCTCAATTCGTTGTAATGCTGACGATAATCTCCGCCACATTTGATTCTTCTCGTGCTACACGAAAGTCGCTTACACTTCTAGTAGTCATCAAGTCTGTCATGACCGTATTTCAGTGGAGTGTGCGAGAAATGCTCTTGTCAACTTTCTGAGCAATCCATCTCCTCCTACCAATATGTAAGTGAACAGTCTGTGCAGACAATTAGACATGACAATATCTTCGAAATTAGCCATTTCGTAAGGACACAGATGCAAAGGAATATGCAGCAGAGAAAAGCTTACCTTCACCATGCGTTTCTTCTACAATCGAAATCGAGTGGGATTCGGTGAATTTTGGTAATGAGGAATAGAAATTGTCTAGGTGAATTGAATGAAAGCCCTGGTCATCTGTCTACACCAGAAGACAATCAGTTGATCGTGATGAGGATGAATAGAAGTGGTGGTGCAGGATAGGATGAGGATGAGGAGGAGGACGCTGAAGTGGAGCTGGAGTTCATTCCGCGTCCATATTCTCTTCAATTCACTTCACTCTCAAGCTTATGCTGACTCAATTGACTCGTGTGTATCACACTGGATATCGACGAAGACACCATCCTCCTCCTCCTCCTCCTCCTCCCGCTCCTCGTGCACAGGGATGCTCACCTTCCTACGAATGCAATTGTCGCTTCAATATCTCTCGACTACCGGTTGGATTTCCTCTGTCATTCAGTCTCTCAATTCGTTGTAATGCTGACGATAATCTCCGCCACATTCGATTCTTCTCGTGCTACACGAAAGTCGCTTACACTTCTAGTAGTCATCAAGTCTGTCATGACTGTATTTCAGTGGAGTGTGCGAGAAATGCTCTTGTCAACTTTCCGAGCAATCCATCTCTTCCTATCAATATGTATGTGAACAGTCTGTGCAGACAGTTAGACATGACAATATCTTCGAAATTAGCCATTTCGTAAGGACACAGATGCAAAGGAATATGCAGCAGAGAAAAGCTTACCTTCACCATGCGTTTCTTCTACAATCGAAATCGAGTGGGATTCGGTGAATTTTGGTAATGAGGAATAGAAATTGTCTAGGTGAATTGAATGAAAGCCCTGGTCATCTGTCTACACCAGATGACAATCAATTGATCGTGATGAGGATGAATAGAAGTGGTGGTGCAGGATGAGGATGTGAAGGAGGAGGCCGAGGTGGTGCAGGAGTTCATTCCGCGTCCATATTCTCTTCAATTCACTTCACTCTCAAGCTTATGCTCACTCAATCGACTCGTATGTATCACACTGGATATCGACGAAGACACCATCCTCCTCCTCCTCCTCCTCCTCCCGCTCCTCGTGCACAGGGATGCTCACCTTCCTACGAATGCAATTGTCGCTTCAATATCCCTCGACTACCGGTTGGATTTCCTCTGTCATTCAGTCTCTCAATTCGTTGTAATGCTGACGATAATCTCCGCCACATTCGATTCTTCTCGTGCTACACGAAAGTCGCTTACACTTCTAGTAGTCATCAAGTCTGTCATGACTGTATTTCAGTGGAGTGTGCGAGAAATGCTCTTGTCAACTTTCCGAGCAATCCATCTCTTCCTATCAATATGTATGTGAACAGTCTGTGCAGACAATTAGACATGACAATATCTTCGAAATTAGCCATTTCGTAAGGACACAGATGCAAAGGAATATGCAGCAGAGAAAAGCTTACCTTCACCATGCGTTTCTTCTACAATCGAAATCGAGTGGGATTCGGTGAATTTTGGTAATGAGGAATAGAAATTGTCTAGGTGAATTGAATGAAAGCCCTGGTCATCTGTCTACACCAGAAGACAATCAGTTGATCGTGATGAGGATGAATAGAAGTGGTGGTGCAGGATAGGATGAGGATGAGGAGGATGAGGAGGAGGAGGCCGAGGCGGAGGAGGAGTTCATTCCGCGTCCATATTCTCTTCAATTCACTTCACTCTCAAGCTTATGCTGACTCAATCGACTCGTATGTATCACACTGGATATCGATGATTACACCATTCACCTGCTCTTGCAGCGCAAGTATTCAAACCTTTCTACCAATGCAATTATCGCTTCAGTATCCCTCACCAACCGGTGGGATTTCCTCTGTCATTCAGTCTCTCAATTCGTTGTAATGCTGACGATAATCTCCGCCACATTTGATTCTTCTCGTGCTACACGAAAGTCGCTTACACTTCTAGCAGTCATCAAGTCTGTCATGACTGTGTTTCAGTGGAGTGTGCGAGAAATGCTCTTGTCAACTTTCCGAGCAATCCATCTCTTCCTATCAATATGTATGTGAACAGTCTGTGCAGACAATTAGACATGACAATATCTTCGAAATTAGCCATTTCGTAAGGACACAGATGCAAAGGAATATGCAGCAGAGAAAAGCTTACCTTCACCATGCGTTTCTTCTACAATCGAAATCGAGTGGGATTCGGTGAATTTTGGTGGTGAGGAATAGAAATTGTCTAGGTGAATTGAATGAAAGCCCTGGTCATCTGTCTACACCAGATGACAATCAATTGATCGTGATGAGGATGAATAGAAGTGGTGGTGCAGGATGAGGAGGAGGAGGCCGAGGTGGAGCAGGAGTTCATTCCGCGTCCATATTCTCTTCAATTCACTTCACTCTCAAGCTTATGCTGACTCAATCGACTCGTATGTATCACACTGGATATCGACGAAGGCACCATCCTCCTCCTCCTTAAGCGCACGTATTCACACCTCTATACCAATGCAATTGTCCATTAAGAATCCCTCACCTGCCGGTTAGTTTTCCTCTGTCATTCAGTCTCTCAATTCGTTGTAATGCTGACGATAATCTCCGCCACATTCGATTCTTCTCGTGCTACACGAAAGTCGCTTACACTTCTAGTAGTCATCAAGTCTGTCATGACTGTGTTTCAGTGGAGTGTGCGAGAAATGCTCTTGTCAACTTTCCGAGCAATCCATCTCTTCCTATCAATATGTATGTGAACAGTCTGTGCAGACAATTAGACATGACAATATCTTCGAAATTAGCCATTTCGTAAGGACACAGATGCAAAGGAATATGCAGCAGAGAAAAGCTTACCTTCACCATGCGTTTCTTCTACAATCGAAATCGAGTGGGATTCGATGAATTTTGGTAATGAGGAATAGAAATTGTCTAGGTGAATTGAATGAAAGCCCTGGTCATCTGTCTACACAAGATGAAAATCAGTTGATCGTGATGAGGATGAATAGAAGTGGTGGTGCAGGATAGGATGAGGATGAGGAGGATGAGGATGAGGAGAAGGAGGCCGAGGTGGAGCAGGAGTTCATTCCGCGTCCATATTCTCTTCAATTCACTTCACTCTCAAGCTTATGCTGACTCAATCGACTCGTATGTATCACACTGGATATCGACGAAGACACCATCCTCCTCCTCCTCCTTCTCCCGCTCCTCGTGCACAGGGATGCTCACCTTCCTACGAATGCAATTGTCGCTTCAATATCCCTCGACTACCGGTTGGATTTCCTCTGTCATTCAGTCTCTCAATTCGTTGTAATGCTGACGATAATCTCCGCCACATTTGATTCTTCTCGTGCTACACGAAAGTCGCTTACACTTCTAGTAGTCATCAAGTCTGTCATGACTGTATTTCAGTGGAGTGTGCGAGAAATGATCTTGTCAACTTTCCGAGCAATCCATCTCCTCGTATCAATATGTATGTGAACAGTCTGTGCAGACAATTAGACATGACAATATCTTCGAAATTAGCCATTTCGTAAGGACACAGATGCAAAGGAATATGCAGCAGAGAAAAGCTTACCTTCACCATGCGTTTCTTCTACAATCGAAATCGAGTGGGATTCGGTGAATTTTGGTAATGAGGAATAGAAATTGTCTAGGTGAATTGAATGAAAGCCCTGGTCATCTGTCTACACCAGATGACAATCAATTGATCGTGATGAGGATGAATAGAAGTGGTGGTGCAGGATGAGGAGGAGGAGGCCGAGGTGGAGCAGGAGTTCATTCCGCGTCCATATTCTCTTCAATTCACTTCACTCTCAAGCTTATGCTGACTCAATCGACTCGTATGTATCACACTGGATATCGACGAAGGCACCATCCTCCTCCTCCTCCTTCTCCCGCTCCTCGTGCACAGGGATGCTCACCTTCCTACGAATGCAATTGTCGCTTCAATATCTCTCGACTACCGGTTGGATTTCCTCTGTCATTCAGTCTCTCAATTCGTTGTAATGCTGACGATAATCTCCGCCACATTTGATTCTTCTCGTGCTACACGAAAGTCGCTTACACTTCTAGTAGTCATCAAGTCTGTCATGACTGTATTTCAGTGGAGTGTGCGAGAAATGCTCTTGTCAACTTTCCGAGCAATCCATCTCCTCGTATCAATATGTATGTGTACAGTCTGTGCAGACAATTAGACATGACAATATCTTCGAAATTAGCCATTTCGTAAGGACACAGATGCAAAGGAATATGCAGCAGAGAAAAGCTTACCTTCACCATGCGTTTCTTCTACAATCGAAATCGAGTGGGATTCGGTGAATTTTGGTAAAGAGGAATAGAAATTGTCTAGGTGAATTGAATGAAAGCCCTGGTCATCTGTCTACACCAGATGACAATAAATTGATCGTGATGAGGATGAATAGAAGTGGTGGTGCAGGATAGGATGAGGTAGAGAAGGATGAGGATGAGGTTGAGGAGGATGAGTAGTAAGAGTATGAGGAGCAGGAGTTCATTCCGCGTCCATATTCTCTTCAATTCACTTCACTCTCAAGCTTATGCTGACTCAATCGACTCGTATGTATCACACTGGATATCGACGAAGACACCATCCTCCTCCTCCTCCTCCCGCTCCTCGTGCACAGGGATGCTCACCTTCCTACGAATGCAATTGTCGCTTCAATATCTCTCGACTACCGGTTGGATTTCCTCTGTCATTCAGTCTCTCAATCAATTGTAATGCTGACGATAATCTCCGCCACATTTGATTCTTCTCGTGCTACACGAAAGTCGCTTACACTTCTAGTAGTCATCAAGTCTGTCATGACTGTGTTTCAGTGGAGTGTGCGAGAAATGCTCTTGTCAACTTTCCGAGCAATCCATCTCTTCCTATCAATATGTATGTGAACAGTCTGTGCAGACAATTAGACATGACAATATCTTCGAAATTAGCCATTTCGTAAGGACACAGATGCAAAGGAATATGCAGCAGAGAAAAGCTTACCTTCACCATGCGTTTCTTCTACAATCGAAATCGAGTGGGATTCGGTGAATTTTGGTAATGAGGAATAGAAATTGTCTAGGTGAATTGAATGAAAGCCCTGGTCATCTGTCTACACCAGATGACAATCAATTGATCGTGATGAGGATGAATAGAAGTGGTGGTGCAGGATAGGATGAGGTAGAGAAGGATGAGGATGAGGTTGAGGAGGATGAGTAGTAAGAGTATGAGGAGCAGGAGTTCATTCCGCGTCCATATTCTCTTCAATTCACTTCACTCTCAAGCTTATGCTGACTCAATCGACTCGTATGTATCACACTGGATATCGACGAAGGCACCATCCTCCTCCTCCTCCTCCTCCCGCTCCTCGTGCACAGGGATGCTCACCTTCCTACGAATGCAATTGTCGCTTCAATATCCCTCGACCACCGGTTGGATTTCCTCTGTCATTCAGTCTCTCAATTCGTTGTAATGCTGACGATAATCTCCGCCACATTTGATTCTTCTCGTGCTACACGAAAGTCGCTTACACTTCTAGTAGTCATCAAGTCTGTCATGACTGTGTTTCAGTGGAGTGTGCGAGAAATGCTCTTGTCAACTTTCCGAGCAATCCATCTCTTCCTATCAATATGTATGTGAACAGTCTGTGCAGACAATTAGACATGACAATATCTTCGAAATTAGCCATTTCGTAAGGACACAGATGCAAAGGAATATGCAGCAGAGAAAAGCTTACCTTCACCATGCGTTTCTTCTACAATCGAAATCGAGTGGGATTCGGTGAATTTTGGTAATGAGGAATAGAAATTGTCTAGGTGAATTGAATGAAAGCCCTGGTCATCTGTCTACACCAGATGACAATCAATTGATCGTGATGAGGATGAATAGAAGTGGTGGTGCAGGATAGGATGAGGTAGAGAAGGATGAGGATGAGGTTGAGGAGGATGAGTAGTAAGAGTATGAGGAGCAGGAGTTCATTCCGCGTCCATATTCTCTTCAATTCACTTCACTCTCAAGCTTATGCTGACTCAATCGACTCGTATGTATCACACTGGATATCGACGAAGACACCATCCTCCTCCTCCTCCTCCTCCCGCTCCTCGTGCACAGGGATGCTCACCTTCCTACGAATGCAATTGTCGCTTCAATATCCCTCGACTACCGGTTGGATTTCCTCTGTCATTCAGTCTCTCAATTCGTTGTAATGCTGACGATAATCTCCGCCACATTCGATTCTTCTCGTGCTACACGAAAGTCGCTTACACTTCTAGTAGTCATCAAGTCTGTCATGACTGTGTTTCAGTGGAGTGTGCGAGAAATGCTCTTGTCAACTTTCCGAGCAATCCATCTCTTCCTATCAATATGTATGTGAACAGTCTGTGCAGACAATTAGACATGACAATATCTTCGAAATTAGCCATTTCGTAAGGACACAGATGCAAAGGAATATGCAGCAGAGAAAAGCTTACCTTCACCATGCGTTTCTTCTACAATCGAAATCGAGTGGGATTCGGTGAATTTTGGTAATGAGGAATAGAAATTGTCTAGGTGAATTGAATGAAAGCCCTGGTCATCTGTCTACACCAGATGACAATCAATTGATCGTGATGAGGATGAATAGAAGTGGTGGTGCAGGATAGGATGAGGTAGAGAAGGATGAGGATGAGGTTGAGGAGGATGAGTAGTAAGAGTATGAGGAGCAGGAGTTCATTCCGCGTCCATATTCTCTTCAATTCACTTCACTCTCAAGCTTATGCTGACTCAATCGACTCGTATGTATCACACTGGATATCGACGAAGACACCATCCTCCTCCTCCTCCTCCTCCCGCTCCTCGTGCACAGGGATGCTCACCTTCCTACGAATGCAATTGTCGCTTCAATATCCCTCGACTACCGGTTGGATTTCCTCTGTCATTCAGTCTCTCAATTCGTTGTAATGCTGACGATAATCTCCGCCACATTCGATTCTTCTCGTGCTACACGAAAGTCGCTTACACTTCTAGTAGTCATCAAGTCTGTCATGACTGTGTTTCAGTGGAGTGTGCGAGAAATGCTCTTGTCAACTTTCCGAGCAATCCATCTCTTCCTATCAATATGTATGTGAACAGTCTGTGCAGACAATTAGACATGACAATATCTTCGAAATTAGCCATTTCGTAAGGACACAGATGCAAAGGAATATGCAGCAGAGAAAAGCTTACCTTCACCATGCGTTTCTTCTACAATCGAAATCGAGTGGGATTCGGTGAATTTTGGTAATGAGGAATAGAAATTGTCTAGGTGAATTGAATGAAAGCCCTGGTCATCTGTCTACACCAGATGACAATCAATTGATCGTGATGAGGATGAATAGAAGTGGTGGTGCAGGATAGGATGAGGTAGAGAAGGATGAGGATGAGGTTGAGGAGGATGAGGAGGAGGAGGAGCAGGAGTACATTCCGCGTCCATATTCTCTTCAATTCACTTCACTCTCAAGCTTATGCTGACTCAATCGACTCGTATGTATCACACTGGATATCGACGAAGACACCATCCTCCTCCTCCTCCTCCTCCTCCTCCCGCTCCTCGTGCACAGGGATGCTCACCTTCCTACGAATGCAATTGTCGCTTCAATATCCCTCGACTACCGGTGGGATTTCCTCTGTCATTCAGTCTCTCAATTCGTTGTAATGCTGACGATAATCTCCGCCACATTTGATTCTTCTCGTGCTACACGAAAGTCGCTTACACTTCTAGTAGTCATCAAGTCTGTCATGACTGTATTTCACTGGAGTGTGCGAGAAATGCTCTTGTCAACTTTCCGAGCAATCCATCTCTTCCTATCAATATGTATGTGAACAGTCTGTGCAGACAATTAGACATGACAATATCTTCGAAATTAGCCATTTCGTAAGGACACAGATGCAAAGGAATATGCAGCAGAGGAAAGCTTACCTTCACCATGCGTTTCTTCTACAATCGAAATCGAGTGGGATTCGGTGAATTTGGGTAATGAGGAATAGAAATTGTCTAGGTGAATTGAATGAAAGCCCTGGTCATCTGTCTACACCAGATGACAATCAATTGATCGTGATGAGGGTGAATAGAAGTTGTTGGTGCAGGATAGGATGAGGATGAGGAGGATGAGGAGGAGGAGGCCGAGGTGGAGCAGGAGTTCATTCCGCGTCCATATTCTCTTCAATTCACTTCACTCTCAAGCTTATGCTGACTCAATCGACTCGTATGTATCACACTGGATATCGACGAAGACACCATCCTCCTCCTCCTCCTCCTCCTCCCGCTCCTCGTGCACAGGGATGCTCACCTTCCTACGAATGCAATTGTCGCTTCAATATCTCTCGACTACCGGTTGGATTTCCTCTGTCATTCAGTCTCTCAATCAATTGTAATGCTGACGATAATCTCTGCCACATTTGATTCTTCTCGTGCTACACGAAAGTCGCTTACACTTCTAGTAGTCATCAAGTCTGTCATGACTGTGTTTCAGTGGAGTGTGCGAGAAATGCTCTTGTCAACTTTCCGAGCAATCCATCTCTTCCTATCAATATGTATGTGAACAGTCTGTGCAGACAATTAGACATGACAATATCTTCGAAATTAGCCATTTCGTAAGGACACAGATGCAAAGGAATATGCAGCAGAGAAAAGCTTACCTTCACCATGCGTTTCTTCTACAATCGAAATCGAGTGGGATTCGGTGAATTTTGGTAAAGAGGAATAGAAATTGTCTAGGTGAATTGAATGAAAGCCCTGGTCATCTGTCTACACCAGATGACAATCAATTGATCGTGATGAGGATGAATAGAAGTGGTGGTGCAGGATAGGATGAGGATGAGGAGGATGAGGAGGAGGAGGCCGAGGTGGAGCAGGAGTTCATTCCGCGTCCATATTCTCTTCAATTCACTTCACTCTCAAGCTTATGCTGACTCAATCGACTCGTATGTATCACACTGGATATCGACGAAGACACCATCCTCCTCCTCCTCCTCCTCCTCCCGCTCCTCGTGTACATGGATGCTCACCTTCCTACGAATGCAATTGTCGCTTCAATATCCCTCGACTACCGGTTGGATTTCCTCTGTCATTCAGTCTCTCAATTCGTTGTAATGCTGACGATAATCTCCGCCACATTTCATTCTTCTCGTGCTACACGAAAGTCGCTTACACTTCTAGTAGTCATCAAGTCTGTCATGACTGTGTTTCAGTGGAGTGTGCGAGAAATGCTCTTGTCAACTTTCCGAGCAATCCATCTCTTCCTATCAATATGTATGTGAACAGTCTGTGCAGACAATTAGACATGACAATATCTTCGAAATTAGCCATTTCGTAAGGACACAGATGCAAAGGAATATGCAGCAGAGGAAAGCTTACCTTCACCATGCGTTTCTTCTACAATCGAAATCGAGTGGGATTCGGTGAATTTGGGTAATGAGGAATAGAAATTGTCTAGGTGAATTGAATGAAAGCCCTGGTCATCTGTCTACACCAGATGACAATCAATTGATCGTGATGAGGATGAATAGAAGTGGTGGTGCAGGATAGGATGAGGATGAGGAGGATGAGGAGGAGGAGGCCGAGGTGGAGCAGGAGTTCATTCCGCGTCCATATTCTCTTCAATTCACTTCACTCTCAAGCTTATGCTGACTCAATCGACTCGTATGTATCACACTGGATATCGACGAAGACACCATCCTCCTCCTCCTCCTCCTCCTCCTCCCGCTCCTCGTGCACAGGGATGCTCACCTTCCTACGAATGCAATTGTCGCTTCAATATCTCTCGACTACCGGTTGGATTTCCTCTGTCATTCAGTCTCTCAATTCGTTGTAATGCTGACGATAATCTCCACCACATTTGATTCTTCTCGTGCTACACGAAAGTCGCTTACACTTCTAGTAGTCATCAAGTCTGTCATGACTGTATTTCACTGGAGTGTGCGAGAAATGCTCTTGTCAACTTTCCGAGCAATCCATCTCTTCCTATCAATATGTATGTGAACAGTCTGTGCAGACAATTAGACATGACAATATCTTCGAAATTAGCCATTTCGTAAGGACACAGATGCAAAGGAATATGCAGCAGAGGAAAGCTTACCTTCACCATGAGTCATTTCGTCTACAATCGAAATCGAGTGGGATTCGGTGAATTTGGGTAATGAGGAATAGAAATTGTCTAGGTGAATTGAATGAAAGCCCTGGTCATCTGTCTACACCAGATGACAATCAATTGATCGTGATGAGGTTGAATAGAAGTTGTTGGTGCACGATATGATGAGGATGAGGAGGATGAGGAGGAGGAGGCCGAGGTGGAGCAGGAGTTCATTCCGCGTCCATATTCTCTTCAATTCACTTCACTCTCAAGCTTATGCTGACTCAATCGACTCGTATGTATCACACTGGATATCGACGAAGACACCATCCTCCTCCTCCTCCTCCTCCTCCCGCTCCTCGTGCACAGGGATGCTCACCTTCCTACGAATGCAATTGTCGCTTCAATATCTCTCGACTACCGGTTGGATTTCCTCTGTCATTCAGTCTCTCAATCAATTGTAATGCTGACGATAATCTCCGCCACATTTGATTCTTCTCGTGCTACACGAAAGTCGCTTACACTTCTAGTAGTCATCAAGTCTGTCATGACTGTGTTTCAGTGGAGTGTGCGAGAAATGCTCTTGTCAACTTTCCGAGCAATCCATCTCTTCCTATCAATATGTATGTGAACAGTCTGTGCAGACAATTAGACATGACAATATCTTCGAAATTAGCCATTTCGTAAGGACACAGATGCAAAGGAATATGCAGCAGAGGAAAGCTTACCTTCACCATGAGTCATTTCGTCTACAATCGAAATCGAGTGGGATTCGGTGAATTTTGGTAATGAGGAATAGAAATTGTCTAGGTGAATTGAATGAAAGCCCTGGTCATCTGTCTACACCAGATGACAATCAATTGATCGTGATGAGGGTGAATAGAAGTTGTTGGTGCTGGATAGGATGAGGATGAGGAGGATGAGGAGGAGGCCGAGGTGGAGCAGGAGTTCATTCCGCGTCCATATTCTCTTCAATTCACTTCACTCTCAAGCTTATGCTGACTCAATCGACTCGTATGTATCACACTGGATATCGACGAAGACACCATCCTCCTCCTCCTCCTCCTCCTCCCGCTCCTCGTGCACAGGGATGCTCACCTTCCTACGAATGCAATTGTCGCTTCAATATCTCTCGACTACCGGTTGGATTTCCTCTGTCATTCAGTCTCTCAATCAATTGTAATGCTGACGATAATCTCCGCCACATTTGATTCTTCTCGTGCTACACGAAAGTCGCTTACACTTCTAGTAGTCATCAAGTCTGTCATGACTGTATTTCACTGGAGTGTGCGAGAAATGCTCTTGTCAACTTTCCGAGCAATCCATCTCTTCCTATCAATATGTATGTGAACAGTCTGTGCAGACAATTAGACATGACAATATCTTCGAAATTAGCCATTTCGTAAGGACACAGATGCAAAGGAATATGCAGCAGAGGAAAGCTTACCTTCACCATGAGTCATTTCGTCTACAATCGAAATCGAGTGGGATTCGGTGAATTTTGGTAATGAGGAATAGAAATTGTCTAGGTGAATTGAATGAAAGCCCTGGTCATCTGTCTACACCAGATGACAATCAATTGATCGTGATGAGGGTGAATAGAAGTTGTTGGTGTAGGATAGGATGAGGATGAGGAGGATGAGGAGGAGGAGGCCGAGGTGGAGCAGGAGTTCATTCCGCGTCCATATTCTCTTCAATTCACTTCACTCTCAAGCTTATGCTGACTCAATCGACTCGTATGTATCACACTGGATATCGACGAAGACACCATCCTCCTCCTCCTCCTCCTCCTCCCGCTCCTCGTGCACAGGGATGCTCACCTTCCTACGAATGCAATTGTCGCTTCAATATCCCTCGACTACCGGTGGGATTTCCTCTGTCATTCAGTCTCTCAATTCGTTGTAATGCTGACGATAATCTCCGCCACATTTGATTCTTCTCGTGCTACACGAAAGTCGCTTACACTTCTAGTAGTCATCAAGTCTGTCATGACTGTATTTCACTGGAGTCTGCGAGAAATGCTCTTGTCAACTTTCCGAGCAATCCATCTCTTCCTATCAATATGTATGTGAACAGTCTGTGCAGACAGTTAGACATGACAATATCTTCGAAATTAGCCATTTCGTAAGGACACAGATGCAAAGGAATATGCAGCAGAGAAAAGCTTACCTTCACCATGCGTTTCTTCTACAATCGAAATCGAGTGGGATTCGGTGAATTTTGGTAATGAGGAATAGAAATTGTCTAGGTGAATTGAATGAAAGCCCTGGTCATCTGTCTACACCAGATGACAATCAATTGATCGTGATGAGGGTGAATAGAAGTTGTTGGTGCAGGATAGGATGAGGATGAGGAGGATGAGGAGGAGGAGGCCGAGGTGGAGCAGGAGTTCATTCCGCGTCCATATTCTCTTCAATTCACTTCACTCTCAAGCTTATGCTGACTCAATCGACTCGTATGTATCACACTGGATATCGACGAAGACACCATCCTCCTCCTCCTCCTCCCGCTCCTCGTGCACAGGGATGCTCACCTTCCTACGAATGCAATTGTCGCTTCAATATCTCTCGACTACCGGTTGGATTTCCTCTGTCATTCAGTCTCTCAATCAATTGTAATGCTGACGATAATCTCCGCCACATTTGATTCTTCTCGTGCTACACGAAAGTCGCTTACACTTCTAGTAGTCATCAAGTCTGTCATGACTGTATTTCACTGGAGTGTGCGAGAAATGCTCTTGTCAACTTTCCGAGCAATCCATCTCTTCCTATCAATATGTATGTGAACAGTCTGTGCAGACAATTAGACATGACAATATCTTCGAAATTAGCCATTTCGTAAGGACACAGATGCAAAGGAATATGCAGCAGAGGAAAGCTTACCTTCACCATGACATTTCGTCTACAATCGAAATCGAGTGGGATTCGGTGAATTTTGGTAATGAGGAATAGAAATTGTCTAGGTGAATTGAATGAAAGCCCTGGTCATCTGTCTACACCAGATGACAATCAATTGATCGTGATGAGGGTGAATAGAAGTTGTTGGTGTAGGATAGGATGAGGATGAGGAGGATGAGGAGGAGGTGGCCGAGGTGGAGCAGGAGTTCATTCCGCGTCCATATTCTCTTCAATTCACTTCACTCTCAAGCTTATGCTGACTCAATCGACTCGTATGTATCACACTGGATATCGACGAAGACACCATCCTCCTCCTCCTCCTCCTCCTCCCGCTCCTCGTGCACAGGGATGCTCACCTTCCTACGAATGCAATTGTCGCTTCAATATCTCTCGACTACCGGTTGGATTTCCTCTGTCATTCAGTCTCTCAATCAATTGTAATGCTGACGATAATCTCCGCCACATTTGATTCTTCTCGTGCTACACGAAAGTCGCTTACACTTCTAGTAGTCATCAAGTCTGTCATGACTGTATTTCACTGGAGTCTGCGAGAAATGCTCTTGTCAACTTTCCGAGCAATCCATCTCTTCCTATCAATATGTATGTGAACAGTCTGTGCAGACAGTTAGACATGACAATATCTTCGAAATTAGCCATTTCGTAAGGACACAGATGCAAAGGAATATGCAGCAGAGAAAAGCTTACCTTCACCATGCGTTTCTTCTACAATCGAAATCGAGTGGGATTCGGTGAATTTTGGTAATGAGGAATAGAAATTGTCTAGGTGAATTGAATGAAAGCCCTGGTCATCTGTCTACACCAGATGACAATCAATTGATCGTGATGAGGATGAATAGAAGTGGTGGTGCAGGATAGGATGAGGATGAGGAGGATGAGGAGGAGGAGGCCGAGGTGGAGCAGGAGTTCATTCCGCGTCCATATTCTCTTCAATTCACTTCACTCTCAAGCTTATGCTGACTCAATCGACTCGTATGTATCACACTGGATATCGACGAAGACACCATCCTCCTCCTCCTCCTCCTCCCGCTCCTCGTGCACAGGGATGCTCACCTTCCTACGAATGCAATTGTCGCTTCAATATCCCTCGACTACCGGTTGGATTTCCTCTGTCATTCAGTCTCTCAATTCGTTGTAATGCTGACGATAATCTCCGCCACATTTCATTCTTCTCGTGCTACACGAAAGTCGCTTACACTTCTAGTAGTCATCAAGTCTGTCATGACTGTATTTCAGTGGAGTCTGCGAGAAATGCTCTTGTCAACTTTCCGAGCAATCCATCTCTTCCTATCAATATGTATGTGAACAGTCTGTGCAGACAATTAGACATCACAATATCTTCGAAATTAGCCATTTCGTAAGGACACAGATGCAAAGGAATATGCAGCAGAGAAAAGCTTACCTTCACCATGAGTCATTTCGTCTACAATCGAAATCGAGTGGAATTCGGTGAATTTTGGTAATGAGGAATAGAAATTGTCTAGGTGAATTGAATGAAAGCCCTGGTCATCTGTCTACACCAGATGACAATCAATTGATCGTGATGACGATGAATAGAAATGGGGGTGCAGGAGGAGGAGGAGGCCGAGGCGGAGCAGAAGCAGGAGTTCATTCCGCGTCCATATTCTCTTCAATTCACTTCACTCTCAAGCTTATGCTCACTCAATCGACTCGTATGTATCACACTGGATATCGACGAAGACACCATCCTCCTCCTCCTCCTCCTCCTCCTCCTCCCGCTCCTCGTGCACAGGGATGCTCACCTTCCTACGAATGCAATTGTCGCTTCAATATCTCTCGACTACCGGTTGGATTTCCTCTGTCATTCAGTCTCTCAATCAATTGTAATGCTGACGATAATCTCCGCCACATTTGATTCTTCTCGTGCTACACGAAAGTCGCTTACACTTCTAGTAGTCATCAAGTCTGTCATGACTGTGTTTCAGTGGAGTGTGCGAGAAATGCTCTTGTCAACTTTCCGAGCAATCCATCTCTTCCTATCAATATGTATGTGAACAGTCTGTGCAGACAATTAGACATGACAATATCTTCGAAATTAGCCATTTCGTAAGGACACAGATGCAAAGGAATATGCAGCAGAGGAAAGCTTACCTTCACCATGAGTCATTTCGTCTACAATCGAAATCGAGTGGGATTCGGTGAATTTTGGTAATGAGGAATAGAAATTGTCTAGGTGAATTGAATGAAAGCCCTGGTCATCTGTCTACACCAGATGACAATCAATTGATCGTGATGAGGATGAATAGAAGTGGTGGTGCAGGATAGGATGAGGATGAGGAGGATGAGGAGGAGGAGGCCGAGGTGGAGCAGGAGTTCATTCCGCGTCCATATTCTCTTCAATTCACTTCACTCTCAAGCTTATGCTGACTCAATCGACTCGTATGTATCACACTGGATATCGACGAAGACACCATCCTCCTCCTCCTCCCGCTCCTCGTGCACAGGGATGCTCACCTTCCTACGAATGCAATTGTCGCTTCAATATCCCTCGACTACCGGTGGGATTTCCTCTGTCATTCAGTCTCTCAATTCGTTGTAATGCTGACGATAATCTCCGCCACATTTCATTCTTCTCGTGCTACACGAAAGTCGCTTACACTTCTAGTAGTCATCAAGTCTGTCATGACTGTGTTTCAGTGGAGTGTGCGAGAAATGCTCTTGTCAACTTTCCGAGCAATCCATCTCTTCCTATCAATATGTATGTGAACAGTCTGTGCAGACAATTAGACATGACAATATCTTCGAAATTAGCCATTTCGTAAGGACACAGATGCAAAGGAATATGCAGCAGAGGAAAGCTTACCTTCACCATGCGTTTCTTCTACAATCGAAATCGAGTGGGATTCGGTGAATTTGGGCAATGAGGAATAGAAATTGTCTAGGTGAATTGAATGAAAGCCCTGGTCATCTGTCTACACCAGATGACAATCAATTGATCGTGATGAGGATGAATAGAAGTGGTGGTGCAGGATAGGATGAGGATGAGGAGGATGAGGATGAGGATGAGGAGGAGGAGGGGGAGCAGGAGTTCATTCCGCGTCCATATTCTCTTCAATTCACTTCACTCTCAAGCTTATGCTGACTCAATCGACTCGTATGTATCACACTGGATATCGACGAAGACACCATCCTCCTCCTCCTCCTCCTCCCGCTCCTCGTGCACAGGGATGCTCACCTTCCTACGAATGCAATTGTCGCTTCAATATCCCTCGACTACCGGTTGGATTTCCTTTGTCATTCAGTCTCTCAATCAGTTGTAATGCTGACGATAATCTCCGCCACATTTGATTCTTCTCGTGCTACACGAAAGTCGCTTACACTTCTAGTAGTCATCAAGTCTGTCATGACTGTATTTCACTGGAGTGTGCGAGAAATGCTCTTGTCAACTTTCCGAGCAATCCATCTCTTCCTATCAATATGTATGTGAACAGTCTGTGCAGACAATTAGACATGACAATATCTTCGAAATTAGCCATTTCGTAAGGACACAGATGCAAAGGAATATGCAGCAGAGGAAAGCTTACCTTCACCATGCGTTTCTTCTACAATCGAAATCGAGTGGGATTCGGTGAATTTTGGTAATGAGGAATAGGAATTGTCTAGGTGAATTGAATCAAAGCCCTGGTCATCTGTCTACACCAGATGACAATCAATTGATCGTGATGAGGATGAATAGAAGTGGTGGTGCAGGATAGGATGAGGATGAGGAGGATGAGGAGGAGGAGGCCGAGGTGGAGCAGGAGTTCATTCCGCGTCCATATTCTCTTCAATTCACTTCACTCTCAAGCTTATGCTGACTCAATCGACTCGTATGTATCACACTGGATATCGACGAAGACACCATCCTCCTCCTCCTCCTCCTCCTCCCGCTCCTCGTGCACAGGGATGCTCACCTTCCTACGAATGCAATTGTCGCTTCAATATCTCTCGACTACCGGTTGGATTTCCTCTGTCATTCAGTCTCTCAATCAATTGTAATGCTGACGATAATCTCCGCCACATTTGATTCTTCTCGTGCTACACGAAAGTCGCTTACACTTCTAGTAGTCATCAAGTCTGTCATGACTGTGTTTCAGTGGAGTGTGCGAGAAATGCTCTTGTCAACTTTCCGAGCAATCCATCTCTTCCTATCAATATGTATGTGAACAGTCTGTGCAGACAGTTAGACATGACAATATCTTCGAAATTAGCCATTTCGTAAGGACACAGATGCAAAGGAATATGCAGCAGAGAAAAGCTTACCTTCACCATGCGTTTCTTCTACAATCGAAATCGAGTGGGATTCGGTGAATTTGGGTAATGAGGAATAGAAATTGTCTAGGTGAATTGAATGAAAGCCCTGGTCATCTGTCTACACCAGATGACAATCAATTGATCGTGATGAGGATGAATAGAAGTGGTGGTGCAGGATAGGATGAGGATGAGGAGGATGAGGAGGAGGAGGCCGAGGTGGAGCAGGAGTTCATTCCGCGTCCATATTCTCTTCAATTCACTTCACTCTCAAGCTTATGCTGACTCAATCGACTCGTATGTATCACACTGGATATCGACGAAGACACCATCCTCCTCCTCCTCCTCCTCCTCCTGCTCCTCGTGCACAGGGATGCTCACCTTCCTACGAATGCAATTGTCGCTTCAATATCCCTCGACTACCGGTTGGATTTCCTCTGTCATTCAGTCTCTCAATCAATTGTAATGCTGACGATAATCTCCGCCACATTTGATTCTTCTCGTGCTACACGAAAGTCGCTTACACTTCTAGTAGTCATCAAGTCTGTCATGACTGTATTTCACTGGAGTCTGCGAGAAATGCTCTTGTCAACTTTCCGAGCAATCCATCTCTTCCTATCAATATGTATGTGAACAGTCTGTGCAGACAATTAGACATGACAATATCTTCGAAATTAGCCATTTCGTAAGGACACAGATGCAAAGGAATATGCAGCAGAGAAAAGCTTACCTTCACCATGCGTTTCTTCTACAATCGAAATCGAGTGGGATTCGGTGAATTTTGGTAATGAGGAATAGAAATTGTCTAGGTGAATTGAATGAAAGCCCTGGTCATCTGTCTACACCAGATGACAATCAATAGATCGTGATGAGGATGAATGGACGTGAAGGAGCACGAGGAGGAGTAGGAGGAGTATGTGGATCAGGAGCAAGAGGAGGAGCAGGAGTTCATTCCGCGTCCATATTCTCTTCAATTCACTTCACTCTCAAGCTTATGCTGACTCAATCGACTCGTATGTATCACACTGGATATCGACGAAGACACCATCCTCCTCCTCCTCCTCCTCCTCCTCCCGCTCCTCGTGCACAGGGATGCTCACCTTCCTACGAATGCAATTGTCGCTTCAATATCCCTCGACTACCGGTTGGATTTCCTCTGTCATTCAGTCTCTCAATCAATTGTAATGCTGACGATAATCTCCGCCACATTTGATTCTTCTCGTGCTACACGAAAGTCGCTTACACTTCTAGTAGTCATCAAGTCTGTCATGACTGTATTTCACTGGAGTGTGCGAGAAATGCTCTTGTCAACTTTCCGAGCAATCCATCTCTTCCTATCAATATGTATGTGAACAGTCTGTGCAGACAATTAGACATGACAATATCTTCGAAATTAGCCATTTCGTAAGGACACAGATGCAAAGGAATATGCAGCAGAGGAAAGCTTACCTTCACCATGCGTTTCTTCTACAATCGAAATCGAGTGGGATTCGGTGAATTTGGGCAATGAGGAATAGAAATTGTCTAGGTGAATTGAATGAAAGCCCTGGTCATCTGTCTACACCAGATGACAATCAATTGATCGTGATGAGGATGAATAGAAGTGGTGGTGCAGGATAGGATGAGGATGAGGAGGATGAGGAGGAGGAGGCCGAGGTGGAGCAGGAGTTCATTCCGCGTCCATATTCTCTTCAATTCACTTCACTCTCAAGCTTATGCTGACTCAATCGACTCGTATGTATCACACTGGATATCGACGAAGACACCATCCTCCTCCTCCTCCTCCTCCTCCCGCTCCTCGTGCACAGGGATGCTCACCTTCCTACGAATGCAATTGTCGCTTCAATATCTCTCGACTACCGGTTGGATTTCCTTTGTCATTCAGTCTCTCAATCAGTTGTAATGCTGACGATAATCTCCGCCACATTTGATTCTTCTCGTGCTACACGAAAGTCGCTTACACTTCTAGTAGTCATCAAGTCTGTCATGACTGTATTTCAGTGGAGTCTGCGAGAAATGCTCTTGTCAACTTTCCGAGCAATCCATCTCTTCCTATCAATATGTATGTGAACAGTCTGTGCAAACAATTAGACATGACAATATCTTCGAAATTAGCCATTTCGTAAGGACACAGATGCAAAGGAATATGCAGCAGAGAAAAGCTTACCTTCACCATGCGTTTCTTCTACAATCGAAATCGAGTGGGATTCGGTGAATTTTGGTAATGAGGAATAGAAATTGTCTAGGTGAATTGAATGAAAGCCCTGGTCATCTGTCTACACCAGATGACAATCAATTGATCGTGATGAGGATGAATAGAAGTGGTGGTGCAGGATAGGATGAGGATGAGGAGGATGAGGAGGAGGAGGCCGAGGTGGAGCAGGAGTTCATTCCGCGTCCATATTCTCTTCAATTCACTTCACTCTCAAGCTTATGCTCACTCAATCGACTCGTATGTATCACACTGGATATCGACGAAGACACCATCCTCCTCCTCCTCCTCCTCCTCCTCCCGCTCCTCGTGCACAGGGATGCTCACCTTCCTACGAATGCAATTGTCGCTTCAATATCCCTCGACTACCGGTTGGATTTCCTCTGTCATTCAGTCTCTCAATCAGTTGTAATGCTGACGATAATCTCCGCCACATTTGATTCTTCTCGTGCTACACGAAAGTCGCTTACACTTCTAGTAGTCATCAAGTCTGTCATGACTGTATTTCACTGGAGTCTGCGAGAAATGCTCTTGTCAACTTTCCGAGCAATCCATCTCTTCCTATCAATATGTATGTGAACAGTCTGTGCAGACAATTAGACATGACAATATCTTCGAAATTAGCCATTTCGTAAGGACACAGATGCAAAGGAATATGCAGCAGAGGAAAGCTTACCTTCACCATGCGTTTCTTCTACAATCGAAATCGAGTGGGATTCGGTGAATTTTGGTAATGAGGAATAGAAATTGTCTAGGTGAATTGAATGAAAGCCCTGGTCATCTGTCTACACCAGATGACAATCAATTGATCGTGATGAGGATGAATAGAAGTGGTGGTGCAGGATAGGATGAGGATGAGGAGGATGAGGAGGAGGAGGCCGAGGTGGAGCAGGAGTTCATTCCGCGTCCATATTCTCTTCAATTCACTTCACTCTCAAGCTTATGCTGACTCAATCGACTCGTATGTATCACACTGGATATCGACGAAGACACCATCCTCCTCCTCCTCCTCCCGCTCCTCGTGCACAGGGATGCTCACCTTCCTACGAATGCAATTGTCGCTTCAATATCTCTCGACTACCGGTTGGATTTCCTCTGTCATTCAGTCTCTCAATCAGTTGTAATGCTGACGATAATCTCCGCCACATTTGATTCTTCTCGTGCTACACGAAAGTCGCTTACACTTCTAGTAGTCATCAAGTCTGTCATGACTGTATTTCAGTGGAGTCTGCGAGAAATGCTCTTGTCAACTTTCCGAGCAATCCATCTCTTCCTATCAATATGTATGTGAACAGTCTGTGCAGACAGTTAGACATGACAATATCTTCGAAATTAGCCATTTCGTAAGGACACAGATGCAAAGGAATATGCAGCAGAGAAAAGCTTACCTTCACCATGCGTTTCTTCTACAATCGAAATCGAGTGGGATTCGGTGAATTTTGGTAATGAGGAATAGAAATTGTCTAGGTGAATTGAATGAAAGCCCTGGTCATCTGTCTACACCAGATGACAATCAATTGATCGTGATGAGGATGAATAGAAGTGGTGGTGCAGGATAGGATGAGGATGAGGAGGATGAGGAGGAGGAGGCCGAGGTGGAGCAGGAGTTCATTCCGCGTCCATATTCTCTTCAATTCACTTCACTCTCAAGCTTATGCTCACTCAATCGACTCGTATGTATCACACTGGATATCGACGAAGACACCATCCTCCTCCTCCTCCTCCTCCTCCCGCTCCTCGTGCACAGGGATGCTCACCTTCCTACGAATGCGATTGTCGCTTCAATATCTCTCGACTACCGGTTGGATTTCCTTTGTCATTCAGTCTCTCAATCAGTTGTAATGCTGACGATAATCTCCGCCACATTCGATTCTTCTCGTGCTACACGAAAGTCGCTTACACTTCTAGTAGTCATCAAGTCTGTCATGACTGTATTTCAGTGGAGTCTGCGAGAAATGCTCTTGTCAACTTTCCGAGCAATCCATCTCTTCCTATCAATATGTATGTGAACAGTCTGTGCAGACAATTAGACATGACAATATCTTCGAAATTAGCCATTTCGTAAGGACACAGATGCAAAGGAATATGCAGCAGAGGAAAGCTTACCTTCACCATGCGTTTCTTCTACAATCGAAATCGAGTGGGATTCGGTGAATTTTGGTAATGAGGAATAGAAATTGTCTAGGTGAATTGAATGAAAGCCCTGGTCATCTGTCTACACCAGATGACAATCAATTGATCGTGATGAGGATGAATAGAAGTGGTGGTGCAGGATAGGATGAGGATGAGGAGGATGAGGAGGAGGAGGCCGAGGTGGAGCAGGAGTTCATTCCGCGTCCATATTCTCTTCAATTCACTTCACTCTCAAGCTTATGCTGACTCAATCGACTCGTATGTATCACACTGGATATCGACGAAGACACCATCCTCCTCCTCCTCCTCCCGCTCCTCGTGCACAGGGATGCTCACCTTCCTACGAATGCAATTGTCGCTTCAATATCTCTCGACTACCGGTTGGATTTCCTCTGTCATTCAGTCTCTCAATCAATTGTAATGCTGACGATAATCTCCGCCACATTTGATTCTTCTCGTGCTACACGAAAGTCGCTTACACTTCTAGTAGTCATCAAGTCTGTCATGACTGTGTTTCAGTGGAGTGTGCGAGAAATGCTCTTGTCAACTTTCCGAGCAATCCATCTCTTCCTATCAATATGTATGTGAACAGTCTGTGCAGACAATTAGACATGACAATATCTTCGAAATTAGCCATTTCGTAAGGACACAGATGCAAAGGAATATGCAGCAGAGGAAAGCTTACCTTCACCATGCGTTTCTTCTACAATCGAAATCGAGTGGGATTCGGTGAATTTGGGTAATGAGGAATAGAAATTGTCTAGGTGAATTGAATGAAAGCCCTGGTCATCTGTCTACACCAGATGACAATCAATTGATCGTGATGAGGATGAATAGAAGTGGTGGTGCAGGATAGGATGAGGATGAGGAGGATGAGGAGGAGGAGGCCGAGGTGGAGCAGGAGTTCATTCCGCGTCCATATTCTCTTCAATTCACTTCACTCTCAAGCTTATGCTGACTCAATCGACTCGTATGTATCACACTGGATATCGACGAAGACACCATCCTCCTCCTCCTCCTCCTCCTCCTGCTCCTCGTGCACAGGGATGCTCACCTTCCTACGAATGCAATTGTCGCTTCAATATCTCTCGACTACCGGTTGGATTTCCTCTGTCATTCAGTCTCTCAATCAATTGTAATGCTGACGATAATCTCCGCCACATTTGATTCTTCTCGTGCTACACGAAAGTCGCTTACACTTCTAGTAGTCATCAAGTCTGTCATGACTGTGTTTCAGTGGAGTGTGCGAGAAATGCTCTTGTCAACTTTCCGAGCAATCCATCTCTTCCTATCAATATGTATGTGAACAGTCTGTGCAGACAATTAGACATGACAATATCTTCGAAATTAGCCATTTCGTAAGGACACAGATGCAAAGGAATATGCAGCAGAGGAAAGCTTACCTTCACCATGCGTTTCTTCTACAATCGAAATCGAGTGGGATTCGGTGAATTTTGGTAATGAGGAATAGAAATTGTCTAGGTGAATTGAATGAAAGCCCTGGTCATCTGTCTACACCAGATGACAATCAATAGATCGTGATGAGGATGAATGGACGTGAAGGAGCACGAGGAGGAGTAGGAGGAGTATGTGGATCAGGAGCAAGAGGAGGAGCAGGAGTTCATTCCGCGTCCATATTCTCTTCAATTCACTTCACTCTCAAGCTTATGCTGACTCAATCGACTCGTATGTATCACACTGGATATCGACGAAGACACCATCCTCCTCCTCCTCCTCCTCCTCCCGCTCCTCGTGCACAGGGATGCTCACCTTCCTACGAATGCAATTGTCGCTTCAATATCCCTCGACTACCGGTTGGATTTCCTTTGTCATTCAGTCTCTCAATCAGTTGTAATGCTGACGATAATCTCCGCCACATTCGATTCTTCTCGTGCTACACGAAAGTCGCTTACACTTCTAGTAGTCATCAAGTCTGTCATGACTGTATTTCACTGGAGTCTGCGAGAAATGCTCTTGTCAACTTTCCGAGCAATCCATCTCTTCCTATCAATATGTATGTGAACAGTCTGTGCAGACAGTTAGACATGACAATATCTTCGAAATTAGCCATTTCGTAAGGACACAGATGCAAAGGAATATGCAGCAGAGAAAAGCTTACCTTCACCATGCGTTTCTTCTACAATCGAAATCGAGTGGGATTCGGTGAATTTTGGTAATGAGTAATGCGAATTGTCTAGGTGAATTGAATCAAAGCCCTGGTCATCTGTCTACACCAGATGACAATCAATTGATCGTGATGACGATGAATAGAAATGGGGGTGCAGGATGAGGATGAGGATGAGGAGGAGGAGGAGGAGGAGGCCGAGGAGCAGGAGTTCATTCCGCGTCCATATTCTCTTCAATTCACTTCACTCTCAAGCTTATGCTCACTCAATCGACTCGTATGTATCACACTGGATATCGACGAAGACACCCTCCTCCTCCTCCTCCTCCTCATCCTCCTCCTGCTGCTCCTGCACAGGGATGCTCACCTTCCTACGAATGCAATTGTCGCTTCAATATCCCTCGACTACCGGTTGGATTTCCTCTGTCATTCAGTCTCTCAATTCGTTGTAATGCTGACGATAATCTCCGCCACATTTGATTCTTCTCGTGCTACACGAAAGTCGCTTACACTTCTAGTAGTCATCAAGTCTGTCATGACTGTATTTCAGTGGAGTCTGCGAGAAATGCTCTTGTCAACTTTCCGAGCAATCCATCTCTTCCTATCAATATGTATGTGAACAGTCTGTGCAGACAATTAGACATGACAATATCTTCGAAATTAGCCATTTCGTAAGGACACAGATGCAAAGGAATATGCAGCAGAGGAAAGCTTACCTTCACCATGCGTTTCTTCTACAATCGAAATCGAGTGGGATTCGGTGAATTTTGGTAATGAGGAATAGAAATTGTCTAGGTGAATTGAATGAAAGCCCTGGTCATCTGTCTACACCAGATGACAATCAATTGATCGTGATGAGGATGAATAGAAGTGGTGGTGCAGGATAGGATGAGGATGAGGAGGATGAGGATGAGGAGGAGGAGGGGGAGCAGGAGTTCATTCCGCGTCCATATTCTCTTCAATTCACTTCACTCTCAAGCTTATGCTGACTCAATCGACTCGTATGTATCACACTGGATATCGACGAAGACACCATCCTCCTCCTCCTCCTCCTCCTCCCGCTCCTCGTGCACAGGGATGCTCTCCTCCCTACGAATGCAATTGTCGCTTCAATATCCCTCGACTACCGGTTGGATTTCCTTTGTCATTCAGTCTCTCAATTCGTTGTAATGCTGACGATAATCTCCGCCACATTTGATTCTTCTCGTGCTACACGAAAGTCGCTTACACTTCTAGTAGTCATCAAGTCTGTCATGACTGTGTTTCAGTGGAGTGTGCGAGAAATGCTCTTGTCAACTTTCCGAGCAATCCATCTCTTCCTATCAATATGTATGTGAACAGTCTGTGCAGACAATTAGACATGACAATATCTTCGAAATTAGCCATTTCGTAAGGACACAGATGCAAAGGAATATGCAGCAGAGGAAAGCTTACCTTCACCATGAGTCATTTCGTCTACAATCGAAATCGAGTGGAATTCGGTGAATTTTGGTAATGAGGAATAGAAATTGTCTAGGTGAATTGAATGAAAGCCCTGGTCATCTGTCTACACCAGATGACAATCAATTGATCGTGATGAGGATGAATAGAAGTGGTGGTGCAGGATAGGATGAGGATGAGGAGGATGAGGAGGAGGAGGCCGAGGTGGAGCAGGAGTTCATTCCGCGTCCATATTCTCTTCAATTCACTTCACTCTCAAGCTTATGCTGACTCAATCGACTCGTATGTATCACACTGGATATCGACGAAGACACCATCCTCCTCCTGCTCCTCGTGCACAGGGATGCTCACCTTCCTACGAATGCAATTGTCGCTTCAATATCCCTCGACTACCGGTTGGATTTCCTCTGTCATTCAGTCTCTCAATCAGTTGTAATGCTGACGATAATCTCAGCCACATTTGATTCTTCTCGTGCTACACGAAAGTCGCTTACACTTCTAGTAGTCATCAAGTCTGTCATGACTGTATTTCACTGGAGTGTGCGAGAAATGCTCTTGTCAACTTTCCGAGCAATCCATCTCTTCCTATCAATATGTATGTGAACAGTCTGTGCAGACAATTAGACATGACAATATCTTCGAAATTAGCCATTTCGTAAGGACACAGATGCAAAGGAATATGCAGCAGAGGAAAGCTTACCTTCACCATGAGTCATTTCGTCTACAATCGAAATCGAGTGGGATTCGGTGAATTTGGGTAATGAGGAATAGAAATTGTCTAGGTGAATTGAATGAAAGCCCTGGTCATCTGTCTACACCAGATGACAATCAATTGATCGTGATGAGGATGAATAGAAGTGGTGGTGCAGGATAGGATGAGGATGAGGAGGATGAGGAGGAGGAGGCCGATGTGGAGCAGGAGTTCATTCCGCGTCCATATTCTCTTCAATTCACTTCACTCTCAAGCTTATGCTGACTCAATCGACTCGTATGTATCACACTGGATATCGACGAAGACACCATCCTCCTCCTCCTCCTCCTCCTCCCGCTCCTCGTGCACAGGGATGCTCACCTTCCTACGAATGCAATTGTCGCTTCAATATCCCTCGACTACCGGTTGGATTTCCTCTGTCATTCAGTCTCTCAATCAGTTGTAATGCTGACGACAATCTCCGCCACATTCGATTCTTCTCGTGCTAAACGAAAGTCGCTTACACTTCTAGTAGTCATCAAGTCTGTCATGACTGTGTTTCAGTGGAGTGTGCGAGAAATGCTCTTGTCAACTTTCCGAGCAATCCATCTCTTCCTATCAATATGTATGTGAACAGTCTGTGCAGACAATTAGACATGACAATATCTTCGAAATTAGCCATTTCGTAAGGACACAGATGCAAAGGAATATGCAGCAGAGGAAAGCTTACCTTCACCATGCGTTTCTTCTACAATCGAAATCGAGTGGGATTCGGTGAATTTGGGTAATGAGGAATAGAAATTGTCTAGGTGAATTGAATGAAAGCCCTGGTCATCTGTCTACACCAGATGACAATCAATTGATCGTGATGAGGATGAATAGATGTGGTGGTGCAGGATGAGGAAGAGGAGGATGGGGATGAGATGATGAGGAGGAGGAGGAGGCCGAGGTGGAGCAGGAGTTCATTCCGCGTCCATATTCTCTTCAATTCACTTCACTCTCAAGCTTATGCTGACTCAATCGACTCGTATGTATCACACTGGATATCGACGAAGACACCATCCTCCTCCTCCTCCTCCTCCCGCTCCTCGTGCACAGGGATGCTCACCTTCCTACGAATGCAATTGTCGCTTCAATATCCCTCGACTACCGGTTGGATTTCCTCTGTCATTCAGTCTCTCAATTCGTTGTAATGCTGACGATAATCTCCGCCACATTTCATTCTTCTCGTGCTACACGAAAGTCGCTTACACTTCTAGTAGTCATCAAGTCTGTCATGACTGTGTTTCAGTGGAGTGTGCGAGAAATGCTCTTGTCAACTTTCCGAGCAATCCATCTCTTCCTATCAATATGTATGTGAACAGTCTGTGCAGACAATTAGACATGACAATATCTTCGAAATTAGCCATTTCGTAAGGACACAGATGCAAAGGAATATGCAGCAGAGGAAAGCTTACCTTCACCATGCGTTTCTTCTACAATCGAAATCGAGTGGGATTCGGTGAATTTTGGTAAAGAGGAATAGAAATTGTCTAGGTGAATTGAATGAAAGCCCTGGTCATCTGTCTACACCAGATGACAATCAATTGATCGTGATGAGGATGAATAGAAGTGGTGGTGCAGGATAGGATGAGGAAGAGTAGGAGAGAGTGAGGAGGAGGAGGCCGAGGTGGAACAGGAGTTCATTCCGCGTCCATATTCTCTTCAATTCACTTCACTCTCAAGCTTATGCTGACTCAATCGACTCGTATGTATCACACTGGATATCGACGAAGACACCATCCTCCTCCTCCTCCTCCTCCTCCTGCTCCTCGTGCACAGGGATGGTCACCTTCCTACGAATGCAATTGTCGCTTCAATATCCCTCGACTACCGGTTGGATTTCCTCTGTCATTCAGTCTCTCAATTCGTTGTAATGCTGACGATAATCTCCGCCACATTTCATTCTTCTCGTGCTACACGAAAGTCGCTTACACTTCTAGTAGTCATCAAGTCTGTCATGACTTTGTTTCAGTGGAGTCTGCGAGAAATGCTCTTGTCAACTTTCCGAGCAATCCATCTCTTCCTATCAATATGTATGTGAACAGTCTGTGCAGACAATTAGACATGACAATATCTTCGAAATTAGCCATTTCGTAAGGACACAGATGCAAAGGAATATGCAGCAGAGAAAAGCTTACCTTCACCATGCGTTTCTTCTACAATCGAAATCGAGTGGGATTCGGTGAATTTTGGTAATGAGGAATAGAAATTGTCTAGGTGAATTGAATGAAAGCCCTGGTCATCTGTCTACACCAGATGACAATCAATTGATCGTGATGAGGATGAATAGATGTGGTGGTGCAGGATGAGAAGAGGAGGATGGGGATGAGGATGAGGAGGAGGAGGAGGCCGAGGTGGAGCAGGAGTTCATTCCGCGTCCATATTCTCTTCAATTCACTTCACTCTCAAGCTTATGCTGACTCAATCGACTCGTATGTATCACACTGGATATCGACGAAGACACCATCCTCCTCCTCCTCCTCCTCCCGCTCCTCGTGCACAGGGATGCTCACCTTCCTACGAATGCAATTGTCGCTTCAATATCCCTCGACTACCGGTTGGATTTCCTCTGTCATTCAGTCTCTCAATTCGTTGTAATGCTGACGATAATCTCCGCCACATTTCATTCTTCTCGTGCTACACGAAAGTCGCTTACACTTCTAGTAGTCATCAAGTCTGTCATGACTGTGTTTCAGTGGAGTCTGCGAGAAATGCTCTTGTCAACTTTCCGAGCAATCCATCTCTTCCTATCAATATGTATGTGAACAGTCTGTGCAGACAATTAGACATGACAATATCTTCGAAATTAGCCATTTCGTAAGGACACAGATGCAAAGGAATATGCAGCAGAGGAAAGCTTACCTTCACCATGCGTTTCTTCTACAATCGAAATCGAGTGGGATTCGGTGAATTTGGGTAATGAGGAATAGAAATTGTCTAGGTGAATTGAATGAAAGCCCTGGTCATCTGTCTACACCAGATGACAATCAATTGATCGTGATGAGGATGAATAGAAGTGGTGGTGCAGGATAGGATGAGGAAGAGGAGGATGGGTGAGTGAGGAGGAGGAGGCCGAGGTGGAACAGGAGTTCATTCCGCGTCCATATTCTCTTCAATTCACTTCACTCTCAAGCTTATGCTGACTCAATCGACTCGTATGTATCACACTGGATATCGACGAAGACACCATCCTCCTCCTCCTCCTCCCGCTCCTCGTGCACAGGGATGCTCACCTTCCTACGAATGCAATTGTCGCTTCAATATCCCTCGACTACCGGTTGGATTTCCTCTGTCATTCAGTCTCTCAATTCGTTGTAATGCTGACGATAATCTCCGCCACATTTCATTCTTCTCGTGCTACACGAAAGTCGCTTACACTTCTAGTAGTCATCAAGTCTGTCATGACTTTGTTTCAGTGGAGTCTGCGAGAAATGCTCTTGTCAACTTTCCGAGCAATCCATCTCTTCCTATCAATATGTATGTGAACAGTCTGTGCAGACAATTAGACATGACAATATCTTCGAAATTAGCCATTTCGTAAGGACACAGATGCAAAGGAATATGCAGCAGAGAAAAGCTTACCTTCACCATGCGTTTCTTCTACAATCGAAATCGAGTGGGATTCGGTGAATTTCGGTAAAGAGAAATAGAAATTGTCTAGGTGAATTGAATGAAAGCCCTGGTCATCTGTCTACACCAGATGACAATCAATTGATCGTGATGAGGATGAATAGAAGTGGTGGTGCAGGATAGGATGAGGAAGAGGAGGATGGGATGAGAATGATAGAGGAGGAGGAGGCCGAGGTGGAGCAGGAGTTCATTCCGCGTCCATATTCTCTTCAATTCACTTCACTCCCAAGCTTATGCTGACTCAATCGACTCGTATGTATCACACTGGATATCGACGAAGACACCATCCTCCTCCTCCTCCTCCTCCCGCTCCTCGTGCACAGGGATGCTCACCTTCCTACGAATGCAATTGTCGCTTCAATATCCCTCGACTACCGGTTGGATTTCCTCTGTCATTCAGTCTCTCAATTCGTTGTAATGCTGACGATAATCTCCGCCACATTTCATTCTTCTCGTGCTACACGAAAGTCGCTTACACTTCTAGTAGTCATCAAGTCTGTCATGACTGTGTTTCAGTGGAGTGTGCGAGAAATGCTCTTGTCAACTTTCCGAGCAATCCATCTCTTCCTATCAATATGTATGTGAACAGTCTGTGCAGACAATTAGACATGACAATATCTTCGAAATTAGCCATTTCGTAAGGACACAGATGCAAAGGAATATGCAGCAGAGGAAAGCTTACCTTCACCATGAGTCATTTCGTCTACAATCGAAATCGAGTGGGATTCGGTGAATTTTGGTAATGAGGAATAGAAATTGTCTAGGTGAATTGAATGAAAGCCCTGGTCATCTGTCTACACCAGATGACAATCAATTGATCGTGATGAGGATGAATAGAAGTGGTGGTGCAGGATAGGATGAGGATGAGGATGAGGAGGAGGAGGCCGAGGTGGAGCAGGAGTTCATTCCGCGTCCATATTCTCTTCAATTCACTTCACTCTCAAGCTTATGCTGACTCAATCGACTCGTATGTATCACACTGGATATCGACGAAGACACCATCCTCCTCCTCCTCCTCCTCCCGCTCCTCGTGCACAGGGATGCTCACCTTCCTACGAATGCAATTGTCGCTTCAATATCCCTCGACTACCGGTTGGATTTCCTCTGTCATTCAGTCTCTCAATTCGTTGTAATGCTGACGATAATCTCCGCCACATTTGATTCTTCTCGTGCTACACGAAAGTCGCTTACACTTCTAGTAGTCATCAAGTCTGTCATGACTTTGTTTCAGTGGAGTCTGCGAGAAATGCTCTTGTCAACTTTCCGAGCAATCCATCTCTTCCTATCAATATGTATGTGAACAGTCTGTGCAGACAATTAGACATGACAATATCTTCGAAATTAGCCATTTCGTAAGGACACAGATGCAAAGGAATATGCAGCAGAGGAAAGCTTACCTTCACCATGCGTTTCTTCTACAATCGAAATCGAGTGGGATTCGGTGAATTTGGGTAATGAGGAATAGAAATTGTCTAGGTGAATTGAATGAAAGCCCTGGTCATCTGTCTACACCAGATGACAATCAATTGATCGTGATGAGGGTGAATAGATGTGGTGGTGCAGGATGAGGAAGAGGAGGATGGGGATGAGAATGATGAGGAGGAGGAGGCCGACGTGGAACAGGAGTTCATTCCGCGTCCATATTCTCTTCAATTCACTTCACTCTCAAGCTTATGCTGACTCAATCGACTCGTATGTATCACACTGGATATCGACGAAGACACCATCCTCCTCCTCCTCCTCCTCCCGCTCCTCGTGCACAGGGATGCTCACCTTCCTACGAATGCAATTGTCGCTTCAATATCCCTCGACTACCGGTTGGATTTCCTCTGTCATTCAGTCTCTCAATCAGTTGTAATGCTGACGACAATCTCCGCCACATTCGATTCTTCTCGTGCTACACGAAAGTCGCTTACACTTCTAGTAGTCATCAAGTCTGTCATGACTTTGTTTCAGTGGAGTCAGCGAGAAATGCTCTTGTCAACTTTCCGAGCAATCCATCTCTTCCTATCAATATGTATGTGAACAGTCTGTGCAGACAATTAGACATGACAATATCTTCGAAATTAGCCATTTCGTAAGGACACAGATGCAAAGGAATATGCAGCAGAGGAAAGCTTACCTTCACCATGCGTTTCTTCTACAATCGAAATCGAGTGGGATTCGGTGAATTTGGGTAATGAGGAATAGAAATTGTCTAGGTGAATTGAATGAAAGCCCTGGTCATCTGTCTACACCAGATGACAATCAATTGATCGTGATGAGGATGAATAGATGTGGTGGTGCAGGATGAGGAAGAGGAGGATGGGGATGAGAATGATGAGGAGGAGGAGGAGGCCGAGGTGGAACAGGAGTTCATTCCGCGTCCATATTCTCTTCAATTCACTTCACTCTCAAGCCTTTGCTGACTCAATCGACTCGTATGTATCACACTGGATATCGACGAAGACACCCTCCTCCTCCTCCTCCCGCTCCTCGTGCACAGGAATGCTCACCTTCCTACGAATGCAATTGTCGCTTCAATATCTCTCGACTACCGGTTGGATTTCCTCTGTCATTCAGTCTCTCAATTCGTTGTAATGCTGACGATAATCTCCGCCACATTTGATTCTTCTCGTGCTACACGAAAGTCGCTTACACTTCTAGTAGTCATCAAGTCTGTCATGACTGTGTTTCAGTGGAGTCAGCGAGAAATGCTCTTGTCAACTTTCCGAGCAATCCATCTCTTCCTATCAATATGTATGTGAACAGTCTGTGCAGACAATTAGACATGACAATATCTTCGAAATTAGCCATTTCGTAAGGACACAGATGCAAAGGAATATGCAGCAGAGGAAAGCTCACCTTCACCATGAGTCATTTCGTCTACAATCGAAATCGAGTGGGATTCGGTGAATTTTGGTAATGAGGAATAGAAATTGTCTAGGTGAATTGAATGAAAGCCCTGGTCATCTGTCTACACCAGATGACAATCAATTGATCGTGATGAGGATGAATAGAAGTGGTGGTGCAGGATAGGATGAGGATGAGGAGGATGAGGAGGAGGAGGCCGATGTGGATCAGGAGTTCATTTCGCGTCCATAGTCTCTTCAATTCACTTCACTCTCAAGCTTATGCTGACTCAATCGACTCGTATGTATCACACTGGATATCGACGAAGACACCATCCTCCTCCTCCTCCTCCTCCCGCTCCTCGTGCACAGGGATGCTCACCTTCCTACGAATGCAATTGTCGCTTCAATATCCCTCGACTACCGGTTGGATTTCCTCTGTCATTCAGTCTCTCAATCAATTGTAATGCTGACGATAATCTCCGCCACATTTCATTCTTCTCGTGCTACACGAAAGTCGCTTACACTTCTAGTAGTCATCAAGTCTGTCATGACTGTGTTTCAGTGGAGTGTGCGAGAAATGCTCTTGTCAACTTTCCGAGCAATCCATCTCTTCCTATCAATATGTATGTGAACAGTCTGTGCAGACAATTAGACATGACAATATCTTCGAAATTAGCCATTTCGTAAGGACACAGATGCAAAGGAATATGCAGCAGAGGAAAGCTTACCTTCACCATGAGTCATTTCGTCTACAATCGAAATCGAGTGGGATTCGGTGAATTTTGGTAATGAGGAATAGAAATTGTCTAGGTGAATTGAATGAAAGCCCTGGTCATCTGTCTACACCAGATGACAATCAATTGATCGTGATGAGGATGAATAGATGTGGTGGTGCAGGATGAGGAAGAGGAGGATGGGGATGAGAATGATGAGGAGGAGGAGGCCGAGGTGGAACAGGAGTTCATTCCGCGTCCATATTCTCTTCAATTCACTTCACTCTCAAGCTTATGCTGACTCAATCGACTCGTATGTATCACACTGGATATCGACGAAGACACCATCCTCCTCCTCCTCCTCGTCCCCCTCCTCCTCCTGCACAGGGATGCTCACCTTCCTACGAATGCAATTGTCGCTTCAATATCCCTCGACTACCGGTTGGATTTCCTCTGTCATTCAGTCTCTCAATTCGTTGTAATGCTGACGATAATCTCCGCCACATTTCATTCTTCTCGTGCTACACGAAAGTCGCTTACACTTCTAGTAGTCATCAAGTCTGTCATGACTGTATTTCAGTGGAGTCTGCGAGAAATGCTCTTGTCAACTTTCCGAGAAATCCATCTCTTCCTATCAATATGTATGTGAACAGTCTGTGCAGACAGTTACACATCACAATATCTTCGAAATTAGCCATTTCGTAAGGACACAGATGCAAAGGAATATGCAGCAGAGAAAAGCTTACCTTCACCATGAGTCATTTCGTCTACAATCGAAATCGAGTGGAATTCGGTGAATTTTGGTAATGAGGAATAGAAATTGTCTAGGTGAATTGAATGAAAGCCCTGGTCATCTGTCTACACCAGATGACAATCAATTGATCGTGATGAGGATGAATAGATGTGGTGGTGCAGGATGAGGAAGAGGAGGATGGGGATGAGAATGATGAGGAGGAGGAGGCCGAGGTGGAACAGGAGTTCATTCCGCGTCCATATTCTCTTCAATTCACTTCACTCTCAAGCTTATGCTGACTCAATCGACTCGTATGTATCACACTGGATATCGACGAAGACACCATCCTCCTCCTCCTCCTCCTCCCGCTCCTCGTGCACAGGGATGCTCACCTTCCTACGAATGCAATTGTCGCTTCAATATCCCTCGACTACCGGTTGGATTTCCTCTGTCATTCAGTCTCTCAATTCGTTGTAATGCTGACGATAATCTCCGCCACATTTCATTCTTCTCGTGCTACACGAAAGTCGCTTACACTTCTAGTAGTCATCAAGTCTGTCATGACTGTGTTTCAGTGGAGTGTGCGAGAAATGCTCTTGTCAACTTTCCGAGCAATCCATCTCTTCCTATCAATATGTATGTGAACAGTCTGTGCAGACAATTAGACATGACAATATCTTCGAAATTAGCCATTTCGTAAGGACACAGATGCAAAGGAATATGCAGCAGAGGAAAGCTTACCTTCACCATGAGTCATTTCGTCTACAATCGAAATCGAGTGGGATTCGGTGAATTTGGGTAATGAGGAATAGAAATTGTCTAGGTGAATTGAATGAAAGCCCTGGTCATCTGTCTACACCAGATGACAATCAATTGATCGTGATGAGGATGAATAGAAGTGGTGGTGCAGGATAGGATGAGGATGAGGAGGATGAGGAGGAGGAGGCCGATGTGGATCAGGAGTTCATTTCGCGTCCATAGTCTCTTCAATTCACTTCACTCTCAAGCTTATGCTGACTCAATCGACTCGTATGTATCACACTGGATATCGACGAAGACACCATCCTCCTCCTCCTCCTCCTCCCGCTCCTCGTGCACAGGGATGCTCACCTTCCTACGAATGCAATTGTCGCTTCAATATCTCTCGACTACCGGTTGGATTTCCTTTGTCATTCAGTCTCTCAATCAATTGTAATGCTGACGATAATCTCCGCCACATTTCATTCTTCTCGTGCTACACGAAAGTCGCTTACACTTCTAGTAGTCATCAAGTCTGTCATGACTGTGTTTCAGTGGAGTGTGCGAGAAATGCTCTTGTCAACTTTCCGAGCAATCCATCTCTTCCTATCAATATGTATGTGAACAGTCTGTGCAGACAATTAGACATGACAATATCTTCGAAATTAGCCATTTCGTAAGGACACAGATGCAAAGGAATATGCAGCAGAGGAAAGCTCACCTTCACCATGAGTCATTTCGTCTACAATCGAAATCGAGTGGGATTCGGTGAATTTTGGTAATGAGGAATAGAAATTGTCTAGGTGAATTGAATGAAAGCCCTGGTCATCTGTCTACACCAGATGACAATCAATTGATCGTGATGAGGATGAATAGAAGTGTTGGTGCAGGATAGGATGAGGATGAGGAGGATGAGGAGGAGGAGGCCGATGTGGATCAGGAGTTCATTTCGCGTCCATAGTCTCTTCAATTCACTTCACTCTCAAGCTTATGCTGACTCAATCGACTCGTATGTATCACACTGGATATCGACGAAGACACCATCCTCCTCCTCCTCCTCCTCCCGCTCCTCGTGCACAGGGATGCTCACCTTCCTACGAATGCAATTGTCGCTTCAATATCCCTCGAATACCTGTTGGATTTCCTTTGTCATTCAGTCTCTCAATCAGTTGTAATGCTGACGATAATCTCCGCCACATTTGATTCTTCTCGTGCTACACGAAAGTCGTTTACACTTCTAGTAGTCATCAAGTCTGTCATGACTGTGTTTCAGTGGAGTCAGCGAGAAATGCTCTTGTCAACTTTCCGAGCAATCCATCTCTTCCTATCAATATGTATGTGAACAGTCTGTGCAGACAATTAGACATGACAATATCTTCGAAATTAGCCATTTCGTAAGGACACAGATGCAAAGGAATATGCAGCAGAGGAAAGCTCACCTTCACCATGAGTCATTTCGTCTACAATCGAAATCGAGTGGGATTCGGTGAATTTTGGTAATGAGGAATAGAAATTGTCTAGGTGAATTGAATGAAAGCCCTGGTCATCTGTCTACACCAGATGACAATCAATTGATCGTGATGAGGATGAATAGAAGTGGTGGTGCAGGATAGGATGAGGAAGAGGAGGATGGGGATGAGAATGATGAGGAGGAGGAGGCCGAGGTGGAACAGGAGTTCATTCCGCGTCCATATTCTCTTCAATTCACTTCACTCTCAAGCTTATGCTGACTCAATCGACTCGTATGTATCACACTGGATATCGACGAAGACACCATCCTCCTCCTCCTCCTCCTCCTCCCGCTCCTCGTGCACAGGGATGCTCACCTTCCTACGAATGCAATTGTCGCTTCAATATCCCTCGACTACCGGTTGGATTTCCTCTGTCATTCAGTCTCTCAATTCGTTGTAATGCTGACGATAATCTCCGCCACATTTGATTCTTCTCGTGCTACACGAAAGTCGCTTACACTTCTAGTAGTCATCAAGTCTGTCATGACTGTGTTTCAGTGGAGTCTGCGAGAAATGCTCTTGTCAACTTTCCGAGCAATCCATCTCTTCCTATCAATATGTATGTGAACAGTCTGTGCAGACAATTAGACATGACAATATCTTCGAAATTAGCCATTTCGTAAGGACACAGATGCAAAGGAATATGCAGCAGAGGAAAGCTCACCTTCACCATGAGTCATTTCGTCTACAATCGAAATCGAGTGGGATTCGGTGAATTTGGGTAATGAGGAATAGAAATTGTCTAGGTGAATTGAATGAAAGCCCTGGTCATCTGTCTACACCAGATGACAATCAATTGATCGTGAAGAGGATGAATAGAAGTGGTGGTGCAGGATAGGATGAGGAAGAGGAGGATGGGGATGAGAATGGTGAGGAGGAGGAGGCCGAGGTGGAACAGGAGTTCATTCCGCGTCCATATTCTCTTCAATTCACTTCACTCTCAAGCTTATGCTGACTCAATCGACTCGTATGTATCACACTGGATATCGACGAAGACACCATCCTCCTCCTCCTCCTCCTCCCGCTCCTCGTGCACAGGGATGCTCACCTTCCTACGAATGCAATTGTCGCTTCAATATCCCTCGACTACCGGTTGGATTTCCTCTGTCATTCAGTCTCTCAATTCGTTGTAATGCTGACGATAATCTCCGCCACATTTGATTCTTCTCGTGCTACACGAAAGTCGTTTACACTTCTAGTAGTCATCAAGTCTGTCATGACTGTGTTTCAGTGGAGTCAGCGAGAAATGCTCTTGTCAACTTTCCGAGCAATCCATCTCTTCCTATCAATATGTATGTGAACAGTCTGTGCAGACAATTAGACATGACAATATCTTCGAAATTAGCTATTTCGTAAGGACACAGATGCAAAGGAATATGCAGCAGAGGAAAGCTTACCTTCACCATGAGTCATTTCGTCTACAATCGAAATCGAGTGGAATTCGGTGAATTTTGGTAATGAGGAATAGAAATTGTCTAGGTGAATTGAATGAAAGCCCTGGTCATCTGTCTACACCAGATGACAATCAATTGATCGTGATGAGGATGAATAGAAGTGGTGGTGCAGGATAGGATTAGGATGAGGATGAGGAGGAGGAGGCCGATGTGTATCAGGAGTTCATTTCGCGTCCATAGTCTCTTCAATTCACTTCACTCTCAAGCTTATGCTGACTCAATCGACTCGTATGTATCACACTGGATATCGACGAAGACACCATCCTCCTCCTCCTCCTCCTCCCGCTCCTCGTGCACAGGGATGCTCACCTTCCTACGAATGCAATTGTCGCTTCAATATCCCTCGAATACCTGTTGGATTTCCTTTGTCATTCAGTCTCTCAATCAGTTGTAATGCTGACGATAATCTCCGCCACATTTGATTCTTCTCGTGCTACACGAAAGTCGCTTACACTTCTAGTAGTCATCAAGTCTGTCATGACTGTGTTTCAGTGGAGTGTGCGAGAAATGCTCTTGTCAACTTTCCGAGCAATCCATCTCTTCCTATCAATATGTATGTGAACAGTCTGTGCAGACAATTAGACATGACAATATCTTCGAAATTAGCCATTTCGTAAGGACACAGATGCAAAGGAATATGCAGCAGAGGAAAGCTTACCTTCACCATGAGTCATTTCGTCTACAATCGAAATCGAGTGGAATTCGGTGAATTTGGGTAATGAGGAATAGAAATTGTCTAGGTGAATTGAATGAAAGCCCTGGTCATCTGTCTACACCAGATGACAATCAATTGATCGTGATGAGGATGAATAGAAGTGGTGGTGCAGGATAGGATTAGGATGAGGATGAGGAGGATGAGGAGGAGGAGGCCGAGGTGGAGCAGGAGTTCATTCCGCGTCCATATTCTCTTCAATTCACTTCACTCTCAAGCTTATGCTGACTCAATCGACTCGTATGTATCACACTGGATATCGACGAAGACACCATCCTCCTCCTCCTCCTCCCGCTCCTCGTGCACAGGGATGCTCACCTTCCTACGAATGCAATTGTCGCTTCAATATCCCTCGACTACCGGTTGGATTTCCTCTGTCATTCAGTCTCTCAATTCGTTGTAATGCTGACGATAATCTCCGCCACATTTGATTCTTCTCGTGCTACACGAAAGTCGCTTACACTTCTAGTAGTCATCAAGTCTGTCATGACTGTGTTTCAGTGGAGTGTGCGAGAAATGCTCTTGTCAACTTTCCGAGCAATCCATCTCTTCCTATCAATATGTATGTGAACAGTCTGTGCAGACAATTAGACATGACAATATCTTCGAAATTAGCCATTTCGTAAGGACACAGATGCAAAGGAATATGCAGCAGAGGAAAGCTTACCTTCACCATGAGTCATTTCGTCTACAATCGAAATCGAGTGGAATTCGGTGAATTTTGGTAATGAGGAATAGAAATTGTCTAGGTGAATTGAATGAAAGCCCTGGTCATCTGTCTACACCAGATGACAATAAATTGATCGTGATGAGGATGAATAGAAGTGGTGGTGCAGGATAGGATGAGGATGAGGAGGATGAGGAGGGGGAGGCCGAGGTGGAGCAGGAGTTCATTCCGCGTCCATATTCTCTTCAATTCACTTCACTCTCAAGCTTATGCTGACTCAATCGACTCGTATGTATCACACTGGATATCGACGAAGACACCATCCTCCTCCTCCTCCTCCTCCCGCTCCTCGTGCACAGGGATGCTCACCTTCCTACGAATGCAATTGTCGCTTCAATATCCCTCGACTACCGGTTGGATTTCCTCTGTCATTCAGTCGCTCAATTCGTTGTAATGCTGACGATAATCTCCGCCACATTTGATTCTTCTCGTGCTACACGAAAGTCGCTTACACTTCTAGTAGTCATCAAGTCTGTCATGACTGTGTTTCAGTGGAGTCTGCGAGAAATGCTCTTGTCAACTTTCCGAGCAATCCATCTCTTCCTATCAATATGTATGTGAACAGTCTGTGCAGACAATTAGACATGACAATATCTTCGAAATTAGCCATTTCGTAAGGACACAGATGCAAAGGAATATGCAGCAGAGGAAAGCTTACCTTCACCATGAGTCATTTCGTCTACAATCGAAATCGAGTGGAATTCGGTGAATTTTGGTAATGAGGAATAGAAATTGTCTAGGTGAATTGAATGAAAGCCCTGGTCATCTGTCTACACCGGATGACAATCAATTGATCGTGATGAGGATGAATAGAAGTGGTGGTGCAGGATAGGATGAGGATGAGGAGGATGAGGAGGAGGAGGCCGAGGCGGAGCAGGAGTTAATTCCGCGTCCATATTCTCTTCATTTCACTTCACTCTCAAGCTTATGCTGACTCAATCGACTCGTATGTATCACACTGGATATCGACGAAGACACCCTCCTCCTCCTCCTCCTCCTCCCGCTCCTCGTGCACAGGGATGCTCACCTTCCTACGAATGCAATTGTCGCTTCAATATCCCTCGACTACCGGTTGGATTTCCTCTGTCATTCAGTCTCTCAATTCGTTGTAATGCTGACGATAATCTCCGCCACATTTGATTCTTCTCGTGCTACACGAAAGTCGCTTACACTTCTAGTAGTCATCAAGTCTGTCATGACTGTATTTCACTGGAGTGTGCGAGAAATGCTCTTGTCAACTTTCCGAGCAATCCATCTCTTCCTATCAATATGTATGTGAACAGTCTGTGCAGACAATTAGACATGACAATATCTTCGAAATTAGCCATTTCGTAAGGACACAGATGCAAAGGAATATGCAGCAGAGGAAAGCTTACCTTCACCATGAGTCATTTCGTCTACAATCGAAATCGAGTGGGATTCGGTGAATTTGGGTAATGAGGAATAGAAATTGTCTAGGTGAATTGAATGAAAGCCCTGGTCATCTGTCTACACCAGATGACAATAAATTGATCGTGATGAGGATGAATAGAAGTGGTGGTGCAGGATAGGATGAGGTAGAGGAGGATGAGGATGAGGTTGAGGAGGATGAGGAGTAAGAGTATGAGGAGCAGGAGTTCATTCCGCGTCCATATTCTCTTCAATTCACTTCACTCTCAAGCTTATGCTGACTCAATCGACTCGTATGTATCACACTGGATATCGACGAAGACACCCTCCTCCTCCTCCCGCTCCTCGTGCACAGGGATGCTCACCTTCCTACGAATGCAATTGTCGCTTCAATATCTCTCGACTACCGGTTGGATTTCCTCTGTCATTCAGTCTCTCAATTCGTTGTAATGCTGATGATAATCTCCGCCACATTCGATTCTTCTCGTGCTACACGAAAGTCGCTTACACTTCTAGTAGTCATCAAGTCTGTCATGACTGTGTTTCAGTGGAGTCTGCGAGAAATGCTCTTGTCAACTTTCCGAGCAATCCATCTCTTCCTATCAATATGTATGTGAACAGTCTGTGCAGACAATTAGACATGACAATATCTTCGAAATTAGCCATTTCGTAAGGACACAGATGCAAAGGAATATGCAGCAGAGGAAAGCTTACCTTCACCATGAGTCATTTCGTCTACAATCGAAATCGAGTGGGATTCGGTGAATTTGGGTAATGAGGAATAGAAATTGTCTAGGTGAATTGAATGAAAGCCCTGGTCATCTGTCTACACCAGATGACAATAAATTGATCGTGATGAGGATGAATAGAAGTGGTGGTGCAGGATAGGATGAGGTAGAGGAGGATGAGGATGAGGTTGAGGAGGATGAGGAGTAAGAGTATGAGGAGCAGGAGTTCATTCCGCGTCCATATTCTCTTCAATTCACTTCACTCTCAAGCTTATGCTGACTCAATCGACTCGTATGTATCACACTGGATATCGACGAAGACACCCTCCTCCTCCTCCCGCTCCTCGTGCACAGGGATGCTCACCTTCCTACGAATGCAATTGTCGCTTCAATATCTCTCGACTACCGGTTGGATTTCCTCTGTCATTCAGTCTCTCAATTCGTTGTAATGCTGATGATAATCTCCGCCACATTCGATTCTTCTCGTGCTACACGAAAGTCGCTTACACTTCTAGTAGTCATCAAGTCTGTCATGACTGTGTTTCAGTGGAGTCTGCGAGAAATGCTCTTGTCAACTTTCCGAGCAATCCATCTCTTCCTATCAATATGTATGTGAACAGTCTGTGCAGACAATTAGACATGACAATATCTTCGAAATTAGCCATTTCGTAAGGACACAGATGCAAAGGAATATGCAGCAGAGGAAAGCTTACCTTCACCATGAGTCATTTCGTCTACAATCGAAATCGAGTGGAATTCGGTGAATTTTGGTAATGAGGAATAGAAATTGTCTAGGTGAATTGAATGAAAGCCCTGGTCATCTGTCTACACCAGATGACAATCAATTGATCGTGATGAGGATGAATAGAAGTGGTGGTGCAGGATAGCATGAGGTAGAGGAGGATGAGGATGAGGTTGAGGAGGATGAGGAGTAAGAGTATGAGGAGCAGGAGTTCATTCCGCGTCCATATTCTCTTCAATTCACTTCACTCTCAAGCTTATGCTGACTCAATCGACTCGTATGTATCACACTGGATATCGACGAAGACACCATCCTCCTCCTCCTCCTCCCGCTCCTCGTGCACAGGGATGCTCACCTTCCTACGAATGCAATTGTCGCTTCAATATCCCTCGACTACCGGTTGGATTTCCTCTGTCATTCAGTCTCTCAATTCGTTGTAATGCTGACGATAATCTCCGCCACATTTCATTCTTCTCGTGCTACACGAAAGTCGCTTACACTTCTAGTAGTCATCAAGTCTGTCATGACTGTGTTTCAGTGGAGTGTGCGAGAAATGCTCTTGTCAACTTTCCGAGCAATCCATCTCTTCCTATCAATATGTATGTGAACAGTCTGTGCAGACAATTAGACATGACAATATCTTCGAAATTAGCCATTCCGTAAGGACACAGATGCAAAGGAATATGCAGCAGAGAAAAGCTTACCTTCACCATGAGTCATTTCGTCTACAATCGAAATCGAGTGGGATTCGGTGAATTTTGGTAATAAGGAATAGAAATTGTCTAGGTGAATTGAATGAAAGCCCTGGTCATCTGTCTACACCAGATGACAATCAATTGATCGTGATGAGGATGAATAGACGTGAAGGTGCACGAGGAGGAGGAGGAGGAGGAGGAGTAAGAGTATGAGGAGCAGGAGTTCATTCCGCGTCCATATTCTCTTCAATTCACTTCACTCTCAAGCTTATGCTGACTCAATCGACTCGTATGTATCACACTGGATATCGACGAAGACACCATCCTCCTCCTCCTCCTCCTCCCGCTCCTCGTGCACAGGGATGCTCACCTTCCTACGAATGCAATTGTCGCTTCAATATCTCTCGACTACCGGTTGGATTTCCTCTGTCATTCAGTCTCTCAATTCGTTGTAATGCTGACGATAATCTCCGCCACATTCGATTCTTCTCGTGCTACACGAAAGTCGCTTACACTTCTAGTAGTCATCAAGTCTGTCATGACTGTGTTTCAGTGGAGTCTGCGAGAAATGCTCTTGTCAACTTTCCGAGCAATCCATCTCTTCCTATCAATATGTATGTGAACAGTCTGTGCAGACAATTAGACATGACAATATCTTCGAAATTAGCCATTCCGTAAGGACACAGATGCAAAGGAATATGCAGCAGAGAAAAGCTTACCTTCACCATGAGTCATTTCGTCTACAATCGAAATCGAGTGGAATTCGGTGAATTTTGGTAATGAGGAATAGAAATTGTCTAGGTGAATTGAATGAAAGCCCTGGTCATCTGTCTACACCAGATGACAATCAATTGATCGTGATGAGGATGAATAGACGTGAAGTTGTACGAGGAGGATGAGGAGGAGGATGCGGTGCAGGAGTTCATTCCGCGTCCATATTCTCTTCAATTCACTTCACTCTCAAGCTTATGCTCACTCAATCGACTCGTATGTATCACACTGGATATCGACGAAGACACCATCCTCCTCCTCCTCCTCGTCCCCCTCCTCCTCTTCCTGATCAGGGATGCTCACCTTCCTACGAATGCGATTGTCGCTTCAATATCTCTCGACTACCGGTTGGATTTCCTTTGTCATTCAGTCTCTCAATTCGTTGTAATGCTGACGATAATCTCCGCCACATTTGATTCTTCTCGTGCTACACGAAAGTCGCTTACACTTCTAGTAGTCATCAAGTCTGTCATGACTGTATTTCAGTGGAGTCTGCGAGAAATGCTCTTGTCAACTTTCCGAGCAATCCATCTCTTCCTATCAATATGTATGTGAACAGTCTGTGCAGACAGTTACACATCACAATATCTTCGAAATTAGCCATTTCGTAAGGACACAGATGCAAAGGAATATGCAGCAGAGAAAAGCTTACCTTCACCATGAGTCATTTCGTCTACAATCGAAATCGAGTGGAATTCGGTGAATTTTGGTAATGAGGAATAGAAATTGTCTAGGTGAATTGAATGAAAGCCCTGGTCATCTGTCTACACCAGATGACAATCAATTGATCGTGATGAGGATGAATAGAAGTGGTGGTGCAGGATAGCATGAGGTAGAGGAGGATGAGGATGAGGTTGAGGAGGATGAGGAGTAAGAGTATGAGGAGCAGGAGTTCATTCCGCGTCCATATTCTCTTCAATTCACTTCACTCTCAAGCTTATGCTGACTCAATCGACTCGTATGTATCACACTGGATATCGACGAAGACACCATCCTCCTCCTCCTCCTCCCGCTCCTCGTGCACAGGGATGCTCACCTTCCTACGAATGCAATTGTCGCTTCAATATCCCTCGACTACCGGTTGGATTTCCTCTGTCATTCAGTCTCTCAATTCGTTGTAATGCTGACGATAATCTCCGCCACATTTCATTCTTCTCGTGCTACACGAAAGTCGCTTACACTTCTAGTAGTCATCAAGTCTGTCATGACTGTGTTTCAGTGGAGTGTGCGAGAAATGCTCTTGTCAACTTTCCGAGCAATCCATCTCTTCCTATCAATATGTATGTGAACAGTCTGTGCAGACAATTAGACATGACAATATCTTCGAAATTAGCCATTCCGTAAGGACACAGATGCAAAGGAATATGCAGCAGAGAAAAGCTTACCTTCACCATGAGTCATTTCGTCTACAATCGAAATCGAGTGGAATTCGGTGAATTTTGGTAATAAGGAATAGAAATTGTCTAGGTGAATTGAATGAAAGCCCTGGTCATCTGTCTACACCAGATGACAATCAATTGATCGTGATGAGGATGAATAGACGTGAAGGTGCACGAGGAGGAGGAGGAGGAGGAGGAGGAGTGAGAGTATGAGGATCAGGAGTTAATTCCGCGTCCATATTCTCTTCAATTCACTTCACTCTCAAGCGTATGCTGACTCAATCGACTCGTATGTATCACACTGGATATCGACGAAGACACCATCCTCCTCCTCCTCCTCCTCCTCCCGCTCCTCGTGCACAGGGATGCTCACCTTCCTACGAATGCAATTGTCGCTTCCATATCCCTCGACTACCGGTTGGATTTCCTCTGTCATTCAGTCTCTCAATTCGTTGTAATGCTGACGATAATCTCCGCCACATTTGATTCTTCTCGTGCTACACGAAAGTCGCTTACACTTCTAGTAGTCATCAAGTCTGTCATGACTGTATTTCAGTGGAGTCAGCGAGAAATGCTCTTGTCAACTTTCCGAGCAATCCATCTCTTCCTATCAATATGTATGTGAACAGTCTGTGCAGACAATTAGACATGACAATATCTTCGAAATTAGCCATTTCGTAAGGACACAGATGCAAAGGAATATGCAGCAGAGAAAAGCTTACCTTCACCATGCGTTTCTTCTACAATCGAAATCGAGTGGGATTCGGTGAATTTTGGTAATGAGGAATAGAAATTGTCTAGGTGAATTGAATGAAAGCCCTGGTCATCTGTCTACACCAGATGACAATAAATTGATCGTGATGAGGATGAATAGAAGTGATGTTGCAGGATGAGGGTGAGGAGGGGGAGGAGAAGGGGGAGTAAGACTATGAGGAGCAGGAGTTCATTCCGCGTCCAAATTCTCTTCAATTCACTTCACTCTCAAGCTTATGCTGACTCAACCGACTCGTGTGTATCACACTGGATATCGACGAAGGCACCATCCCTCTTCTTCCGCTCCTCGTGCTCAGGGATACTCACCTTCCTACGAATGCAATTGTCGCTTCAATATCCCTCGACTACCGGTTGGATTTCCTTTGTCATTCAGTCTCTCAATCAGTTGTAATGCTGACGATAATCTCCGCCACATTTCATTCTTCTCGTGCTACACGAAAGTCGCTTACACTTCTAGTAGTCATCAAGTCTGTCATGACTGTGTTTCAGTGGAGTCAGCGAGAAATGCTCTTGTCAACTTTCCGAGCAATCCATCTCTTCCTAACACTATGCATTCGAACAGTGTTTGCCGAGAATATGACATGACAATATATTCGAAATTAGCCATTTCGTAAGGACACAGATGCAAAGGAATATGCAGCAGAGGAAAGCTTACCTTCACCATGAGTCATTTCGTCTACAATCGAAATCGAGTGGAATTCGGTGAATTTTGGTAATGAGGAATAGAAATTGTCTAGGTGAATTGAATGAAAGCCCTGGTCATCTGTCTACACCAGATGACAATCAATTGATCGTGATGAGGATGAATAGACGTGAAGGTGCACCAGGCGGAGAAGGAGGATAAGGAGGAGGAGGAGGAGGCGGAGGTGGAGCAGGATTTCATTCCGCGTCCATAGTCTCTTCAATTCACTTCACTCTCAAGCTTATGCTGACTCAATCGACTCGTATGTATCACACTGGATATCGACGAAGACACCCTCCTCCTCCTCCCGCTCCTCGTGCACAGGGATGCTCACCTTCCTACGAATGCAATTGTCGCTTCAATATCCCTCGAATACCGGTTGGATTTCCTTTGTCATTCAGTCTCTCAATCAGTTGTAATGCTGACGATAATCTCCGCCACATTTGATTCTTCTCGTGCTACACGAAAGTCGCTTACACTTCTAGTAGTCATCAAGTCTGTCATGACTGTGTTTCAGTGGAGTCTGCGAGAAATGCTCTTGTGAACATTCCGAGCAATCCATCTCCTCCCATCAATATGTATGTGAACAGTCTGTGCAGACAATTAGACATGACAATATCTTCGAAATTAGCCATTTCGTAAGGACACAGATGCAAAGGAATATGCAGCAGAGGAAAGCTTACCTTCACCATGAGTCATTTCGTCTACAATCGAAATCGAGTGGAATTCGGTGAATTTTGGTAATGAGGAATAGAAATTGTCTAGGTGAATTGAATGAAAGCCCTGGTCATCTGTCTACACCAGATGACAATCAATTGATCGTGATGAGGATGAATAGACGTGAAGGTGCACCAGGCGGATGAGGAGGAGAGGGAGGAGGAGGAGTAGGAGGCCGAGGTGGAACAGGAGTTCATTCCGCCTCCATAGTCTCTTCAATTCACTTCACTCTCAAGCTTATGCTCACTCAATCGACTCGTATGTATCACACTGGATATCGACGAAGACACCCTCCTCCTCCTCCTCCTCCTCCTCCTCCTCCTCTTCATCCTGCACAGGGATGCTCACCTTCCTACGAATGCAATTGTCGCTTCAATATCCCTCGACTACCGGTTGGATTTCCTTTGTCATTCAGTCTCTCAATCAGTTGTAATGCTGACGATAATCTCCGCCACATTTCATTCTTCTCGTGCTACATGAAAATCGCTTACATTTCTAGTAGTCATCAAGTCTGTCATGACTGTGTTTCAGTGGAGTCAGCGAGAAATGCTCTTGTCAACTTTCCGAGCAATCCATCTCTTCCTAACACTATGCATTCGAACAGTGTTAGCCGAGAATATGACAACATAATATCTTCGAAATTAGCCATTTCGTAAGGACACAGATGCAAAGGAATATGCAGCAGAGAAAAGCTTACCTTCACCATGAGTCATTTCGTCTACAATCGAAATCGAGTGGAATTCGGTGAATTTGGCTATTGAGGAATAGAAATTGTCTAGGTGAATTGAATGAAAGCCCTGGTCATCTGTCTACACCAGATGACAATCAATTGATCGTGATGAGGATGAATAGACGTGAAGGAGCACGATGATGATGAGGAGGAAGAGATGGAGGAGGAGGAGGAGGCCGAGGCGAAGCAGGATTTCATTCCGCCAACATAGTCTCTTCAATTCACTTCACTCTCAAGCTTATGCTGACTCAATCGACTCGTATGTATCACACTGGATATCGACGAAGACACCCTCCTCCTCCTCCTCCTCCTCCTCCTCTTCATCCTGCACAGGGATGCTCACCTTCCTACGAATGCAATTGTCGCTTCAATATCCCTCGAATACCGGTTGGATTTCCTTTGTCATTCAGTCTCTCAATCAGTTGTAATGCTGACGATAATCTCCGCCACATTTCATTCTTCTCGTGCTACACGAAAGTCGCTTACACTTCTAGTAGTCATCAAGTCTGTCATGACTGTATTTCAGTGGAGTCAGCGAGAAATGCTCTTGTCAACTTTCCGAGCAATCCATCTCTTCCTAACACTATGCATTCGAACAGTGTTTGCCGAGAATATGACATCACAATATCTTCGAAATTAGCCATTTCGTAAGGACACAGATGCAAAGGAATATGCAGCAGAGGAAAGCTTACCTTCACCATGAGTCATTTCATCTCCAAACAAAATCGAGTGGAATTCGGTGAATTTGGGTAATGAGGAATAGAAATTGTCTAGGTGAATTGAATGAAAGCCCTGGTCATCTGTCTACACCAGATGACAATCAATTGATCGTGATGAGGATGAATAGACATGAAGGTGCACCAGGCGGAGAAGGAGGATAAGGAGGAGGAGTAGGAGGAGGCGGAGGTGGAGCAGGAGTTCATTTCGCCTCCATAGTCTCTTCAATTCACTTCACTCTCAAGCTTATGCTGACTCAATCGACTCGTATGTATCACACTGGATATCGACGAAGACACCATCCTCCTCCTCCTCCTCCTCCTCCTCTTCATCCTGCACAGGGATGCTCACCTTCCTACGAATGCAATTGTCGCTTCAATATCCCTCGAATACCGGTTGGATTTCCTTTGTCATTCAGTCTCTCAATCAGTTGTAATGCTGACGATAATCTCCGCCACATTTCATTCTTCTCGTACTACACGAAAATCGCTTACACTTCTAGTAGTCATCAAGTCTGTCATGACTGTGTTTCAGTGGAGTCAGCGAGAAATGCTCTTGTCAACTTTCCGAGCAATCCATCTCTTCCTAACACTATGCATTCGAACAGTGTTAGCCGAGAATATGACATGACAATATCTTCGAAATTAGCCATTTCGTAAGGACACAGATGCAAAGGAATATGCAGCAGAGAAAAGCTTACCTTCACCATGAGTCATTTCGTCTACAATCGAAATCGAGTGGAATTCGGTGAATTTGGCTATTGAGGAATAGAAATTGTCTAGGTGAATTGAATGAAAGCCCTGGTCATCTGTCTACACCAGATGACAATCAATTGATCGTGATGAGGATGAATAGACGTGAAGGTGCACCAGGCGGATGAGGAGGAGAGGGAGGAGGAGGAGTAGGAGGCCGAGGTGGAACAGGAGTTCATTCCGCCTCCATAGTCTCTTCAATTCACTTCACTCTCAAGCTTATGCTCACTCAATCGACTCGTATGTATCACACTGGATATCGACGAAGACACCCTCCTCCTCCTCCTCCTCCTCCTCCTCTTCATCCTGCACAGGGATGCTCACCTTCCTACGAATGCAATTGTCGCTTCAATATCCCACGAATACCGGTTGGATTTCCTTTGTCATTCAGTCTCTCAATCAGTTGTAATGCTGACGATAATCTCCGCCACATTTCATTCTTCTCGTGCTACATGAAAATCGCTTACATTTCTAGTAGTCATCAAGTCTGTCATGACTGTGTTTCAGTGGAGTCTGCGAGAAATGCTCTTGTCAACTTTCCGAGCAATCCATCTCTTCCTAACACTATGCATTCGAACAGTGTTTGCCGAGAATATGACATCACAATATCTTCGAAATTAGCCATTTCGTAAGGACACAGATGCAAAGGAATATGCAGCAGAGAAAAGCTTACCTTCACCATGAGTCATTTCGTCTACAATCGAAATCGAGTGGAATTCGGTGAATTTGGGTAATGAGGAATAGAAATTGTCTAGGTGAATTGAATGAAAGCCCTGGTCATCTGTCTACACCAGATGACAATCAATTGATCGTGATGAGGATGAATAGACGTGAAGGAGCACGATGATGATGAGGAGGAAGAGATGGAGGAGGAGGAGGAGGCCGAGGCGAAGCAGGATTTCATTCCGCCAACGTAGTCTTTTCAATTCACTTCACTCTCAAGCTTATGCTGACTCAATCGACTCGTATGTATCACACTGGATATCGACGAAGACACCCTCCTCCTCCTCCTCCTCCTCCTCCTCTTCATCCTGCACAGGGATGCTCACCTTCCTACGAATGCAATTGTCGCTTCAATATCCCTCGACTACCGGTTGGATTTCCTTTGTCATTCAGTCTCTCAATCAGTTGTAATGCTGACGATAATCTCCGCCACATTTCATTCTTCTCGTGCTACATGAAAATCGCTTACACTTCTAGTAGTCATCAAGTCTGTCATGACTGTGTTTCAGTGGAGTCTGCGAGAAATGCTCTTGTCAACTTTCCGAGCAATCCATCTCTTCCTAACACTATGCATTCGAACAGTGTTTGCCGAGAATATGACATCACAATATCTTCGAAATTAGCCATTTCGTAAGGACACAGATGCAAAGGAATATGCAGCAGAGGAAAGCTCACCTTCACCATGAGTCATTTCGTCTACAATCGAAATCGAGTGGAATTCGGTGAATTTGGGTAATGAGGAATAGAAATTGTCTAGGTGAATTGAATGAAAGCCCTGGCCATCTGTCTACACCAGATGACAATCAATTGATCGTGATGAGGATGAATAGACGTGAAGGTGCACGAGGAGGAGGAGGAGGAGGAGTAAGAGTATGAGGAGCAGGATTTCATTCCGCGTCCATATTCTCTTCAATTCACTTCACTCTCAAGCTTATGCTGACTCAATCGACTCGTATGTATCACACTGGATATCGACGAAGACACCCTCCTCCTCCTCCTCCTCCTCCTCCTCTTCATCCTGCACAGGGATGCTCACCTTCCTACGAATGCAATTGTCGCTTCAATATCCCTCGAATACCGGTTGGATTTCCTTTGTCATTCAGTCTCTCAATCAGTTGTAATGCTGACGATAATCTCCGCCACATTTCATTCTTCTCGTGCTACACGAAAGTCGCTTACACTTCTAGTAGTCATCAAGTCTGTCATGACTGTATTTCAGTGGAGTCAGCGAGAAATGCTCTTGTCAACTTTCCGAGCAATCCATCTCTTCCTAACACTATGCATTCGAACAGTGTTAGCCGAGAATATGACATCACAAATTCTTCGAAATTAGCCATTTCGCAAGCACACAGATGCAAAGGAATATGCAGCAGAGGAAAGCTCACCTTCACCATGAGTCATTTCGTCTACAATCGAAATCGAGTGGAATTCGGTGAATTTGGGTAATGAGGAATAGAAATTGTCTAGGTGAATTGAATGAAAGCCCTGGTCATCTGTCTACACCAGATGACAATCAATTGATCGTGATGAGGATGAATAGACGTGAAGGTGCACCAGGCGGAGAAGGAGGATAAGGAGGAGGAGGAGGAGGAGGCGGAGGTGGAGCAGGAGTTCATTTCGCGTCCATAGTCTTTTCAATTCACTTCACTCTCAAGCTTATGCTGACTCAATCGACTCGTATGTATCACACTGGATATCGACGAAGACACCCTCCTCCTCCTCCTCCTCCTCCTCCTCTTCATCCTGCACAGGGATGCTCACCTTCCTACGAATGCAATTGTCGCTTCAATATCCCTCGAATACCGGTTGGATTTCCTTTGTCATTCAGTCTCTCAATCAGTTGTAATGCTGACGATAATCTCCGCCACATTTCATTCTTCTCGTGCTACACGAAAGTCGCTTACACTTCTAGTAGTCATCAAGTCTGTCATGACTGTATTTCAGTGGAGTCAGCGAGAAATGCTCTTGTCAACTTTCCGAGCAATCCATCTCTTCCTAACACTATGCATTCGAACAGTGTTTGCCGAGAATATGACATCACAAATTCTTCGAAATTAGCCATTTCGCAAGCACACAGATGCAAAGGAATATGCAGCAGAGGAAAGCTCACCTTCACCATGAGTCATTTCGTCTACAATCGAAATCGAGTGGAATTCGGTGAATTTGGGTAATGAGGAATAGAAATTGTCTAGGTGAATTGAATGAAAGCCCTGGTCATCTGTCTACACCAGATGACAATCAATTGATCGTGATGAGGATGAATAGACGTGAAGGTGCACCAGGCGGAGAAGGAGGATAAGGAGGAGGAGGAGGAGGAGGCGGAGGTGGATCAGGATTTCATTCCGCCTCCATAGTCTCTTCAATTCACTTCACTCTCAAGCTTATTCTGACTCAATCGACTCGTATGTATCACACTGGATATCGACGAAGACACCCTCCTCCTCCTCCTCCTCCCGCTCCTCGTGCACAGGTATGCTCACCTTCCTACGAATGCAATTGTCGCTTCAATATCCCTCGACTACCGGTTGGATTTCCTTTGTCATTCAGTCTCTCAATCAGTTGTAATGCTGACGATAATCTCCGCCACATTTCATTCTTCTCGTGCTACACGAAATTTGCTTAAACTTCTGCTAGTCATCAAGTCTGTCATGACTGTATTTCAGTGGAGTCAGCGAGAAATGCTCTTGTCAACTTTCCGAGCAATCCATCTCCTCCTATCAATATGTATGTGAACAGTCTGTGCAGACATTTAGACATGACAATAGATTCGAAATTAGCCATTTCGTAAGGACACAGATGCAAAGGAATATGCAGCAGAGAAAAGCTTACCTTCACCATGAGTCATTTCGTCTACAATCGAAATCGAGTGGAATTCGGTGAATTTTGGTAATGAGGAATAGAAATTGTCTAGGTGAATTGAATGAAAGCCCTGGCCATCTGTCTACACCAGATGACAATCAATTGATCGTGATGAGGATGAATAGACGTGAAGGTGCACGAGGAGGAGGAGGAGGAGGAGTAAGAGTATGAGGAGCAGGAGTTCATTCCGCGTCCATATTCTCTTCAATTCACTTCACTCTCAAGCTTATGCTGACTCAATCGACTCGTATGTATCACACTGGATATCGACGAAGACACCCTCCTCCTCCTCCTCCCGCTCCTCGTGCACAGGAATGCTCACCTTCCTACGAATGCAATTGTCGCTTCAATATCTCTCGACTACCGGTTGGATTTCCTTTGTCATTCAGTCTCTCAATCAGTTGTAATGCTGACGATAATCTCCGCCACATTTCATTCTTCTCGTGCTACACGAAAGTCGCTTACACTTCTAGTAGTCATCAAGTCTGTCATGACTGTATTTCAGTGGAGTCAGCGAGAAATGCTCTTGTCAACTTTCCGAGCAATCCAACTCTTCCTTACACTATGCATTCGAACAGTGTTAGCCGAGAATATGACATCACAAATTCTTCGAAATTAGCCATTTCGTAAGGACACAGATGCAAAGGAATATGCAGCAGAGGAAAGCTTACCTTCACCATGAGTCATTTCGTCTACAATCGAAATCGAGTGGAATTCGGTGAATTTGGGTAATGAGGAATAGAAATTGTCCAGGTGAATTGAATGAAAGCCCTGGTCATCTGTCTACACCAGATGACAATCAATTGATCGTGATGAGGATGAATAGACGTGAAGGTGCACGAGGGGGAGGAGGAGGAGGAGGAAAAGTAGGAGGAGTAAGAGTATGAGGAGCAGGAGTTCATTCTGCGTCCATATTCTCTTCAATTCACTTCACTCTCAAGCTTATGCTCACTCAATCGACTCGTATGTATCACACTGGATATCGACGAAGACACCCTCCTCCTCCTCCTCCCGCTCCACGTGCACAGGGATGCTCACCTTCCTACGAATGCAATTGTCGCTTCAATATCCCTCGACTACCGGTTGGATTTCCTTTGTCATTCAGTCTCTCAATCAGTTGTAATGCTGACGATAATCTCCGCCACATTTCATTCTTCTCGTGCTACACGAAAGTCGCTTACACTTCTAGTAGTCATCAAGTCTGTCATGACTGTATTTCAGTGGAGTCAGCGAGAAATGCTCTTGTCAACTTTCCGAGCAATCCAACTCTTCCTTACACTATGCATTCGAACAGTGTTAGCCGAGAATATGACATCACAAATTCTTCGAAATTAGCCATTTCGTAAGGACACAGATGCAAAGGAATATGCAGCAGAGGAAAGCTTACCTTCACCATGAGTCATTTCGTCTACAATCGAAATCGAGTGGAATTCGGTGAATTTGGGTAATGAGGAATAAAAATTGTCTAGGTGAATTGAATGAAAGCCCTGGTCATCTGTCTACACCAGATGACAATCAATTGATCGTGATGAGGATGGATAGACGTGAAGGTGCACGAGGAGGAGGAGGAGGAGGAGGAGTAAGAGTATGAGGAGCAGGAGTTCATTCTGCGTCCATATTCTCTTCAATTCACTTCACTCTCAAGCTTATGCTGACTCAATCGACTCGTATGTATCACACTGGATATCGACGAAGACACCATCCTCCTCCTCTTCCTCCTCCCGCTCCTCGTGCACAGGGATGCTCACCTTCCTACGAATGCAATTGTCGCTTCAATATCTCTCGACTACCGGTTGGATTTCCTCTGTCATTCAGTCTCTCAATCAGTTGTGATGCTGACGATAATCTCCGCCACATTTGATTCTTCTCGTGCTACACGAAAGTCGCTTACACTTCTAGTAGTCATCAAGTCTGTCATGACTGTATTTCAGTGGAGTCAGCGAGAAATGCTCTTGTCAACTTTCCGAGCAATCCATCTCTTCCTAACACTATGCATTCGAACAGTGTTAGCCGAGAATATGACATCACAAATTCTTCGAAATTAGCCATTTCGTAAGGACACAGATGCAAAGGAATATGCAGCAGAGAAAAGCTTACCTTCACCATGAGTCATTTCGTCTACAATCGAAATCGAGTGGAATTCGGTGAATTTGGGTATTGAGGAATAGAAATTGTCTAGGTGAATTGAATGAAAGCCCTGGCCATCTGTCTACACAAGATGACAATCAATTGATCGTGATGAGGATGAATAGACGTGAAGGTGCACGAGGAGGAGGAGGAGGAGGAGGAGGAGGAGTAAGAGTATGAGGAGCAGGAGTTCATTCTGCGTCCATATTCTCTTCAATTCACTTCACTCTCAAGCTTATGCTCACTCAATCGACTCGTATGTATCACACTGCATATCGCAGAAGACACACTCCTCCTCCTCCTCCTCCCGCTCCTCGTGAACAGGGATGCTCACCTTCCTACGAATGCAATTGTCGCTTCAATATCCCTCGACTACCGGTTGGATTTCCTTTGTCATTCAGTCTCTCAATCAGTTGTAATGCTGACGATAATCTCCGCCACATTTCATTCTTCTCGTGCTACACGAAAGTCGCTTACACTTCTAGTAGTCATCAAGTCTGTCATGACTGTATTTCAGTGGAGTCAGCGAGAAATGCTCTTGTCAACTTTCCGAGCAATCCCTCTCTTCCTAACACTATGCATTCGAACAGTGTTAGCCGAGAATATGACATCACAAATTCTTCGAAATCAGCCATTTCGTCAGGACACAGATGCAAAAGGAATATGCAGCAGAGAAAAGCTTACCTTCACCTTGAGTCATTTCGTCTACAATCGAAATCGAGTGGAATTCGGTGAATTTGGGTAATGAGGAATAGAAATTGTCTAGGTGAATTGAATGAAAGCCCTGGCCATCTGTCTACACCAGATGACAATCAATTGATCGTGATGAGGATGGATAGACGTGGAGGTGCACGAGGAGGAGGAGGAGGAGGACGAGGAGGAGGAGCAGGAGTTCATTCTGCGTCCATATTCTCTTCAATTCACTTCACTCTCAAGCTTATGCTGACTCAATCGACTCGTATGTATCACACTGGATATCGACGAAGACACCCTCCTCCTCCTCTTCATCCTGCACAGGGATGCTCACCTTCCTACGAATGCAATTGTCGCTTCAATATCTCTCGACTACCGGTTGGATTTCCTTTGTCATTCAGTCTCTCAATCAGTTGTAATGCTGACGATAATCTCCGCCACATTTCATTCTTCTCGTGCTACACGAAAGTCGCTTACACTTCTAGTAGTCATCAAGTCTGTCATGACTGTATTTCAGTGGAGTCAGCGAGAAATGCTCTTGTCAACTTTCCGAGCAATCCATCTCTTCCTAACACTATGCATTCGAACAGTGTTAGCCGAGAATATGACATCACAAATTCTTCGAAATTAGCCATTTCGTAAGGACACAGATGCAAAGGAATATGCAGCAGAAGAAAGCTCACCTTCAACATGAGTCATTTCGTCTACAATCGAAATCGAGTGGAATTCGGTGAATTTGGGTAATGAGGAATAGAAATTGTCCAGGTGAATTGAATGAAAGCCCTGGTCATCTGTCTACACCAGATGACAATCAATTGATCGTGATGAGGATGGATAGACGTGAAGATGCACGAGGAGGAGGAGGAGGAGGAGGCGGTGCAGGAGCAGGAGGACGAGCAGGAGTTCATTCTGCGTCCATATTCTCTTCAATTCACTTCACTCTCAAGCTTATGCCCACTCAATCGACTCGTATGTATCACACTGGATATCGACGAAGACACCCTCGTCCTCCTCCTCCTCCTCCTCCTCCTCCTCCTCCTCTTCATCCTGCACATGGATGCTCACCTTCCTACGAATGCAATTGTCGCTTCAATATCTCTCGACTACCGGTTGGATTTCCTTTGTCATGCAGTCTCTCAATCAGTTGTAATGCTGACGATAATCTCCGCCACATTTCATTCTTCTCGTGCTACACGAAAGTCGCTTACACTTCTAGTAGTCATCAAGTCTGTCATGACTGTATTTCAGTGGAGTCAGCGAGAAATGCTCTTGTCAACTTTCCGAGCAATCCCTCTCTTCCTAACACTATGCATTCGAACAGTGTTAGCCGAGAATATGACATCACAAATTCTTCGAAATTAGCCATTTCGTAAGGACACAGATGCAAAGGAATATGCAGCAGAGGAAAGCTTACCTTCACCATGAGTCATTTCTTCTACAATCGAAATCGAGTGGAATTCGGTGAATTTGGATAATGAGGAATAGAAATTGTCTAGGTGAATTGAATGAAAGCCCTGGTCATCTGTCTACACCAGATGACAATCAATTGATCGTGATGAGGATGAATAGAAGTGGTGGTGCAGGAAGATGATGAAGTGGTGGAAGCCGAGGCGGAGCAGGCCTTTAATCCGCGTCCATATTCTCTTCAATTCACTTCACTCTCAAGCTTATGCTGACTCAATCGACTCGTATGTATCACACTGGATATCGACGAAGACAAACTCCTCCTCGTCCTCCTCCTCTTCATCCTGCACAGGGATGCTCACCTTCCTACGAATGCAATTGTCGCTTCAATATCTCTCGACTACCGGTTGGATTTCCTTTGTCATTCAGTCTCTCAATCAGTTGTAATGCTGACGATAATCTCCGCCACATTTCATTCTTCTCGTGCTACACGAAAGTCGCTTACACTTCTAGTAGTCATCAAGTCTGTCATGACTGTATTTCAGTGGAGTCAGCGAGAAATGCTCTTGTCAACTTTCCGAGCAATCCATCTCTTCCTAACACTATGCATTCGAACAGTGTTAGCCGAGAATATGACATCACAAATTTTTCGAAATCAGCCATTTCGTCAGGACACAGATGCAAAAGGAATATGCAGCAGAGAAAAGCTTACCTTCACCTTGAGTCATTTCGTCTACAATCGAAATCGAGTGGAATTCGGTGAATTTGGGTAATGAGGAATAGAAATTGTCTAGGTGAATTGAATGAAAGCCCTGGTCATCTGTCTACACCAGATGACAATCAATTGATCGTGATGAGGATGGATAGACGTGGAGGTGCACGAGGAGGAGGAGGAGGAGGACGAGGAGGAGGAGCAGGAGTTCATTCTGCGTCCATATTCTCTTCAATTCACTTCACTCTCAAGCTTATGCTGACTCAATCGACTCGTATGTATCACACTGGATATCGACGAAGACACCCTCCTCCTCCTCTTCATCCTGCACAGGGATGCTCACCTTCCTACGAATGCAATTGTCGCTTCAATATCTCTCGACTACCGGTTGGATTTCCTTTGTCATTCAGTCTCTCAATCAGTTGTAATGCTGACGATAATCTCCGCCACATTTCATTCTTCTCGTGCTACACGAAAGTCGCTTACACTTCTAGTAGTCATCAAGTCTGTCATGACTGTATTTCAGTGGAGTCAGCGAGAAATGCTCTTGTCAACTTTCCGAGCAATCCATCTCTTCCTAACACTATGCATTCGAACAGTGTTAGCCGAGAATATGACATCACAAATTCTTCGAAATTAGCCATTTCGTAAGGACACAGATGCAAAGGAATATGCAGCAGAAGAAAGCTCACCTTCACCATGAGTCATTTCGTCTACAATCGAAATCGAGTGGAATTCGGTGAATTTGGGTAATGAGGAATAGAAATTGTCCAGGTGAATTGAATGAAAGCCCTGGTCATCTGTCTACACCAGATGACAATCAATTGATCGTGATGAGGATGGATAGACTTGAAGATGCACGAGGAGGAGGAGGAGGAGGAGGCGGTGCAGGAGCAGGAGGACGAGCAGGAGTTCATTCTGCGTCCATATTCTCTTCAATTCACTTCACTCTCAAGCTTATGCCCACTCAATCGACTCGTATGTATCACACTGGATATCGACGAAGACACCCTCGTCCTCCTCCTCCTCCTCCTCCTCCTCCTCCTCTTCATCCTGCACATGGATGCTCACCTTCCTACGAATGCAATTGTCGCTTCAATATCTCTCGACTACCGGTTGGATTTCCTTTGTCATGCAGTCTCTCAATCAGTTGTAATGCTGACGATAATCTCCGCCACATTTCATTCTTCTCGTGCTAGACGAAAGTCGCTTACACTTCTAGTAGTCATCAAGTCTGTCATGACTGTATTTCAGTGGAGTCAGCGAGAAATGCTCTTGTCAACTTTCCGAGCAATCCATCTCTTCCTAACACTATGTATTCGAACAGTGTTAGCCGAGAATATGACATCACAAATTCTTCGAAATCAGCCATTTCGTCAGGACACAGATGCAAAGGAATATGCAGCAGAGAAAAGCTTACCTTCACCATGAGTCATTTCGTCTACAATCGAAATCGAGTGGAATTCGGTGAATTTGGGTAATGAGGAATAGAAATTGTCCAGGTGAATTGAATGAAAGCCCTGGTCATCTGTCTACACCAGATGACAATCAATTGATCGTGATGAGGATGGATAGACGTGAAGATGCACGAGGAGGAGGAGTAGGAGGAGTAAGTGGCGGATCAGGAGCAGGAGGAGGAGCAGGAGTTCATTCCGCGTCCATATTCTCTTCAATTCACTTCACTCTCAAGCTTATGCTCACTCAATCGACTCGTATGTATCACACTGGATATCGACGAAGACACCCTCCTCCTCCTCTTCATCCTGCACAGGGATGCTCACCTTCCTACGAATGCAATTGTCGCTTCAATATCTCTCGACTACCGGTTGGATTTCCTTTGTCATTCAGTCTCTCAATCAGTTGTAATGCTGACGATAATCTCCGCCACATTTCATTCTTCTCGTGCTACACGAAAGTCGCTTACACTTCTAGTAGTCATCAAGTCTGTCATGACTGTGTTTCAGTGGAGTCTGCGAGAAATGCTCTTTTCAACTTTCCGAGCAATCCATCTCTTCCTAACACTATGCATTCGAACAGTGTTAGCCGAGAATATGACATCACAAATTCTTCGAAATTAGCCATTTCGTAAGGACACAGATGCAAAGGAATATGCAGCAGAGGAAAGCTTACCTTCACCATGAGTCATTTCGTCTACAATCGAAATCGAGTGGAATTCGGTGAATTTGGATAATGAGGAATGGAAATTGTCTAGGTGAATTGAATGAAAGCCCTGGTCATCTGTCTACACCAGATGACAATCAATTGATCGTGATGAGGAAGAATAGACGTAAAGGTGCACGAGGAGGAGGAGGAGGAGGAGGAGGAGGAGGATGAGGAGGAGGAGGAGTAAGAGTATGAGGAGCAGGAGTTCATTCTGCGTCCATATTCTCTTCAATTCACTTCACTCTCAAGCTTATGCTCACTCAATCGACTCGTATGTATCACACTGGATATCGACGAAGACACCCTCCTCCTCCTCCTCCCGCTCCTCGTGCACAGGGATGCTCACCTTCCTACGAATGCAATTGTCGCTTCAATATCTCTCGACTACCGGTTGGATTTCCTCTGTCATTCAGTCTCTCAATCAGTTGTGATGCTGACGATAATCTCCGCCACATTTCATTCTTCTCGTGCTACACGAAAGTCGCTTACACTTCTAGTAGTCATCAAGTCTGTCATGACTGTGTTTCAGTGGAGTCTGCGAGAAATGCTCTTGTCAACTTTCCGAGCAATCCATCTCTTCCTAACACTATGCATTCGAACAGTGTTAGCCGAGAATATGACATCACAAATTCTTCGAAATTAGCCATTTCGTAAGGACACAGATGCAAAGGAATATGCAGCAGAGGAAAGCTTACCTTCACCATGAGTCATTTCGTCTACAATCGAAATCGAGTGGAATTCGGTGAATTTGGGTATTGAGGAATAGAAATTGTCTAGGTGAATTGAATGAAAGCCCTGGTCATCTGTCTACACCAGATGACAATCAATTGATCGTGATGAGGATGAATAGACGTGAAGGAGCACGATTATGACGAGGAGGAGGAGGAGGAGTAAGAGTATGAGGAGAAGGAGTTCATTCTGCGTCCATATTCTCTTCAATTCACTTCACTCTCAAGCTTATGCTCACTCAATCGACTCGTATGTATCACACTGGATATCGACGAAGACACCCTCCTCCTCCTCTTCATCCTGCACAGGGATGCTCACCTTCCTACGAATGCAATTGTCGCTTCAATATCTCTCGACTACCGGTTGGATTTCCTTTGTCATTCAGTCTCTCAATCAGTTGTAATGCTGACGATAATCTCCGCCACATTTCATTCTTCTCGTGCTACACGAAAGTCGCTTACACTTCTAGTAGTCATCAAGTCTGTCATGACTGTATTTCAGTGGAGTCAGCGAGAAATGCTCTTGTGAACTATCCGAGAAATCCATCTCTTCCTTACACTATGCATTTGAACAGTGTTAGCCGAGAATATGACATCACAAATTCTTCGAAATCAGCCATTTCGTCAGGACACAGATGCAAAGGAATATGCAGCAGAGAAACGCTTACCTTCACCATGAGTCCTTTCGTCTACAATCGAAATCGAGTGGAATTCGGTGAATTTGGATAATGAGGAATAGAAATTGTCTAGGTGAATTGAATGAAAGCCCTGGTCATCTGTCTCCACCAGATGACAATCAATAGATCGTGATGACGATGAATAGACGTGAAGGAGCACGAGGAGGAGGAGGAGGAGGAGTTAGAGTATGAGGAGCAGGAGTTCATTCTGCGTCCATATTCTCTTCAATTCACTTCACTCTCAAGCTTATGCTCACTCAATCGACTCGTATGTATCACACTGGATATCGACGAAGACACCCTCCTCCTCCTCCTGCACAGGGATGCTCACCTTCCTACGAATGCGATTGTCGCTTCAACATGTCTCGACTACCGGTTGGATTTCCTTTGTCATTCAGTCTCTCAATCAGTTGTAATGCTGACGATAATCTCCGCCACATTCGATTCTTCTCGTGCTACACGAAAGTCGCTTACACTTCTAGTAGTCATCAAGTCTGTCATGACTGTATTTCAGTGGAGTCAGCGAGAAATGCTCTTGTGAACTATCCGAGAAATCCATCTCTTCCTTACACTATGCATTTGAACAGTGTTAGCCGAGAATATGACATCACAAATTCTTCGAAATCAGCCATTTCGTCAGGACACAGATGCAAAGGAATATGCAGCAGAGAAACGCTTACCTTCACCATGAGTCCTTTCGTCTACAATCGAAATCGAGTGGAATTCGGTGAATTTGGATAATGAGGAATAGAAATTGTCTAGGTGAATTGAATGAAAGCCCTGGTCATCTGTCTCCACCAGATGACAATCAATAGATCGTGATGACGATGAATAGACGTGAAGGAGCAAGAGGAGGAGGAGGAGGAGGAGTAAGAGTATGAGGAGAAGGAGTTCATTCTGCGTCCATATTCTCTTCAATTCACTTCACTCTCAAGCTTATGCTGACTCAATCGACTCGTATGTATCACACTGGATATCGACGAAGACACCCTCATCCTCCTCTTCATCCTGCACAGGGATGCTCACCTTCCTACGAATGCAATTGTCGCTTCAATATCTCTCGACTACCGGTTGGATTTCCTTTGTCATTCAGTCTCTCAATCAGTTGTAATGCTGACGATAATATCCGCCACATTTGATTCTCCTCGTGCTACACGAAAGTCACTTACACTTCTAGTAGTCATCAAGTCTGTCATGACTGTATTTCAGTGGAGTCTGCGAGAAATGCTCTTGTCAACTTTCCGAGAAATCCATCTCTTCCTTACACTATGCATTTGAACAGTGTTAGCCGAGAATATGACATCACAAATTCTTCGAAATTAGCCATTTCGTCAGGACACAGATGCAAAGGAATATGCAGCAGAGAAAAGCTTACCTTCACCATGAGTCCTTTCGTCTACAATCGAAATCGAGTGGAATTCGGTGAATTTTGGTAATGAGGAATAGAAATTGTCTAGGTGAATTGAATGAAAGCCCTGGTCATCTGTCTACACCAGATGACAATCAATTGATCGTAATGAGGATGAATAGAAGTGCTGTTGCAGGAAGATGATGAAGGGGTGGAGGCCGAGGCGGAGCAGGAGTTCATTCCGCGTCCATATACTCTTCAATTCACTTCACTCTCAAGCTTATGCTCACTCAATCGACTCGTATGTATCACACTGGATATCGACGAAGACACACTCCTGCTGCTGCTCCTGCACAGGGATGCTCACCTTCCTACGAATGCAATTGTCGCTTCAATATCCCTCGACTACCGGTTGGATTTCCTTTGTCATTCAGTCTCTCAATCAGTTGTAATGCTGACGATAATCTCCGCCACATTTCATTCTTCTCGTGCTACACGAAAGTCGCTTACACTTCTAGTAGTCATCAAGTCTGTCATGACTGTATTTCAGTGGAGTCAGCGAGAAATGCTCTTGTCAACTTTCCGAGCAATCCAACTCTTCCTTACACTATGCATTCGAACAGTGTTAGCCGAGAATATGACATCACAAATTCTTCGAAATTAGCCATTTCGTCAGGACACAGATGCAAAGGAATATGCAGCAGAGAAAAGCTTACCTTCACCATGAGTCATTTCGTCTACAATCGAAATCGAGTGGAATTCGGTGAATTTGGGTATTGAGGAATAGAAATTGTCTAGGTGAATTGAATGAAAGCCCTGGTCATCTGTCTACACCAGATGACAATCAATAGATCGTGATGACGATGAATAGACGTGAAGGAGCAAGAGGAGGAGGAGGAGGAGGAGTAAGAGTATGAGGAGCAGGAGTTCATTCTGCGTCCATATTCTCTTCAATTCACTTCACTCTCAAGCTTATGCTCACTCAATCGACTCGTATGTATCACACTGGATATCGACGAAGACACCCTCCTCCTCCTCTTCATCCTGCACAGGGATGCTCACCTTCCTACGAATGCAATTGTCGCTTCAATATCTCTCGACTACCGGTTGGATTTCCTTTGTCATTCAGTCTCTCAATCAGTTGTAATGCTGACGATAATATCCGCCACATTTGATTCTCCTCGTGCTACACGAAAGTCACTTACACTTCTAGTAGTCATCAAGTCTGTCATGACTGTATTTCAGTGGAGTCTGCGAGAAATGCTCTTGTCAACTTTCCGAGAAATCCATCTCTTCCTTACACTATGCATTTGAACAGTGTTAGCCGAGAATATGACATCACAAATTCTTCGAAATTAGCCATTTCGTAAGGACACAGATGCAAAGGAATATGCAGCAGAGAAAAGCTTACCTTCACCATGAGTCCTTTCGTCTACAATCGAAATCGAGTGGAATTCGGTGAATTTTGGTAATGAGGAATAGAAATTGTCTAGGTGAATTGAATGAAAGCCCTGGTCATCTGTCTACACCAGATGACAATCAATTGATCGTGATGAGGATGAATAGAAGTGCTGTTGCAGGAAGATGATGAAGGGGTGGAGGCCGAGGCGGAGCAGGAGTTCATTCCGCGTCCATATACTCTTCAATTCACTTCACTCTCAAGCTTATGCTCACTCAATCGACTCGTATGTATCACACTGGATATCGACGAAGACACACTCCTGCTGCTGCTCCTGCACAGGGATGCTCAACTTCCTACGAATGCAATTGTCGCTTCAATATCCCTCGACTACCGGTTGGATTTCCTTTGTCATTCAGTCTCTCAATCAGTTGTAATGCTGACGATAATCTCCGCCACATTTCATTCTTCTCGTGCTACACGAAAGTCGCTTACACTTCTAGTAGTCATCAAGTCTGTCATGACTGTATTTCAATGGAGTCAGCGAGAAATGCTCTTGTCAACTTTCCGAGCAATCCAACTCTGCCTTACACTATGCATTCGAACAGTGTTAGCCGAGAATATGACATCACAAATTCTTCGAAATTAGCCATTTCGTAAGGACACAGATGCAAAGGAATATGCAGCAGAGGAAAGCTTACCTTCACCATGAGTCCTTTCGTCTACAATCGAAATCGAGTGGAATTCGGTGAATTTTGGTAATGAGGAATAGAAATTGTCTAGGTGAATTGAATGAAAGCCCTGGTCATCTGTCTCCACCAGATGACAATGAATTGATCGTGATGAGGATGAAAAGAAGTGGTGTTGCAGGAAGATGATGAAGGGGTGGAGGCCGAGGCGGAGCAGGAGTTCATTCCGCGTCCATATTCTCTTCAATTCACTTCACTCTCAAGCTTATGCTGACTCAATCGACTCGTATGTATCACACTGGATATCGACGAAGACAGCCTCCTCCTCCTCTTCATCCTGCACAGGGATGCTCACCTTCCTACGAATGCAATTGTCGCTTCAATATCTCTCGACTACCGGTTGGATTTCCTTTGTCAATCATTCTCTCAATCAGTTGTAATGCTGACGATAATCTCCGCCACATTTCATTCTTCTCGTGCTACACGAAAGTCGCTTACACTTCTAGTAGTCATCAAGTCTGTCATGACTGTATTTCAGTGGAGTCAGCGAGAAATGCTCTTGTGAAATATCCGAGAAATCCATCTCTTCCTTACACTATGCATTTGAACAGTGTTAGCCGAGAATATGACATCACAAATTCTTCGAAATTAGCCATTTCGTAAGGACACAGATGCAAAGGAATATGCAGCAGAGAAAAGCTTACCTTCACCATGAGTCCTTTCGTCTACAATCGAAATCGAGTGGAATTCGGTGAATTTGGATAATGAGGAATAGAAATTGTCTAGGTGAATTGAATGGAAGCCCTGGTCATCTGTCTACACCAGATGACAATCAATAGATCGTGATGAGGATGAATAAACGTGAAGGTGCACGTGGAGGAGGAAGAGGAGGCGGAGCAGGAGCAGGAGGGGGAGCAGGAGTATATTCCGCGTCCATATTGTCTTCAATTCACTTCACTCTCAAGCTTATGCTGACTCAATCGACTCGTATGTATCACACTGGATATCGACGAATACACCCTCATCCTCCTCTTCATCCTGCACAGGGATGCTCACCTTCCTACGAATGCAATTGTCGCTTGAATATCTCTCGACTACTGGTTGGATTTCCTTTGTCATTCAGTCTCTCAATCAGTTGTAATGCTGACGATAATATCCGCCACATTTGATTCTCCTCGTGCTACACGAAAGTCGCTTACACTTCTAGTAGTCATCAAGTCTGTCATGACTGTATTTCAGTGGAGTCAGCGAGAAATGCTCTTGTGAACTATCCGAGAAATCCATCTCTTCCTTACACTATGCATTTGAACAGTGTTAGCCGAGAATATGACATCACAAATTCTTCGAAATTAGCCATTTCGTAAGGACACAGATGCAAAGGAATATGCAGCAGAGGAAAGCTTACCTTCACCATGAGTCCTTTCGTCTACAATCGAAATCGAGTGGAATTCGGTGAATTTTGGTAATGAGGAATGGAAATTGTCTAGGTGAATTGAATGGAAGCCCTGGTCATCTGTCTACACCAGATGACAATCAATAGATCGTGATGAGGATGAATAGACGTGAAGGAGCACGAGAAGGAGGAGGAGGATGAGGAGGAGGAGGAGCAGGAGCAGGAGGAGGAGCAGGAGATCATTCCGCGTCCATATTCTCTTCAATTCACTTCACTCTCAAGCTTATGCTGACTCAATCGACTCGTATGTATCACACTGGATATCGACGAAGACACCCTCCTCCTCCTCTTCATCCTGCACAGGGATGCTCACCTTCCTACGAATGCAATTGTCGCTTCAATATCTCTCGACTACCGGTTGGATTTCCTTTGTCATTCAGTCTCTCAATCAGTTGTAATGCTGACGATAATCTCCGCCACATTTCATTCTTCTCGTGCTACACGAAAGTCGCTTACACTTCTAGTAGTCATCAAGTCTGTCATGACTGTATTTCAGTGGAGTCAGCGAGAAATGCTCTTGTTAACTATCCGAGAAATCCATCTCTTCCTTACACTATGCATTTGAACAGTGTTAGCCGAGAATATGACATCACAAATTCTTCGAAATTAGCCATTTCGTAAGGACACAGATGCAAAGGAATATGCAGCAGAGAAAAGCTTACCTTCACCATGAGTCCTTTCGTCTACAATCGAAATCGAGTGGAATTCGGTGAATTTTGGTAATGAGGAATAGAAATTGTCTAGGTGAATTGAATGGAAGCCCTGGTCATCTGTCTACACCAGATGACAATCAATAGATCGTGATGAGGATGAATAGACGTGAAGGAGCAGGAGGAGGAGGAGGAGGAGGAGGAGGCGGGGCAGGAGCAGGAGGAGGAGCAGGAGATCATTCCGCGTCCATATTCTCTTCAATTCACTTCACTCTCAAGCTTATGCTGACTCAATCGACTCGTATGTATCACACTGGATATCGACGAAGACACCCTCCTCCTCCTCTTCATCCTGCACAGGGATGCTCACCTTCCTACGAATGCAATTGTCGCTTCAATATCTCTCGACTACCGGTTGGATTTCCTTTGTCATTCAGTCTCTCAATCAGTTGTAATGCTGACGATAATCTCCGCCACATTTCATTCTTCTCGTGCTACACGAAAGTCGCTTACACTTCTAGTAGTCATCAAGTCTGTCATGACTGTATTTCAGTGGAGTCAGCGAGAAATGCTCTTGTGAAATATCCGAGAAATCCATCTCTTCCTTACACTATGCATTTGAACAGTGTTAGCCGAGAATATGACATCACAAATTCTTCGAAATTAGCCATTTCGTAAGGACACAGATGCAAAGGAATATGCAGCAGAGGAAAGCTTACCTTCACCATGAGTCCTTTCGTCTACAATCGAAATCGAGTGGAATTCGGTGAATTTTGGTAATGAGGAATAGAAATTGTCTAGGTGAATTGAATGGAAGCCCTGGTCATCTGTCTCCACCAGATGACAATCAATTGATCGTGATGAGGATGAATAGAAGTAGTGGTGCAGGAAGATGATGAAGAGGTGGAGGCCGAGGCGGAGCAGGCGTTTAATCCGCGTCCATATTCTCTTCAATTCACTTCACTCTCAAGCTTATGCTCACTCAATCGACTCGTATGTATCACACTGGATATCGACGAAGACAGCCTCCTCCTCCTCCTCTCCCTGCACAGGGATGCTCACCTTTTTTTACGAATGCAATTGTCGCTTGAATATCTCTCGACTACCGTTTGGATTTCCTTTGTCATTCAGTCTCTCCATTAGTTGTGATGCTGACGATAATCTCCGCCACATTTGATTCTCCTCGTGCTACACGAAAATCGCTTACACTTCTAGTAGTCATCAAGTCTGTCATGACTGTATTTCAGTGGAGTCAGCGAGAAATGCTCTTGTGAACTATCCGAGAAATCCATCTCTTCCTTACACTATGCATTCGAACAGTGTTAGCCGAGAATATGACATCACAAATTCTTCGAAATTAGCCATTTCGTAAGGACACAGATGCAAAGGAATATGCAGCAGAGAAAAGCTTACCTTCACCATGAGTCCTTTCGTCTACAATCGAAATCGAGTGGAATTCGGTGAATTTTGGTAATGAGGAATGGAAATTGTCTAGGTGAATTGAATGGAAGCCCTGGTCATCTGTCTACACCAGATGACAATCAATAGATCGTGATGAGGATGAATAGACGTGAAGGAGCACGAGGAGGAGGATGAGGAGGAGGAGGAGCAGGAGCAGAAGGAGGAGCAGGAGATCATTCCGCGTCCATATTCTCTTCAATTCACTTCACTCTCAAGCTTATGCTCACTCAATCGACTCGTATGTATCACACTGGATATCGACGAAGACACCCTCCTCCTCCTCTTCATCCTGCACAGGGATGCTCACCTTCCTACGAATGCAATTGTCGCTTCAATATCTCTCGACTACCGGTTGGATTTCCTTTGTCATTCAGTCTCTCAATTAGTTGTGATGCTGACGATAATCTCCGCCACATTTGATTCTCCTCGTGCTACACGAAAATCGCTTACACTTCTAGTAGTCATCAAGTCTGTCATGACTGTATTTCAGTGGAGTCAGCGAGAAATGCTCTTGTGAACTATCCGAGAAATCCATCTCTTCCTTACACTATGCATTCGAACAGTGTTAGCCGAGAATATGACATCACAAATTCTTCGAAATTAGCCATTTCGTAAGGACACAGATGCAAAGGAATATGCAGCAGAGGAAAGCTTACCTTCACCATGAGTCCTTTCGTCTACAATCGAAATCGAGTGGAATTCGGTGAATTTTGGTAATGAGGAATGGAAATTGTCTAGGTGAATTGAATGGAAGCCCTGGTCATCTGTCTCCACCAGATGACAATCAATAGATCGTGATGAGGATGAATTGACGTGAAGGAGCACGAGGAGGAGGATGAGGAGGAGGAGGAGCAGGAGCAGGAGGAGGAGCAGGAGATCATTCCGCGTCCATATTCTCTTCAATTCACTTCACTCTCAAGCTTATGCTCACTCAATCGACTCGTATGTATCACACTGGATATCGACGAAGACAGCCTCCTCCTCCTCCTGCACAGGGATGCTCACCTTCCTACGAATGCAATTGTCGCTTCAATATCTCCCGACTACCAGTTTGATTTCCTTTGTCATTCAGTCTCTCAATTAGTTGTGATGCTGACGATAATCTCCGCCACATTTGATTCTCCTCGTGCTACACGAAAGTCGCTTACACTTCTAGTAGTCATCAAGTCTGTCATGACTGTATTTCAGTGTAGTCTGTGAGAAATGCTCTCGTGAACTATCCGAGAAATCCATCTCTTCCTTACCCTATGCATTTGAACAGTGTTTTCCGAGAATATGACATCACAAATTCTTCGAAATTAGCCATTTCGTAAGGACACAGATGCAGAGAAATATGCTGCAGAGAGAAGATTACCTTCACCATGAGTCCTTTCGTCTACAATCGAAATCGAGTGGAATTCGGTGAATTTTGGTAATGAGGAATAGAAATTGTCTAGGTGAATTGAATAAAAGCCCTGGTCATTTGTCTACAGCAGATGACAATCAATTGATCGTGATGAGGATGAATGGACGTGAAGGAGCACGATGAGGAGGAGGAGGAGGAGGCGGGGCAGGAGCAGGAGGAGGAGCAGGAGATCATTCCGCGTCCATATTCTCTTCAATTCACTTCACTCTCAAGCTTATGCTCACTCAATCGACTCGTATGTATCACACTGGATATCGACGAAGACACCCTCCTCCTCCTCTTCCTGCACAGGGATGCTCACCTTTTTTTACGAATGCAATTGTCGCTTGAATATCTCTCGACTACCAGTTGGATTTCCTTTGTCATTCAGTCTCTCAATTAGTTGTGATGCTGACGATAATCTCCGCCACATTTGATTCTTCTCGTGCTACACGAAAGTCGCTTACACTTCTAGTAGTCATCAAGTCTGTCATGACTGTATTTCAGTGGAGTCAGCGAGAAATGCTCTTGTGAACTATCCGAGAAATCCATCTCTTCCTTACACTATGCATTTGAACAGTGTTAGCCGAGAATATGACATCACAAATTCTTCGAAATTAGCCATTTCGTAAGGACACAGATGCAAAGGAATATGCAGCAGAGAAAAGCTTACCTTCACCATGAGTCCTTTCGTCTACAATCGAAATCGAGTGGAATTCGGTGAATTTTGGTAATGAGGAATGGAAATTGTCTAGGTGAATTGAATGGAAGCCCTGGTCATCTGTCTACACCAGATGACAATCAATAGATCGTGATGAGGATGAATAGACGTGAAGGAGCACGAGGAGGAGGAGGAGGATGAGGAGGAGGAGGAGCAGGAGCAGGAGGAGGAGCAGGAGATCATTCCGCGTCCATATTCTCTTCAATTCACTTCACTCTCAAGCTTATGCTCACTCAATCGACTCGTATGTATCACACTGGATATCGACGAAGACAGCCTCCTCCTCTTCATCCTGCACAGGGATGCTCACCTTCCTACGAATGCAATTGTCGCATCAATATGTCACGACTACCAGTTGGATTTCCTTTGTCATTCAGTCTCTCAATCAGTTGTGATGCTGACGATAATCTCCGCCACATTTGATTCTCCTCGTGCTACACGAAAATCGCTTACACTTCTAGTAGTCATCAAGTCTGTCATGACTGTATTTCAGTGGAGTCAGCGAGAAATGCTCTTGTGAACTATCCGAGCAATCCATCTCTTCCTAACACTATGCATTTGAACAGTGTTAGCCGAGAATATGACATCACAAATTCTTCGAAATTAGCCATTTCGTAAGGACACAGATGCAAAGGAATATGCAGCAGAGGAAAGCTTACCTTCACCATGAGTCCTTTCGTCTACAATCGAAATCGAGTGGAATTCGGTGAATTTTGGTAATGAGGAATGGAAATTGTCTAGGTGAATTGAATGGAAGCCCTGGTCATCTGTCTCCACCAGATGACAATCAATAGATCGTGATGAGGATGAATTGACGTGAAGGAGCACGAGGAGGAGGATGAGGAGGAGGAGGAGCAGGAGCAGGAGGAGGAGCAGGAGATCATTCCGCGTCCATATTCTCTTCAATTCACTTCACTCTCAAGCTTATGCTCACTCAATCGACTCGTATGTATCACACTGGATATCGACGAAGACACCCTCCTCCTCCTCTTCATCCTGCACAGGGATGCTCACCTTCCTACGAATGCAATTGTCGCTTCAATATCTCTCGACTACCGGTTGGATTTCCTTTGTCATTCAGTCTCTCAATTAGTTGTGATGCTGACGATAATCTCCGCCACATTTCATTCTTCTCGTGCTACACGAAAGTCGCTTACACTTCTAGTAGTCATCAAGTCTGTCATGACTGTATTTCAGTGGAGTCTGCGAGAAATGCTCTTGTGAACTATCCGAGAAATCCATCTCTTCCTTACACTATGCATTTGAACAGTGTTAGCCGAGAATATGACACCACAAATTCTTCGAAATTAGCCATTTCGTAAGGACACAGATGCAAAGGAATATGCAGCAGAGGAAAGCTTACCTTCACCATGAGTCATTTCGTCTACAATCGAAATCGAGTGGAATTCGGTGAATTTTGGTAATGAGGAATGGAAATTGTCTAGGTGAATTGAATGAAAGCCCTGGTCATCTGTCTCCACCAGATGACAATCAATTGATCGTGATGAGGATGAATAGACGTGAAGGAGCACGAGGAGGAGGAGGAGGATGAGGAGGAGCAGGAGCAGGAGGAGGAGCAGGAGATCATTCCGCGTCCATATTCTCTTCAATTCACTTCACTCTCAAGCTTATGCTCACTCAATCGACTCGTATGTATCACACTGGATATCGACGAAGACAGCCTCCTCCTCCTCCTGCACAGGGATGCTCACATTCCAACGAATGCAATTGTCGCTTGAATATCACTCGACTACCAGTTGGATTTCCTTTGTCATTCAGTCTCTCAATTAGTTGTGATGCTGACGATAATCTCCGCCACATTTGATTCTCCTCGTGCTACACGAAAGTCGCTTACACTTCTAGTAGTCATCAAGTCTGTCATGACTGTATTTCAGTGGAGTCAGCGAGAAATGCTCTTGTGAACTATCCGAGAAATCCATCTCTTCCTTACACTATGCATTTGAACAGTGTTAGCCGAGAATATGACATCACAAATTCTTCGAAATTAGCCATTTCGTAAGGACACAGATGCAAAGAAATATGCAGCAGAGAGAAGCTTACCTTCACCATGAGTCCTTTCGTCTACAATCGAAATCGAGTGGAATTCGGTGAATTTTGGTAATGAGGAATGGAAATTGTCTAGGTGAATTGAATGAAAGCCCTGGTCATCTGTCTACACCAGATGACAATCAATTGATCGTGATGAGGATGAATAGACGTGAAGGAGCACGAGGAGGAGGATGAGGAGGAGGAGGAGCAGGAGCAGGAGGAGGAGCAGGAGATCATTCCGCGTCCATATTGTCTTCAATTCACTTCACTCTCAAGCTTATGCTGACTCAATCGACTCGTATGTATCACACTGGATATCGACGAAGACAGCCTCCTCCTCCTCCTGCACAGGGATGCTCACCTTCCTACGAATGCAATTGTCGCTTCAATATCTCACGACTACCAGTTGGATTTCCTTTGTCATTCAGTCTCTCAATTAGTTGTGATGCTGACGATAATCTCCGCCACATTTGATTCTTCTCGTGCTACACGAAAGTCGCTTACACTTCTAGTAGTCATCAAGTCTGTCATGACTGTATTTCAGTGGAGTCAGCGAGAAATGCTCTTGTGAACTATCCGAGAAATCCATCTCTTCCTTACACTATGCATTTGAACAGTGTTAGCCGAGAATATGACATCACAAATTCTTCGAAATTAGCCATTTCGTAAGGACACAGATGCAAAGGAATATGCAGCAGAGAAAAGCTTACCTTCACCATGAGTCCTTTCGTCTACAATCGAAATCGAGTGGAATTCGGTGAATTTGGATAATGAGGAATAGAAATTGTCTAGGTGAATTGAATGAAAGCCCTGGTCATTTGTCTACACCAGATGACAATCAATAGATCGTGATGAGGATGAATAGACGTGAAGGAGCACGAGGAGGAGGAGGAGGATGAGGAGGAGCAGGAGCAGGATGAGGAGCTGGAGATCATTCCGCGTCCATATTCTCTTCAATTCACTTCACTCTCAAGCTTATGCTCACTCAATCGACTCGTATGTATCACACTGGATATCGACGAAGACAGCCTCCTCCTCCTCCTGCACAGGGATGCTCACCTTCCTACGAATGCAATTGTCGCTTCAATATCTCTCGACTACCAGTTGGATTTCCTTTGTCATTCAGTCTCTCAATTAGTTGTGATGCTGACGATAATCTCCGCCACATTTGATTCTTCTCGTGCTACACGAAAGTCGCTTACACTTCTAGTAGTCATCAAGTCTGTCATGACTGTATTTCAGTGGAGTCAGCGAGAAATGCTCTTGTGAAATATCCGAGAAATCCATCTCTTCCTTACACTATGCATTTGAACAGTGTTAGCCGAGAATATGACATCACAAATTCTTCGAAATTAGCCATTTCGTAAGGACACAGATGCAAAGGAATATGCAGCAGAGAAAAGCTTACCTTCACCATGAGTCATTTCGTCTACAATCGAAATCGAGTGGAATTCGGTGAATTTTGGTAATGAGGAATGGAAATTGTCTAGGTGAATTGAATGAAAGCCCTGGTCATCTGTCTACACCAGATGACAATCAATAGATCGTGATGAGGATGAATAAACGAGAAGGAGCACGAGGAGGAGGAGGAGGAGGAGAAGGAGTAAGTGGCGGATCAGGAGCAGGAGGAGGAGCAGGAGTTCATTCCGCGTCCATATTCTCTTCAATTCACTTCACTCTCAAGCTTATGCTCACTCAATCGACTCGTATGTATCACACTGGATATCGACGAAGACAGCCTCCTCCTCTTCATCCTGCACAGGGATGCTCACCTTCCTACGAATGCAATTGTCGCTTGAATATCTCTCGACTACCAGTTTGATTTCCTTTGTCATTCAGTCTCTCAATTAGTTGTGATGCTGACGATAATCTCCGCCACATTTGATTCTTCTCGTGCTACACGAAAGTCGCTTACACTTCTAGTAGTCATCAAGTCTGTCATGACTGTATTTCAGTGGAGTCAGCGAGAAATGCTCTTGTCAACTTTCCGAGCAACCCATCTCTTCCTTACACTATACATTTGAACAGAGTTGGTCGAGTATACGACATCACAATATCATCGAAATTAGCCATTTCGTAAGGACACAGATGCAAAGAAATATGCAGCAGAGAGAAGCTTACCTTCACCATGAGTCCTTTCGTCTACAATCGAAATCGAGTGGAATTCGGTGAATTTTGGTAATGAGGAATGGAAATTGTCTAGGTGAATTGAATGAAAGCCCTGGTCATCTGTCTCCACCAGATGACAATCAATTGATCGTGATGAGGATGAATAGACGTGAAGGAGCACGAGGAGGAGGAGGAGGATGAGGAGGAGCAGGAGCAGGAGGAGGAGCAGGAGATCATTCCGCGTCCATATTCTCTTCAATTCACTTCACTCTCAAGCTTATGCTCACTCAATCGACTCGTATGTATCACACTGGATATCGACGAACACACCCTTCTGCTCCTCTTCTTCATCCTTTACAGGGATGCTCACCTTCCTACGAATGCAATTGTCGCTTGAATATCTCTCGACTACTGGTTGGATTTCCTCTGTCATCCAGTCTCTCAATTAGTTGTGATGCTGACGATAATCTCCGCCACATTTCATTCTTCTCGTGCTACACGAAAGTCGCTTACACTTCTAGTAGTCATCAAGTCTGTCATGACTGTATTTCAGTGGCGTCTACGAGAAATGCTCTTGTCAACTTTCCGAGCATACCAACTCTTCCTGTCGCTATGCTTTTGTACAGTGTTAGCCGAGAATATGATACCACAAATTCTTCGAAATTAGCCATTTCGTAGGGACACAAATGAAAAGGAATATGCAGCAGAGAAAAGCTTACCTTCACCATGAGTCATTTCGTCTACAATCGAAATCGAGTGGAATTCGGTGAATTTGGGTAATGAGGAATGGAAATTGTCTAGGTGAATTGAATGAAAGCCCTGGTCATCTGTCTACACCAGATGACAATCAATAGATCGTGATGAGGATGAATGGACGTGAAGGAGCACGATGAGGAGGAGGAGGAGGAGGAGGAGGAGGAGGCGGATCAGGAGCAGGAGGAGGAGCAGGAGTTCATTCCGCGTCCATATTCTCTTCAATTCACTTCACTCTCAAGCTTATGCTCACTCAATCGACTCGTATGTATCACACTGGATATCGACGAAGACACCCTCCTCCTCCTCCTCTTCCTGCACAGGGATGCTCACCTTTTTTTACGAATGCAATTGTCGCTTGAATATCTCTCGACTACCGTTTGGATTTCCTTTGTCATTCAGTCTCTCAATTAGTTGTGATGCTGACGATAATCTCCGCCACATTTCATTCTTCTCGTGCTACACGAAAGTCGCTTACACTTCTAGTAGTCATCAAGTCTGTCATGACTGTATTTCAGTGGAGTCTGCGAGAAATGCACTTGTCAACTTTCGAAGCCATCTACTCATTCCTACCACTATACATTTGAACAGAGTTGGTCGAGAATACGACATCACAATATCATCGAAATTAGCCATTTCGTAAGGACACAGATGCAAAGAAATATGCAGCAGAGGAAAGCTTACCTTCACCATGAGTCCTTTCGTCTACAATCGAAATCGAGTGGAATTCGGTGAATTTTGATAATGAGGAATGGAAATTGTCTAGGTGAATTGAATGAAAGCCCTGGTCATCTGTCTCCACCAGATGACAATCAATAGATCGTGATGAGGATGAATGGACGTGAAGGAGCACGAGGAGGAGTAGGAGGAGTAAGTGGCGGATCAGGAGCAGGAGGAGGAGCAGGAGTTCATTCCGCGTCCATATTCTCTTCAATTCACTTCACTCTCAAGCTTATGCTCACTCAGTCGACTCGTATGTATCACACTGGATATCGACGAAGACACCCTCCTCCTCCTCTTCATCCTGCACAGGGATGCTCACCTTCCTAAGAATGCAATTGTCGCTTGAATATCTCTCGACTACCGTTTGGATTTCCTTTGTCATTCAGTCTCTCAATTAGTTGTGATGCTGACGATAATCTCCGCCACATTTCATTCTTCTCGTGCTACACGAAAGTCGCTTACACTTCTAGTAGTCATCAAGTCTGTCATGACTGTATTTCAGTGGAGTCTGCGAGAAATGCACTTGTCAACTTTCGAAGCCATCTACTCATTCCTACCACTATACATTTGAACAGAGTTGGTCGAGAATACGACATCACAATATCATCGAAATTAGCCATTTCGTAAGGACACAGATGCAAAGAAATATGCAGCAGAGAGAAGCTTACCTTCACCATGAGTCCTTTCGTCTACAATCGAAATCGAGTGGAATTCGGTGAATTTGGGTAATGAGGAATGGAAATTGTCAAGGTGAATTGAATGAAAGCCCTGGTCATCTGTCTACACCAGATGACAATCAATAGATCGTGATGAGGATGAATGGACGTGAAGGAGCACGATGAGGAGGAGGAGGAGGAGGAGGAGGCGGATCAGGAGCAGGAGGAGGAGCAGGAGTTCATTCCGCGTCCATATTCTCTTCAATTCACTTCACTCTCAAGCTTATGCTCACTCAATCGACTCGTATGTATCACACTGGATATCGAAGGAAACACCCTCCTCCTCCTCTTCATCCTGTACAGGGATGCTCACCTTCCTACGAATGCAATTGTCGCTTGAATATCTCTCGACTACTGGTTGGATTTCCTCTGTCATTCAGTCTCTCAATTAGTTGTGATGCTGACGATAATCTCCGCCACATTTCATTCTTCTCGTGCTACACGAAAGTCGCTTACACTTCTAGTAGTCATCAAGTCTGTCATGACTGTATTTCAGTGTAGTCAGCGAGAAATGCTCTTGTCAACTTTCCGAGCATACCATCTCTTCCTGTCGCTATGCTTTTGTACAGTGTTAGCCGAGAATATGATACCACAAATTCTTCGAAATTAGCCATTTCGTAGGGACACAAATGAAAAGGAATATGCAGCAGAGAAAAGCTTACCTTCACCATGAGTCATTTCGTCTACAATCGAAATCGAGTGGAATTCGGTGAATTTTGGTAATGAGGAATGGAAATTGTCTAGGTGAATTGAATGAAAGCCCTGGTCATCTGTCTACACCAGATGACAATCAATAGATCGTGATGAGGATGAATGGACGTGAAGGAGCACGAGGAGGAGTAGGAGGAGTAAGTGGCGGATCAGGAGCAGGAGGAGGAGCAGGAGTTCATTCCGCGTCCATATTCTCTTCAATTCACTTCACTCCCAAGCTTATGCTCACTCAATCGACTCGTATGTATCACACTGGATATCGACGGAAACACCCTCCTCCTCCTCTTCATCCTGCACAGGGATGCTCACCTTCCTACGAATGCAATTGTCGCTTGAATATCTCTCGACTACTGGTTGGATTTCCTCTGTCATCCAGTCTCTCAATTAGTTGTGATGCTGACGATAATCTCCGCCACATTTCATTCTTCTCGTGCTACACGAAAGTCGCTTACACTTCTAGTAGTCATCAAGTCTGTCATGACTGTATTTCAGTGTAGTCAGCGAGAAATGCTCTTGTCAACTTTCCGAGCATACCATCTCTTCCTGTCGCTATGCTTTTGTACAGTGTTAGCCGAGAATATGATACCACAAATTCTTCGAAATTAGCCATTTCGTAGGGACACAAATGAAAAGGAATATGCAGCAGAGAAAAGCTTACCTTCACCATGAGTCATTTCGTCTACAATCGAAATCGAGTGGAATTCGGTGAATTTTGGTAATGAGGAATGGAAATTGTCTAGGTGAATTGAATGAAAGCCCTGGTCATCTGTCTACACCAGATGACAATCAATTGATCGTGATGAGGATGAATGGACGTGAAGGAGCACGAGGAGGAGTAGGAGGAGTAAGTTGCGGATCAGGAGCAGGAGGAGGAGCAGGAGTTCATTCCGCGTCCATATTCTCTTCAATTCACTTCACTCTCAAGCTTATGCTCACTCAATCGACTCGTATGTATCACACTGGATATCGACGAAGACAGCCTCCTCCTCCTCCTCTTCCTGCACAGGGATGCTCACCTTTTTTTACGAATGCAATTGTCGCTTGAATATCTCTCGACTACCGGTTGGATTTCCTTTGTCATTCAGTCTCTCAATTAGTTGTGATGCTGACGATAATCTCCGCCACATTTCATTCTTCTCGTGCTACACGAAAGTCGCTTACACTTCTAGTAGTCATCAAGTCTGTCATGACTGTATTTCAGTGGAGTCTGCGAGAAATGCACTTGTCAACTTTCGAAGCCATCTACTCATTCCTACCACTATACATTTGAACAGAGTTGGTCGAGAATACGACATCACAATATCATCGAAATTAGCCATTTCGTAAGGACACAGATGCAAAGAAATATGCAGCAGAGAGAAGCTTACCTTCACCATGAGTCCTTTCGTCTACAATCGAAATCGAGTGGAATTCGGTGAATTTGGGTAATGAGGAATGGAAATTGTCAAGGTGAATTGAATGAAAGCCCTGGTCATCTGTCTACACCAGATGACAATCAATAGATCGTGATGAGGATGAATGGACGTGAAGGAGCACGATGAGGAGGAGGAGGAGGAGGAGGAGGAGGAGGCGGATCAGGAGCAGGAGGAGGAGCAGGAGTTCATTCCGCGTCCATATTCTCTTCAATTCACTTCACTCTCAAGCTTATGCTCACTCAATCGACTCGTATGTATCACACTGGATATCGACGAAGACAGCCTCCTCCTCCTCTTCATCCTGCACAGGGATGCTCACCTTCCTACGAATGCAATTGTCGCTTGAATATCTCTCGACTACTGGTTGGATTTCCTTTATCATTCAGTCTCTCAATTAGTTGTGATGCTGACGATAATCTCCGCCACATTTCATTCTTCTCGTGCTACACGAAAGTCGCTTACACTTCTAGTAGTCATCAAGTCTGTCATGACTGTATTTCAGTGGAGTCTGCGAGAAATGCACTTGTCAACTTTCGAAGCCATCTACTCATTCCTACCACTATACATTTGAACAGAGTTGGTCGAGTATACGACATCACAATATCATCGAAATTAGCAATTTCGTAAGGACACAGATGCAAAGAAATATGCAGCAGAGAGAAGCTTACCTTCACCATGAGTCCTTTCGTCTACAATCAAAATCGAGTGGAATTCGGTGAATTTTGGTAATGAGGAATGGAAATTGTCTAGGTGAATTGAATGAAAGCCCTGGTCATCTGTCTCCACCAGATGACAATCAATTGATCGTGATGAGGATGAATAGACGTGAAGGAGCACGAGGAGGAGGAGGAGGATGAGGAGGAGCAGGAGCAGGAGGAGGAGCAGGAGATCATTCCGCGTCCATATTCTCTTCAATTCACTTCACTCTCAAGCTTATGCTCACTCAATCGACTCGTATGTATCACACTGGATATCGACGAAGACAGCCTCCTCCTCCTCTTCATCCTGCACAGGGATGCTCACCTTCCTACGAATGCAATTGTCGCTTGAATATCTCTCGACTACTGGTTGGATTTCCTTTGTCATTCAGTCTCTCAATTAGTTGTGATGCTGACGATAATCTCCGCCACATTTCATTCTTCTCGTGCTACACGAAAGTCGCTTACACTTCTAGTAGTCATCAAGTCTGTCATGACTGTATTTCAGTGGCGTCTACGAGAAATGCTCTTGTCAACTTTCGGAGCCATCTACTCATTCCTACCACTATACATTTGAACAGAGTTGGTCGAGAATACGACATCACAATATCATCGAAATTAGCCATTTCGTAAGGACACAGATGCAAAGAAATATGCAGTAGATAATTGCTTACCTTCACCATGAGTCATTTCGTCTACAATCGAAATCGAGTGGAATTCGGTGAATTTGGGTAATGAGGAATGGAAATTGTCTAGGTGAATTGAATGAAAGCCCTGGTCATCTGTCTACACCAGATGACAATCAATAGATCGTGATGAGGATGAATGGACGTGAAGGAGCACGATGAGGAGGAGGAGGAGGAGGAGGAGGAGGCGGATCAGGAGCAGGAGGAGGAGCAGGAGTTCATTCCGCGTCCATATTCTCTTCAATTCACTTCACTCTCAAGCTTATGCTCACTCAATCGACTCGTATGTATCACACTGGATATCGACGAAGACAGCCTCCTCCTCCTCTTCATCCTGCACAGGGATGCTCACCTTCCTAAGAATGCAATTGTCGCTTGAATATCTCTCGACTACCGGTTGGATTTCCTTTGTCATTCAGTCTCTCAATTAGTTGTGATGCTGACGATAATCTCCGCCACATTTCATTCTTCTCGTGCTACACGAAAGTCGCTTACACTTCTAGTAGTCATCAAGTCTGTCATGACTGTATTTCAGTGGAGTCAGCGAGAAATGCACTTGTCAACTTTCGAAGCCATCTACTCATTCCTACCACTATACATTTGAACAGAGTTGGTCGAGTATACGACATCACAATATCATCGAAATTAGCCATTTCGTAAGGACACAGATGCAAAGAAATATGCAGCAGAGAGAAGCTTACCTTCACCATGAGTCATTTCGTCTACAATCGAAATCGAGTGGAATTCGGTGAATTTTGGTAATGAGGAATGGAAATTGTCTAGGTGAATTGAATGAAAGCCCTGGTCATCTGTCTCCACCAGATGACAATCAATTGATTGTGATGAGGATGAAGAGACGTGAAGGAGCACGAGGAGGAGGAGGAGGATGAGGAGGAGCAGGAGCAGGAGGAGGAGCAGGAGATCATTCCGCGTCCATATTCTCTTCAATTCACTTCACTCTCAAGCTTATGCTCACTCAATCGACTCGTATGTATCACACTGGATATCGACGAAGACAGCCTCCTCCTCCTCTTCATCCTGCACAGGGATGCTCACCTTCCTACGAATGCAATTGTCGCTTGAATATCTCTCGACTACTGGTTGGATTTCCTTTGTCATTCAGTCTCTCAATTAGTTGTGATGCTGACGATAATCTCCGCCACATTTCATTCTTCTCGTGCTACACGAAAGTCGCTTACACTTCTAGTAGTCATCAAGTCTGTCATGACTGTATTTCAGTGGAGTCTGCGAGAAATGCACTTGTCAACTTTCGAAGCCATCTACTCATTCCTACCACTATACATTTGAACAGAGTTGGTCGAGTATACGACATCACAATATCATCGAAATTAGCCATTTCGTAAGGACACAGATGCAAAGGAATATGCAGTAGATAATTGCTTACCTTCACCATGAGTCATTTCGTCTACAATCGAAATCGAATGGAATTCGGTGAATTTTGGTAATGAGGAATGGAAATTGTCTAGGTGAATTGAATGAAAGCCCTGGTCATCTGTCTCCACCAGATGACAATCAATTGATCGTGATGAGGATGAATAGACGTGAAGGAGCACGAGGAGGAGGAGGAGGATGAGGAGGAGCAGGAGCAGGAGGAGGAGCAGGAGATCATTCCGCGTCCATATTCTCTTCAATTCACTTCACTCTCAAGCTTATGCTCACTCAATCGACTCGTATGTATCACACTGGATATCGACGAAGACAGCCTCCTCCTCCTCTTCATCCTGCACAGGGATGCTCACCTTCCTACGAATGCAATTGTCGCTTGAATATCTCTCGACTACTGGTTGGATTTCCTCTGTCATTCAGTCTCTCAATTAGTTGTGATGCTGACGATAATCTCCGCCACATTTCATTCTTCTCGTGCTACACGAAAGTCGCTTACACTTCTAGTAGTCATCAAGTCTGTCATGACTGTATTTCAGTGGCGTCTACGAGAAATGCTCTTGTCAACTTTCCGAGCATACCATCTCTTCCTGTCGCTATGCTTTTGTACAGTGTTAGCCGAGAATATGATACCACAAATTCTTCGAAATTAGCCATTTCGTAGGGACACAGATGAAAAGGAATATGCAGCAGAGAAAAGCTTACCTTCACCATGAGTCCTTTCGTCTACAATCGAAATCGAGTGGAACTCGGTGAATTTTGGTAATGAGGAATGGAAATTGTCTAGGTGAATTGAATGGAAGCCCTGGTCATCTGTCTCCACCAGATGACAATCAATAGATCGTGATGAGGGTGAATAGACTTGAAGGTGCAGGAGGAGGAGAAGGAGGAGCAGGAGTTCATTCCGCGTCCATATTCTCTTCAATTCACTTCACTCTCAAGCTTATGCTCACTCAATCGACTCGTATGTATCACACTGGATATCGACGAAGACACCCTCCTCCTCCTCTTCATCCTGTACAGGGATGCTCACCTTCCTACGAATGCAATTGTCGCTTGAATATCTCTCGACTACTGGTTGGATTTCCTTTATCATTCAGTCTCTCAATTAGTTGTGATGCTGACGATAATCTCCGCCACATTTGATTCTTCTCGTGCTACACGAAAGTCGCTTACACTTCTAGTAGTCATCAAGTCTGTCATGACTGTATTTCAGTGGAGTCTGCGAGAAATGCACTTGTCAACTTTCGAAGCCATCTACTCATTCCTACCACTATACATTTGAACAGAGTTGGTCGAGAATACGACATCACAATATCATCGAAATTAGCCATTTCGTAAGGACACAGATGCAAAGAAACATGCAGCAGAGAGAAGCTTACCTTCACCATGAGTCATTTCGTCTACAATCGAAATCGAGTGGAATTCGGTGAATTTTGGTAATGAGGAATGGAAATTGTCTAGGTGAATTGAATGAAAGCCCTGGTCATCTGTCTACACCAGATGACAATCAATAGATCGTGATGAGGATGAATGGACGTGAAGGAGCACGAGGAGGAGTAGGAGGAGTAAGTGGCGGATCAGGAGCAGGAGGAGGAGCAGGAGTTCATTCCGCGTCCATATTCTCTTCAATTCACTTCACTCTCAAGCTTATGCTCACTCAATCGACTCGTATGTATCACACTGGATATCGACGAAGACACCCTCCTCCTCCTCCTCCTGCACAGGGATGCTCACCTTCCTAAGAATGCAATTGTCGCTTGAATATCACTCGACTACCGGTTGGATTTCCTTTGTCATTCAGTCTCTCAATTAGTTGTGATGCTGACGATAATCTCCGCCACATTTCATTCTTCTCGTGCTACACGAAAGTCGCTTACACTTCTAGTAGTCATCAAGTCTGTCATGACTGTATTTCAGTGGAGTCTGCGAGAAATGCACTTGTCAACTTTCGAAGCCATCTACTCATTCCTACCACTATACATTTGAACAGAGTTGGTCGAGAATACGACATCACAATATCATCGAAATTAGCCATTTCGTAAGGACACAGATGCAAAGAAATATGCAGCAGAGAGAAGCTTACCTTCACCATGAGTCATTTCGTCTACAATCGAAATCGAATGGAATTCGGTGAATTTTGGTAATGAGGAATGGAAATTGTCTAGGTGAATTGAATGAAAGCCCTGGTCATCTGTCTCCACCAGATGACAATCAATTGATCGTGATGAGGATGAATAGACGTGAAGGAGCACGAGGAGGAGGAGGAGGATGAGGAGGAGCAGGAGCAGGAGGAGGAGCAGGAGATCATTCCGCGTCCATATTCTCTTCAATTCACTTCACTCTCAAGCTTATGCTCACTCAATCGACTCGTATGTATCACACTGGATATCGACGAAGACACCCTCCTCCTCCTCCTCCTGCACAGGGATGCTCACCTTCCTAAGAATGCAATTGTCGCTTGAATATCACTCGACTACCGGTTGGATTTCCTTTGTCATTCAGTCTCTCAATTAGTTGTGATGCTGACGATAATCTCCGCCACATTTCATTCTTCTCGTGCTACACGAAAGTCGCTTACACTTCTAGTAGTCATCAAGTCTGTCATGACTGTATTTCAGTGGAGTCTGCGAGAAATGCACTTGTCAACTTTCGAAGCCATCTACTCATTCCTACCACTATACATTTGAACAGAGTTGGTCGAGTATACGACATCACAATATCATCGAAATTAGCCATTTCGTAAGGACACAGATGCAAAGGAATATGCAGTAGATAATTGCTTACCTTCACCATGAGTCATTTCGTCTACAATCGAAATCGAGTGGAATTCGGTGAATTTTGGTAATGAGGAATGGAAATTGTCTAGGTGAATTGAATGAAAGCCCTGGTCATCTGTCTCCACCAGATGACAATCAATTGATCGTGATGAGGATGAATAGACGTGAAGGAGCACGAGGAGGAGGAGGAGGATGAGGAGGAGCAGGAGCAGGAGGAGGAGCAGGAGATCATTCCGCGTCCATATTCTCTTCAATTCACTTCACTCTCAAGCTTATGCTCACTCAATCGACTCGTATGTATCACACTGGATATCGACGAAGACAGCCTCCTCCTCCTCTTCATCCTGCACAGGGATGCTCACCTTCCTACGAATGCAATTGTCGCTTGAATATCTCTCGACTACTGGTTGGATTTCCTCTGTCATTCAGTCTCTCAATTAGTTGTGATGCTGACGATAATCTCCGCCACATTTCATTCTTCTCGTGCTACACGAAAGTCGCTTACACTTCCAGTAGTCATCAAGTCTGTCATGACTGTATTTCAGTGGCGTCTACGAGAAATGCTCTTGTCAACTTTCCGAGCATACCATCTCTTCCTGTCGCTATGCTTTTGTACAGTGTTAGCCGAGAATATGATACCACAAATTCTTCGAAATTAGCCATTTCGTAGGGACACAGATGAAAAGGAATATGCAGTAGATAATTGCTTACCTTCACCATGAGTCCTTTCGTCTACAATCGAAATCGAGTGGAACTCGGTGAATTTTGGTAATGAGGAATGGAAATTGTCTAGGTGAATTGAATGGAAGCCCTGGTCATCTGTCTCCACCAGATGACAATCAATAGATCGTGATGAGGGTGAATAGACTTGAAGGTGCAGGAGGAGGAGAAGGAGGAGCAGGAGTTCATTCCGCGTCCATATTCTCTTCAATTCACTTCACTCTCAAGCTTATGCTCACTCAATCGACTCGTATGTATCACACTGGATATCAACGAAGACACCCTCCTCCTCCTCCTCCTCCTGTACAGGGATGCTCACCTTCCTACGAATGCAATTGTCGCTTGAATATCTCTCGACTACTGGTTGGATTTCCTTTATCATTCAGTCTCTCAATTAGTTGTGATGCTGACGATAATCTCCGCCACATTTGATTCTTCTCGTGCTACACGAAAGTCGCTTACACTTCTAGTAGTCATCAAGTCTGTCATGACTGTATTTCAGTGGAGTCTGCGAGAAATGCACTTGTCAACTTTCGAAGCCATCTACTCATTCCTACCACTATACATTTGAACAGAGTTGGTCGAGAATACGACATCACAATATCATCGAAATTAGCCATTTCGTAAGGACACAGATGCAAAGAAACATGCAGCAGAGAGAAGCTTACCTTCACCATGAGTCATTTCGTCTACAATCGAAATCGAGTGGAATTCGGTGAATTTTGGTAATGAGGAATGGAAATTGTCTAGGTGAATTGAATGAAAGCCCTGGTCATCTGTCTACACCAGATGACAATCAATAGATCGTGATGAGGATGAATGGACGTGAAGGAGCACGAGGAGGAGTAGGAGGAGTAAGTGGCGGATCAGGAGCAGGAGGAGGAGCAGGAGTTCATTCCGCGTCCATATTCTCTTCAATTCACTTCACTCTCAAGCTTATGCTCACTCAATCGACTCGTATGTATCACACTGGATATCGACGAAGACACCCTCCTCCTCCTCCTCCTGCACAGGGATGCTCACCTTCCTAAGAATGCAATTGTCGCTTGAATATCACTCGACTACCGGTTGGATTTCCTTTGTCATTCAGTCTCTCAATTAGTTGTGATGCTGACGATAATCTCCGCCACATTTCATTCTTCTCGTGCTACACGAAAGTCGCTTACACTTCTAGTAGTCATCAAGTCTGTCATGACTGTATTTCAGTGGAGTCTGCGAGAAATGCACTTGTCAACTTTCGAAGCCATCTACTCATTCCTACCACTATACATTTGAACAGAGTTGGTCGAGAATACGACATCACAATATCATCGAAATTAGCCATTTCGTAAGGACACAGATGCAAAGAAATATGCAGCAGAGAGAAGCTTACCTTCACCATGAGTCATTTCGTCTACAATCGAAATCGAATGGAATTCGGTGAATTTTGGTAATGAGGAATGGAAATTGTCTAGGTGAATTGAATGAAAGCCCTGGTCATCTGTCTACACCAGATGACAATCAATAGATCGTGATGAGGATGAATGGACGTGAAGGAGCACGATGAGGAGGAGGAGGAGGAGGAGGAGGAGGCGGATCAGGAGCAGGAGGAGGAGCAGGAGTTCATTCCGCGTCCATATTCTCTTCAATTCACTTCACTCTCAAGCTTATGCTCACTCAATCGACTCGTATGTATCACACTGGATATCGACGAAGACACCCTCCTCCTCCTCCTCCTGCACAGGGATGCTCACCTTCCTACGAATGCAATTGTCGCTTGAATATCACTCGACTACCGGTTGGATTTCCTTTATCATTCAGTCTCTCAATTAGTTGTGATGCTGACGATAATCTCCGCCACATTTGATTCTTCTCGTGCTACACGAAAGTCGCTTACACTTCTAGTAGTCATCAAGTCTGTCATGACTGTATTTCAGTGGAGTCAGCGAGAAATGCACTTGTCAACTTTCGAAGCCATCTACTCATTCCTACCACTATACATTTGAACAGAGTTGGTCGAGTATACGACATCACAATATCATCGAAATTAGCCATTTCGTAAGGACACAGATGCAAAGGAATATGCAGTAGATAATTGCTTACCTTCACCATGAGTCATTTCGTCTACAATCGAAATCGAGTGGAATTCGGTGAATTTTGGTAATGAGGAATGGAAATTGTCTAGGTGAATTGAATGAAAGCCCTGGTCATCTGTCTCCACCAGATGACAATCAATTGATCGTGATGAGGATGAATAGACGTGAAGGAGCACGAGGAGGAGGAGGAGGATGAGGAGGAGCAGGAGCAGGAGGAGGAGCTGGAGATCATTCCGCGTCCATATTCTCTTCAATTCACTTCACTCTCAAGCTTATGCTCACTCAATCGACTCGTATGTATCACACTGGATATCGACGAAGACAGCCTCCTCCTCCTCTTCATCCTGCACAGGGATGCTCACCTTCCTACGAATGCAATTGTCGCTTGAATATCTCTCGACTACTGGTTGGATTTCCTCTGTCATTCAGTCTCTCAATTAGTTGTGATGCTGACGATAATCTCCGCCACATTTCATTCTTCTCGTGCTACACGAAAGTCGCTTACACTTCTAGTAGTCATCAAGTCTGTCATGACTGTATTTCAGTGGCGTCTACGAGAAATGCTCTTGTCAACTTTCCGAGCATACCATCTCTTCCTGTCGCTATGCTTTTGTACAGTGTTAGCCGAGAATATGACATCACAAATTCTTCGAAATTAGCCATTTCGTAGGGACACAGATGAAAAGGAATATGCAGCACAGAAAAGCTTACCTTCACCATGAGTCCTTTCGTCTACAATCGAAATCGAGTGGAATTCGGTGAATTTTGGTAATGAGGAATGGAAATTGTCTAGGTGAATTGAATGAAAGCCCTGGTCATCTGTCTCCACCAGATGACAATCAATTGATCGTGATGAGGATGAATAGACGTGAAGGAGCACGAGGAGGAGGAGGAGGATGAGGAGGAGCAGGAGCAGGAGGAGGAGCAGGAGATCATTCCGCGTCCATATTCTCTTCAATTCACTTCACTCTCAAGCTTATGCTCACTCAGTCGACTCGTATGTATCACACTGGATATCGACGAAGACACCCTCCTCCTCCTCTTCATCCTGCACAGGGATGCTCACCTTCCTACGAATGCAATTGTCGCTTCAATATCCCTCGACTACCAGTTGGATTTCCTTTGTCATTCAGTCTCTCAATTAGTTGTGATGCTGACGATAATCTCCGCCACATTTCATTCTTCTCGTGCTACACGAAAGTCGCTTACACTTCTAGTAGTCATCAAGTCTGTCATGACTGTATTTCAGTGGAGTCTGCGAGAAATGCACTTGTCAACTTTCGAAGCCATCTACTCATTCCTACCACTATACATTTGAACAGAGTTGGTCGAGAATACGACATCACAATATCATCGAAATTAGCCATTTCGTAAGGACACAGATGCAAAGGAATATGCAGTAGATAATTGCTTACCTTCACCATGAGTCATTTCGTCTACAATCGAAATCGAGTGGAATTCGGTGAATTTTGGTAATGAGGAATGGAAATTGTCTAGGTGAATTGAATGAAAGCCCTGGTCATCTGTCTCCACCAGATGACAATCAATTGATCGTGATGAGGATGAATAGACGTGAAGGAGCACGAGGAGGAGGAGGAGGATGAGGAGGAGCAGGAGCAGGAGGAGGAGCTGGAGATCATTCCGCGTCCATATTCTCTTCAATTCACTTCACTCTCAAGCTTATGCTCACTCAGTCGACTCGTATGTATCACACTGGATATCGACGAAGACACCCTCCTCCTCCTGTTCATCCTGCACAGGGATGCTCACCTTCCTACGAATGCAATTGTCGCTTGAATATCTCTCGACTACCGGTTGGATTTCCTCTGTCATTCAGTCTCTCAATTAGTTGTGATGCTGACGATAATCTCCGCCACATTTGATTCTTCTCGTGCTACACGAAAGTCGCTTACACTTCTAGTAGTCATCAAGTCTGTCATGACTGTATTTCAGTGGAGTGTGCGAGAAATGCTCTTGTCAACTTTCCGAGCAATCCATCTCTTCCTATCAATATGTATGTGAACAGTCTGTGCAGACAATTAGACATGACAATATCTTCGAAATTAGCCATTTCGTAAGGACACAGATGCAAAGGAATATGCAGCAGAGAAAAGCTTACCTTCACCATGAGTCATTTCGTCTACAATCGAAATCGAGTGGGATTCGGTGAATTTCGGTAATGAGGAATAGAAATTGTTCAGGTGAATTGAATGAATGCCCTGGTCATCTGTCTCCACCAGATGACAATCAATTGATCGTGATGAGGATGAATAGACGTGGGGTTGCAAGATGAGGATGAGTTTGAGGAGTAGGAGGAGGCCGAGGAGCATTAGTTCATTCCGCGTCCATATTCTCTTCAATTCATTTCACTCTCAAGCTTATGCTCACTCAATCGACTCGTATGTATCACACTGGATGTCGACGAAGTCACCCTCATCCTCCTCCTACCCCTCCTTCTTCTTCCTCGTGCACAGGGATGCTCACCTTCCTACGAATGCAATTTTCACTTCAATATCCCTCGACTATCGGTTGGATTTCCTTTGTCATTCAGTCTCTCAATTAGTTGTAATGCTGACGATAATCTCCACCACATTTCATTCTACTCGTGCTACACGAAAGTCGCTTACACTTCTAGTAGTCATCAAGTCTGTCATGACTGTATTTCAGTGGAGTCTGTGAGAAATGCTCTTGTCAACGTTGCGAGCAATCCATCGCTTTCTATCATTATTCATTTGTACAGTCTGTGACGGGAATTAAACATCACATTTTATTCGAAATTAACTTTTTCCCATCAGTTATCAAGCAATTTTATTATCAGCATCATATCGCTTACCTTCAATTCGCTTATATTCTACAATCGAAATCGGAGTTAATTGAGTGTATTTTTTGAAAGAGTAATGCTCTTTGTCTACTTGGATTCATTCAAAGCTTGTGCATCTGTTTACAGCAGATGAAAATCAAATGATCTTGATTGGGACGACGAGGATGTAGCATCTGAGATGCAGAAATTTATTCCTGGTACACAGCGTCTTCAGTTCACTTCACTCTCCAGCTTATGATCACTCAATCGACTCGTATGTTTCACACTGGATATCGACGAATACACTCACCTCATCCTCGACATCTAACACACACTCTTCCATCGACATCGAGAACACTGAGAGCTGTTTACAATTCATTCTATGTGTCATATATTATTGCTGACATGTTGTTGGTGTGTGAGAATTTTTTCTCTCTTTTTTTTCCGTGGATCACATTAATATTCTCGTCTACCTTTACGAACGGTTTATTTTACTTTGTGCAATCTATCTTTTCCTATCTATATTCAAATAGACTCTGACTGCTGAGAAATATTGCATCATATTTTCTTCGAATTCAAGGTTTTTATGGAGGCGCATTTGTAATGGGATAGGCAGCGAATAATATCTTACCTTCGGGTCTCGTTATTTCCAGAATCGAAATCGATTTGACTTTGGTGTATTCTGTTAAGGAAATATACAATGGTTTCATGTGAGTGATATTTCTCATGCATGCGTTTATGTATAATCTTTCATTTTATTAATTCTGCTTTCGTTTTTTTTGTGCTTTTATTTATTCTTATTTCGCCTTTCACTAGGTCTTTCCTGCCTCACCTTTTTTTCGGTTTGTTCTATTAATGCTCTAGTATCTTGTTTGGTTTTTATATCTGCTGTTTTCCCTACAAATTATATTTCTCTTTTGGGACAATTTTCACATTTGTGATGTATCTATTCCTAACTTTGGTGCTGACTGAATTCTATCAGACAGTTTCACAATGTGACTGGCATTCTCTGTATCTCGTCATCACGTTGTGTAATTTTTTATTTCCTTCACGTTCCCCAGTGGAACATAGGGCTGCAAGCTAGTGACTTGAAGTTTCTGTAGCAGTGTCCATTTTTAAAGGATAGGGTTGCTAGCCTCATGCTCAACCTTTCCTCTTCACCAGCGTTATTTCTTTCCTAGCGAGTGAAAGAAGTGCGTCTGCTGGGAATCGAACCCCGAACCATGTGCATGATCGGCGAGAGTCCTAACCACTACGTAGTATACTGGTTTGCACAAATTAGATGGTTGGAAGGAAGGAAGAAAGGAAGGAAGCATTCGACCTAGGTTTTGTGCTAGATGTCACTCACAAATCAAGAATTTGTATCTTTTACCTTGAAGGAACTCATGTCCCTCGTTCTGAGATTCCATCTCGCGTCACCTAGTGCTTCCGTGCTGCTGCAAACCTGACTGATAGACTTCACTTTGCATCAAAGAAAGAGCTAGCGACGTTACAATTGGTAATTGTGTCGAATCAAAGTATCCACTACAGTCCTACAGGAAGTCAATCACCAGGCCGAACACCTCAGTGGTAACGTTTCTCGCTGCAGACCTGTGTAACGCGTTGAGTTCGAATTTTAGAAGGCAGATGAGTTCATTGTTAGTTGCAGATATGCCTTGCTAACGAGTGCCAACTTGCACGAAACCTAGGTTGAAGGCTTTGGGCCCACTGCCTCGCGACATTTAATACTTCATTTCTTATTTTAATTTGAAACTGACGATCATTTACGTTTGTAATTTAGAATGAAACTTACTCTTCCATTCTAACAGTAAAAAAATATTGCTTCTGATAATAACTTCATTCTTATTATTATGTTTTACTCTAAAATATATATATTGTTGAGCAGTCGACGAATATATTCACGTTAATGAAGACAGTAAAATAATAACAAATGTGTTCAATTATTTAAATGTGTTTTTTTCTGTTTGTAAATATTAAATTCATTGCATTACTTACTCAACCATGCTAGGAATTAAAATCTTTCGATTACTGAAAGTTATTTCATTCTCGTTATGACAATTAATTCAAAATATCCATCAGAATAACCTCGTCTATTGTGCTCACTATCCTACCTCAGAGTTATATTCTATTTTCTATGATCACTTTAAGGGACAGAGAAACTTATGAGAGATTGGAATATTCTTTACTGAAATCAGAGAGATGATAAGCGTTTTGAGGAGGTGACGTTATAGATTCATCAACAACTGCGCCGCGCCTTATTCTGAAGTTCATATGGCCGAAAACGATGAGCAATGCTGAACTCTGATAGCAAACCAACTAATAACCTGTTATCCGACAGATGTGTCAATGCAAATGGACACAGACTGAACATAGACTGAGGACACCAATAAGCGGCATCCAACGCCACACGTTCTTGAGATCCGAAACCAAGTGTTGCAGATAGAAGCTGGATATCCCAGTGTGGTGTGAAGAGGAGATGAAAGGTTTTATGTAATCGTGGATGCAGCTAGAATGCACTCCAGATAACAGAAGGATTCTGTGTGCTCCACTCGAAACCAATGGTAACGACGATAATCATTATAAATTTAATAAACATTTTACTATTACACTCACCCCCTATATGCGTATGAAAATAAAATAATGCAATTGAATTATTCACTTTAATTAATTTAAAGTGATTTTGTGTGTTTGATCAGTTATGTGACCCACTTACTCAACTTATTGTTCTTTACAGTTAGGAGACTTAATGCTTTGAAAAACACATTTCTGGCAGGCTGTTTTTTTTTCCTTCACGTTCCCCAGCGGAACATAGGGCTTCAAGCAAGTTGCTTGAAGTTTCTGTAGCAGTGTTTACTTTACAGGATAGGGTTGATAGCCTCATGCCTGACCTTTCCTCTTCACCAGCATTATTACTGGCTTACCGAAACGAACGAGTGTGTCGGCCGGGGATCGATTCCCGGACCATGTGCATGGTTGGCAAGCGTCCTAACCGCTGTGCCACCGACGCTGGCCGGCTGCAGACTTCTAAAAACCGTTCCCTCTACTTAACACTGAAGATCAAATGGCCGACCAGAAACAAAAAGCAACAAGAAACTTTCACAACGAACCGACCAAACACTCTTTGCCTGCCCAAAGAAAATCAAGATTCTTCGGACGTTGATTGAAGTACCACTGAATAGCGTCATACGCCAGGCATATCCTCAGATGTGGGGTCCTCGAGACGATAAAAACCAATGGTTGGAAACAATCGGTGAGATGGCTCAAAATCGTTCTCAGTGGTGCAGATGCATCCACTCCTTGTGACTGACTTATGATTTCCAATGAAACTGTTTTGTTCTTCGTTATTACTATTCCTTTGTCTCACACCTCTGTTTACTGTCTATATTATGCATTTCTCCTACTTTCTTCTCTTGCTTTGTGTGCTACATGGAGTGTGGTGACGTGAACTGCTACACATATGTTCAAAGTTTGATGTCGAAAATCGATCGACTGACCGACCATATCCTCAGACGAACCACGGGAAGGAAACGATGAGTAAGGCGTCCAAGAAAAGCATGGAAGACCACCCGTAAAAGGGATATGCCAAACTATGAATAATCATGGGGCTAGCTTAAAAAGACTGTGAATGATAGTGTGAAATGGAATTGTGCATTTGAAGCTCATTTTTGGAATTAGTTCTCTACTCTGACGTGGTTGGTTTAATTGTAAAACTTTAGTCATCCTTCTGGACAACATTCTCGGTGCAAATTTTAGCTTAAAATGGACTGATATAAATTCTCCATCAGTGATATACTTGTGTCTCCTGGCAACCATCTTCGTGACTGATTAGTCGATTTACATATGTACTGATCGCTTTTATTGACACAATTTTTACTCCGAACTCAAGAGAATAATAACAATAATGACTAACTGATTCCCTCAAGAAGTTATAAATTATCAGTATTAGAGCAAATGAGCCATTCTTGCTTTTGAAAACAATTTTTTTAATATTTATATTAGACCGTTCAATCTATTGACAGTATTAATGTAATATATATAATGTAATATATAATCGTTCGAATAACTTACTAAACCCATCTAGTAATCATAAATTGTCAGTATTGAAAGTAAATTTATACTCGTCATTATGATAAGTCTGCAATACCTTAGTGAGTAACTGACAGAGGCGTCCACTTCATTCATAGAAAATGTTTCTGTCACAGTTCACACAACAGTGGTCAACACCTTCCCGCATATGATGCAGATATTCGAGTCTTAGTCAAAACACACCAATTTCACAAGTATGCATAAGTTACTGCTTGAATTACACCACTTCAAGGTTAGAGAAATCTCCTTCCGGCTGTTTGCTTTATAGCAGATATGTAAGTCTGAATAGCTGAATATGTATGTCTTCCGTTTAACGTTCACTATTGTGTAATACTCACCAACTGGCCACATGGTCAGACTCACTGACAAAACTGATATAAGTATAAAATTTGGGCAATGTGGTAGAGCATAACTCCATTATGGAAAAGATTTTATTTTCATAAATCACATAGTGTTGTACAGTAATATCAGTTAATATTACTGTACGTAACTGTTTGATTTATCAAAATAAAATCTTATCCAAAATGGAGTCACTGCCAAAACGTTTTGGAACAATTTAAAAGTTCGCTGTGGAGGCAAAGCTCCTAGTGAGAATTGCATCTCCATAGAGAGAAAAAACACACCGACGCCACTGAAAATTCAAATCGAAAACTTGAAGCTCAAAGTCTGCTAAGAACAAAACGGGTTGACAGATAATAATAATTTGCTTTATTCCAAAACAGTACATGTGATACAGAATGGAATTCTCTGCATTTTTACTACAGTATTGCATCCAGTTAGTACATTATCAATAAATAGAATTCTACATAGATTAAGGAAACCTCAGTTCATTATTACAACAACACATTGGCATGTCGGTAGCAAAGCCAAAGCTGAACAGTGTTTAAAGGTGTTAGAAAAGTGGGAGCTGTCTTATTAACTGGCGTAAGCGAGAGAAAGAAACAAAGCAGCACATAACGGAAAAGAGAGAGAGAGAGAAAAGGAAAAGAAAGAAAGAAAACGTTGTACCTATAAATGATGTGAGTTGGAAAGACGAGATCCAGTTGTACTACTGACTATTTAATGAATTATAGGTGACACGCCTAATGCTTTCTTTGTCACACAGAACACGAGCTAAGTAGGTTATGGTTGAGTTTTTGTACTTGCTGGTGCGAGCATATAGTTTTCTATATTGGCTTCTGGTTTTACCTGATGAGATGCAAGGGGACGGTTGTGAATGAAGAGGGTGGTGTGAGATAGATAAAATGGATTTGGCCCATTTTTCACATGAGTCCATGTGCCTGTCAACCAGAGTGTTAGCAAGCTGGTTAAGTGGCACTTTGCTTACCCTGCTGACAACATTTAAAATCCTGCGTAATATGTTATAGTCTTTCTTCAGTAGCCCTGGAAAAAGTAAGGGGGAACAATAGAGAATAATAGGCAGGATGCGAGAATTAACGAATTGTAGGAGTAAGGGTTGGGTAATACCAGAATGTTTTAACTTCTTAATGTAGAAGGTAAGACGGAATATTTTCTTAGAAATTGCTAAGATATGAGACGACCAGGAGAGATCAGCAGATAGAATGACACCTAGGTATTTAATTTCCGATTTAGTTTCTATTTCAGTGCCGTTTCTGTTGCATACCTCGTGAGAGCCAACCAGTTTGTTTAGGTAGGATTTATGCCTAAAGGTGAAATGGACTGTTTGGCATTTGGAGGGGTTTAGGGTGAGACCATTTTCCTTGGACTACTGGCTGATTTCTGACAGAAAGCCATTAAGTTTAGAACAGTCGCTTTGACATTTGATAGGCAAAGATACAGAGAGATCGTCAGCATATTTGACAAAATTAATGTCATTTGAAGATGGTAAGTCATGTAGTAAGAGGGAAAAGAGAAGTGGGGAGAGTACAGCGCCTTGGGGACTCCGGCTTCAGTGAGTACAGCAGAAGATGATTTGCCTTTGTATACGGTGTACTGCATTCTGTTAGAGAAGTAGGAATGCAACCAGTTAGTGACTCAGGACTAAGTTTTCGTCAAAGAGAGCTTATTTAGCAGGAGACATCTAGGAACAGAGTCGAAAGCAGAAGTGAAGTCAAGAAACGTGCAGCGGACGTACTTGGCACCTTTATCTAATGATGAGACGATGTTGTTGTGCAAGACAGCTGCAGCGTCTAATGTACTCCTACCCTGTCAATAGGCAAATTGTTTGGGGTCTTCGAAGTTTTTAAGGGAGGGTTCAAGTTTGAGAAGTATTAGTTTTTCCATAAGTGTTATAAACGGGGAAGTGATGGCAATGGGTCTGAACTTTACGTTCTTGCCGTTTCCAGGTTTAGGACAGAGACAATTTCGATGTCTTTCCATGCATCAGGTACGATATTGTTGAACTCAGAATATGCTGAGGTACAGAAGTATTGTATTTTTCCGATTTCAAGTCTGAGACACCGTGCTTAGTTACTTTTTTAACGTTCTTATTTCTAACTTTATTCTGTTAGCATACACATTAATATAATTACTTAGAAGTTTGAATTCTCTGTCGCCAGTGCCAGTTGATTATTCATCATTCATTCTTCACAGAGAAATAGAAGTGATGAAGAAGTGAAGCTGACCACTATCAAGAGATCGGTGAAGTTCAGTTGATTCAGCTGACGTCTCACAGATTATAAGTGACAAAGTAACTTAGGATTAATTGTGTTTACATTGTGTAGATGTGTTGTCTTGTGTAATAATCAATACATGCAAGCATATTCCAGATTCTATATGCAATCAGTAAATGAATATTAAGTAAAAATTGGATCCACAGGTGTCTGGTGTAGTTGCCTACATGATGGTTTTGTTGATTATTTTAAGAGTCACAACTATTCATTCAAATTACTTCTCAGTCTGTTCCACACTCTGATTATTCTGATTTTCCTTAAAGCTGGACTAAATATCATACAGGTATTCTTCGTTATGAATTTGAATAAAGCCAGAAAAGCAGCAGTTTGTACACAATAAGATGGTACTATCATTGTTCATTTCGTCGGTTTCTGATCAGGTGCATGTCTACTGAAGAAATGGATTAAGTTTAGGTAAGGAACATTTTCAACACGCACAGAAATGTTAATTGATATCAGTTTGCAAGTGAATCCGAACTTCCTCAAGACTGTTCAGAAATTACTCTTCTTTGCACACATTTACATGGAAAATTGAAGTTTAGACAAAAGCAAATAGCAGCATACAATGTCAAAATTCTACATGACGAAGACAAGAGGTGAATAGGATGTTGAATCATAGAAAAAAAGGATAAACCAGATTACAGTAAAGCTGAGGTTAAAGCCAGAGATAATGTGAATAAATGAAAGAGAGAATAAAGACATCCAGTTACCAGAGCAACGGGAAAATGATAATCGCCCACTTCTGAACAAATAAATGGCACTTCAGACGTATAATTTCAATGAAGTCATGAATATTGAGAAAGTTAAGATGATCAGTGTCAGAAGGCTCATCCACTTCTTCCTTATTCCCTCAGTTTCCAGTTATTCTATTAGAATAGACTAAATAAACGGCGAGATTCCCTGAATCGTCTTCTAATGACTACGGAAGACGTTATTAACAGCCACCTGACTAAATTGTATAAGTCCGTCAGTTGATCATTGGAAGAATGCTCGCCATCTATATGTCACAAAACCAAATTTCACCTAGCCTGTAGAAGGCGCGGAATAGAGTCCTCGAAAAGCTAACAGATCTGTGGAGAGTTTATGACCTAAAATCTTCAGCTCTGCGTTTCACTAGGAACTGAAAAGTATTGGGTTACTACCAAGTACAGCACCAACTCATTTTACACAATTAATTAAAGAATAAAATTATAATATATTCAAAATATTCAAGCGGGTATTGAGTTCAGAAAACTGGAATAATGCTCTATCTTTTAGCCATCTTATTGTCCCAGTGTAATTTGCATGTTTTCATAGGATATGCAAACTATTCTACAATGTTAAATGCATATTTAAACCTCAATGGTACCATGGAGCAACGATATTCTTGGATGGAACAGGACCAGGAGAATATTATAACCCTCTATGTGTCATACTGAGAAATGAACAATAATAAGGAGTTACAGACAGCAGTTTCAACTTATTCATAAAATGTTGGTTGAACTATGAGAAATGATAGACTCACCTGCAGGCGCGGTTATGGAAAGAAGCACAATGCACAGCAGTAATACAACTTGTAGCTTTATCATCTTGGATGATGAATTTCTTTAGGTGAACCTCACTATTTATACTTTTGAGGAGTATGTCATATGATACTATAGGACGTTTAATTCAAAAAAACAAAACAATAACAAAAAGGTTTTATTGACATCAGTATAAACAACTGCTGAAAAACAATACAGCCTTCATTTCCTTAGAAGCTAAAACTGTAAACATCAGTGGATATAAATAAAATATATCATACATGCATTTTAAGTTAATTAGAAGAATATTTTCAAAAGCTACTTAAGGAAGATTTCGAGCCTCTCACAGAGCACGGACTTTCACGTCTGTGGCACAGCGGTAGAATGCTCGCCAACCACGCCTCATATGGTCCGAAGTTCTATACACCACTGAAGAGGGAATCCATTAACTCGCTAGGTCGTATAGTCTAGGCAGCTTACCAAAGATACATAAAGTCAACCTGCCACTGCGTCCAATTTTGGATATGTCAAGTTACCCGTACCATTCAATAGCAAAATAGCTAGCTGATATTTTAGAACCTGTACGAAAACAGATGTAAGATGAATTCCATTCCCATCCTTAAATCAAGTCAACCTGTCCCGGATCAGCCTAGCATTGTTGCAACACAATTATCCATGCCCAACGTGTCTATCCCACCTTGTTTAATTAACTGTGTATGTGTGTTTTTACTTCGATCCTATTAGTCAGACAGTTGAACTCATGACCCAATCAGAGTATTTTTTTGAACTGTTATTTTGCTGCCCCATGTCTTACTTTGTACTATTCTGTTGAGTTTATCTTATTTATTGATTGGTTAAGTAGCCAATTAAATTCTATCTTTGTGCCTATGCTTTGTCTGTCTCTTACTTGGGTTCATTCTTCCACTGACTGCTTACCTGAACGGTCGTGTCTGATCCGGCTAGTTCATAATTTTGGCTTTAACGTTATTCCGCTCTGATAGCGGTTCCTTGCTTTCTGTTAAGCATTGTGTATTGTACTCTTGAAACCGTTAAGGTTTGTTGTATATATATTAGTTGATTTGTTTATAATAGTACCGTAGAAACAGTGACCGGCTTCTTGTTTGTTCTGGACCGGGATAGCCTTTATCTACGCGTGACTTAATTTCAAGCGATATTGCGCTTACAGTACTTAACGTATAGAGTTAAAGTTTCCTGGACCAGCCCTTGACGGAAGAGACAGTACTGAACTGGTCAGTTCTCAGCTTCAAATAGAAAATCCTGTACTGAACTGGTCAGTACTCAACGTTCATCCAGAAGAAACTTTGGTGAATTGGCAGCACGCAACGTTGTTGAAAATAAATTTTTCTTTGGAACGATGCAAACCAGATCAGGGAAGCAAATTTTGGAGCAGCAGTCGGAGAGTCGGCAAGTCCCCGTTTGCATAAATGGTCATGTTGATAACCTTTCGTGCCCCGGCTCTCATGTCAGTAGTTCGAAATCATCATTATCACGAGTAACTAGTGCTAAGTCATCGCTACTAAGGGCGCAGCTAAAAGAGAAACAGCTTCGACAGGAGTTGGAATTAAAGTTAGAAAAAAAGTTGCTAAAGGCTAGACATGACGTCGAAATAGCCGAGCTGCATGTGAAGTTAGCTGCGGACGACGAACGGAACACTGAGGAATATGAAAGAGGCAGTGTCATTGATAACCGGGAGCAGCTAGAACGATATGTGAAAGATTGTGCCGCAATGGTTGGCGGGAACACTCCTGTAACGATCGAGAAGAGCGCGGTGGTAGAGAAACTTGACATGCCTAAGGTTGAAATGTCCTATTTTGATGGCAACTGTACCGACTACTTGAGATTTACCAAGGAGTTCGAATATTATGTCGAGAATAGAGTAAAGGACCCTGGTCAAAGAATGTTATATCTGTTGCACTATTGTAAGGGTTGAGCTAAAGCAGCCATACATGAATGCGTGATCTTGCGTCCTGAGAGTGCGTATGCGCGAGCTAAGGGTATCTTACAGGATCTGTTTGGAGAGATCCACGTCATCGCACGAAACCGTATTGAAGATATGATTAGAAGTCTACGACCTGTGGCAGAAGATGGAGAACCTCTAACCCATCTATCAATACAGCTTCAGAATTGCCTGATTGCCCTAACTGAAATGAACTATTTGTCTGACTTAAATTCCGTAACAACTCTCGAGAGAATAGTACGCATACTACCGATAGCAGTTCGAAGGAATTGGGCCAGACTAGCAGACGCAAGGAATCAAGAGGGACAAGAGCCATCTTTTCAGGATCTTTGCCAGTTTGTTTCTACAGAGGCAAGAGTGGCACGAAGCCGATACGGACACCTCGTTTCAGAGGGCTTTGACCGCCCGAACGCCCAAGTTTCGCTAAATAGACAGGGTCGTCATGGGAACACATCATTCGCAATACAGGGAGAAAGGACCCCTGCACCCAAGCGACTGTGTATCTTCTGTAGGTCTGACCATGCTACTGCTTCATGTCAGAAGTTCGTTGGATTAGATGTGCGAGACAGATGGAGTTGCGTCCGCCGCTATGGAGCATGCCTTTTGTGCTTAGAGGTCGGACATCGGACGAAAGGAAACTACCGTGCAATAAACTCTGCTGAAAATTCTGTCAACTATATAAACACTGTCAAGAATAAAGCCATTATGATTTTCTACTTCATTTAAAGATGATTATTACAATGAAATCAATGAACTTTTACCAATATTTATCATTCCTTCACTCCACCCACATGCCACACAACATCCTGAATCTTATCATTCCGCGCCGATATAGACAAGGACACTACTACGCACTTAGTAGTTTTTATTTCTAATGCAGTTCTCAATCTGCAGTTGTCAACATTTCTTATGCTTCTGTTTCGTGTTCAGTGGCAGTGAATAACTATGATGACCGCTCATTTATTAGGCCATTTTTTACATGTTCTATATAAGAAAATAATCTTACATATTTATGAAAGAGATCCACTTTAACGAATGTATTAACATCTACAGTAGATGTGAAGGTTGAATTGCCAAAAAAATCACATTGGTAGGAAAGATGACATCTTCATTCAACCCGATTACAAAAGTGATTATACTGCGGGAATAGTCGACAAAAGTAGATCTAATACCTCACTAACTAAGAAAAGTGTTTCAGCTAAGTTGGTTCTCGTTTATCGTAAAACGTGAACTCTGTTGCAATCAAAGATCGATAAATACTTTTCTAACGCTAACACAGTATGATTCAATTCTCTTCAAGGTGACCGAATACTGCGTACACATTCAACTTGTTTACTTCATACACTGATTATCTGCTGTTCATTTGATGTATCTCTCATTTGTACACTCAGATGTTGTCTCCAATATAAACATGACAGGCGTATAAGAAATAATTTGATTGTTCTTATAGCAAAAGGGCACATCAAGGCAAGATTTGAACTGCGTCCGTGTAAATTTATAGTTTTCCGATATTGGTTTATCACGTAGTGAGAAAACACAGAAATAAATTTCCTTAGCAGAAATTATTGGCGACTGAAATATCAGTGTGGTGGCAACCACAAGATGTGCGATGAAATCGACAAATTCATTCATCTCATCGAACTAAGGTGATGTGTAAAATAATCTTTATCCCTGGTAATAGTTTTAACAATTCCGGTTATATGACACAGATTGGATGAAATGCTGAGTAAGTTCACCCAGGTTTCGAAACTTGGCAGTTGGTGCTTACTGATGAGGAGCCCCGAAATAGGCTGAGGTTTCTGTTCATTACAGTTTGACTCAAATATTTCGCCTAACTATCTGTGTCGAAATGAGTGTGCAACTTGAAATTCTGCATGTGGTTTAGTTCACTGAATATATATACATATATATATATTTATATATCAATAAAATAAAATTCAATGTATGAAAATTCACGCATAATTGTTCATCAGTATAGAGACGACAATATCAGGCATTCGCAAATTAACATAGCCTGGAATAGACTGACTCCTATAAAATATATATATATACGTACTGTTAAAAAAGTTGGTACTGCGTTTACTGGTTAATTATTGACGTCATATGTCGCTACCTACCAAAGAACGCATGTACAGCTGTGTAATTCACTGTCTGCTTCTTCACACAGGGGATAAACAGCCGTTGAAAGCAAAAACCTGAAGAGAGTAGCTGTATTTAACTTTCGGTGTCTTCGTTTGATTTCCCATGTCAACTTTGGCAATGAGTTGAGGATGGATAATAATTTGATTTATTTGTGAAATCGCGTCGTGTGAGACAATAAGGATATATGTTGATTATGACACGTCACCTATTTCCGTGTCAATTGATGCGAACTGACAAAGAATACGCTACAAAGTATCCAGTGTGGTAACCAGAACAAAATCAGGCATTAATTCAAGATATCCTTGAATTTTGCTTTGAGTTATGCAGGTAATTGTTTACAACTTGACTACAATTTAAGAAACTAAAGAAACGATGGCTGGAGACTGTTGGTAACGAGGAACAAAATCATTTTCAGTGATGTATATTTATTCGCCATTTATGAATTTAATTATGTTTTGAATTCTCAATATTGGTCATTAAGAAGAATTCTTCCTATACGTTTCTGTTCATTACAGTTTGACTGAAATATTTCACCTACATATCTGTGTTGAAAGGAGCGTGACAACTTCAAATTCTACAAATTGGAGCGCGGGTTCAAGTTAGAAACCCAACCAGGTATCATAGTCAAATCTTACATCAAACTGAACTACATGACGAAGCATACGGTACCGAAATCCTTGCAAAACCGCTTCAACTGCATTCCCCCTGGTCTATTTACGGAAATAGAATAGCCTGAGATTTACGAAGTTTCAAGATGTTATCGTATAGAAATATATTTGAGTATGAATGGTATGTACAGCTTCATAAGTAATCTGTTGACGAGATTCACTTCACTGTATATTGTGTATACGTTTGACTTGTTTACTCAACACACTGATTATCTGATGTTCATTTTGTCAATCTCTTTTGTTTACATACAAAATCTTGCCACACTGTAAACATGATAACACTGATAAGATTATTCTGATGCGAAATGAAAACATTAAGTGAGCAGAAAAATTTACGTGCTTGTGAGCAAAATGACTTATCATTATCGTTTATCACATAATGCAAACATACAAACGAAAGCTTTCCTGGGTGACAGCTGACGACGTTTAAGATCTTTTATTATTCAAAATAATAACAATATCAGTATTGATATGTTATCACTGCTGACAGAGATTGATGTTTTGCAGAGCAGGAAAGTGGCGCCACATTCAGAAGTTGTTTTTGTTTTTCATTTAAAATCTACTGCCATATTGACTATCGTTGAATTGTTGTCACAAAATCTTGAAGCAATATTGCTTAGAGTCAATTTCTGTCTGCTTTCATTTTAAACAAATTTACTTGTCAAAGGTTTCTCATATACCATCCATGTGGACTTTTTGAGTATCTGTTGAAGTCCTGAAAGCTATTGTGCTATTTCACTGGTTTGATGCAGTCAAGATACATTTATTGTAATACAATATTTTTTGCGCACTGCGGGAATTTGAATATGGTGCAGCAAATTCATCGAGGCTTTAATGTAATTCAGACGCTTCGTTTGAAGATGCATGAATCATTTCTTACCTTCCATGGATACATGAAGTATTGTTATAATTTCTTTGCGTCCGGAGTGAGACATAACGCGATCTACTCTATTCCACCTCCGGTTGTTCAGCTGATCGTTTCTTAATCAGGTTTCACTCGTGTGTGTGACATTTAGTGTCACTCAATGGTTTCCTAAGTGTGTGCGTAATCCCTATCCATTTTCTCTGTCTAATTTCTTCAAAAGTTGGTTCTCGGATAGATCGTTGCTTCGCAGATTCCTTTGTTATTCATCCTTAATACCAGTCCGAATTTAGGTGTCGATGGAATGCGGCTGTTTTTGAATGTTTACAGTATGTTGGAAATCATTCTTTGAACCATATATAAGAGCTTACTTGAGAACATCCCAAAAAATTCAAGCCTTTTTCATTGAGCCCAGTACAGCCAATTTCAATATTGATTTCACAGCAATGAAGATTTGCTCACCTATCCCATCCGGTCTTAAGCATCTCTATCTATGCCACTAGTTATTCCTAAGATACTACACAGTTAAGTGAAAGACTTTCCTTTTTGATTTCATTCGATGATGGCGATTGGTGCTTACTGATGTTGTTTGCTATTAATCAACTTCATCAACTATGCTTGTGTTCACTTAAAAGTCAACGGTGAAGTACAGATTCCAGTTTTACAAGAGTAGTAAAGAGGGAAGGAAGGACATGTGACTAGCAAGCGCATTCAGTAAAATAAATACCAAAGCTACTGAAACTTCAAGTGTCTGAAGAGAAACACCACAACCCTCTGCGGAGGTAGCTTAAATAATTAAATTCACTGATGATTGACGCATGTTCATGGTTTGTACCATTTCTAAGAAAGAAAACCACAGGATTTTCACGGCTTGTGCAAAATAACATATTATCTATATTCTGTATATTGTGCGAAATTATGAGCAGATTTGAATGCATAGTACTTCTTTCTCGTGCAGGATATTCAGGTAAACAAGAAATCGACAGGAACTCAAGTGACACAGTTCTATGTGTATACTGAAGCAAACATTACTCCTTTATGTAAAGTGGTGAGTTGAATCACACTGAGATATGTGTGAACGAACATATATCATCAAATGACAATAATAATATCGTCTGGAGTAAAATATGATTTTGTATATAGGACTGTTTTTATTTCCTTTTTCTTTCCTATCACGTTCCCCAGTGAAACATTGGGCTTCAAGCTGGTGGCTTGGAGTTTCTGTGGCAGTGTTTATTTTACAGGATGGAGTTGCTAGCCTCATGCTTGACCTTTCCTCTTTACCAGCAATATTTCTGTCTCAGCGAGGTGAAGGAGCGCATCGGCCGGGGATCGAAACCTGGACCATGTGCATGGTCGGCGAGCTTCCTAACCGCTATACCACCGACTCCTATAGAACCGTAGGCCAGTGTTTTGAACAGGACAAATAATCAGTTGTTACTCATATTGGTGGTGGCGGTTGTTCAACTCTCCTCACCAGATTCAAATTTATACAAATATTAAGGTTGTAAATAAATCCAGAGTAACGAAACTCTTCCAGGTATATAAAATTCCACAGTGGAAGTAATTACTCTACAAACGCATGGATGAAACTATCGTCTCAGAAGAACAGAAAACCCATTTCGAATAGCATGTCATTATCATCACCGTAAACGCTTGAAAAGCTACCTTCAGAAGCTTGCACGAAATCACACGAAGCCGAAATTCCTGCTCTGTAAAGTTACCTGGAGTCCCATGATGCTGTATTAAATAGAGTCAACGTACGCATTGTGACCAGGAGAAAGTCAAAATCGATTTTCATCTAACAACTTTAGAATAAAGATCACTTTTATTCGCAGTGAATAAAGTGTGTGCATCAAAATACCTGATATCACTATTATTGTTATCAATAATTAGCCTTATCAACGGCGCCAGAGGTACAAAATTCAATCTTCATCAGATTTGTACACTGAAAATCAATTTACGTTTTATTTGTTGAATATGCGAAACACCACAATGAGTAAATAATATACTCACATGTATGCACTATGTTTGCTTACTAAATATCTCCATTTTGAATATAAAAAAATCCAATAATCCTAATATTTTAATCATATCTCTATACAGGAGACGAGATTTGAGTGCTAAGTTAAAGGATGCTGTGAGTAAACAGTGGATAATCAGAATGTGGAGAGTAAACAAGTTGAATGAACTTACAGTGCTCAATGAAGTCATTTTTATCAACAAAATTAAAACCAAGGTTATTTTTCTTTTCGTATATATACATATATATACCTTTTCAGCTGCCGAAATCCTCCATCAAGCATATTGTGGTGTATGGTTCCTATTGTTCACTCTGTTTCAATCTATAACAACATGACCAGCAATGATATAACCAACTCTTGCGAGTGTTTAAGTGATTTACGAACTACTGAGTGAGACGTTCCTTTCAATCTTGAGAAAAAGCAGAATCGTGGGTTGCAGTGTACTCGATTACATGAGATAACTGTTCCTCAAGTTTTAATTACTAAATGCCACTACAAGAGGAATAAAACTAGCCACATGAAGTATTCGATTATTAAGATATGTCGGTAGCGAATGGTTCGATCGTGTACAAGTTCGAAGAAGACGAAAGAATACGAATAAAATTTGTATACATTATTTGTAAAACATTTGTTTATAGACTTGTACTTATCCTTACTTTAATTGACAAGCAATACAACTTCCTTATTACAACCACTGGTGGTTTGAAGTTAAAGTAGAGAAAGTCAAGGTAGTTATCGATTCAGAGAGTCTCTGTTACAATAGGAACTTATATGGTTAAGTTCTTTGATAGCTTCTATTCGTCTGTCTCTTTTCTGTAGCGCATTCTGTAACTCTTCTGGGTGCACTTACTAGATCTGCAGCCAGCTTCTCTTTGAACACGGATTATCAACGCAATTTGGATCTTTTGCTGACGTTGGATAATACCTGGATCAAGGAAGGGACATGACACCGTGGAAGCAGACAAAAAAGTGACCATGAAAAGCCTGTTAACTGTATTGATGTTCTTGATGCACAGCATGATGAGTCTGATGTTCACGCTTTGCCATCTAGGGATAATAGTTCTCTAAGGCTTTCTTAGTTGTAAACTTTGGTAGTTTGATGGAAACACAGTCGACTACCCACAGTTTATCAAACAGTTTGAGGTCATGTTGAGTGGTTTTGTATTCAATGATGAGATAAAGTTAATGTATTTGTTAAGGTATTGCACTGGTGTGTCTGCAAGAGCTAAAGAGTGCTGCAAGTTTATGTCCCCGAACGAAGGATATTCAGAAGCTATGAGGAAACTACGTCAAAGAAAACCATTTCTGATATCCCGTAACGTTTTTGAGATGGTCAAAGTTAATGGATCACAGTTAAACGATAATTTGGAGTAACTCGCTGAGTTCTTGTACAGTTTATTGGTATGTAGAAATACTCTCGTATTTATTAATTGCGTAGATGAATTGAATTCAAGTTCCGTGCTTGAGACTGTTGCCAAGAGATTACCGGATCCTCTACAAAGGAAGTTCATAAAGGTTAGTTCTCGGATATAGGGAAATGGTTTGAAGCCTGGATTCGATGATATTGTGGGCCTGGTGAAAGACAACGTCAACCAAATTATGAGCAAGTTTGCTAGTATACTGCATCACACTCCTGAAATAGTGAAATCAGAGAGCAAAACGCAATCGGTTAGGACGAAAAAGTGTCAGAGAATTGGATACCGAGAAAGCTGTATGGTGTCTAGTAATCCATACAAACCTAATGATTGTGACAGCTTTAGTGGGACGTCCTCAACGGATAAGTTTTAAGCTGCAAGACAAACACGGTTATGCTTCGTCCGTTTGCAAGGAGAGCATACAAAAGCGAAATATGAAGCAGTGAGCGAGTTTAGTGGTTAATGTGAAGTCAGCGTCATCAACTTCTGACTTCAAATTGTGTGACGATGATGGCGCGGTGTAGAAGCCTGTAGTTGCAACTGATAAGCCATTGTTGAATAGATTGTCATAGACGACACCGCAGTTTGTGCAGAAGAAGACAGTTACAGTTTCAGAATCCAGTTCTGACTCCACAAGTTTACAAATTATGACTATTCAGAGTAAAAGTATAAAACCTTTAAGCACTCATGAGGAAGAACCGAAATCATCTACAGCTGTTTTTAAAGAGGTTGAAAATGATGAAGTCGATCATACGAATGGCGGTAAAGTGGATATTTGTGACAATGGTCAAGAAAGTGCACATTTGTCTTTGGCTTATCGTGATGAGATGAGCGGAATGCCTACTAAGACTGAGTTGAACAAATGTTCTGTACAGCTTGAACGTGATGTAGAATAAAGGGCAGATGTGGTTGCAGAAGGTGTAGATACTAGTGAGACCGTCAGTGTAAATGATCCGAGTGTAGTCCACCTACCGACAGGTGTTTAAGCTGAACTGGAGCTAATAATAAAGGATAGCAGTGGTGATAATCTTGTCGAACAGTGACAGCTTCTGATACATCCCTGAGTTCACCAACCAAATTTTAGGCACTTGTCAAAGGAGACAAAAGAGAATTGTCATAAGAGGTAGGCCTGTGTTTCAGGTTAAACAGTACTGTATCACGTAGTCTATTGTGTAACGATCAAATTTGTTCGGTTATGGTCTGGACGAAAGAAACCAACATCTACGTTCCAATGTTTATAGCCGTTAAAACTTAGTTGAGATACTCACTATTACGAAATAATCGGTAAGCAGGGAAAAGACGATTATTTCTCAATAGGTTAGCTGTTCATTTAGTTTTGAAATAGAAAACAAGTGCTATAAGGCAAGATTACTTAATCGAAGTTTAACTGCGCAAGGCACCTTCTACCTTAGAATAAAGGAAAATATTCCCAACGAGGCGGGCTCATCAGGTCTATCCACGACAATTACACACGTACACACCAAGCATTTCTTCAGACGGTTGCGGATCGAAATCCCCTTCATTCACTCGAACAAACTCAAATTAGTATACAACTTATTGTCAATGTACACATAACCACAAAGAGAAATATTGCAATCAGAGATTGAACAGGGCAAGACTAAGGAAAATAATAAAGTGTAAAGTCAACATGTGACATGCAACTAACAAATTATTTATACGTATAGTAATTACGAGGCTAGTTAAAACGTCTAAATAATCTTAATTATTATAAATCGGTCGTCCAAGGGGAGTTTTCAGAGTGATATTATATGCTATATCAATCCCTTTTTCACTTCAGGATACTGGACCAAAGGAAACTACCCTGCAATAAACTCTGCTGAAAGTTCTGTCAACTATATAAACACTGTCAAGAATAAAGCCATTATGATTTTCTACTTCATTTAAAGATGATTATTACAATGAAATCAATGAACGTTTACAAATCTTTATCATTTTTTCACCCCACCCGAGTGCCACACAACATCCTGAATCTTATCATTCCGCGCCGATATAGACAAGGACACTACTACGCACTTAGTAGTTTTCATTTCTAATGCAATTCTCAACCTGCAGTTGTCAACATTTCTTATGCTTCTGTTTCGTGTTCAGTGGCAGTGAATAATTATGATGACCTCTCATTTATTAGGCCATTTGTTACATGTTCTATGTAAGGAAATAATGTTACCTTTTTATGAGAGAGATCCACTATAACGAATGTATTAACATGTACAGTAGATGTGAAGGTTGATTTGCTAAAAAAATCACATTGGTAGAAAAGATGACATCTTCATTCAACCCGATTACAAAAGTGATTGCACTGCGGGAATAGCCGACAAAAGTAGATCTGAAACCCCACTAACTAGAAAAAAAGGAGCCTCGAAATTGACTGAGGTTTCTGTTCATAACAGTTTGACTCAAATATTTCACCTAACTATCTGTGTTAAAATGAGTGAGCAACTTGAAATTCGGCATGTGGTTTAGTTCACTGAATGTATATATATATTTCGATGAACTAAAATTCAATGCCTGAAAATTCACGTATAATAGTTCGTCGACATAGAGACGGCAATATCAGTCATACGCAAAGTTACATAGCCTGTAAAAGACTGACTGGTACAAATATAAAGGTGCTGCTACAAAAGTTGCAACAGAAATTGCTAGTCGAGTTTTGACGTCGTATGTCGCTGCTGACCAACGGTCGCGTGTACCGCTCTGTAATTCATTGTCGCCTTCTTCATGCAGGCGAAAAACAGTCGTTGAAATCAAAAACCTGAAGACATTGACTGTATTTAACTTTAGGTGTCTACCATGTCAACTCTAGCAATGAGTTGAGAATGGAAAATAATTTGGTTCATTTGTGAAATCGCATCGAGTGAGACTATAAGAGCACTTTTAATAAGGACAATTCGCCTCCTTTTGTGTCAATCAATGTAAACTGACAAAGAATAAGGCTAGAAAGTATTTAATAAATAAATAAAGCAGTAAATAAAGCAGGAATTAGGGTGGCATTGAAACCTACAAACTCACTCAGGGACAAGCTCTGTAGGTTAAAGGACCCAGTAGACCCAATAGACAAAATAATATAATTTACAAAATACCCTGCAATGACTGTGTGATTGAGGTCAACTACATAGGTCAAACTAGTAGGTCAGGGTAGTCAGATTGTCAGAACATAAGAATTTAGCTAAGGTAAGAATGGTTGACCCAGAGAAGATAAGTAATTTAGAAAAAAACTCGGCAATTGCAATGCATGCATTAACACACAACCTCACAATAGGGTGGGAGAGGGTTAAAATTCTAAAAAGTAATCTAGGTAGGTGGAGAGCGAGAGAGGTTGATTACTGAATCTTTGTTCATCGAATCTACACCCAACACATGCAATATTAATGAATCATCACTCATACCTGAAATATGGAAAATAATACTACCAATCAAATCCAGTGAAAATCAAGTGAAAAACAGCGGAACTATATAAATGAATTTAGGAAGTCGTGTGATTAACTTGATATGAATATGAGCAATAAATTGTGCTCGAAACGTCATCAGTAAATATTACTGTATAACACTGTGAGACTCTATCAAAATAAAATTTACCCATAATGGAATTACACTCTACCACAGTGCCCAAGTTTTATTCTTATAGAAAGTATTTACTGTGGTAAAAAAAAATGAAATCCCGCAAAAATCCAAGAGATCGTTGACTTTTGCTCCTTGATATTCAGGCATTGTCTACAAATTGACTATAATATTAGAACCTTCAAGAAACGACGACTGAAGACTGTTGGTAACCAGGACCAAAATCAATTTCAGTGATGTATATTTATTCATCCTATATGAACTTTCAAATTTTCAATATTCTCCATTTATCAGTTGCCTCTTATATATTTCTGTAAATTACAATTTGACTGAAATGTTTCACATGCGTATCTGTGTGGAAAAGAGTCTGACAACTTGAAATTCTGCAATTTGTAGCCAGAAATCAAGTTCAAAAACCGACTAGGTATCATGGTTAACACTTCCATCAAATTATCCTATATGACGAAACATACATCAGCGACATCATTGCAAAACCGCTTCATCTGTATTCCTCTTCGTCTAGATACTGGAACAGAATAGCCTGAGATTTATGCAGTTTCAAGATGTTATCGTATAGAAATATATTTAAGTATGAATGTATGTACAACTTCATAGGAAATCTGTTGACAAGATTCGCTTCACTGTATATTGTGTATACGTTTATCTTGTTTACTCAACATACTGATTATCTTATGTTCATTTTGTCAATCTCTTATGTTTACATGCAAAATCTTGCCACACTGTAAACATGATGACACTGATAAGATTATTGTGATGAGAAATGAAGACATTTAGTAAGCAAACAAATTTACGCGATTGTGAGCAAATTAACTTATTATTATCATTTATCAGAGAATCCAAACATACGAACGAAAGCTTTCAGCTGACGACTTTTGAAATTTTATAATAATAATAACAATATCACTACTGTTATGTTACCACTGCTGACAGGGATTGATGTTTTGCTGTGCAGGAAAGTGGCGCCATATTCAGAAGTTGTTTTTGTTATTCATTTAAAATCTACTACCATATTATTGACTACCGTTGAATTGTTGTCACAAAAACTTGGAGCAATAATGCTGAGAGTCAATTTCTGTCTGCTATCATTTGAAACAAATTTACTTGTCAAAAATTTCTCATATACCATCCATGTGGACGAATTTCAATATCTTATGATTTCCTGAAAGCTATTGTGCTATTTCCCTGTTTTGATGCAGTCCAGATACACTTATTTTAATAATATATTTTATGCGCACTGTGGCAATTTGCAAATGATACAGGAAATTCATCGAGGTTTTTAGGTAATTCAGACGCTTCGTTTGAAGATACATGAATCATTATCATACCTTCCTTGATACATGAAGTATTGTTATTATTTCTTTGAGTTAGGAGTGGAACATCACGCGATCTACCCTATTTCACCTCTCATTGTTCAGCTGGTCGTATCTAAATCAGGTTTCACTCATGTGTGTGACATTAAGTGTCACTTAATTGTTTCCTAAGTGTGTGCCTTATCCCTATCCATTTTCTCTGGCTTCTTTCTTGAAAAAAAGCTTCTTGCATAGTTCGTTGCTTCGTAGATTCCTTTGTTATCCATCCTTGATAGCTATCCGAATTTAAGCGTCGATGGAAGGCAGCTGTTTGTGAAAGTGTACAGTATGTTGGAAATCCCTCGTTGAACCATATATAAGCAGTTACTTGAGAACAGTCTTAAGAATTCAAGTCTTGTTATTTGAGCCTAGTGCAGTGGATGTAAATAATAAATTCACAAATAATAAATTCACAAATATTAGACTTGGTAATAAATGCAGAGTAGCGCGACTCTTCCAGGTATATTAAATTCCACAGTGGAAATTATTACACCACAAACGTATGAATGACACTATTATCTCAGAACAACAGAAAACCCATTTTGAATAGCATGCCATTATCATCACCGTACACGCTTGAAAACATTCATACAGAAACTGGCGCAAAATGAAACGAAGCAGAAATTCCCGCTCTGTTAAGTGACCTGGAGTTCCATGCTGCTTTATTACATAGAGTCAACGTATACAATTTGACCAAAAGAAAGTCAAAGTCGATTTTCAGTTAACAGCTTTGCAATACAGATCACTTTTGTTAACAGTAAATAAAATGAGTGTATGGCACCAGTTAGTACATCAAAATAGCTGCTTTAATTAATTAGAATCATCAATAAATAGCCTTATCAACGGCGCCACAGGTACAAAATTCAATATCCATGAGATTTGTACTCTGAAAATACACTTTCGTGTTTATCTGATTATCTAGCACACCATAATGAGAATAGAATTTACTCACATGTATACAATCACTTTTCTTACTAAATGTCTCCCATTTGAATATGGATAATCCAATCAATCTTTATAGTTTTATCACATCTCTATGAAAGAGATGAGATTTGAGTGCTGAGATAAAGGATGCTGTGAGTAAACAGTGGATAATAAGAATGTGGAGCGGAAACAAATTGAATGAACACACAGTGCTCAATGAAGTCATTTTTATCAACAAAATTAAAATCAAGGTTATTTTTCCTTTCGAATATATATACACATATAAATAAATAGTTATCCAGCTACCAAAATCCTCCATCAAGTATATTGTGTTGTATAGTTCCTATTGTTCACTTTGTTTCAACGTATTGAAGCATGACCTGCAATGATATTTTCTACTCCTGTGAGTGTCTAAGTGATTGACAAACTATTGAGTGAGACCTTACTGCCAATCTTGAGAAAACGTAAAATCATGGGTAGCAGTGTACTCCATTACATGAGATAACCGTTCCTCAAGTTTAATTACAAAATGCTGCTACCAGAGAAATAAAACTAACTACCTGAAGTGTTCAATGATCAAGTTATGTCGTTGAGTCTCAAAATGCGCTGAGGAACGTTTGATAACTGCTCTGCAACAGAAGCTCATACACTTCTCAGAGGAGAAAATGGAAAAGTAATCATAATAGCTCTCTCCTGTGTTTCAGGTCAGACAGTAGTGTATCAAAAAATCTACTGTGTAATGACTGAAAATGTATTCTGTTCCGGACTGAACGCAAAATAACCGATCTCGACTTTCTACTGTTACTCAATTATTGTTAGTTGCTCATCGTCTTATTAACTTTCTGCCTGCATCACGTAACTATTTCGTCATGCTATTCAAGACTATGTTTTTGTTCAAACGAGATTATTCTGTGTGTACAAACTATATGGGTGTATATTCTTTTTCGTTTTTATTCCTTTTCTTTCCCCAGTGAAGCTACAGGGCTTGAAGTTTCGGTAGCAGTGGTGTTTATTTTTACACCATAAGGTTGCTAGCCTCATGTTCAACCTTCACTCTTTACCAGTCTTATAAAACTGGGTTAGCGAGGTAAATGAGTGCATAGGTTGAGGATAGAACGCTGAATGACATGAGGAGTGGTTAATGAGTATTCTACCGCCATTTCACCGACGCACAAATTCTGAAGACTGCTTAGTTAAGAGCTTCCTGTTATAAACCGACAATATAGAGAATTTGCGAGTATGTTCACATTGTTGTGTACAGAAACATATTCATTTACTTCGGATCTACGCAGCTTTTGGGCGGCAAACAAGACAAGTGATCATGGAACAATCTCATTTTGCACAAATTGTGGTTTCGCTTTATTCAGAACATACACTTTGTTCACAAGAGATACTTCGCCAAATACTGCGTACACATTCAACTTATTTACTCCGTACACTGATTATCTGCCGTTCATTTGATGTATCTCTCATTTGTACATTCAAGTGTTGTCTCCAATATGAACATGATAAGAATGCAAAAATTGAATCGATTCTTCTTATAGAAAAAGAACACATTCAGGAAGGAGTTGATCTGTGTACGTGCAAATTTATTGTATTCTTATATTAATATATCACACATTGAGAAAAAATAGATTCCTTAGTAGAAATTGATGAAGACAAATATCTATGGATTATTACTGCAACATTTGCGATGTCATCGAGAAATTTACTCATCAGTACGACCTGGATGTATGTGTGAAAATCTCTTTCAATCTGATAAAACATTTTTCTAAAATTCAGGTTCTATTGTAACTACAATAGGCCAGACAAGGTGGCTTAGTGTGTGATTTTGGCGAAAAGAAAACGACATGAAATACAAAGTTGCTAACGTAGCCCTGAACTATGAGGATGCTAATTCGACTGTAGCAACAATCAGAATGTCAAAATAGATACATCGTACTCTCTTGCTAATGCCATAATTTACTGCGAAATATGTGAGAATAATACTTCATTGGAACACACTGTCTGTAATACACACGATTGAGAAACGACCAGCTGAACTACCAGAGGTGGAATACAGTAGATCGCGTTATGTCTCACTCCTAACCTCTTAATAATAACAGTATTTCATGTATCCATGGAAGGTATGAAAATGATTCATGTATCTTCACACGAAGCGCCTGATTTTCCTAAAAGCCTCGATGAATATTCTGTACCAAATTCAAATTCCCACAGTGCGCAAAAAATGTCGTATTACAATAAATGTATCTGGATTGCATCAAACCAGTGAAACGGCACAACAGATTTCAGGACCTCATAATATATTCAAATCCGTCAACATGGATGGTATATGAGAAATTTTTGACAAGTAAATTGCTTTTAAATGAAAGCAGACAGAAATTGAATCTAAGCAATATTCCTTTAAGTTTTTTTGGCAACAATTCAACGATAGTCAATAATGGAGTAGTAGATTTTGAATGAAAAACAAAAACTTCTGAATGTGGCGCCACTTTCCTCCACTGCTGCAAAACATCAACCTCTGTCACCAGTGATAAAATAACAATACTGATATTGTTATTATTATTATTTGAACATCTCAAAGGTCGTCAGCTGTCACCCCTGAAGCTTTCGTTTTTATGTTTGGATTCTCTGATGAACGATAAAAATAAGTTAATTTGCTCACAAGCACGTCAATTTGTCTGCTTACTGAATGTCTTCATTTCGCATCACAATAATCTTATCAGTGTCATCATGTTTACAGTGTGGCAAGATTTTGCATGTAAACATAAGAGATTGACAAATGGAACATAAGTAATCAGTATGTTGAGTAAACAAGTTAAACGTATACACAGTATACAGTGAAGAGAATCTCGTCAACAGATTTCCTATGAAGTTGTACATACATTCATACTTAAATATATTTCTATACGATAACATTTTGAAACTGCACAAATCTCAGTCTATTCTATTCCAGTATGTAGACGAAGAGGAATACAGATGAAGCGGTTTTGCAATCATGTTACTAGGGTATGTTTCGTCATATAGGTTAATTTGATGGAACTGCTAATGATGATAACTGATCAGGATTCGAACTTGATTTTTTGCTACAAATTGCAGAATTTCCAGTTGTAACACTCATTTCAATACAGTTACGCAGGTGAAACTTTTAAGTCAGATTGCAGTTGACAGAAATGTAAAAGGGGAAGCTGATAAATGGAGAATATTGAAAATTTGAAAGTTCATATAGGATGAATAAATATACATCACTGAATTTGATTTTGGTTCAGGTTACCAAGAGTCTCCAGTCGTCGTTTCTTGAAGTTTCTAGGACCTCAGTCAATTCGCTCATAATGAAATAATGCGACAAATCAATCAAATACCAACACATCAATACTTGAATAAATTATGTGAGAATCTTCGAGCGTTGAAGATTATTTTATTGCATCATATACATATATATATCTTCAGTGAGGATAAATCATATGAAATCAGGGCATTAAAATCTTCCAATATCAGTCTCAGTAGATTTCATCATAATTGTAGTCTCAGAATAAAGTAGAAAATCATAGTAGTTTTATTCTTACCATTGTTATTACAGTTGGTGGGATTTTCAGGAGAGTTAATTTCATAAATGTTTCCCTTTGTCCAGAATCTTGAAGTAAAAGTGGAATCAAGAAAATATCTAATGCAAAAATTGTTTCAGAAATCCCTTCTGCACGATTTATTTTTAATGTGTATCGATATGCATACGTTTCAGCTAACGTATCATTAATTTGTATGTCAAATGTTCATCCTGTGAGAGCTAGATTTGGCTTAACTTAGACCTTAAAATAACCACTCTTAGAAAACTTTTTCAGTGCTTATTACCTTAGTTGTACTCTGCCTAATGTTCAAATACTAACGAACTGAATCAAGGTAAAAAGACTTGAGATGGCCAGTGTGACTGGAACAGAGTGATATTTACACAAAATAGATATGAAATTTGATAGAAATAAGAGGTTATACACTTATCTGCTCGGAGAGAGCGCTGAATGAATGCACAACGATAGAGTGAACCAAAACCGTACAGGAGGTTAACGAATCGAAAGAGGAAGATGTGCCAAAAGTCGGGTGAGTGAGTTGAAACAAAAGTTCAAGGGTTCAATGTACACTACACGTCATTCTCTTCTTGGAAGGTTGGTGGGAAACCAACGAGCTTCGATATATACAAATAGCAAGGATGTGCACAATAACAGTAAATGGACAAGAAAGTTTGAAGAAAGTGATAATAAAAAAATATTGCTATAGGAAAGAAGAAAAAGTTAAGGTGAGTAAGAGGAACTATGTACATGATTAGTAAAGTAAGACGGAATTTAAGAAGAAATGACGCTGGTGACTGAGGGCGATTTCATGCTTCCAAGTTGTTTGGTTCCTGCTTTTTTATTTTTTTTTACATCACTTATTTTATCCATTTTTTTCGTCTTTTCTTATAATAATTTCTTTTAAATAGTGCTATTTTTATCTATTTATATATTTTTTAAACGGCGTACTTTTACGGGCTTACTGATGTGGAGGTTTGATGGTATACCTCCGTTGCCTTGGTTGTCATGGCGGAAAGGTGACTCATTATGTCTAAGTTTCGTCTTAGACTAATGCTCCACTCCTCCGCTTCCACAGAAACTAGTAGCGATACTAAATTGCAATAAACATACCAGCGTTTTAGGAGGAACAAGGTAAAAGCAACAGATAGAAAAGGATGGAAAAAGAGGTTAAGATTTCAAAATCAGCATAAGGTGTTATGAAAGCTTAGGCGGAATAAATGCGAGGGAAACTAGTGTAACATGGAAGTGATACGCCAAATTGAAATAAAACAAGGGAAATTGCTAACGCTGTGAAAACTTATGCAAGGTACAGAGAAGTGTGTGTATGACCAATAGCGATGAATAGGTACAATAACCAGTTTAAAAAACAAAGGTTGCGAGCTGTATAATTAAAGCGGTGCAAAGTAATTACAAGTGTGGGTCACAAAAAAAATAAGTTTCAGCATCGCATAACACGAGTCAACACAGTGAAATCTGTGATTACAGATTGAGCGGATTAAAATGTAGAGCATAAAAGTGAAGCATTTATGTACAAAAATATTTAACGGTCCGTTTAACTATACAGTAAAAGTTTTCGTTTTTACATTTTATTATATTTTTTATGTCTTTTATTTTCTTATTATTTATATTTTATTTGCTGTATATTTTTGTTTGTTCGGTTTGTAATTCCATAAGTGTTGGGAGCCACCATGCGAAAATAGAGTTGACTGGTTTAGCTGCCGTTTCAAGTGCAACGCCGAAAATAAAATGTTGGAACACTCTGTAACGAGAAAGAAATCTAACAAGGTTGGTAACTGAAAAAGTGGCTACTGCTCACAGACGAAACCCAAAAGAGCCAATCTCATGAAAAATGAATGTAACCTGAGAAAAGACATGAGGGTATGAACTACTCTTGCAATTAAAAGCGTTTAGTTAACAAATTCACAGTATCGCTTAGGCCAGTGTGCACGCCGAGCAGCTCGTGTAACCGGTGCTTTACTTGTCGCATGCGGAGAACTGTTAGGTTTAGTAGGATGTTCAACAACAGAAACTGGCTGGGGTGTGGGTGCAGACGTAGTTGCTGGTTGTGTAGGCGTGAGGTGCAAACAGTCTTTGACGTAAGCCGCCTTTAGTCTGTCGATACTTACGGTGTCTTGATGGCCAGATCGATCAATAACGAAAAAGTTTTCTTTCCGACTAAGGACCTTGAAAGGTCTATCATATGGGGGTTGTATGGGCTTAAGCACGGCGTCATGACGCACGAAAACATGAGTGCAATCGTCAAGTCGATTATCGACATGTACTTTCCGGTTTTGAATGCGTGTGGAAACGGGTCGAATTCGCTGCATAAAACCTTTAAGCCTCTGGGCGTAACAGGTGATATCAGGGAAATTTTGCTCGAAAGTGTCAGGGGCGATGAGCTCACCTGGTAAACGAAGCGTAGTGCCATACACGAATTCGGCTGAGGAGCACTGTATATCCACTTAGAGTGTGGCACGGATGCTAAGTAGGATCAATGGTAGAGAATCTGTCCATCTACTGTTGCCTACTGTCATCAACGCGGCTTTTAGTTGACAGTGGAAACCCTCTACTAGCCTATTTGCCGCGAGATGATACGCGGTTGCCCAAAGTCGCTTGCATCTCAGAATCTCTAAGAGTTTCCCGAAGTTTGTGAATACAAATTGCTGCTCTCGGTTGGTAGTGACAGTGGCGGGACATGCGAAATGGGCAATCCAGGCTTCCATGAACGCACGGCAGATGGTTTGGGTCGTCACATCTGGAATCGGAATGGCTTCTGGCCAACGCGCGAATCGATCCACATACGTGAGTAAATACGAGCAACCATTTAAAAGGCGTAGGGGCCCCACGATATCCAAGTATATATGGTGGAAACGAGCATCTGTTGTTGCAAAAGTCCCCAACGGTGTGATGTTATGCTTGGTTAATTTGGCACCTTGGCGTTTAAAACAAGCACGTTTACACTGGCGTACATCGCGGCTGACACTAGGCCACACGAATCTGGCCGATATCAACTTGTCCGCTGCTCGAATCCCAGGATGGAAGAGGTTGTGTGAGCACTCAAACACAGTGCGACGTTAAGGCCTAGGGACAATCGGTCGAGGAGTGCCTGTTGATATGTCACACAGTATGGGTGCTTCGCTGTTCGGTATGGGAACACGTTCTATCTTCAGTGAGGTTTCGTTTGACAGGTGTTATAAGTTCGGTTCTTTCATTTGAAGTTCAGCCATTTTATTAGGATCTATGGTTGATGGCGCTGACATAACGCAAACGCGAGACAACGCGTCTGCTACAAGATTACCAGCTCTAGAAACGTTCTGGATATCGGAAATGAACTGTGAAATGTAGTCCAAGTGGCGTAGTTCACGTGGTGAGTACCTGTGTGTAGTGGTGTGAAGGGCGTACGTCAATGGCTTATGATCAGTAAACACTGTAAATTGTCGGCCTTCCACGAAGTGACGAGAATGTTTGACAGCAGCATAAACAGCGAGAAGCTCTCTACTGAGAGTGCTGTACCTAGATTCGCATGCAATTAGCTACGAGAAAAGAAAGCAATAGGTGACCAAGCATTGAACACACGCTGTTGTAGGACAGCTCTAATCGCAGTGTTAGAGGCATCTACTGAAATGCTGAGCGGTAGCTGGACGTTCAGGTTGACTTACATTGTGGCATCAGCAATAGCCTTCTTGATAGTTGTAAGAGCTGTCAAGGCTTCCTCAGTGAACACGATGGACTTACCTTTCACCTTGAGCATGTCAGTCAAGAGGGTCAAGATGTGGGCGCACTGGGGAATAAAGCGCCGGTAGTAGCTAACTATTCCATGAAAGGTGCGTAATGCTTTGAGAGATGTGGGTAGAGCGAAGTTTTGGATAGTCTCTACCCGTTCAGATAACGGATAGATCCCATCCTTATCTATCCTGTGTCCCAAGAAATTCAAAGAAGTCACCGCCATCTGACACTTTGCTAAGTTGAGTGTGTGAGAGTGTGTTGTAAGCCTTTGGAAAACGATCTGCAAGTGTAGTCGATGTGTTGCCTCATCTGGACTAGCTACCAAAATATCATCCAGATAGGGGAAGGCGAAATCGAGACCACGCAAATTATTATGAATAAATCGCTGGAAAGTTTGGGCAGCGTCCCGAAGACCGAGAGGCATTCGAAGATACACTCATTTTATTTACTGCGATGAAAAGTGATCTTTATTGCAAAGATGTTTATTTAAAATCGATTTTGTCTTTCTCTCGGTTAAATTGTATACGTTGACACTCTTTGATACAGCATCGTGTAACTCCAGGACACTTTACATAGCAGAAATTTCGGCTTCGTTTGATTTTGTGCTAGTTTCTGTATGAATCCTTTCAAGCGTTTACGGTGATGATAATGGCATGCTATTCGAAAGGAGTTTGATTTCGTTCTGAGATGATCGTTTCTTACATACGTTTGTAGTGTAATTATTTTCACTGTGGAATTTAATATACCTTGAAGAGTCGCGCTACTCTTGATTTATGAACAACTTTAATATTCGTATATATTTGAATCTGGTGAGGACAAGTGAACATGTGATATACAAATGAGTGATACGAATGAAATATGTGCGGTGACTGGAAACGTCTCAATTAATATGCGAATTATATATACATCGTGGAGGAGGGATTTCTGAAACCATTCTTCCGCTAGATGCTCTGTCTATTCCACATTTATTTCAAGATTCTGGACAAACGGAAACGTTTATGCAATTATTATTATTATTCCATTGGCTTCCTAGTGGAACATAGGGCTTCAACTGCACGCCTCCACTTGCTTCTGTCTTCTGCTGTACTTTTCACTTGCATCCATGTCAATCCATACTGTTTCAGTTCCTCTTCACACGATCTCCTTCATGTCACTCTGCGACGTCCAAACTGGCCGCTTCCCTTTCGGGTTCCACTCGAGCTATGGCCTGACGCGCAATGTCACCCAACGGCCTCCTCAGCGAGTGTCCAGTCCATCTCCACTTTCTCCTGCATATTTGTTGAGCGATTGGCTTTGTTTTGTTTGTTCCCATAGTTTCTTGTTTGTGATTCTTTCCGGCCATCTAATCTTCAGTATAGAACGAAGACAGTTGTTGATAAAGGTGTGCAACAGGCTGTTGGAAATATTCTTTGTGACCCGCCAAGTTTCTGATCCGTCTAGCGGAACTGACCGACTTGACGTTTGTACTGAAAATCCGAATTTTGTTGTTGATGCTGAGTGACGAAGATATCCAGATTGGTTTCAGGTTGATGAATGTGTTTCTCGCCTTCCCGATTCTTGATTTGACATCCTAGTCCGTTCCGCTTGTAAATGAGACAATGCTCTCTAGATAAGTGAATGAAGTAACCTCTTTCAAATTCCTCTTGTTGATGGTGATTGGCGCTGGATGTTGCTGTTGTTGTTGGTTGGTTATTTTCATAACCTCCGTGTTGTCTATGTTCACCTGGAGTCCTGTCTTCTCTGGCTGCTTCTTCGACCAGTTTGTCGGTTTTCGCTTGTAAGTTTTCGATGTTGTGTGACACCAAACATAAATCATCTGCGAAATCCAGGTCTTCTAGGTTCCTCACGTCGGTCCAGGATATCCCTGTCTTCTCGTTTCCCACTGTCTGACGCATAATCCAGTCCACCACAATTAGGAATATCATTGGTGATAATAAGCAGCCTTGTCTGACTCCTGTGTTTACTCCAAACGCTTCGCTGAGTTTTCCGTTGTCGATCACTTGACATGTGCCGTTGTCGTACAGCTGTTGAATAAGGTTGATGAATATTTGGGGTACTCCGTAGTATTCGAGTAGTTTCCAAATTACTTCGCTGTCGAAGGCCTTCTCAAAGTCTGTAAAGTTGAGGTAGAGATTTGATTGCCATTCCATGCTTTGTTCGATGATAATGCGTAGAGTTGCAATTTGGTCAGAACATGAATTGCCTTTCCTGAATCCAGCTTGTTCTGATCGGAGTTCTGTATCCAATGCGTCCTTGATTCTCTCCAGGATGATGCGACTCAGGATTTTACTTGGCGTCGACAGGAGCATGATTCCTCGCCAGTTCTTGCAGAGTCCCAGGTCGCCCTTCTTTGGTAGTTTCACCAGGTAACCTTTCCACCAGTCAGTAGGCACCTTTCCCTCTTTACAGATCTTTTGCAATAATGGAGTCAGCATATCTGCTGTCGTTTCTGGGTCCGCTTTCAGTGCTTCCGGGGGCATTTCATCTGGTCCAGCTGCTTTCCCAACTTTCAGAAGCTTGACTGCATTCAAGACTTCAGCTTTCTTTGGAGGATTGGTGTCAACTTGCAGTTGTGTACGCGCTGTTGTTGGTGTTTCTGGACGGGTTGTAGGTGGTGATCGGTTCAAGAGTCCTTTGAAGTGATCCGCCCATTGTTTAATCTGTCTTTCTTCTTTGGTAATTGGGTTCCCTTGGCTGTCTTTTATAGGTTTCACTTGTGTTGATCTCTTCCCGGAAGGAGACTTTGTTATCTGATATAGTGTCCTCAGGTCCCTTTTGCCTGCTGCCTTCTCAGCTTCAGTATCCAGGATGTCGAAGAATTGTCTTTTGTCCTTCCTGGCACTCTTCTTCACTTCTTTGTCCAGTGTTGGGTAAGTTGAGCTCAGCGTCTCTTTCTCTTGTCCATCTTTGCATTGAATCATTTTCTCTCCTCTTTTCGCTTCCAAGTGTCCGTTGAGAGCCATTCCTTGTCTTGTTTCTTCTTTCTTCCTATAACCGTTGAACACGTTTCGTTGAAAATTACCTTCAGAGAGTTCCAATGGTCTTCCACGGATGATTCCTCAGTGGTGCCACGTAGTTTCCCTCTTTGCTCTGATAGTTGCAGTGAAAATGTCCTGTGTGATTGTGTCCCTCAGTTTTTGCATGTTGAACTTGCATTGTGGCCTATCCCCACCTATCCTCGAGGTTTTTAGCTTCAGCTTGAAAGTCCCTTGTACTAGATAGTGGTCTGAACCCACATCTCCTCTCCTCCTCAATTAACTCTCCTGAAAATATCAAGAATTAAGCTACTATGATTTTTCACTTTATTCAAAGATTACAATTATGATGAAATCTACTGAGACTGATATTGGAAGTTTCAAATGCCATGATTTCATATGGTTTATGCTCACTGAATATATACAGATTTATTTATATATATCATGCAATAAAAAAATATTCAAAGCTCGATGATTCCTACATAATTAATTCAAGTATTTGTTTGAAGGTATTTGATTGATTGGTCACAGTATTTCATCGTGAGCTAACTGTCTGAGGTGTTACGAACTTCAAGAAACGACGACTGGAGACTGTTGGTAACCAGGACCAAAGTCAATTTCAGTGATGTATATTTATTCATCCTATATGAATTTTCAAATTTTCAATATTCTCCATTTATCAGTTGCCTCTTATATATTTCTATCAATTATAATTTGACTGAAATGTTTCACCTGAGTATCTGTGTTGAAAGAAATGTGACAACTTGAAATTCTGCCATTCGGAGCCAGGGTTCAAGTTCGAAACTCGACCAGGTCTCATGGTTAACAGTCCCATCAAATTACACCTTTATGACGAAAAATACCCTAGTAACATCATTGCAAAACCGCTTCATCTGTATTCCACTCGGTTTAGTTACTGCAATAGAATAGCCTGAGATTTATGCAGTTTCATGAAGTAATCTGATAGAAATATATCTAAGTATGAATGTATGTACAACTTCACAGAAAATCTGTTGACGAGATTCACTTCACTCTATATTGTGTGTAAGTTAAACTTGTTTACTCAACATACTGATTATCTTACGTTCATTTTATCAATCTCTTATGTTTACATGCAAAATCTTGTCACACTGTAAACATGATGACACTGATAAGATTTTTGTGATGCGAAATAAAGACATTCAGTAAGCAGACAAACTTACGTGATTGTGAGCAAATTAACTTAGTATTATCGTTTATCAGAAAGTACAAACATACAAACGAAAGCTTTCATGGGTGACAGCTGACGATATTTCAGATGTTCAAATAACAATAATAATAATAACAATATCAGTATTGTTATTTTATCACTGGTGACAGAGATTGCTTTGCAGCAGTGTAGGAAAGTGGCGCCACATTCAGAAGTTGCTTTTGTTTTTCATTTAAAATCTACTACCATATTATTGACTACCGTTGAATTGTTGTCACAAAGCCTTGAAGCAATATTGCTTAGAGTAAATATCAGTCTGCTTTCATTTTAAACAAATTTACTTGTCAAAGGTTTCTCATGTACTATCCATGTGTATGGGTTTGGATATCTTTTGAAGTCCTGAAATCTATTGGTCTTTTTCACTGCTTTGATGCAGTCAAGATACATTTATTGTAATACGATATTTTTTGCGCACGTTGGGAATTTGAATATGGTTCATCAAATTCTTCTAGATTTCTAGGTAATTCAGATGCTTCATTTGAAGATGCATGAATCATTATCATCCTTTCCATGGATACATGAATTATTGTTATTATTTCTTTGAGTTAGGAGTTGAACATCACGCGATCTACTCTTTTTCACCTCTGGTTTTAAAGCTGATCGTTTCTCAATCGTGTGTATTACAGGCAGTGTATTCCAAGGAAATATCATTCTGACATATTTCACAGTAGGATATCCCATTTGCGACAGATTGCGACGTATCCACTTTGACATCCTGTTTGTTGCTTCCGGCGGAAAAGTATTCTCACAGTTCAGGGCTTCGTTAGCAACAGAATATTGTGCATATTTGATCCTTGTATATCATGTCATTTATTGAACACCAAAATAAAACGCTAAGCCTTCTTTGTCTTGCTTTTGGCAATCACAATAGAACCTGAATTAAAAATTTATATTATAAGATTGAAAGAGATTTGCACACATCCTTTCAGTTCGTTCAGATGAACGACATTTCTCGATGACATCGCATATCTTGCGATAACATCGACACTGATATTTCAGTCACCATAAATTTCTTCTAAGGGAACTTATTTCACTGCTCTCTCACTTTGTGATATACCAATATCCGAAAACAATAAATTTGCATGTACACAGTTCAGATCCTTGCTCAAATATGTCTTTTCTCTATAGAAACAATCACATTACTCCTTGCAATTTCATCATGTTTATATTGGAGACAACATCTGAGTGTACAAATGAGAGAAACATTAAATGAACAGCAGATAATCAGTGTACGGAATTAACTTGTTGAATATGTAGACAGTGTTCTTCGAAGTAATTCTTGTCAACAAAATTTACAATCTGAATAAAGCGAAAACCACAATTTGTGCAAAGTGAGATGGTACCATGATCACTTGTCTTGTTTGGCGATCATAAGCTGCGTAGAGTCGAAGTAAATGAATGTGTTTCTGTACACAACAATGTGAACATACTCACGAATTCTCTATTTTGTCAGTTTATAACAGGAAGCTCTTAACAAGCAGTCCTCAGAATATGTGCGTCGATGACGTGACGGTAGAATGCTCAGTAACCACTTCTCATGTGATCCAGCGTTCTATCCCTGACCTATGCACTCATTTACCTCGCTAACCCAGTTTTATAAGACTGTTGAAGGTTGGACATGGAGCTAGCAACCTTATACTGTAAAAATAAACACCACTGCTACCGAAACTTCAAGCACTATAGCTTCATTGGGGAAAGTAAACGAATTAAAACGAAAAAGAATGTACATTCATATAGTTTATAAACACAGAATAATCTCGTTTGAACAAAAAACATAGTCTTGGATAGCATGATGAAAGAGTTACGTGATGCAGGCAGAAAGTTAATAAGACGATGAGCAACTAACAAATTGAGTAAAATTAGAAAGTCGAAATCGATTATTTTGCGTTCAGACCGGAACAGAATAAATTTTTCGTCATTACACAGTAGATTGTTTGATTCACTACTGTTTGATCTGAAACACAAGAGAAGGCTATTATGATAATTCTCCTTTGTCTCCTTTGAGAAGTGCATGAGCCTTGGTTGCAGAGCAGTTGTCGAACTTTCCTCAGTACATTTTGATAGTCGACGACATTAATTAATAATTGAACACTTCATGTAGTTAGTTTTATTTCTCTGGTAGTGGCATATTTAATATAAACCTGAGGAACAGTTATCTCATGTAATGGAGTACACTGCCACCCACGAGTCTGCTTTTTCTCAAGAATGGCTGGAAAGTCTCACTCAGCAGTTTGTAAATCACTTAGACACTCACAGGAGTAGAAAATATCATTGCAGGTCATGCTTCAATACGTTGAAACAAAGTGAACAGTAGGAACTATACACCACAGTATACTTGATGGAGGATTTTGGTAGCTGAATTAGTAAATATTTATATGTGTGTATATATACGAAAGGAAAAATAACCTTGATTTTAATTTTGTTGATAAAAATTACTTAATTGAGCACTGTGTGTTCATTCAATTTGTTTCCGCTCCACATTCTGATTATCCACTGTTTACTTACTGTATCCTTCATCTTAGCACATAAATTTCGTCTCCTTTATAGATATATGATAAAACTATAAGGAATAATTGGATTATTCATATTCAAAATGGAGACATTCAGTAAGCAGAGGAATTTTCTTGTCATAATGGTGCGCTAGATAATCAGATAAACACGAAATTGTATTTTCAGAGTACAAATCTCATGGAGATTGAATTTTGTACCTGTGGCGCCGTTGATAAGGCTATTGATTGATGAGTCTAATTAATTAAAGCAGCTCTTTTGATGTACTAACTGGTGCGATACACTCGTTTTATTTACTGCGATGAAAATTGATCTTTATTGCAAAGCTGTTAACTGAAAATCGATTTTGACTTTCTCTCGGTCAAATTGTATACGTTGACACTCATTGATACAGCATCGTGGAACTCCAGGTAACTTTACAGAGCAGGAATTTCGGCTTTGTTTGATTTTGTGCTAGTTTCTGAAGGAAGCTTTACAAGCGTTTATGGTGATGATAATAGTATGCTATTCGAATGGGGTTTTCTGTTGTTCTGAGATGATGGTTTCATACATACGCTTGTAGAGTAATTATTTCCACTGTGGAATTTAATATACCTGGAAGAGTTGCACTACTCTGGAAGTACTAACAACCTAAATATTTTTTATATTTTTGAATCTGGTGAGGAGAGTTGAACAACCGCTACCACGAATATGAGTAACAACTGATTGTTTGCCCTGTTGAAAACACTGGCCTACGGTCCTATATAGGTGTCTGTGGTATAGCGATTAGAAAGCTCGCCGACCATGCACATGGTCCGGGTTTCGATCCCCGGCCGATGCACTCCTTTACCTCGCTGAGGCAGAAATAATGCTGGTTAAGAGGAAAGGTTGAACTTTAGGCTAGCAACCCTATCCTGTAAAATAAACACTGCTACAGAAACGTCAAGCCACCAGCTTGAAGCCGTATGTTCCACTGGGGAACGTGAAGGAAAAGAAAAAGGAAAAAAACAGTCCTATAAACAAAATCATATTTTACTTCAGACGATATTATTGGTATTTATGAGTCTTCCAGAGAATTTCATGGAAGAGGTGTCTGACGTGCTCGCGGAACCGTCCCCTGACTTGTATGAGCGTCTCAAGCAGGCGCTGATTAAGCGCGTTGCACTTACTGATCAACAGAGAGTGTAGGAACATTTTAGAGATGTTCAACTCGGCGACCGAAAACCCACTCAAATGTTACGACAGATGAGACAGTTAGTTGCTGACTTCAAAATAGATGATGCGTTTTTATAACGACTTTGGTTACAACAACTGCCGCAGGCGATTCAGGGCATTTTAGCCACGATCAACAAGTCCCACTTATCCGAAGTAGCTGAGGCAGCTGATAGAGTTGTGGAGGCTACTATATCTAATATGAGCATTTCGGCTGCGCTAACCGTTAGTCCTGCTCAGAGCAAGGATCCTTCTGCTGACAGGTCATCAAGTTTCAATGAGGTGGCCTATATAATCAAGCTTAACGAGGAGATATGCAGTATTCGACAGGAAATGAAAGGCAGAGGTCGCTCTTGTAGTCGCACAAATTTGCCTCGAAATAGATCTTTCTCACGTGCTAGCAGTAAGCGTCGAAAGTTTCGCAATTCTCAGGCTGGAGTGTGCTGGTATCATAGACGTTATGGTGAGAAGGCCCAAAAGTGCACTCGTCCGTGCAGCTTCGAGGTAAAACAGTCGAGAAACTAGCAGGTCAGTACGTATTGGCGACTAACGTCGCTGGCGAACCACTTCGATGTTACCTCTTCTATATTACTGACCATAACACGAGGATACGCTTCCTCATTGATACCCGAGCTGAGGTCAGTGTCATCCCACCCACAGTAGAGGAGCGCAGGCGGCCAATGTCTTTACAACTACGTGCCACAAATGGTTCGCCAATTGCTACATTCGGCAGGCATTTCATAGATCTTAATATCGGTTTGCGCCGTTCATTTCGTTGGGTCTTCCTAGTGGCAGATGTGACCCCAGTTATCATTGGCGTGGATCTGTTGCAGCATTACCAATTACTGGTAGATAAGGGGAATCGCACATTGAGAGATCCAGTCACAAACCTCTCCGTTAGTGGTATCGCCACACGAGGCGCAGCCCTCAGCGCGGTGTATGCTACACCCACTTCAGCCTGCCCTTATTCCTATATAATCCAATCTTTTCCTGACTTGTTTAAACCCAGCCGTGGCCTACCATGTGTGACTTCCAACGTCATGCATCATATTCTTACGACTGGCCTGCCAGTCATTGCAAAGCCGCGACGTCTGTCTCCAGAAAAGCTAAAGGCCGTTTAAGCTGAGTTCAAGCATATGCTGGAAATAGGAATAATCCGGCTATCCAGCAGCCCATGGTCCTCACCCTTGCACGTTGTACCGAAGGATGATGGGTTAGATTGGCGAACTTGTGATGATTACCGCAGGTTTAACGCACAATATTGTTCCCGATCGCTACACTGTCCCTCACATACACGATTTTACATCGTCACTCAAGGGAGCTAAGGTATTCAGCAAGCTTGACCTAGCACGGACTTACCATCAGATTCATGTTCACCCGATGATATCCCTAAGACCGCCGTTATTACGCCGTTCGGCCTATTCGAATTTCTTCGAATGCCTTTTGGTCTTCAAAAGGCTGCTCAAAATTTCCAGCGATTTATCCATGATGTTTTGCGTGGTCTCGATTTCGCATTTCCCTATCTGGATGATATTGTGGTATTTCATATATCCATGGAAGGTATCACAATGTTTCATGTATATTCAAAACGAAGCGTCTGAATTTCCTAAAAGCCTCGATGAATATTCTGTTGCATATTCAAATCGCCACAGTGCGCATACAATATATTGTTACAATAAATGTATCTGGACTGCATCATACCAGTGAAATAGCCCAATAGCTTTCAGGCAACACATCGACTTAACTTGCAGACCGTTTTCCGAAGGGTTACAACACACTGCCTCACACACAACTTAGCAAAGTGTCAGATGGCGGTCACTTCTTTGAATTTCTTGGGACACAGGAAATATAAGGATGAGATCTATTTGTTATCTGAACGGGTAGAGACTATAGAAAACTCCCCTCTACCCACATCTCTCAAAGCATTACACACCTTTCTTGGAATAGTGAGCTACTGTCGACGCTTTATTCCCCAGTGCGCCCACATCTTGATCCCCTTTGACTGACATGCTAAAGGGGAAATTTAAGTCCATCTTGTTCACTGAGGAAGTCTTGACAGCTTTTGCAACTATCAAGAAGACTATTACTGATGCCACAATGTTAGTCCACCTGAATATCCAGCTACCGCTCATCATTTAAGTCGATGCTTCTAACACTGCTATTGGAGCTGTCCTACAACAGCTTGTGTACAATGCTTGTTCACCTATTGCTTTCTTTTCTCGTAAACTTACTGCATGCGAATCCAGGTACAGCACAACAACTGAAGAGGATCTAGGTACAGCACTTTCGATAGAGAGCTTCTCGGTGTTTATGCTGCTGTCAAACACTTTCGTCACTTCCTGGAAGGCCAACAATCTACTGTGTTCACTGATCGTAAGCCATTGACGTACGCCCTTCACACCACTACACACAGGTACTCACCACGTGAACTATGCCACTTGGACTACATTTCACAGTTCATTTTCGATATTCAGAACGTTTCTAGGGCTGATAATCCTGTAGCAGACGCAATGTCTCGCGTTTGCGTTATGTCAGCGCCATCAACCATAGATGCTAATAAAATGGCTGAACTTCAAATGAAAGACTTGAAAGGAGAACACCTGTCAAACGAAACCTCACTGAAGATAGAACGTGTTCCCATACCGAACAGCGAAGCATCCATACTGTGTGACACGTCAACAGGCGCTCCTCTACCAATTGTCCCTAGGGCTTCAAGGCGCACCATGTCTGAGTGCTTACACAACCTCTCCTGTCCTGGGATTCGAGCAACGGAGAAGTTGATATCGGCCAGAGTCGTGTGGCCTGGTATCAGCCGCGATGTACGCCAGTGTATACGTGCTTGTTTTAAACGCTAACGTGCCAAAATAACCAAGCACTGCATCACACCGTTGGGTAATTCGGCAACCACAGATGCTCGTTTCCACCATATACACTTGAATATCGTGGGACCCCTACCAACTTCAAATGGCTGCTCGTATTTACTCACGTGTGTGGATTGCTTCACGCGTTGGCCAGAAGCCATTCCGATTCCAGATGTAACGGCTCAAATCAGCTGCCGTGCATTCATGGAAGCCTGGGTTGCCCATTTCGGATGTCCCGCCACTGTCACTACCGACCCAGTGCAATAATGTGAATCAACATACTTCAAGAAATTATTAGAGATGCTGGGATGCAAGCGAAACGGACAACCGCGTATCATCTCGCGGCAAATGGGCTAGTAGAGCGTTTCCACCGCCATTTAAAAGCCACGTTGATGACAGTAGGCAACAGTAGATGGACAGATTCTCTTCCATTGGTCCTAATTAGCATCCGTGCCACACTCTAAGTGGATCTAAAGTGCTCCTCAGCCGAATTGGTGTATGACACTACGCTTCGTTTACCAGGTGAGATCATCGCCCTCGACAATTCCGAGCGAAATATCTCTGATTTCACCTGTTACGCCCAGAGGCTTAAAGGTTTTATGCAGCAAATCCGACCCGTTTCCACACGCACTGAAAACCGGAAAGTACATGTCGATAATCCACTTGATGATTTTACTCGTGTTTTCGTGCATCATGACACCGTGCGTAAGCCCTTACAACCCCCATATGATGGACCTTTCAAGGTCCTTAGTTGGAAAGAAAACTTTTTCGTTATTGATCGATCTGGCCATCAAGACACCGTAAGTATCGACAGACCTGAGGTGGCTTACGTCGAAGACTTTTTACCACTCACGCCTACACAACCAGCAACTACGTCTGCACCCACACCCTAGCCAGGTTCTGTTGTTGAATATCCTACTAAACCTAACAGTTCTACGGATGCGACAAGTAAAGCACCAGTTACACGCGCTAGTCGGCCTAAGAGATACTGTGAATTTGTTAACGAAACGCTTTTAATTAGAAAGAGTAGTTCATACCCTCATGTCTTTTCTCAGGTTGCATTCATTTTTCATGAGGTTTACTCTTTTGAGTTTCGTTTGTGGGCAGTAGCCACCTTTTCAGTTACTAACCCTGTTAGATTTCGTTCTCGTTACAGAGTGTTCCAACATTTCATTTTTGGCGATGCACACGAACCGCTAGCTAGACCAGTCAACTCTATTGTCGTATGGTGGCTCCCAACACTTATGGAATTGCAAACAGAACAAACAAAAATAAAGACCAAATAAATAATAAAATAAAATTTAAAAAAATGTATAATACAATGTAAAAACAAAAACTTTTACTGTATAGTTAAACGGACCGTTAAATATTTTTGCACATAAATGTGTCACTTTTATGCTGTACATTTTAATCCGCTCAATCTATTTTCACAGATTTCACTATTTTTACTAGAGTTATGCCATGATGAAACTTATTTATTTTGTGACCCACACTTGTAATTACTTTGCATCACTTTAATTAAACGGCTCGCAACATTTTTTCTTAATATGGTGATTGTACCTACTCAGTAGCTTGCATACGTTTTCACAGCGTTATCAATTTCCCTTGTTTTATTTCAATTTGGCGTATCACTTCCATGTTACACTAGTTTCCCTCGCATTTATTCCGCCTAAGCTTTCATAACACCTTATGCTGATTTTGAAATCTTAACCTCTTTTTCCATCCTTTTCTGTTGCTTTTACCTTGTTCCCCCTAATACGCTGGTAAATTTATTGCCTTTCAGTATCGCTACTAGTTTCTGCTGAAACGGAGGAGTGGAGCATTAGTCTTAGACGAAACTTAGACATAGTGAGTCAACTTTCCGCCATGACAACCAGGGCAACGGAGGTATACCATCAAGCCTCCACATGAGTAAGCCCGTATAAGTACGCCGTTTAAAAAAAAATATAAATAGATAAAAATACACTATTTAAGAAAAATTTATTATAAAACAAGACCGAAAAAATGGATAAAATAAATGATGCAAAAAAAGATAAAAAAGCAGGAACCAAACAACTTGGAAGCATGAAATCGCACCCAGTCACCAGCGTCATTTCTCCTGAAATTCCGTCTTAGTTCACCAATCATGTACGTAGTGCATCTAACTCGCCTTAACTTTTTCTTCTTTCCTTTCGCAACATTTTTTTATTATCACTATCTTGAAACTTTCTTGTCCATTCACTGTTATTGTACAAAGCCTTGCTATTTTTATATATCGAAGCTTGTTGGTTTCCCACCAAACTTCCAAAGGGAGGATAACCTGTTGTGTACATTGAACCCTTGAACTTTTGTTTGAACTCACTCACCCTACTTATGGCACTTCTTCCTCTTTCGATTCGTGAATCTCCTGTACGGTTTTGGTTCACTCTTTCGTTGTGCTTTCATTCAGCGCTCTCTCCGAGCCTACCACTGTCAAGACCGCAGATAAGTGTATAACCTCTTATTTCTGTCAAATTTCATATCATTTTGTGTAAATACAACTCTGTTCCAGTCACACTTGCCATCTGGAGTATTTTTACTTTGATTACTTGCGTTAGTATTTGCACATTAGGCAGAGTACAAATAAGGTAATAAGCAGTGAAACAGTTGTGTCAGAGTGGTTATTTTAAGGTCTTAGTTAAGCCAAATCTAGCTCTTACAGGATGCAAATTTGACATACAAATTAATGATATGTATAAAAAATATGCAATAATTTGAAACGTCTCATTAACTATGAGTATTATAATAAGATCGTGCAATAGGGATTTCTAAAACCATTCTTTCACTAGGTACTCTCTCTATTCCACTTTTACTTCAAGATTCTGGACAAAGGGAAACGTTTATGCAATTAACTCCCCTGAAAATCCTGTCAACTGAATTTGCTGTGTTAAGAATGAATCTACTATGATTTTCTACTTTATTCTGAGACTCTAACTATTATGAAATCTACTGAAGCTGATATTGGAAGATTTAAATGCCATGATTTCATATGGTGTATGCTCACTGAATATGTATATATATATACATATATGTATATGATGCAATAAAATAATATTCAACGCTCGAAGGTTCACACACAATTTATTCAAGTCTTGGTTTGTAGGTATTTGATTGATTGGTCACACTATTTCATCATCAGCTAATTGACTGAAACGATAGAAACTTTAAGAAACGACGACTGGAGACTGTTGGTAACCAGGACCAAAATCAATTTCAGTGATGTATATTTATTCATCCTATATGAACTTTCAAATTTTCAATGTTCTCCATTTGTCAGTTTCCTCTTATACATTTCTGTCAATTACAATATGACTGAAATGTTTCACCTGCGTATCTGTGTTGAAAAGAATGTGACAACTTGAAATTCTGCGACTTGGAGCAAGAAATCAAGTTCGAAACCCGACCAGGTTTCATGGTTAACAGCTCCACCAAATTGACCTATATGACGAAACATACCTTAGCGACATCATTGCAAAACCGCTTCATCTGTATTCCTCTTGGTCTACATACTGAAATAGAATAGCCTGACATTTATGCAGTTTCAAGATGTTATCGTATAGAAATATATTTAAGTATGAATGTATGTACAACTTCATAGGAAATCTGTTGACAAGATTCGCTTCACTGTATACTGTGTATACGTTTAACTTGTTTACTCAACATACTGATTATCTTGTGTTCATTTTATCAATCTCTTATGTTTACATGCAAAATCTTGCCACACTGTAAACAAGATGACACTAGTAAGATTATTTTGATGCGAAATGAAGACATTTAGAATGCAAACAAATTGACGTGCTTGTGAGTAAACAAACTTATTATTATCGTTCATCAGAGGATCCAAACATACAAACAAAAGCTTTCAGGGGTGACAGCTGACGACGTTTTAGGTGTTCAAATAATAATAATAACAATATCAGTATTGTTATGTTATCACTGGTGACAGAGATTGCTTTAAGGCTGTGCAGAAAAGTGGCGCCACATTCAGAAGTTGTTTTTGTTTTTCTTAAAAAACTACTACCACATTATTGACACGTACGCAGTTCAAATCTTTCCTGAATGTGTCCTTTTACTATAAGAACCATCCAAATTTTTGTTATACGCCTGTCATGTTGATGTTGGAGACAACATTTGAGTGTATAAATTGAAAACATCAAATTAACTTCAGATTATCGGTGTACGGAGTAAACAAGTTGAGAGTATATGCAGTATTCAGCGAAGTAATTCTTGTCAACAAAATTTACAGTCTGAATAAAGCGGAAACAACAATTTGTGCAAAATAAGATGGTAGCATCATTGCTTGTGTTGTTGACTTCTCATCAGCTACATACAGTCGAGATAATTGATTAGGATTCTGTACACAAGAGTTTTAACATACTGACAAATCCTGCAAAATGTCACCTAATGACAGGATGGTTCTAAATTTAATAAACACTCAGATTGCTTGAACATACAGAATATTCTTTTTTGAAGAAAAAGGGGACCTTCGATACCACAGCGATAGAGATATGTGATGAAGACAAAATGTGAAGTGGACAATGAGTAACTGATAAAGCGAATAATAGTGTGGCTTGCCAAGCTCAATTCTTAGAAATGAGAAAGAAACAAAATCAAACTTTAGCGAAGAGGGTTAAGAGATTGAAAATAAAGATTACGTATACAGTGAAAGATTAAAGACAAAGGCAGGAAAACACTGACAGTCGCTTCTTCCTGAGGGTAGAAGTCATGTGTCGAATTTTTGATTACGATTGTTTCGGTCAACTTGAAGAGAATTGAAGTATGTTGTCAAATGATCATTTGAATGGATTTCAGAACGTTCTGTCCTATCCTGCATCTATTCAGCTTGAGACCTTAGCTTTTTGAAATGTGTTAAGAAAATCAAAGGTGTATTCTTTCTTTTGTGTTCTCTCATCGTATTTGCCTACCCAGATATATGTTATTTTTCTATGCAGAGTTAGAGGTTATTTAATAATTTTATTTGTTCATCTTTGATTGAGACAAACAGCAACTTTTACTATGAGCAAGAATCAACTAAGCTGAAAGATGTGTCCTAGCTGGCGGGCGACTCAATCTTATTTTGAATAATCCTGCAATGTAATCACCTTTGTAATCGAGTTGAATTAAGATGGAATCTGTTCCACTATGGTGATTTCTTAGGCACTTCAAACTCCACAACTTCCGCAAATGTTAGTGAATTCCTCATAAAAGATCTCTCATAAATGTCTAAGAGGAGAGTTTATAGCAAGATGAGTTTCCTTTGATCAGAATCTTGAAGTAAAAGTTGAATCAAGAGCGTATCTAGTGGAAGAATGGTTTCAGAATTCCCTCCTGCACGATATATTTATAATACGCATAGTTATTGAGACGCTTCAAATAACCGCATCGTTTTACACATATCATTAATTTGTAAATCACATGTTTGTCTCTTCTCATCAGATTCAAATATATATAAATATTTAGGTTGTTAATAAATTTAGAGTAGCGCAACTCTTCCAGGTAAATTCCATTCCACAGTGGAAATAATTACACTACAAGCGTGTGTATGAAACCATCATCTCAGAACAACAGAAAACCCCTTTCGAATAGCATGTCATTATCATCACCATAAACGCTTGAAAAGTTTCTTTCAGAAACTAGCACAAAATCAAATGAAGCCGAAATTGCTGCTCTGTAAAGTTACCTGGAGTTTCACTGTGCTGTATCAAAGAGTGTCAACGTATACAATTTGATCAAGAGAAAGTCAAAATCGATTTTCAGCTAACAACTTTGCAATAGAGATCACTATTGTTCACAGTAAATAAAACGAGTGTATCGCACCAGTTAGTACATCAAAATAGCTGTTAAATTAATTAGAAACATCAATAAGTAGCCTTATCAACGGCGCCACAGGTATAAAATTCAAACTCCATCACATTTGTACTCTGAAAATACACTTTCGTGTTTATCTGATTATCTAGCACACCATTATGAGAATAGAATTCATTCACATGTATACAATCACTTTTCTTGCTAAATGTCTCCGACTTGAATATGAATAATCCAATCAATCTTTATAGTTTTATCACACCTCTATGAAAGAGACGAGATTTGAGTGCTGAGATAAAGGATGCAGTAAGTAAACAGTGGATAATCAGAATGTGGAGCGTCAACAAGTTGAATGAACACACAGTGCTCAATGAAGTAATTTTTGTCAACAAAATTAAAATCAATGTTATTTTTCCTTTCGTATATAAACACAAATATGAATATATACCTATTCAGTGTTCAAGTGATTTACAAACTGCTGAGTGAGACTTTCCAACCCGTTTTGAGTAAAAGCAGAATCGTGAGTGGCAGTTCAATCCATTACATGAGATAACCGTTCCTCAGGTTCAGTTAAAAATTCCACTCCAAGAGAAATAAAACTAACTACCTGAAGTCTCCAATTATTAAGTTATGTCGTCGACTATCAAAATGCGCTGGTGAACGTTCGAAAACTGCTCTGCAACAAAAGCTCATACACTTCTCAAAGGAGACAAAGGAGAATTATGATAATAGCTCTCTGGTGTTTCAGGTCAAACAGTAGTGAATCAAACAATCTACTGTGTTATGACGAAAAATGTATTCTGTTCCGGTCTGAAGGCAAAACAACCGATCTTGACTTCCTACTGTTACTCAAATTTTGTTAGTTGCTCATTGTCTTATTAACTTTCTGCCTGCATCACGCAACTTTTTCGTCATGCTATCCAAGACTTTGTTTTTGTCCGAAACGGGATTATTGTGTGTGTAAAAACTCTAATGGTGTATATTCTTTTTCGTCTTTATTCCTTTTCTTCCCCAGTGAAGCGACAGGGTTTGAAGTTTCGGTAGCAGTGGTGTTTATTTTTACAGTATAAGGTAGCTAGACTCATGTGCAACCTTCACTCTTTAGCAGTCTTATAAAACTGGGTAAGCGAGGTAAGTGAGTGCATAGGTCAGGGACAGAACGCTGGATCACATGAGGAATGGTTAATGAGCATTCTACCGCCAGGCCACCGACGCACAAATTCTGAGGACCGCTTAGTTAAGAGCATCCTGTTATTAAATGACATTATAGAGAGTTCGTGACTGTGTTCACATTGTTGTGTACACAATCATATTCATTTACTTCGGCTCTACGCAGCTAATGAGCGGCAAACAAGACAAGTGACAATGGTGCCATCTTATTTTGCACAAATTGTGGTTTTCGTTTTATTTAGAACATAAATTTTTTTCACAAGAGATACTTCGCCAAATAATGAATACACATTCAACTTATTTACTCCGTACAGTGATTATCAGCTGTTCATTTGATGTATATCTCATTTGTACACTCAAATGTTGTCTCCAATATTACCATGATAAAAGTGGAAAAATTGAATTGATTCTTCTTATAGAAAAAGAACACATTCAGGAAGGAGTTGATCTGTGTACGTGCAAATTTATTGTATTCTTATATTAATATATCACACATTGAGAAAAAATAGATTCCTTAGTAGAAATTGATGAAGACAAATATCTATGGATTATTACTGCAACATTTGCGATGTCATCGAGAAATTCACCCAAAAGAAAGAACTAGAAGTATGTGTGGAAATCTCTTTCTCCTAAATAAAAGATTTTTTTAAAATTCAGGTTATACTGTTACTACAGAAAGCTAGACAAGAAAGGATTAGTGTTTGATTTTGGTGAAAAGAAAACGACACGAAATAAAGGTTGCTAACGTAGCCCTGAACTATGATGGTACTATTTCGACTGTAGCAAGAAACAGAATGTAAAATTGGATACATCGAAATAAGAATAAAACTTGGGCACTGTGGTGGATACATTGAATATAATACTTCATTGGGACACAAAGTCTCTTATACACACGGGTAAGAAACGACCAGTTGAACAACCAGAGGTGAAATAGAGTAGATCGCGTTATGTCTCACTCCTAAACTAAATCAATAATAACAGTACTTGATATATCTATAGAAAAAATGATAATGATTCATGTATCTTCCACACGAAGTGTCTGAATTACCTAACAAAGTCGATACTTATGTTGTACCGGAAACAAATTCCCGACGTGTGCATAAAATATATTATTAGAATAGATGTATCAGGACTGCATCCAACAAGTGAAAAAGTCTAATAGGCTTCAGGACTTCAAAAGATATTCAAATCCGTCAACATGGATGGTATATGAGAAACCTTTGACAAACAAATTTGTTAAAAATGAAAGCAGACACAAATTGACTCTAAGCAATATTCCTTCAAGGTTTTGTGACAACAATTCAACGATAGTCAATAATATGGTAGTAGATTTGAAATGAAAAACAAAAACAACTTCTGAATGTGGCGCCACTTTCCTCCACTGCAAAACATCAACCTCTGTCAGCAGTGATAACATCACAATACTGATATTGTTATTATTATTATTTGAACATCTCAAACGTCGTCAGATGTCACCCCTGAAAGCTTTCGTTTGTATGTTTGGATTCTCTGATGAACGATAAAAATAAGTTAATTTGCTCACAAGCACGTCAATTTGTCTGCTTACTGAATGTCTTCATTTCGCATCACAATAATACTATTAGTGTCATCATGTTTACAGTGTGGCTAGATTTTGTATGTAAACATAAGAGATTGACAAATGGAACATAAGTAATCAGTATGTTGAGTAAACAAGATAAACGTATACACAATATACAGTGAAGCGAATCTCGTCAACAGATTTACTATGAAGTTGTACATACAATTCATAATCAAATATATTTCTATACGATAACATCTTGAAACTGCATAAATGTCAGGCTATTCTCTTTCAGTAACTACACGGCGTGGAATACAGATGAAGCGGTTTTTGACAGGGATTTTGATAGGGTTTGCTTTGTCGTATAACCATGATACCTGGTCAGGTTTCGAACTTGAACGCTAGCACCCAAAGGCAGAAATTCAAGTCGTCACACTCTGTCAAGGAACTTAGCTGTAAGTTCCTATTGTAACGAAGACGCTTTTAACCGATAAAGACTATGTACTTGTCCAAACTTTGAATCCAAAACACCAGTATTCTTTGAACGAATTTATTTTGTTTGGCAATTAAAGCAAGACAAAATACAAAGTCTACAAGCAAATGTTTAGTAAAAATGAAGTTATAGAGTACTTTTATTCGTGTTCTTTATGCCTTCTTCCAGATAAGTAGGAGCTGTGATCGATATGAAGAATAGAAAAGTGGTCACAAAACACGGGTAATTTGCGATACATGAGAATATTGAAGTCGTTGAGGTGGAAACCACAACCATTGTTCCGCTAGATGCACCACGTCTAACCACGTTGATGAGAAAATATGCCGGCTCATTCACTATTGATTGAGACCCGTACGGTTATTGTGATAAGGTAAAGCATAACATCCCACTGAAGGATCCAGGGAAGACAGTCTTTTCATCGCGATGACTTCTGGTTCACCTTGAAGAAGAAGGTAACCGACAAGTCGGAGAAATGTTAAACGACGGAATAATCGAAGAAGCCAACAGCCCGGACAGTTCGCCAATCCTTTCGGTCAAGAAAGCTAACGGGAAATATAGATTTTGTGTCGATTTCAGACAGCTGAATAGCCTCACCGAAGTAAAACAATGTGCAATGTCTACATAACAGAAACTCTTGATCGCCTTCATAAAGCCAAGTTATTCACCATGTTCGACCTAAGATCGGGTTACTGGCAGATCTTAATACCAGGGAGTGATCGAAGTAAAACAGCTTTCACAGTCGGGCAGAAACAATACCAGTTTAAACGAATGCCATTTGGATTGGTAGGTGCCCCATTTACATTCAGAAGAATAATGACCTTATTACTGAAGGGTCTGAAGAACGAAGAATTATATGGAGATAACTTGGTGGTGTATAGTGAGACAGAAAGCGACCATATAGACCACATCGAAGCTATCTTAGAGAGCATTGATGACTTTGGAGTGCGGATTAATAAGAACAAGTCCTAAATAGCCAAAAACACGGTTGTCCTCCTGGGTTACAAAGTGGAAATGGAGAAATACGGTCATTACCTGAGAAAATCCTGAGGGTCAAAACCAGCAAAGTGCCAAATTCAAAGCGAAAGCTGAGACAGTTTTTGAGAATTGCGACATTCTACAGCCAATTTGTCGAAAATTTCAATGAGATAGCGAAACCGCTATATACGTTGCTGAGTGACGCGAAATTCATGTGGACGGAAGAGGCACAGCAAATGTTAAAGCGAATTAAAGAGCTGTAAGATGGTCAATAGATGGCGTTGAAGCTGTCAGCGCCGGGGAAGCAGTTCACAGTTTCGACAGACGCCAGTGATTATGGTATAGGTGCTGTTTTACGACAAACGGATGGAGTTGTTGAATGCGTTAGCCGTGTGTTTACACTTGGAGAACAGAAGTATTCTACGGTGGAAAAGGAGTGTTTAGCCATTGTATGGGCACTAGAAAAATTGAGACCATACCTGATCGGCCGCCGATTCCACATTAAGACCGACCACGAACTTTTCCAGTGGTTGAAAACAGCACGGGATCCACGAGGAAGTTATCACGATGGATGTTACGCCTACAAGAGTATGACTTCACGATTAGACATATTCCAGGAAAGGAGAATGTAATAGCTGATTATTTGTCGAGATCAGATAATGAGACTGAACAACCAGAAGTAGCGTTTGCAGTAAACGCTTTGTAGCAAAATCCATCACAACATGTCTGCCACCAGAATTCGGATCCCACTCTTTAGACAGTCATTCAGATGATAAGGGAAGGGAAAGAAATTGAAATGGCAGCAGAGAATAGAGAGTTAAAAATGCTTTTCATCTGGTTCGTAATCTGGGAAGCTTTGCCAATCTCGTACTTGGTGCGGACATTCCATGTACCCACACAGACATTTTCTTTTGACGCGAGGTGATTCATCCTGCTGAAGCTTCTGTAGAAACAGGGTGTGGTTGCCAGCCTCACGCCTGAGAAGGGGATTGTTACATTTAAATATAGTTTAGACAGAAGCGACCTTGTGCGTTGCTCCCCTTTAAACCAGGAAAACAAGGAATAAAACAATCAGAACAACACCTGCAAAAGGAAAATAATTCAAAACAAGGAGGGTATTAAGCGACAACAACAATAAAAATATCACAGTCATGTACAGTTAACCAAAATGATACCAAAATCATAGACTCACTGAATTGAGCCAACTTGAACATGTAAATCCATCAATATATACAATGATAGATATTAGTTAGTGTTAAACAAGCACAGAGTGGCAAATAGATAGTTATAGGTATTATCTTTGAACAGTAGTATATCCAATGATTCGGTGTTTCAAAGAGTTCTAGGTAACCATGTATGGTATAGTATTTATTTCTTTGAGGTAGGAGTGGAACGTCACGCGATCTACTCTGTTTCACCTCCGATTGTTCAGCTGGTCGTTTCTTAATCAGGTTTCACTACTCATGTGTGTGAAATTTAGTGTAACTTAATGGTTTCCTAAGTGTGTGCTTTATCCCTATCCATTTTCTCTACCTCATTTCTTCAAAAGTTGGTTCTCAGATAGCTCGTTGCATCGCAGATTCCTTTGTTATTCATCCTTAATACCAGTTCGAATTCAGGCGTCGATGCAATGCAGCTGTTTTTGAAAATCTACAGTATGTTGGAAATACTACTTGGAACTATATATAAGCAGTTACTTCAGAAAAGTCTTAAAAATTCAAGCCTTTTTCTTTGAGCCTAGTGCAGCAAATTTCAATATTTAATTCACAGCAGTGAAGATCTGCTCTCTTATCCGATCCTGTCTTAAGCATCTTTATCTATGCCACTGGTTGTTCCTAGGATTCTTCACAGTTAAGTGAAAGATTTCCTTTCGATTTCACTCGATGATGGTGATCGGTGCTTACTGATGTTCTTGGCTATTAATCAACTTCATCAACTATGCTTGTGTTCACTTAAAGGTCAACGGTGAAGTACAGATTCCAGTTTTACAAGACTAGTAAAGAGGGAAGGAAGGACATGCGACTAGCAAGCGCATTCAGTAAAATAAATACCAAAGCTACTGAAACTTCTAGTGTCTGAAGAGAAACACCACAACCCTCTGCGAAGGTAGCTAAAATAATAAAATTCACTGATGATTGACGCATGTTCATGATTTGTACCATTTGTAAGAAAGAAAACCACAGGATTTTGGGGGCTAGTGCAATGAAAATATTATCTATATTGTGTATATTGTACAAAATGATAAGCAGCATTTAATGCATAGTATTTCTTTCTCGTGCAGGATATTCAGGTAAACTAGTAATCGACATGAACTCAAGTGACACAGTCCTATGTGTATTCTGAAGCAAACATTACTTCTTTATGTAAAGTGGTGACTTAAATAACACTTAGATATGTGTGAACGAACATACATCATCAAATGACAGTAATAATATCGTCTGGAGTGAAATATGATTTTGTTTATAGGACTGTTTTTTCCTTTTTTTTCCTTCACGTTCCCCAGTGGAATATAGGACTTCAAGCTGGTGGCTTTAAGTTTCTGTAAAAGTGTTTATTTTACAATATAGTGTTGCTGGCCTCAAACCCAATCTTTACTCTTTACCAGCATTATATCTGTCCCAGCAAGGTAAAGGAGTGCATCGACCGGGGATAGAAACCCTGACCATGTGCATGGTCGGCGAGCTGTCTAACCGCTATACCACCGACGCCTATATAGGACCGTAGGCCAGTGTTTTGAACAGGACAAATAATCAGTTGTTACTCATATTCGTGGAAGCGGTTGTTCAACTCCCCTCACCAGAATAAAAAATATAAAAAATATTTAGGTTGTTAATAATTTCAGAGTAGCGCGACTCTCCCAGGTATATTAAATTCCACAGTGGAAATAATTACACTACAAACGTATGTGTGAAACTATCATCTCAGAACAACAGAAAACCCCATTCGACTAACATGCCAATATCATCACCGTAAACGCTTGAAAAGCATCCTAGAGAAACTGGCAGAAAATCTAACGAAGCCGAAACTCATGCACTGTAATGTGACGTGGAGTTCCATGATGCTGTATTAAATAGAGTCAAAGTATACAATTTGACCGAGAGAAAGTAAAAATCGATTTTCAGTTAACAGCTTTGCAATAAAGATCACTTTTCATCGCAGTAAATCAAACGCGTTTTTCGCACCAGTGAGTACATCAAAATAGCTGCTTCAATTCATTAGAACAATCAACAAATAGCCTTATCAACGGCGCCACAGATACAAAATTCAATCTCCATCAGATTTGTACTCTGAAAATACACTTTCGTGTTTATCTGATTATCTAGCACACCATTATGAGAATAGAATTCATTCACATGTATGCAATCCCTCTGCTTACTAAATTTCTTCCTTTTGAATATGAATAATCCAATTGATCCTTACAGTTCTATCAAAGCTCAATGAAGGAGACGAGATTTGAGTGCTAAAATAAAGGATGCAGTATGTAAACAGTGAATAATCAGTATGTGAAGAGTAAACAAGTTGAATGAACACACAGTGCTCAATGAAGTTAACTTTGTCAACTTTATTTAACATCACTTTTTCCATTCGTGTATAAATAATATAAATATATAGTTCTTCTCCTAACAAAGCCGCTCTGAATTATATTATGGTGTAGAGTTCCTATCGTTCACTCTGTTTCAACGTATTGAAACATGACCTGAAGTGGTATTTTCTAACCTTGTTAGTGTTTAAGTCATAAACAAACTACTGAGTGGGACGTTTCTACCAGTCTTGAGAAAAAGCAGAATCGTATGTGTCAGTGTAATCCATTACATGAGATAACGGTTCCTCAGGGTTTAATTGCAAAATGCCACTACCAGAGAAATAAAGCTAACTACATGAAGTGTTCAATTATTAGGTTTCGTCGTCGACTATCAAAATGTACTGCGGAACGTTCGACAACTGCTCTGCAAGCAAAGCCCATGCACTTCTCAAAGGAGAGATCTATCTTGTATTTCAGCACAGACAGTAGTGCATGAAACAATCTACTGTGTAATGCTGAAAAATGAAAAGTTAATTTGCTCACAAGCACGTAAATTAGTCTGCTTACTGAATGTCTTCATTTCGCATCAGAATAATCTTATTATTGTTATCATGTTTACAATGTGGCAAGAGTTTGCATGTAAACACAAAAGAGATTGACAAGATGAACACAAGATAATCAGTATGTTAAGTAAACAATTTAGGCGTATACAAAATATACAGTGAAGCGAATCTCGTCAACAGATTTCCTATGATGTTGTACATACAACTCATACTGAAATATATTTCTATACGATTACATCTTGAAACTTCATAAATCTCAGGCTACTCTATTTCCGCAAATAGACCAGGGGGAATGCAGTTGAAGCGGTTTTGCAAGGATTTCGGTAAGGTAGGCTTCGTTATATAGGTAAATTTCATGGAAGAGTTGACCATGATACCTGATAGGGTTTCGAACTTGAACCCTTCATCCAAATCGCAGAATTTCAAATTGTCACATTGCTTTCATTACAGATACGCAGTCAAACTGTATGGAACAGAATCATGTAGGCGTTATCCTTCTTAATTGAGATTATTGAGAATTTCATATATATGTAAGTTAATATATTGTGAATAAATGTGCATGAATGAAAGGAAGTTTGATCCTTGTTATCAACAGTCTCCAGGCATCGTTTCTAGAATGTTATAAAATTAGAGTCAATAATTATATATGAACCTGCATAACACAAAGCAAATTCAGCGATCCTTTGAACTGGAAATCCAATGGGATTTCCAAGCGCAGGTTCATATATTTATTTATTTATATGTGTGTATACATACAAAAGTAAAAATAACCTTGATTTTTAAATTTGTTGACAAAAATTACTTCATTGAGCACTGTGTATACATTTTACTTGTTTACTCTCCACATTCTGATTATCCACTGTTTACATACCGCATCCTTTATCTCAGCAATCAAATCTCGTCTCCTTCATAGAGATATGATAAAACTATAAGAATTGATTGCATTATTTTATATTCACAAGGGAGACATTTAGTAAGCAGAGGGATTGTATACATGTGAATGAATTCTATTCTCATAATGGTGTGCTAGATAATCAGATAAACACGAAAGTGTATTTTCAGAGTACAAATCTGATGGAGATTGAATTTTGTACCTGTGGCGCCGTTGATTTGGCTATTTATTGATGGTTCTAAATAATTAAAGCAGCGTTTTTCATGTACTAACTTGCGCGATACACTCATTTTATTCACTGTAAACAAAATTGCTCTTCGTTGCAAAGTTGTTAGCTGAAAATCGATTTTGACTTTCTCTTGATCAAATTGTATACGTTGACACTCTTTGATACAGCATCGTGGAACTCCAGGTAACTTTACAGAGCAGGAATTTCGGCTTCATCTGATTTCGTGCAAGTTTCTGTATGAAGCTTTTCAAGCGTTTATGGTGATGATATTGGCATGCTATTTGAAAGGAGTTGAATTTTGTTCTTAGATAATAGTTTCATACATTCATTCATAGTGTAATTGTTTCCACTGTGGAATTTAATATACCTGGAAGAGTCGCGCTACTCTGGATTTATTAACAACCTAAACATTTTTTATATTTTTGAATCTTTTGAGGGGAGTTGAACAACCGCTACCACGAATATGAGTAACAACTGATTGTTTGCCCTGTTGAAAACACTGGCCTACGGTCCTATATAGGCGTCGGTGGTATAGCGGTTAGGAAGCTCGCCGACCGTGGACATGGTCCGGGTTTCGATCATCGGCCGATGCACTGCTTTACCTCGCTGAGACAGAAATAATGCTGGTTAAGAGGAAAGGATGAACTTGAGGCTAGCAACCCTATCCTGTAAAATAAACACTGCTACAGTAACTTGAAGCCACCAGCTTGAAGCCCTGTGTTCCACTGGGGAACGTGAAGGAAAAGAAAAAGGAAAAAAACAGTCCTATAAACAAAATCATATTTTACTCCACACGATATTATTGGTATTTTTGAGTCTTCCACAGAATGTCATGGAAGAGGTGTCTGACGTGCTCGCAGAACCGTCCCCTGACTTGTATGAGCGTCCCAAGCAGGCGCTGATTAAGCGCATTGCACTTACTGATCAACAGAGAGTGTAGGAACATTTTAGAGATGTTCAACTCGGCGACCGAAAACCCACTCAAATGTTGCGACAGTTGAGACAGTTAGTTGCTGACTTCAAAATAGATGATGCATTTTTATAACGACTTTGGTTACAACAACTTCCGCAGGCGATTCAGGGCATTATAGCTACGATCAACAAGTCCCACTTATCCGAACTAGCTGAGGCAGCTGATGGAGTAGTGGAGGCTACTACATCTAATATGAGCATTTCGGCTGCGTTAACCGTTAGTCATGCTCAGACCAAGGATCCTTCTGCTGACAGGTCATCAGGTTTCAATGAGGTGGCCTATATAATCAAGCTTTACGAGGAGATTTGCAGTGTTCGACAGGAAATGAAAGGCAGAGGTCGCTCTTGTAGTCGCACAAATTCGCCTCGAAATAGATCTTTCTCACGTGCTAGCAGTAAGCGTCGAAAGTTTCGCAATTCTCAGGCTGGAGTGTGCTGGTATCATAGACGTTATGGTGAAAAGGCCCAAAAGTGCACTCGTCCGTTCAATATCGAGGTAAAATACTCCAGACACTAGCAATCTAACTCGTATTGCTGGCTAAAGTCGCTGGCGAACCAATTCCATGTCACCTCTTCTATGTTACCGACCGTAACACGAGGATACGCTTCTTCATTGATACCGGAGCTGAGGTCAGTGTCATCCCACCCACAGTAGAGGAGCGCAGGCGGCCAATGTCCTTACTACTAAGTGCTGCAAATGGTTCGCTAATTGCTACGTTCTGCAGGCATTTCATAGATCTTATTATTGGTTTGCGCCGTTCATTTCGTTGGGTCTTCCTAGTGGCAGATGTGACCAGAGGTATAATCGGCATGGATTTGTTGCAGCACTACCAATTACCGGTAGATATGGGTAATCGCACATTGAAGGATCCAGTCACAACCCTCTCCGTCAGTGGTATCGCCACACGAGGCCAAGCTCTCAGCCCGGATATATACTACACTCACTTCATCCGGCCCATATTCATATATACTTCAATCTTTTCCTCACTTGTTTAAACCCAGCCGTGGCCTACCATGTGTGACTTCCAACGTCACGCACCATATTGTTACGACTGGCATGCCAGTCTTTACAAAGCCGCGACGTCTTTCCTCAGAAAAGCAAAAAACCGTTAAAGATGGATTCGAACATATGCTGGAAATAGGAATAATCTGGCCATACAGCAGCACGTAGTCCTCACCCTTGCACGCTGTACCCAAGAATGATGGGTTCGATTGGCAAACTTGTGGTGATTACAGCAGGTTAAGCACAAACTGTTCCCGATCGCTACCCCGTCCCTCACATACACGATTTTCATCGTCACTCAAGAGAGCTAGGTTATTCACCAAGCTGGAACTGACACGGACTACCATCAGATTCATGTTCACCCCGATGATATCCCTAATACCGCCGTGATTACGCCGTTTGGCCTATTCGAATTTCTTCGAATGCTTATCGGTATTTGAAACGCTGCCTAAACTTTCAAGCGATTTATCCATGATGTCCTGCGTGGTCTCAATTTCGCCTTTCCCTATCTGGATGATATTTTGGTAACTAGTCCAGATGAGGCAACACATCGACTTAACTTGCAGACCGTTTTTCAAAGGCTTACAACACACTCCTTCACACTCAACTTAGCAAAGTGTGAGATAGGGGTCACTTTTTTGAATGGGATGGGATCTGTTCGTTATCTGAACGGGTAGAGACTATCCAAAACTTTCCTCTACCCACATCTCTCAAAGCATTACGCACCTTTCTTGGAATAGTTAGCAACTGTCGACGCTTTATTCCCCAGTGCGCCCACATCTTGATCCCCTTGACTGACATGCTAAAGGGGAAATTTAAGTCCATCTTGTTCACTGAGGAAGTCTTGACAGCTTTTGCAACTATCAAGAAGACTATTACTGATGCCACAATGTTAGTCCACCTGAATGTTCAGCTACCGCTCAGCATTTCAGTCGATGCTTCCAACACTGCTATTGGAGCTGTCCTACAGCAGCTTGTGTCCAATGCTTGTTCACCTATTGCTTTCTTTTCTCGTAAACTTACTGCATGCGAATCTAGGTACAGCACAACAATTGAAGAGGATTCAGGTACAGCACTTTCGATAGAGAGCTTCTCGCTGTTTATGCTGCTGTCAAACACTTTCGTCACATTCTGGAAGGCCAACAATTTACTGTGTTCACTGATCGTAAGCCATTGGCGTAAGCCCTTCACACCACTACACACAGGTTCTCACCACGTGAACTACGCCACTTGGACTACATTTCACAGTTCATTTCCGATATCCAGCACGTTTCTGGAGCTGATAATCCTGTAGCAGACGCAATGTCTCACGTTTGCGTTATGTCAGCGCCATCAACCATAGATCCTAATAAAATGGCTGAACTTCAAATGAAAGACTTGAAAGGAGAACACCTGTCAAACGAGACCTCACTGAAGCTAGAACGTGTCCTCATACCGAACAGCGAAGCATCCATACTGTGTGACATGTCAACAGGCGCTCCTCGACCAATTGTCCCTAGGGCTTCAAGGCGCACCATGTTTGAGTGCTAACACAACCTCCCCTATCTTGGGATTCAAACAACGGAGAAGTTGATATCGGTCAGAGTCGTGTGACCTGGTATCAGCCGCGATGTACGCCAGTGGATACGTGCTTGTTTTCAACGCCAACGTGCCAAAATAACCAAGCATAACATCACACCGTTGGGTAATTTGGCAACCACAGATGCTCGTTTCCACCACATACACTTGAATATCGTGGGAACCCTACCTCCTTCAAATGGCTGCTCGTATTTACTCACGTGTGTGGATTGCTTCACGCGTTGGCCAGAAGCCATTCCGATTCCAGATGTAACGGCTCAAAGCAGCTGCCGTGCATTCATGGAAGCCTGGGTTGCCCATTTCGGATGTCCCGCCACCATCACTACCGACCCAGTGCAATAATTGGAATCCACATACTTCAAGAAATTATTAGAGATGCTGGGTTGCAAGCGAATCGGACAACCGCGTATCATCCTGCGGCAAATGTGCTAGTAGAGCGTTTCCACCGCCATTTAAAAGCCACGTTGATGACAGTAGGCAACAGCAGATGGACAGATTCTCTTCCATTGATCCTAATTAGCATCCGTGCCACACTCTAAGTGGATCTAAAGTGCTCCTCAGCCGAATTGGTGTATGACACTACGCTTCGTTTACCAGGTGAGCTCATCGCCCTTGACACTTGCGAGCGAAATATCTCTGATTTCACCTGTTACGCCCAGAGGCTTGAATGTTTTATGCAGCAAATCCGTCCCGCTTCCACATGCACTCCAAACCGGAAAGTACATGTCGATAATCAACTTGACGATTTTACTCGTGTTTTCGTGCGTCATGACACCGTGCGTAAGCCATTACAACCCCCTATGATGGACCTTTCAAGGTCCTTAGTCGGAAAGAAAAATGTTTCGTTATTGATCGGTCTGGCCATCAAGACACCGTAAGTATCGACAGACTAAAGGCGGCTTACGCCGAAGACTCTTTACCACTCACGCCTACACAACCAGCAACTACGTCTGCACCCACACCCCAGCCAGTTTCTGTTGTTGAACATCCTACTAAACCTAACAGTTCTACGGATGCGACAAGTAAAGCACCAGTTACACGCGCTAGTCGGCGGGTACACTGGCCTAAGCAATACTGTGAATTTGTTAACGAAACGCTTTTAATTAGAAAGAGTAGTTCATACCCTCATGTCTTTTCTCAGGTTACATTCATTTTTCATGATGTTTACTCTTTTGGGTTTCGTTTGTGGGCAGTAGCCACTTTTTCAGTTACTAACCCTGTTCGATTTTGTTCTCGTTACAGAGTGTTCCAACATTTCACTTTTGGCAATGCACTCGAACCGCTAGCTAGACCAGTCAACTCTATTGTCGTATGGTGGCTCCCAACACTTATGGAATTGCAAACAGAACAAACAAAAATAAAGACCAAATAAATAATAAAATAAAATTTAAAAAAATGTATAATACAATGTAAAAACAAAAACTTTTACTGTATAGTTAAACGGGCCGTTAAATATTTTTGCACATAAATGTGTCACTTTTATGATGTACATTTTAATCCGCTCAATCTATTTTCACAGATTTTACTATGTTCACTCGGGTTATGCCATGCTGAAACTTATTTATTTTGTGACCCACACTTGTAATTACTTTGCATCACTTTACTTATATAGCTCGAAACATTTTTTTCTGAACTGGTGATTGTACCTACTCATCGCTGTTGGTTATACACACACTTTTCAGTAGCTTGCATACATTTTCACTGCGTTAGCAATTTCCCTTGTTTTATTTCAATTTGGCGTATCACTTCCATGTTACACTAGTTTCCCTCGCAGTTATTCCTCTTAAGCTTTTGTAACACCTTATGCTGATTTTGAAATCTTAACCTCTTTTTCCATCCATTTCTGTTGCTTTCACCTTGTTGCTCCTAATACGCTGGCATATTTATTGCCTTTCAGTATCGCTACTAGTTTCTGCTGAAACGGAGGATTGGAGCATTAGTCTAAGACGAAACTTAGAAATAGTGAGTCACCTTTTCGCCATGAACACCGGGGCAATGAAGGTAAACCATGTAACCTCCACATGAGTAAGCCCGTATAAGTACGCCGTTTAAAAAAAATATAAATAGATAAAAGTACACTATTTAAGAAAAATTTATTATAAAACAAGACCGAATAAATGGATAAAATAAATGATGTAAAAAAGATAAAAAAGCAGGAACCAAACAACTTGGAAGCATGAAATCGCACCCAGTCACCAGCGTCATTTCTCCTGAAATTCCGTCTTAGTTCACCAATCATGTACGTAGTGCATCTAACTCGCCTTAACATTTTCTTCTTTCCTTTCGCAACATTTTTTTATTATCACTATCTTGAAACTTTCTTGTCCATTCACTGTTATTGTACAAAGCCTTGCTATTTTTATATATCGAAGCTTGTTGGTTTCCCACCAAACTTCCAAAGGGAGGATAACCTGTTGTGTACATTGAACCCTTGAACTTTTGTTTGAACTCACTCACCCTACTTATGGCACTTCTTCCTCTTTCGATTCGTGAATCTCCTGTACGGTTTTGGTTCACTCTTTCGTTGTGCTTTCATTCAGCGCTCTCTCCGAGCCTACCACTGTCAAGACCGCAGATAAGTGTATAACCTCTTATTTCTGTCAAATTTCATATCATTTTGTGTAAATACAACTCTGTTCCAGTCACACTTGCCATCTGGAGTATTTTTACTTTGATTACTTGAGTTAGTATTTGCACATTAGGCAGAGTACAAATAAGGTAATAAGCAGTGAAAATGTTGTGTCAGAGTGGTTATTTTAAGGTCTTAGTTAAGCCAAATCTAGCTCTTACAGGATGAAAATTTGACATACAAATCAAAGATATGTATAAATAATTTGCGATAAATTGAAAGGTCTCAATAACTATGCGTATTATAATAAGATCGTGCAGGAGGGAATTCTGAAACAATTCTTTCACTAGATACTCTCTCGATTCCTATTTTACTTCAAGATTGTGGACAATGAGGAATGTTTATGCAATTAACACTCATGAAAATCCCGTCAATTGTATTAACGATGTAAAGAATAAAGCTACTATGATTTTCTACTTTATTATAAGACTACAATTATGATGAAATCTACTGAGGCTGATACTGGAAGTTTTAAATTCTATGATTTAAAATGGTCTATGCTCAAGGAATATATACAAATATCATGAAATAAAGAATAGAAAACGCTCGAAGATTCACACACAATTTATTCAAGTATTGGTTTGTAGGTATTTGCTTGATTGGTCACAGTTTTTCATCATGAGCTAATTGACTGAGGTGCTAGAAACTTAAAGAAACGACGACTGGAGACTTTTGGTAACCAGGAAAAAAGTTAATTTCAGTGATGTATATTTATTCATCCTATATGAAATTTCAAATTTTCATTATTCTCCATTTATCAGTTTCGTCTTATATATTTCTGTCAATTACAATTTGACTGAAATGTTTTACCTCCCTATCTGTGTTGAAAGGAGTGTGAGAACTTGAAATTCTGAAATTTGGATGAAGGGTTCAAGTTCGAAACCCGACCAAGTATCATGGCTAACAGTTCCATCAAATTACCTATACGACGACACATACCTCACTGACATCATTGCGAAACCTCTTCATCTGTATTCCTCTTCGTCTAGATACTGGAATAGAATAGCCTGAGATTTATGCAGTTTCAAGATGTTATCGTATAGAAATATATTTGAGTATGAATGTATGTACAACTTCATAGGAAATCTGTTGACGAGATTCGCTTCACTCAATATATTGTGTTGATGTTTTACTTGTTTACTCAACATACTGATTATCTTATGTTCCTTTTGTCAATCTCTTATGTTTACAAGCAAACTTTCGCCACACTGTAAACATGATGACACCGATAAGATTATTATGATGCGAAATGAAGACATTTAGTAAGCTGACAAATTTACGCGATTGTGAGCAAATTAATTTATTATTATCATTTTTCAGAAAATACAAACATACAAACGAAAGCTTTCAGAATGTGACAGCTGACGACATTTAAGATCTTTTATTAATCAAAATAATAACAATATCAGCATTGTTATTTTCTCACTGGTGACAGAGGTTGATGTTTTGCAGCAGTGGAGGAAAGTGGCGTCACATTCAGAAGTTGTTTTTGTTTTTCATTTAAAATCTACTACCATATTATTGACTATCGTTGAATTGTTGTCATAAAAACTTGAAGGAATATTGCTCAGAGTCATTTTCTGTCTGCTTTCATTTTAAACAAATTTACTTGTCAAAGGTTTCCAATATACCATCCATGTGGACGGATTTGAATATATTATGAGGTCCTGAAATCTATTGTGCCGTTTCACTGGTTTGATGCAGTCCACACACATTTATTGTAATAATATATTTTATGCGCACTGTGGCAATTTGAATCTGGTGCAGCAAATTCATCGAGTTTTTATTGTAATTCAGACGCTTCGTCTGAAGAAACATGAATCATTATCATACCTTCCATGGATACATGAAGTATTGTGATTATTTTTTTGAGTTAGAAGTTGAATATCACGCGATCTACTCTATTTCACCTCTTGTTGTTCAGCTGGTGGTTTCTCAGTCATGTGTATTACAGTTAGTGTGTTCCAATGAAGTATCATTCACACATATTTCGCAGTAAATTATGTCATTAGCAAGAGAATACGATGTATCTATTTTGACATTCTGTTTGTTGTTACAGCCGGAAAAGTATTCTCACAGTTCAGGGCTACGTTAGCGACAGAATACTATGCATATTTGAACCTTCTATATCATGTCTTTAATCCTACGCTTAAATGAACCGCTAAGCCTTCTTTGTCTTGCTTTTGGCGATTACAACAGTTCCTGAATTCTTTAGGAACTATATTAATTGATTGAAAGAGATTTGCACTTTTCATTTCAGTTCGTTCAGATGAGTTATTTTATGTATGACATCGCACATACTACGATAACAACCACACTGGTATTTCAGTCGCCATCAAGTCCTACTAATGGAATTTATTTTTCTGTTTTGTCACCAATAGCGGAAAACAATAGTTTTGCACGTACACAGTTCAAGTCTTTCCTTGTTATGTCCTTTTATTATGAGAACAATCGAAGCTTTTCTTATACTCCTATCATGTTTATATTGGAGACAACATTTGAATGTACAAATGAGAGATACATGAAATGAACAGCAGTTATTCAGTGTACGGAGTAAACTTGTTGAATATATAGACAGTATTCAACGAAGTAATTCTTGTCAACAAAATTTACAATCTGAATAAAGCGAAAACCACAATTTGCGCAAAATAAGATGGTACCATGATCACTTGCCGCTCATAAGCTGCGTAGAGCCAAAGTAAATGAAGATGTTTCTGTATGCAACAATGTGAACATACTCGCAAATTCTCTATTTTGTCAGTTAAAAACAGGAAGCTCTTAACAAAGCAGTCCTCAGAATTTGTGCGTCGGTGGCGTGGCGGTAGAATGCTCAATTACCACTCCTCATGTGATCCGGCGTTCCACACCTGCCCTGTGCACTCATTAACCTCGCTAACCCATTTTTATAAGACTGGTAAAGAGTGAAATTTGGACATGACACTAGCCACCATATGCTGTAAAAATAAGCACCACTGCTACCGAAACTTCAAGCCCTGTAGCTTCCCTGTGGAAAGTAAAGAAATAAAACTAAAAATAAATATACATCCATACAGTTTATACACACAGAATAATCTCAATTGAATAAAACATAGTCTTGGATAGCATGACGAATGAGTTACGTGACGCAGGCAGAAAGTTAATAAGACGATGAGCAACTAACAAAAATTGAGTAACAGTAGAAAGTCGAGATCGGTTGTTTTGCGTTCAGACCGGAACAGAATAAATTTTTCGTCATTACAGAGTAGATTGTTTGATACACTACTGTTTGACTCGAAAGGCAAGAGACAGCTCTTATGATAATTCTCTTTTGTCTCCACTGAGAAGTGTATGAGCTTCTGTTGCAGAGCAGTTGTCGAACTTTCCTCAGTACATTTTGAGACTCGACGACATAACTTAATAATTGAACACTTCAGGTAGTTAGTTTTATTTCTCTGGCAGTGGCATATTTAATATAAACCTGAGGAACAGTTATCTGATGTAATGGAGTACACTGCCACCCACGAGTCTGCTTTTTCTCAACACTGGCTGGAAAAATTCACTCAGCAGTTTGTAGATCACTTAAACACTCACAAGAGTAGAAAATATCATTGCAGGTCATGCTTCAATACGTTGAAACAAAGTGAACAATAGGAACTATACAAAACAATATACTTGTTGGAGGATTTTGGCGGCTGAATAGGTGTATATTTATATGTGTGTATATATACGAAAGGAAAAATAACCTTGATTTTTAAATTTGTTGACATAAATTACTTCATTGATCACTGTGTTTTCATTCAACTTGTTTACTGTCCACATACTGATTATCCACTGTTTACATACTGCATCCTTTATCTTCGCACTCAAATCTCGTCTCCTCCATAGGGATATGATAAAACTATAAAGATTGATTGGATTATTCATATTCAAAAGGGAGACATTTAGTAAGGAAAGTGGTTGTATACATGTGAATGAATTCTATTCTCATAATGGTGTGCTATATAATCAGATAAACACGAAAGTGTATTTTCAGAGTACAAATTTGATAGAGATTGGATTTTGTACGTGTGGCGCCGTTGATAAGGCTATTTATTGATGGTTCTAATTGATTAAAGCAGCTATTTTGATGTACTAACTGGTGCGATACACTCATTTTATTTACTGCGATGAAACGTGATCTTTACTGCAAAGATGTTTAATAAAAATCGATTTTGAATTTCTCTCGATCCAATTGTATACGTTGACACTCTTTGATACAGCACAGTGGAACTCCAGGTAACTTTACAGAGCAGGAATTTCGGCTTTGTTTGATTTTGTGCAAGTTTCTGAAGGATGCTTTTCAAGCGTTTACGGTGGTGACAGTGACATGATATTCGAATGGGGTTTTCTATTGTTCTGAGATGATAGTTTCATACATACGTTTGTAGAGTATTTCTTTCCACTTTGGAATTTAATATACCTGGAAGAGTCGCGCTACTCTGGATTTATTAACAACCTAAACATTTTTTATATTTTTGAATCTTTTGAGGGGAGTTGAACAACCGCTACCACGAATATGAGTAACAACTGATTGTTTGCCCTGTTGAAAACACTGGCCTACGGTCCTATATAGGCGTCGGTGGTATAGCGGTTAGGAAGCTCGCCGACCGTGGACATGGTCCGGGTTTCGATCATCGGCCGATGCACTGCTTTACCTCGCTGAGACAGAAATAATGCTGGTTAAGAGGAAAGGATGAACTTGAGGCTAGCAACCCTATCCTGTAAAATAAACACTGCTACAGTAACTTGAAGCCACCAGCTTGAAGCCCTGTGTTCCACTGGGGAACGTGAAGGAAAAGAAAAAGGAAAAAAACAGTCCTATAAACAAAATCATATTTTACTCCACACGATATTATTGGTATTTTTGAGTCTTCCACAGAATGTCATGGAAGAGGTGTCTGACGTGCTCGCAGAACCGTCCCCTGACTTGTATGAGCGTCTCAGGCAGGCGCTGATTAGGCGTGTTGCACTTACTGATCAACAGAGAGTGCAGGAACATTTTAGAGATGTTCAACTCGGCGACCGAAAACCCACTCAAATGTTGCGACAGTTGAGACAGTTAGTTGCTGACTTCAAAATAGATGATGCATTTTTATAACGACTTTGGTTACAACAACTTCCGCAGGCGATTCAGGGCATTATAGCTACGATCAACAAGTCCCACTTATCCGAACTAGCTGAGGCAGCTGATGGAGTAGTGGAGGCTACTACATCTAATATGAGCATTTCGGCTGCGCTAACCGTTAGTCATGCTCAGACCAAGGATCCTTCTGCTGACAGGTCATCAGGTTTCAATGAGGTGGCCTATATAATCAAGCTTTACGAGGAGATATGCAGTGTTCGACAGGAAATGAGAGCCTGAGGTCGCTCTTGTAGTCGCACAAATTTGCCTCGAAATAGATCCTTCTTATGTGCTAGCGGTAAGCGTCGAAAGTTTCGCAATTCTCAGGCTGGAGCGTGCTGGTATCATAGACGTTATGGTGAAAAAGCCCAAAAGTGCACTCGTCCGTGCACCATTGAGGTAAAATACTCCAGACACAAGCAATCTAACACGTATTGCTGGCTAAAGTCGCTGGCGAACCACTTCCATGTCACCTCTTCTATGTTACCGACCGTAACACGAGGATACGCTTCTTCATTGATACCGGAGCTGAGGTCAGTGTCATCCCACCCACAGTAGAGGAGCGCAGGCGGCCAATGTCTTTACTATTAAGTGCTGCAAATGGTTCGCCAATTGCTACGTTCTGCAGGCGTTTCATAGATCTTATTATTGGTTTGCGCCGTTCATTTCGTTGGGTCTTCCTAGTGGCAGATGTGACCACAAGTATAATCGGCATGGATTTGTTGCAGCACTACCAATTACCGGTAGATACGGGTAATCGCACATTGAAAGATACAGTCACAACCCTCTCCGTCAGTGGTATCGCCACACGGGGCCAAGCTCCCAGCCCGGATATATACTACACTCACTTCATCCGGCCCATATTCATATATACTTCAATCTTTTCCTCACTTGTTTAAACCCAGCCGTGGCCTACCATGTGTGACTTCCAACGTCACGCATCATATTGTTACAACTGGCATGCCAGTCTTTACAAAGCCGCGACGTCTTTCCCCAGAAAAGCTAAAAACCGTTAAAGATGGGTTCGAGCATATGCTGGAAATAGGAATAATCTGGCCATCCAGCAGCCCGTGGTCCTCACCCTTGCACGCTGTACCGAAGAATGATGGGTTCGATTGTGGTGATTACGGCAGGTTAAACACAAACTGTTCCTGATCGCTACTCCGTTCCTCACATACACGATTTAACATCGTCACTCAAGGGAGCTAGGTTATTCACCAAGCTGGAACTGACACGGACTTACCATCAGATTCATGTTCACCTCGATGATATCCCTAAGACCGCTGTGATAACGCCGTTTGGCCTATTCGAATTTCTTCGAATGCCCATCGGTATTTGAAACGCTGCCTAAACTTTCAAGCGATTTATCCATGATGTTTTGCGTAGTCTCGATTTCTCCTTTCCCTATCTGGATGATATTTTGGTAACCAGTCCAGATGAGGCAACACATCGTCTTCACTTGCAGACCGTTTTCCAAAGGCTTACAACACGCTCCCTCACACTCAACTTAGCAAAGTGTCAGATGGTGGTCACTTCTTTGAATTTCTTGGGACACAGTATAGATAAGAATGGGATCTGTCCGTTATCTGAACGGGTAGATACTATCCAAAACTTTCCTCTTCCCACATCTCTCAAAGCATTACGCACCTTTCTTGGAATAGTTAGCAACTGTCGACGCTTTATTCCCCAGTGCGCCCACATCTTGATCCCCTTGACTGACATGCTAAAGGGGAAATTTAAGTCCATCTTGTTCACTGAGGAAGTCTTGACAGCTTTTGCAACTTTCAAGAAGACTATCACTGATGCCACAATGTTAGTCCACCCGAATGTCCAGCTACCGCTCAGCATTTCAGTCGATGCCTCTAACACTACTATTGGAGCTGTCCTACAACAGCTTGTGTCCAATGCTTGTCCACCTATTGCTTTCTTTTCTCGTAAACTTACTGCATGCGAATCCAGGTACAGCACAACAACTGAAGAGGATCTAGGTACAGCACTTTCGATAGAGAGCTCCTCGCTGTTTATGCTGCTGTCAAACACTTTCGTCATTTCCTGGAAGGCCAACAATTTACAGTGTTCACTGATCGTAAGCCATTGACGTTCGCCCTGCACACCACTACACACAGGTACTCACCACGTGAACTACGCCACTTGGACTACATTTCACAGTTCATTTCCGATATCCAGCACGTTTCTGGAGCTGATAATCCTGTAGCAGACGCGTTGTCTCGCGTTTGCGTTATGTCAGCGCCATCAACCATAGATCCTAATAAAATGGCTGAACTTCAAATGAAAGACCTGAACTTATAACACCTGTCAAACGAAACCTCACTGAAGATAGAACGTGTTCCCATACCGAACAGCGAAGCATCCATACTGTGTGACATGTCAACAGGCGCTCCTCGACCAATTGTCCCTAGGGCTTCAAGGCGCACCATGTTTGAGTGCTTACACAACCTCTCCCATCCTGGGATTCGAGCAACGGAGAAGTTGATATCGGCCATGTTCGTGTGGCCTGGTATCAGCCGCGATGTACACCAGTGTAAACGTGCTTGTTGTCAACGCCAACGTGCCAAAATAACCAAGCATAACATCACACCGTTGGGTAATTTCGCAACCACAGATGCTCGTTTCCACCATATACACTTGAATATCATGGGACCCTTACCCCCTTCAAATGGCTGCTCGTATTTACTCACGTGTGTGGATTGCTTCACGCGTTGGCCAGAAGCCATTCCGATTCCAGATGTAACGGCTCAAAGCAGCTGCCGTGCATTCATGGAAGCCTGTTACCCATTTCGGTTGTCGCGCCACTGTCACTACCGACCCAGTGCAATAATTGGAATCCACATACTTCAAGAAATTATTAGAGATGCTGGGTTGCAAGCGAATCGGACAACCGCGTATCATCCTGCGGCAAATGTGCTAGTAGAGCGTTTCCACCGCCATTTAAAAGCCACGTTGATGACAGTAGGCAACAGCAGATGGACAGATTCTCTTCCATTGGTCCTAATTAGCATCCGTGCCACACTCTAAGTGGATCTAAAGTGCTCCTCAGACGAATTGGTGTATGACACTACGCTTCGTTCACCAGGTGAGCTCATCGCCCTTGACACTTGCGAGCGAAATATCTCTTATATCACCTGTTACGCCCAGAGGCTTAAAGGTTTTATGCAGCGAATCCGACCCGTTTCCACACGCACTCCAAACCGGAAAGTACATGTCGATAATCAACTTGACGATTTTACTCGTGTTTTCGTGCGTCATGACACCGTGCGTAAGCCATCACAACCCCCTATGATGGACTTTTCAAGGTCCCTAGTCGGAATGAAAAATGTTTCGTTATTGATCGATCTGGCCATCAAGACACTGTAAGTATCAACAGACTAAAGGCGGCTTACGTCGAAGACTGTTTACCCCTCACGCCTACACAACCAGCAACTACGTTTGCATCCACACCCTAGCCAGGTTCTGTTGTTGAATATCCTATTAAACCTAACAGTTCTACGGATGCGACAAGTAAAGCACCGGTTACACGCGCTAGTCGGCGTGTACACTGGCCTAAGCGATACTGTGAATTTGTTAACTAAACGCTTTTAATTAGAAAGAGTAGTTCATACCCTCATGTCTTTTCTCAGGTTACATTCATTTTTCATGATATTTACTCTTTTGGGTTTCGTTTGTGGGCAGTAGCCACTTTTTCAGTTACTAACCCTGTTAGATTTCTTCCTCGTTACGCAGTGTTCCAACATTTCATTTTTGGTGATGCACTCGAACCGCTGGCTAGACCAGTCAACTCTATTGTCGTATGGTGGCTCCCAACACTTATGGAATTACAAACGGAAAAAAACAAAAATATAGACCAAATAAAAAATAATAAAATAAAATAAATAAAAAAAATTTATAATAAAATGTAAAAAAAAAGTTTACTGTATAGTTAAACGGGCCGTTAAATATTTTTGCACATAAATGTGTCACTTTTATGATGTACATTTTAATCCGCTCAATCTATTTTCACAGATTTTACTATGTTCACTCGCGTTATGCCATGCTGAGACTTATTTATTTTGTGACCCACACTTGTAATTACTTTGCATCAGTTTAATAATACAGCTCACAACATTTTTTCTTAATATAGTGATTGTACCTACTCATCGCTATTGGTTATACACACACTTTTCAGTAGCTTGCATACGTTTTCACTGCGTTAGCAATTTACCTTGTTTTATTTCAGTTTGGCGTATCACTTCCATGTTACACTAGTTTCTCTCTCATTTATTCCGCCTAAGCTTTTGAAACACCTTATGCTGATTTTGAAATCTTAACCTCCTTTTCCTTCCTTTTCTGTTGATTTTACCTTGTTCCTCCTAATACGCTGGTATATTTATTGCCTTTTAGTATCGGAACTAGTTTCTGCTGAAGCGGAGGATTGGAGCATTAGTCTAAGACGAAACTTAGACATAATGAGTCACCTTTCCGCCATGACAACCAGGTCAACGGAGGTATACCATCAAACCTCCACATCAGTAAGCCCGTATAAGTACGCCATTTAAAAAATATAAATAGATATAAATACACTATTTAAAATAATTATTATAAAACAAGACCGAATAAATGGATAAAATAAATGATGTAAAAAAAGATAAAAAAGCAGGATCCAAACAACTTAGAAGCATGAAATCGCACGCATTCACCAGAGTCATTTTTTCTTTAATTCCGTCTTACTTCACTAATCATGTACGTAGTGCATCTAACTCACCTTAACTTTTTCTTCTTTATTTTCGCAACATTTTTATCATCACTATCTTTAAACTTTCTTGTCCATTCACTGTTATTGTAGAAAGTCTTGCTTTTTGTATATATATCGAAGCTTGCTGGGTTCCCACCATTCTTCTAAAAGGAGGATAACATATGGTGTACATTGAACCCTTGAAATTTGTTTGAACTCATTCACCCGACTATTGGTACATCTTCCTCTTTCCATTCGTGAATCTCCTATACAGTTTTGGTTCGCTTTCTCCTTGTGCTTTCATCCAGGTATCATGGTTAACAGTTCCATCAAATTAACCTAAATGACGAAACATACATTAGCGACATCATTGTAGAATCGCTACATCTGTATTCCTCTTGGTCTAGATACTGCAATAGAATGGCCTCAGATTTATTCAGTTTCAAGATGTTATCGTACAGAAATATATTTAAGTATGAATGTATGTACAACTTCACTGCATATTGTGTATACGTTTATCTTGTTTACTCAACATACTGATTACCTTATGTTCATTTTGTCAATCTCTCATGTTTACATGCAAAAGCTTGTCACACTGTAAACATGATGACACTGATGAGATTATTCTGATGCGAAATGAAGACATTCAGTAAGCAGACAAATTTACGTGATTGTGAGCAAATTAACTTATTATTATCGTTTATCAGAGAATCCAAACATACGAACGAAAGATTTCAGGGGTGACAACTGACGACGTTTGAGATGTTCCAATAATAATAATAACAATATCAGTATTGTTATTTTATCACTGCTGACAGAGGTTGATGTTTTGCAGCAGTGGAGGAAAGTGGCGCCACATTCACAAGTTGTTTTTGTTATTCATTTGAAATCTTTTACCATATTATTGACTCTCGTTGAATTGTTGTCACAAAAACTTGTAGCAATATTGCTTAGAGTCAATTTCTGTCTGCTTTTATTTTAAACAAATTCGTTTGTCAAATGATTCTCATATACCATCCATGTGGACGTTTTTGAGTATCTTATAAATTCCTGCATGCTATTGTGCTGTTTCACTGGTTTCATGCAGTGCAGCCACATTTATTGTAATTTTATGTTGGATGCGCACTGTGACAATTTGAATATGGTACAGTAAATTCATCGACCCTTTTTCGGTAATTCAGACGCATCGTTTGAAGATACCTGAATCATTTCTTACCTTCCATGGATAGATGAATTATTGTTTTTCGTTCTTTGAGTAAGGAGTGAGACATAACGCGATCTACTGTATTTCCCCTCTGGTTGTTCAGCTGGTCGTTTCTCAACCGTGTGTATAACAGATAGCGTGTTCCAATGAAGCAGCATTCTCACATATTCCCACAGCTAACTATGCCATTAGCAACATAATACGACGTATGTATTTTGATATTCTATTTGTTGCTACAGTCGAAATAGTATCGTCACAGTTCAGGGCTACGTTAGCAACCTTTTATTTCATGTCGTTTTCTCTTCACCAAAATCAAACACTAATCCTTTCTTGTCTTGCTTTTTGTAGTTACAATATGACGTGAATTTAAAAAAAATATATATTAATAGATTTCAAGAGATGTGCACACATTCTTTTAGCTCGTTCAGATAAAGAAAATTTATCCATAACATCGCACATCTTGCGATAACAACTACAGTGATATTTGTCTTCATCAATTTCTCCTAGGGAATTTATTTTTTCTCACTGTGTGCTATATCAATATAAGAAGATAATAAATTTGCACGTACACAGTTCAACTCCTTCCTGAATTTGTGCTTTTTCTATAAGAAGAAGCAATTTAATTTTTGCACTCTTATCATGTTAATATTGGAGACAACATCTGAGTGTTCAAATGAGAGAGACAGCAAATGAACAGCAGATTATCACTGTGTACGGAGTTAACTTGTTGAATATGTAGACAGTATTCAGCAAAGTTACTCTTGTCAACAAAATTTACAATCTGAATACAGCGAAAACAACAATTTGTTCACAACACGATGGTAGCATCATCGCTTGTTTTGTTGACTTCTCATCAGCTGCATACACTTGAAAGAAATGAATACTTTTTTGTACACAAGAGTTTTAACTTACTGACAAATCCTGCATAATGTCACCGAATTACAGATTGGTTCTAAATTGAATAAACACTCAGATCGCTTAAACATACAGAATGCTCTAGTTTGAAGGAAAGTGTTACTTTAGATACCACGGTGATAGAGATAAATGAAAGAGACAAAATGTGAGTGGGACAATGAGTATTTGATAAAGTGAATAAAAATGTGTCTTGGTAAGCTCAATTCTTTGAAATTAGAGACGAACAAAATCACACTTTAGCGAGCAAGGTAGGGAGGTTGAAAATAAAGATAACGTTGTCGAGTGAAAGATAAAACACAATGGCAAGTAAACACTGACAACTGCTTCTTTCTGAGGGTATTATATATTGATCATTTGAATGGTTTTCAGAACGTTGTATCCTGTTATGCATCTATTGTCGATGAGACCCAAGCCTTTGGGAATGTGTTGAGAAGATCGAATGTGTGTTCTATCTCTTGTTCTACCATCATAACTGCTAGCGCAGATATATGTAAATTTGTACACACAGTTAGAGGTAACTGAAGAAGGGTATTTTTCGACCTCTGATTGCACCGAAGAGCATGTTTTACAATAAGCAGTAGCCAAGTTGGCTGAACGATAGGTCACAGCTAGTCAGGTAATAGACATTTTTGTGTCGACTGTTCGTGAAATATTATCACCTTCGATATCGGGTTGAATGACGATGTGATCTTTTCCACCATGGTGATTTCTTTGACAGTTTAACCTTCACATGTTCCGTGAATGTTGCTGAACGTTTCAGAGTAGATCTCTTTCATAAATGTCTAAGATTATATTCTCATTTATAACATGGGACAAATGGTAGAATAAATGAAATTCATCAGAATAATTCACTGTCATTCTGCATGAAACAGAAGCATAATAAATGTTGACAACCGCAGAGTGTGAACTGCATTCGAAATACAAGGTGCTATTTGTGCAGTAGTTTCATTGTCCACATAAATATAGAATCACAAGATTGATTATGTTGAGTGGAAATAAAGTAGTGTGAAAGACGTAGAAGGATTTGTCACAGTGAATACATTTCACAATAAATGTAGTCTTAGAATAAAGTAAAAAATCATAGTAGCTTTATACTTGACATCGTTATTATAACTGACAGGATTTTGAGAAGAGTTAAATGCATAAACGTTTCCGCTTGCCCAGAATCTTGAAGTAAAAGTGGAACCGGGAGAGTATCTAGTGGAAGAATTGTATCAGAAATCCCTACTGGACGATCTTATTATAATAAGCATACTTATTGAGACGTCTCAACTAACCACATACTTTTTATAGGTATCATTAATTTGTATATCACATGTAGATTTTAACTTTATTATCATTCGCCTTTGTCTTGCGTTGATCCAGCTTTGGTTGTAATCGTTCTTTTTGTCGTTGTGCATACATTGATAATGTGTTATTTGCCGATATGAATTTGTTTGAGTTAGTGAAGTTGATACTGAGCCACAAACGTCTGTGGGATGTATCGAGTGCCTTTGAGATTCTTTTGGAGAGATCTGCTGATCCCACCTTTATAGGAATATTCTCTTCGATTCTAAAGCTGTTAGCACCCTATGCAATTAAACTGAGGTTAACCAGTTTTCTCTTACATTACTTCTTTTGTACTAAGAAACCTAAATTGTCTGTATAGATAGCTGCCCAGTTGCATTGGGACACTGTTGAGATGAATTTAAATTTGATGTATTTTACTGCTTTGGTTTGATATAACGGATGAATTATTAAGTAACAGTCGGCTTTTCCCTGCATATCGAAAACCTCATGATAGTTGCTATGTCAAGTAACTTAACCCTCAAGTTCCTATTGTCACAAAGACGCTCTGAATCGATAACTACCTTGACTTTCACGACTTCAACAACAAAACACCAGTGGTTGTAAGAAGGAAGTTGTGTTGTTTGGCAATTAAAGTAAGGACAAGTACAAGTCTATAATCAAATGTTTTACAAATAAATTATAGTACTTTTATACGCATTCTTTCGTCTTCCTCAAACTTGTACACGGTCAAACCATTGGCTACTTCAAGTTGCCCGCCATTGGCTACCAGGTTCAATGAACCAACGTTAAATAATCATATTCGTTGACACTCCTCGGCAATAATGTGCCCATCGGGTTTTTCCAGTGAAATAGTCCAATAGCTTTCAGGACTTCAGAAGATACTCAAAAACGTCCATATAAATGATATATGAGAAACTTTTGACAAGTAAATTTGTTTAAAATGAAATCAGACAGAAATTGACTCTAAGCAATATTGCTTCAAGGTTTTGTGACAACAATTCAACGACAGTCAATAATATGGTAGTAGATTTCAAATGAAAAACAAAAACAACTTGTGAATGTGGCGCCACTTTCCTCCACTGCTGCAAAACATCAACCTCTGTCAGCAGTGATAAAATAACAATACTGATATTGTTATTATTATTATTGGAACATCTCAAACGTCGTCAGTTGTCACCACTCAAAGCTTTCGTTCGTATGTTTGTACTTTCTGATAAACGATAATAATAAGTTTGTTTAATCACAAGCGCGTAAATTAGTCTCCTTACTAAATGTCTTCATTTCGCATCAGAATAATCTCATCAGTGTCATCATGTTTACAGTGTAACAAGATTTTGTATGTAAACATAAGACATTGACAAAATGAACACAAGATAATCAGTATGTTGAGTAAACAAGATAAACGTATACACAATGTACAGTGAAGTGACTCTCGTCAACAGATTTACTATGAAGATTTACATACAATTCCTACTGAAATATATTTCTATACGATAACATCTTGAAACTGCATAAATCTCAGGCTATTCTGTTCCAGTAACTATACCGAATGCAATAGAGATGAACCAGTTTTGTTAGGATTCCGATAAGGTTTGCTTTGTCGTATAACGATGATACCTGGTCGGGTTTAGAACTTGAAACCTAGCTCGCAAATGCAAAAATTCAAGTTGTCAAACTCTGTCAAGGAACTTAGCCCTAAGTTCCTATTGTAACGAAGACGCTTTGAACCGATAAAGACTATTTACTTGTTCAAACTTTAAATCCAAAACACCAGTATTCTTTGAACGAATTTATATTGTTTGGCAATTAAATCAAGACAAAATACAAAGTCTACAAACAAATGTTTAGTACAAATGAAGTTATAGAGTACTTTTATTTGTGTTCTTTCTGCCTTCTCCCAACTTGCACTCTATCGTACCATTCGCGCCTTCGAGTTGCTCACCAATGGCTGCCAGTTCCAATAAACAAACTTTCAATGTTCACGTCTATTGACGCTCCCCGGGAAAAAAGGACCCATCTATTTTTTCCACAGCGGTTGTATCCTTGAACTGAACTGCCAATGCGGGAACCTGGGCGAAGCGGGACTGGCTTTAAATGGAAAGGCAAGACGAAAAACCTCAATTCACAACAAGCATACCCCTGCACACCGCACGCTTCTTCCAGCGTGTGGGTTCTTAGCTCTCTATCAACAGTACCACCATTGATCTGGTTCACGATGTGCTGGTTGCTTGCTATCATTTTGGCACAATCCCCTCCTTGGTGTATCATGTCACATACACTGACTCTAACACTATTCTATTCTTTCACAAGTTTAGAAGACTAGGAACGACTTCAGAAGTACTTACAAAAAACCTTCCGAGGTGACTCACACAATGCGACAACTGTAAAATTAACCGACAATCAGATGAATCGGAACCCACTCAATTACTTAACACAATTCACCATGTTCGCCGCTGCCAACTTCGACAACTCCCTGTCTGTTATTACTGGGGACTTTAACTCGTCAGATTGCTCCTTCCTTGAAGCACTTGGTCACTCTAACATTGTCAAATTTCCCACTCGACTAGACAAAACACTGGATTTAGTTTTTACAAATGATGAAGGAATCTATGAAGCACGTAAACGTGCACCGATCCTCAACTCTGATCACTCTATTGTTCGTGTTCTACCAAAAATTTACAGCAAAACACACATTAAAGTCTTCTCGCATCTGTCTATGAAAGCACAACAAAGATGCTACTCTTCCGAAAACTTACTCAATCTAAGGTGCATGTTACAAAATACTAACTGGGACTTATTCCATGAAAGTTCATTAGACGACACAATCGTCAATATAACGGATTATCTCAAGTTTTGCCTTGATATATGTTGTCCCAAACAAACTCTATTCAAACGTCTTGACCGCTTCTCATCTCCTTATCTCAAACAACTTCGCAGGAAAAAAGAAACTTTGTACAAATCCAAAGACAAGTTAGGACTCAAAAAGATTAATGCTCAGATCAAATCTGAAATCAAAAATCTTAATGCTATATATAATGATACACTTTTATCATGTAAATCTCCAATCAGTATATGGAAACTTTTTAATGAAATTACTGGTAGTAGTAAGCGTTGTAATACTTTTCCCTCTTATGATGTTAATGCTCTTAATCAGTCTTTTATACGCTGTCCTTCTACTTTAACTACCTCTAATGTTACCTATCATGTTGCTGAAAACTTTCATGACTTTAATACTCTTGATGTTCTAAAATGTCTTAAAACACTCAAGCCCTCACGTAGCCTAGGTCCTGATGGTTTACCTGCCTATGTTCTAAAACAATGTGCAGATGTGTTGTGTTCTCCACTAACCAACATCCTAAATGCCTCTTTCTCCAAAAATATCGTACCTGATGCATGGAAAGACATCAAAATTGTCCCTGTCCCTAAACCTGGAAATGGCAAGAACGTAAAGTTCAGACCCATTGCCATCACTTCCCCGTTTCTAAAGGTTATGGAAAAACTAATACTTCTTAAACTCGAACCCTCCCTTAAAAACTTCGAAGACCCAAAACAATTTGCCTATAGACAGGGTAGGAGTACATTAGACGCTGCAGCTGTCTTACACAACAACATCGTCTCATCATTAGATAAAGGTGCTAAATACGTCCGCTGCACGTTTCTTGATTTCACTTCTGCTTTCGACTCTGTTCCCAGATGTCTCCTTCTAAATAAGCTCTCTTTGACGAAAACTGAGTCCTGGGTCACTAACTGGTTGCATTCCTACTTCTCTAACAGAAAGCAGTACACCGTATACAAAGGTAAATCATCCTCTGCTGCACTCACTGAAGCCGGAGTCCCCCAAGGTGCTGTACTCTCCCCACTTCTCTTTTCCTTCTTTCTACACGACTTACCATCTTCAAATGACATTAATTTTGTCAAATACGCTGATGATCTGTCTGTATCTTTGCCTATCAAATGTCAAAGCGACTGCTCTAAACTTAATGGCTTTCTGTCAGAAATCAACCAGTGGTCCAAGGAAAATGGTCTTACTCTAAACCCTTCCAAATGCCAAACAGTCAATTTCACCTTTAGGCATAAATCCGACCTAAACAAACTGTTTGGCTCTCACGAGGTATGCAAAATAGATGGCACTGAAATAGAAACTAAATCGGAAATTAAATACCTAGGTGTCATTCTATCTGCTGATCTGTCCTGGTCGTCTCATATCTTAGCAATTTCTAGGAAAATATTCCGTCTTGCCTTCTACATTAAGAAGTTAAAACATTCTGGTATTACCCAACCCCTACTCCTACAATTCGTTAATTCTCGCATCCTGCCTATTATTCTCTATTGTTCCCCCTTAGTTTTTCCTGGGCTACTGAAGAAAGACTATAACATATTACGTAGGATGTTAAATGTTGTCAGCAGAGTAAGCAACGTGCCACTCAACCAGCTTGTTAATATTTTGGTTGACAGGCACATGGACTCATGTGAAAAATGGGCCAAGTCCATTTTATCTAACTCACACCACCCTCTTCACTCACAACTCTCCCCTTGCATCTCATCAGGTAAAACCAGAAGCCAATATAGAAAACTATATGCTCGCACCAGCAAGTACAAAAACTCAACCATACCCTACTTAGCTCGCGTTCTGTGTGATAAAGAAAGCATTAGGCGTGACACCTATAATTCATTAAATAGTCATTAGTATAACTGGATCTCATCTTTCCAACCCACTTCATCAATAGGTTCAACATTTCCTTTCTTTCTGTTCCTTTTCTCTCTCTCCTTTTTCCGTTATGTGCTGCTTTGTCTCTTTCTTTCGCTTACGCCAGTTAATAAGACAGCTCCCACTTTTCTAACACCTTCAAACACTGTTTCAGCTTTACCTTTGCTACTGAACATACCAATGTACTGTTGTAATAATGAACTGTGGTTTCCTCAATCTATGTAGAATTCTATTTATTGACAATGTACTAACTGGATGCAATACTGTAGTAAAAATGCTGAGAATTCCATTCTGTATCACAAGTACTGTTTTGGAATAAAGCATATTATTATTATTATTATTATTATTATTATTAAAACACAATCATATGTACAATCGATACATCAAGTGTTGTGGATTCTGCCTTGACAAGCTACCCTTGAAGAACTGTAGGACTTTCAGCAGTACGCCTACATTCCTTCTCATTTTGACGATCCAAGTAGAACACGCTCGGACACAAACAAAATTAACCAGCAGATAGACGACAGACGATACCAATTCAGTATATACAACATGAACATATGCACAAAATAACACACCAAGTACGATGGACTGCGCTTCGAAAGTACTACCCTTGAACAACTGTAGGACTTACAGCGGTACGCCTACAACCCTTCTCAGGTTGACGCCCTTAAGTTGGAAAATTAGCGTTGAGTTCATTTGCTGACCTCCTTCCATCATCTTTACCCTCAACTCTGAATGGTAACACGCCCATGACATTGTATCGTGGAATGTAGATGACTAACAAACATACGACGTATCTGACCAAACAAGCGAAGGCACAGAGTAATTTGCACCAAAGATAATAACATTCAAATAGTAGTTTGAAACCTGAAATGCCTTTATTCGTATAAGTCAGTCTAACAATTACCCTCTTATACAGAGTTTACTTGTCGTCATTAAACTGACCATTGACTTTCGTCATTTCAAACAGACCGATACTAGCATAGTCACAGCACAAGACACATGACTTCCTGGACGTCACCTTCAATGTGGATGACAACACCAACGGTGAATGAGTGATACAAGTTGGTGAACTTAGCGGTGTATCAGAAGCTGTTGTTGTTCGCACTTTAGGAGGTTCTCTCACCACAGGATTACCACCACTGTTACTTTTTATGATTAGCTTCAGTTTATCATTAACATCTGTCAATAGATGGACTACACGCTGATCATTTACACTGATGGCCTCACGAGTATCCATACCTTCTGCAACCACATCTGTCCTTAATTCTACATCACGTTCAAGCTGTTCAGAACATTTCTTCAACTCAATTCTAGTAGGCATTCCGCTCATTTCATCATGATAAGCCAGAGACAAATGTGAACTATCTTGACCATTTTCACAAAAATCCAATTAACCGCCGTATCTATGATTGACTTCATCATTTTCATCGTGTTTAATCACAGCAGTAGACGATTTCGGTTCTTCCTCATGAATGCCTAAAGGTTTTTTACCTTTACTCTGACTAGTAATACCTTGTAAACTTGGGTAGTCAGAATTGAACTCTGAAACTGTAACTCTCTTCTTCTGCATTAAACTGCGGTTTAGTTTGTGACAATCTATTCAACAATGGCGTATCAAAACAAGATTTTGAGCGAACAATTGTTTTCGATAACTTCTTCTTCAGGCTCTACAGTTATAAATCCATGAATAATAGGGTACATATAGCCAATAAAGGCAAATGAAAATAATATCAGAAACTGTATTGGGGTGCATGTGTAAGTTGAGGTAATAGTCCATTAGTTAACATAATCAATCAAATGTGTATAGGGTGTATAGTCAGAAAAAAATGTGATGAAGTGTGAATGAACAATTGGGTGATATAGTGTTGTTTCATAGTCATCAGAATACAAGTGTCATTGGGGTGAGAGAAATGCACACAAACACACATTAACAATGGGACACTGAATGTGAGGGCTGACCGATAATGTCTAATGATAAAATAAAGAGGCTGAATAGTAAATTGTAATAGGATGTTACAGAGTTGGTAGGCTTAGTGCAAAGTCACAAAGGTTGACAAAATTAAGGGTAACAATGAGGTGAAATAAACTGGGTGAAGAAATGGATAATAAAGACATGATATCACAGAATGATAATAATGGTAATAATAATACGGAAAATTATGATCCTGGTGACCTTATAGTGGGCCAGGGTAGACAGAGGGAGTGAATAAGTTTTTTCTGTACACATAAATCTGGTCTTTCTCTATTAATCTCTAAAGCCTCAGCTATGGCTAGGAGGCGTAATCGTGTGCCTTTGGGGAGGTTGTATGGTACTCGATACACAACTGTAAATGACTCTTTTACTTTGATGCTGTGTTGGCTATCCACTAGATGAGCCAGGATTGCACTATTTAGTGATTTGGTCGCTCTTTTCCCAAGTCAGACCGGGATATGTTCACGGGTGCGTAAAGATAAATTCCTTTGGGTACGACCTATATAACTAGCTCCACAGGAGCAGTTGAATTTATATACACACATTGATGTCGTCATTTTGGGTAATCTATCTTTAATGCACGGTGTCAATATCGGTTTGGTTGAGAAAGTGATATGTAGTTTTGCAGCACTGAAAAACCTTTATTATAATGGGGATATTTCATTTAATGGCGTATCAGTTGCAGCTGCGAGCTTCTTCACCGCGCCATTATCGTCACGCACTTCGGAGTCAGAACTTGATGACGCTGACTTCACACTTAGCTTACCACTAAACTTGCTCACTGCTTCATAGTTCGCTTTTGTATGCTCTTCTTGCAAACAAACGCAACCATGTTTGTCTTGCAGCTTGTAACCTATCTGTTAGGAACGTCTCACGAAAGCTGTCACACTCATTAGGTTTTTATGGATTACTAAACACCATACAGCTTTCTCGATATCCAATTCTCTGACACCCTCTCGTCATGAACGATTACGTTTTCCTCTCTGATTTCTCTATTTCAGGGGTGTGATGCAGTATAATAGCAAACTTGCTCACAGTTTGGTTGAAACTGTCTTTCGCCAGGCTCACAATATCATCGAATCCAGGCTTCAAACCATCTTCCTCTAGCAGGGAACTAACTTTTATGAACTTCCTTTGTAGACGAACAGATAATTTCTTGGTAACATTCTCAAGCACGGAACTCGAATTTAATTCATCTACGCAATTAAGAGACATGAGAGTATTTCTTTATGCTAATAGACTGTCCAAGAACTCTTCGAGTTCCTCTGAATTATCATTCAACTGTGATCGATTACCTTTCACGGTTCCAAAAACGTTACGGGATATTAAATATGGTTTTCCAAACCTTTGACGTAGTTTCCTCATATCCTCATAAACTTGCAGCACTGTATGGCTCTTGCAGCCATACACCAGTGCAATACATCAACAAATAAAATAACTTCATTTCGTCATTAAATACAAAACCGGCCAACATGACCTCACACTATGGGTAGTCGACTGGGTTTCCATCAAACTACCAAAGTTTCAAACTTAGGGAGCCTTGAAGCACTACTATCCCTAAACGGCGAAGCGTGAACATCAGACTCATCATGGTGTGCATCAAGCATATAAATACAATTAACAGGCAACTCACCGTTACTCACATTTTGTCTGCTTACACGGTGCCAAGTACCATCCTTGATCCAGGCATTATCCAACGTCACCAAAAGATCCAAACTGCGTTTATAATCCGTGTCCAAAGAGAAGCTGGCTGCAGATCTAGTAAGTGCACCCGGAAGAGTTACAGAAGCCGCTCCAGAAAAGGAAGAGACGAATAAAAACTAACTAAGAACTTAACCCCATAAGTTCCTATTGTAACAAAGACGCTCTGAATTGAGAACTACCTTGACTTTCGTGACTTCAACTCCACACACCAGTGGTTGTAAGAAGGAAGTTGCATTGCTTGGAAATTAAAGTGAGGATAAGTAAAAGTCTATAATCAAATGTTTTACAAATAATGTATAGTACTTGTATTTGTATTCTTTCGTCTTCTTCGAACTTGTACACGATCGAACCATTCGCTACTTCGAGTTGCTCACCAATGGCTACCAAGTTCAATGAACCAACGTTCAATATTCATATTCCGTGACAAAGTCACTCAACTAAAGTATGCTAGCTTTATACATACCCTTCTGCCTGACCTGAAACACAAGCCTCTCTCTTATGATAATACTCCTTTGTCTCTTTTGAGAAGTGTGTGAGCTTTTGTTGCAGAGCAGTTGTCGAACGTTTCGCAGTACATTTTGATAGTCGACGACATAAATAATTAATTGAACAATTCAGGTAGTTAGTTTTATTTCTCTGGTAGTGGCAGTTTGTAATTAAGACTTTAGAAACCGTTATCTCATGTAATGAATTACACTTTCACCCACGATTCTGCTTTTTCTCAAGATTGTCATAAACGCCTCACTCAGTGGTTCGTAAATCACTTAAACACTCGCAAGAATAGAAAATATCATTACAGGTCATGTTTCAATAGGTTGAAACACAGTGAACAATAGGAACTATACACCACAATAAACTTGATGGAGAATTTTGCTTGCTGAATAGGTATATATTCATAAATGTGTTTATATACGAAAGGAAAAATAACCTTGATTTAGAATTATGTTGACAAAAATTACTTCATTGAGCACTGTGTATACATTCAACTTGTTTACTCTCCACATTCTGATTATCCACTGTTTACTCACAGCATGCTTTAACTTAACACTCAAATCACGTCTCCTATATAGAGATATGATTAAAATATTAGGATTATTTTATATTCAAAACGGAGATATTTAGTAAGCAAACAGAGTGCATACATGTGAAGATATATTATCTACTCATTGTGGTGTTTCGCATATTCAACAAATAAAACGTAAATTTTATTTTCTGTATAAAAATCTGATGGAGATTGAATTTTGTACCTCTGGCGCCGTTGATAAGGCTAATTATTGATAATAATTATAATGATATCAGGTATTTTGATGAACACACTTTATTTACTGCGAAGAAAAGTGATCTTTATTCTAAAGTTGTTTGCTGAAAATCAATTTTTACTCTCTCTTGGTCAACTTGTGTACGTTGACTCTATATAATACAGCATCATTGGACTCCAGGTAACTTTACAGAGCGAAAATTTCGGCTTCGTTTCACTTTGTGCTAGTTTCTGAAGGAAGCTTTTCAAGCGTTTACGGTGATTATAATTGCATGCTATTTGAAAGGGGTTTTCTGTTGTTCTTAAATCATAGTTTCATACATACGTTTGTAGTGTAATTATTTCCACTGTGGAATTGAATATACCTGGAAGAGTCGCGCTACACTGGATTTATTAACAACGTCAGTATTTGTATATTTTCGAATCTGGTAAGGAGAGTTGCACAACCACTTCCATCAATAAAATTTACAGCTGATTGTTCGCCCTGTTCGAAACACTGGCCCTCAATCCTACATAAAGAATCGTATTTTTCTTCACACGTAATTGCGATTCAATTATGTTTGTTTTTTCACACATATCTAAGTGTCTTTCAACTGTCTAATCTACCTAAGGGATTAATGTTTGCATAAGAATACACGTAGAACTGTGTCACTTGAGTTCCTGTGGATTACTAGTTTACCTGAATATCCTGAACGAGGATAAAGTATTGTGCAATATTAAACAATGTTATTTAGACAAGCCACACTAATCCTTTGGCTTTGTATCTAACAAATGGTATAAACAAAGAACATGTATCAATCATCAGTAATTTGACCTCTTTCATGGTTACCATAAGTTCTTTTATTCTTTTTTCCTTTCCCCTCAGTGGATTAAAGAGCTTCAATCTAGAGGGCTTGAGGTATCCATAGCAGTGGTATTTATTTTTACGGCATGCGTTTGCTAGCCTTATGCTCAACGTTTCCTCTTTACCAGTCTTATTACTGATTTAGCGAGGTGAAGGATTGCCTCTTCGGTTGTGTATAGATTTCCGGACCACATGAGGCGTGGCTGGCGAGCATTCTACCGTTGCGCCACAGACGTGGAACTCAATGCTCTGTGACAGGCTTGAAATCTTCCTTAAGTAGCACTTCAAAGAATTCTTGTATTAAACTTAAAATGCACGTATGATATATAATTTTATTCTTATTTACTGATGTTTACAGTTTCAGCTCCAAAAGAGATTTAGGCTGCATTGTTTTTCAGTAGTTGTTTATACTGATGTCAATAAAACATTTTTATTATTGTTTTGTTTTTTTGAATTAAACGTCCTATAGTATCATATGAAGCCATTTTCTCAAGAATATAAATAGTGATGATAAGCGCTTAAGAAATTCATCATTCAAGATGATAAAGCTACAAGTTGTATTGCTACTCTGCATTGTGCTCCTTGCCATATCCACGCCTGCGGGTGAGTCATTCATTTCTCATAGTTCAACCAACATTTTATGAATAAGTCGAAACTGCTGTCTGTAACTTCATATTCATGTTCATTTTTATATATGACACATAGAGGGTTATAATATTCTCCTTGTCCTGTTCCATCCAAGAATATCGTTGTTCCTTAGTGCTATCAAGGTTTAAACATGCATTTAACATTGTAGTATAATTTGCATATCCTATGAAAACATGCAAATTACACTCGGAGAATAAGATAGCTAAAAGACGACGCATTATTAATCCAGTTATCTGAGCTCCATACCCGCTTGAATTCCATTCCCTTAAATAAATCATACTTTCATTCTTTAACTAATTATGTAAAATGAGTTGGTGCTGTAATTGGTAGTAATCCAATACTTTTCAGTTCCTAGTGAAATGCAGAGCTGAAGATTTTAGGTAATCAACTCTTCACACATCTGTAAGCTTTTCGAGGACTCTATTCCGCACCTTCTACAGGCTAGGTGAAATTAAGTTGTGTGACATATAGATGGCGAGCATTCTTCCAACGATCAACTGACGCACTAATAGAATTTAGTCAGGGGGCTCTTAATAATGTCTTCCGTAGTCATTAGAAGATGGTTTAGTGAATCTCACAAATAATTTCGTCTATTCTAATTCAATAACTGGATACTGAGGGAATAACGAAGAAGTGGATGAGCCTTCTGCCACTGATCGTTTTAACTTTCTAAATATTCATGACTTCATTGAAATTATAGTCTGAAATCCTATTTATTTCTTTAGAAGGGAGGTATTATCAATTTCTCTTTCCTCTGGTAACTGTATGTCTTTATTCTCCCTATCATTTGATCAGATTATCTCTGGCTTTAACCTCATCTCGTTAGCTTTACTGTGATCGAGTTTATCTTCTTCTTCCATGATTCAACATGCTATTCACCTCTTACCTTCGTCATGTAAATTGTTGACACTGTATGCTGCTACTTGCTTTTGTTTAAACTTCAAATTTCCATGTAAATGTGTGCATATAAGAGAAATATCTGAGCAGTCTTGAGCAAGTTGAGATTCATCTGTCAACTGACTTCAATAAGCATTTGTCGATGTGTTCAAAATGTTCTCTGCATAAGCCTAGTTCATTTCTTCTGGCAGCATTCACCTGATCAGAAACCGACGAAATGAACAATCATGGTACCATCTTATTCTGTAAAAACTGCTGTTTTTCTGGCTTTATTCATAATTATAACGAAGAATACCTGTATGGTATTTCGCCTAGCTTTAATGAAAACCAGAATAATCATAGTGTGAAACAGACTGAGAAAGAATTTGAGTGAATAGTTTTGACTCATAAAATAATTGACAAAACCTTCATGGAGGCAACTACACCAGACCTCTGTGGATCCAATTTTTACTTAAGATTCATTTACTGATCGTATATGAAGTCTGAAATATGTTTGCTTCTATTTATCTTAACACAATACAAGACATCTACACAATGTAAAGACAATTAATCCTAAGTTACCTTGTCACTTGTGATCTGTGACACGTCAGCTGAATATACTGAACTTCATCGATCTCTTGATAGTGGTCAACTTCACTTCATCTCTCCTATTCCTCTGCGAAGAATTATAGATGAGTAATCAACTGGTACTAGTGACAGAAAATTTAAACTTCTATATATTAATATTTATGTGTAGGCTAACAGAATTAAGTTAGAAATTGGAAAGTTAAAAAGGTAACTAAGCACGGTGTCTCAGACTTGAAATCGGAAAAATACAACACTTCTGTACCTCACCATATTCTGAGTTCAAGAATCTGTCAAAGCGTTTTGTTCTAAGCTGAATTTGAGCTTCGAGTTTTCGATTTGAATTTTCAGTGGCGTTGGTGTGTTTGTTCTCTGTATGGAGTTGCAATTCTCACTAGGAGCTTTGCCTCCACAGCGAACTTTTAAATGGTTCCAAAACGTTTTGTCAGTGAGTCTGACAATGTTGGTAGTTTGTGATCATTGTACTAGTGGATATTACAGATATTACAGACTTATCATATTGACGAGTATAAATTTACTTTCAATACTGACAATTTATGATTACTAGATGGGGCTGGTAAGTTATTCAAACGATTAAATATACATTAATACTGTCAATAGATTGAATGGTCTAATATAAATATTAAAAAAGTTGTTTTCAGAAGCAAGACTGGCTCATTCGCTCTAACAATGATAACTTGTAATTTATAGGTAGAATAAGTAAGTCATTATTGTTAGTATTCCCTTGAGTTCGGAGTAAAAATTGTGTCATTGAAGAACGATCAGTACAGATGTAAATCGACTAATCAGTCACGAAGATGGTTGCCAGGAGACACAAGTCTATCACTGATGAAGAATTTAAATCAGTCCATTTTAAGCTAAAACTTGCACCGAGAATGTTGTCCAGAAGGATGACGAAAGCTTCACAATTAAACCAACTACGTCAGAGTAAAGAACTAATTTCGAAATTGAGCTTCAAATGTACAATTCCATTTCACCCTATTATTTACAGTCTTTGTAAGCTAGCCCCATGATTACTCATAGTCTGGCACATCCCTTTCACTGGCGGGCTTCCATGCTTTTCTTGAATGCCTTACTCATCGTTTCGTTTCCGTGGTTCGTCAGAGGATATGCCTGGCATGTGATGCTATTCAGTGGTTTCTTCAACCCGCGTTTGATGAATCTTCATTTCCTTTAGGCAGGCAATGAGTGCTTGGTCGGTTCGTTGTGAAAGTTTTTTGTTGCTTGTACTTTCTGGTCGGCCATATGATCTTCAGTGTTAAGTAAAGGGAACGGCTGTTGGAAGTCTGTAGCCTGCTAGAAATTGTTTTTTCAACGCAGATAGTCTATTAACTGTAAAGAGCATAAAGTTGAGTTAGTGAGTAACATAACCGATCAAACACAAAAAATCACAGTGAATGAGATGCTCACTAATGACTTGCCCAATTCCGGTAGGTGGTTGTCTGGAGTTCTAGTGAGAAGTCGTGACCAGTAGGGTGCAGCAGGTCGGGCGTGAGGACAAATACTCTCCGAAGACATTGGCTAGAGGTCGCGCTATGTCGTGAATTGGCAGAAGTTAGAATTCATGGACCATTGGATCGGGTCCCAGTGGCTTAATGGTCTACGAGCTAGCTCGCCTTGTAACCAGAAGGTCCTGAGTTCGAATCTCGGTGGGTCCGTACTGACGAAGAGTCCCAAACTAGGACGAAACAGCTGTCCAGTATTCCCAGGTTTTCCAATGGTTCTCTAACTAATGTCAGCTCACGATGAAAATCATGTAACCAATCAAATCCCTACAAACCAACACTTGAATAAATTTACGTTTTTAATACAATTGTATTATTTTATTTTCATACGCATAAAGGGAGTGAGTTTAATAGTTAAACGTTTATTAAATTTATATTGATTACCATTGTTACCATCGATTTCGAGTTGAACACACAGAATCCTTCTGTTATCTGGAGTGCATTCTAGCTGCATCCATGATAATATAAAAACTTACATCTCCTCTTCACACCACGCTGGGATTTGCAACTTCTATCTGCAACACTTAGGGTCCAATCTCAGGCCTGTGTGGCGTTGGATGTCACTTATTGGTGTCCTCAGTCTATGTTCAGTCTGTGTCCATTTGCTTTGACACATTTGTGGGATAACAGGTTATTAGTTGGTTTGCTATCAGAGTTCAGCGTTGCTCATCCTTTTTGGCTATATGAACTTCAGAATTAGGCGCTGCGCAGTTGTTGATGAATCTCCAACGTCACCTACTGAAAACGCTTCCCATCTCTTTGAGTTCAAAGAGGAATATTCCATAATTTTCTCCGTCTTTTAATGTGGCCGTAGAAAATGGATTAAAACTCTGAAGTAGGACAGTGAGCACAATAGACGAGGTTATTCTGATGGATATTTTGAATTAATTGTCATAACGAGAATGAAATAACTTTCAGTAATCGAAGGATTTTAATTCCTAGAATGGTTGGGTAAGTTATGCAATGAATGCAATATTTACAAACAGAATAAACACATTCAAATAATTGAACACATTTGTTATCATTTAACTGTCTTCATTAACGTGAATATATTCGTCGACTGCTCATTAATATATATATTTTAGAGTAAAACATAATAATAAGAATGAAGTTATTATCGGAAGCAACATTTTTTGACTGTTAGGATGGCGGCGTAAGTTTTATTTGAAATTACAAACGTAAATGATCATCAGTTTGAAATTTAATTAAGAAATGAGGTATTGATTAGTGCGAGGCAGTAGGTTCGAAGCCTTGGACCTAGGTTTCGTCGTAGTTGGTACTAAATAGCAAGTCATATCTGCAGCCATCAATGAACTCATCTGCCTTCTGAAATTCGAACTCGACGGGTCACACAGGGCTGCAGCGAGAGACGTTACCACTGAGGTATTCGAGCAGGCAGTTGAATTCCCTAAGGACTGTACTTGATACTATGATTTGACACTATTAACTAGTGTGCAGTGTCTAGCGGAATGGATTCTTTCAGTCAGATTTGCAGCACAACTGAAGCACTGGGTGACGCGGGGTGGAATCTCAGAAGGAGGGACTTAAGTTCCGTCAAGGTCACAGATGCGACTACCTATCCGATGACTGCCAACTAGCACAAAACCTAGGTCATGTTAAGCTTCCTTTGGCAGATTCTCGCCAGCCATCTAATTTGTGCAAATCAATATAAACCGTTATAGCGAGATAGAGAGAATGGTGGTCGCATTATGAACTTCTCAGAGCGAAAAGAGTCATCAACTAAAATAAGAAAAGACACATTAACAAGCAAAGGAATATTGTTTGCAAGGGAAAAAACATTAAATATAAAAAATGGAAAAAGAAACAATAGAAAAATTGTGAAAAAAAGTTGGAGCAGGAGAGATGTTATAATACGTAAAGAAACCTGAGAAAATGAATGAAAATAGATTCAAAAAAATTCAACTTTGAGAAAAAAGAAATAGAAGATAAACAGAAAAACCACAAAAAAAATTAACAAACCAAACATATAATAAATGAAAATAAAACCAGGAATATCACACGCCTTCGATTGTAGAAGAAAGGAAACAAGCAGGTAAGCTATACACTACTATATATTCAATGGTAATTGAGTCATATTTTGAGATGAGTAAAGGCGAAGAGTTTCTGATGACGAATTCTCTGAACCGACTGCTCATATACATATTGATAGTCGACAAATGCATTTCTCGCAGACTCCACTGAAATACAGTCATGACAGACTTGATGACTACTAGAAGTGTAAGCGACTTTCGTGTAGCACGAGAAGAATCAAATGTGGCGGAGATTATCGTCAGCATTACAAGTGATTGAGAGACTGAATGACAAAGGAAATCCAACCGGTAGTCGAGGGATATTGAAGCGACAATTGCATTCGTAGGAAAGTGAGCATCCCTGTGCTGGTGGAGGAGGAGGAGGAGGGTGTCTTCCTTGATATCCAGTGTGATACATACGAGTCGATTGAGTGAGCATAAGCTTGAGAGTGAAGTGAATTGAAGAGAATATGGACGCGGAATGAAACCTTGCTGCTGCTCATCCTCCTCCTCCTCCTCCTGCACCCACACTTCCATTCATCCACATCACGATCAATTGATTGTCATCCGGTGTAGACAGATATTTTGATGTCTAACTGTCTGCACAGACTGTTCACATACATATTGATAGGAAGAGATGGATTGCTCGGAAAGTTGACAAGAGCATTTCTCCCAGACTCCAGTGAAATACAGTCATGACAGACTTGATGACTACTAGAAGTGTAAGCGACTTTCGTGTAGCACGAGAAGAATGAAATGTGGCGGAGATTATCGTCAGCATTACAAGTGATTGAGAGACTGAATGACAAAGGAAATCCTCTCGGTAGTCGAGGCATATTCAAGCGACGATTGCATTGGTAGGAAGGTGAGTATCCCTGTTCAGGGGGAGGAGCACAGATGTGCATGCGAGTGAGGTAAACGAGGTGACCTGTGTGAAGTTGTGTGTGTTTGTGTGTGAGTAGTTTGTTGTGAGGGTGAGTACAAAATAAGGATGAGCCGTGTGAGATTGGTGAAGTGAAGGAGGCTGGAAGTGAGTGTGACTGATGGTCAAGATCCACGGAGTTTTAGGAAATTCGCATCTCCGTGAAGACGATTTGCATGATGTCACTCATGTTTGTGCATGGAGGAGATCTTCGTATTGGTGGATGAGAACATTGACGTGATAGACGGAGAAGAGAGGGAAAATTTTCTAACACTGACCCACAACCTTAGCAATAATTGAAGCTATACGAGACACTTACGAAACTGATACTCATTCTGACAGGGTTGAGTGAGTGATTATGACAGATGAACTGTCTCGCATACAGGTCTCAGTGTCCTCGATGTCGATGCAAGCGCGTGTGATGTATAGGAGGAAGTGAGTGTCTTCTTCAATATCCAGTGTGATACATGATGGTCGATTTAGCTTAAATTTCGGAGTGAAGTAAATTGACGAGAATATGTACGCGGAATGAACTCCAGGTCCTCCTGGTACTCCACATCCTACTACTCCTATTCCTCTTCCCGTTCACAACGATCACTTCAATGTAATCCGATGAAATTAGATAGATGATCAATGTATTGATTAAGTTGACCCAGACAATTTGTATTACTGGTAACCGAAATTCGACGAATTCCACTCGATTTCGATTGCAGAAAAATTGCGACCTGAAGGTAAGCTATTCTCTGCTGCATACACCGTTGCACCTGTGTCTCTATTCACTAGTTAATTTCGAAGATATCGTCATGCATAAATCTATCCACAGACTGCTAACATGCATACGTATAAGAGAAAGGTAAAGTACGGAGTGACGACAAAGGCTTTTCTCGCAAAATCCACTGAAATAGAGTCATGGAGTATTGATGATTATAAGAAGTTAAAGCGAATTTCGTGTAGCACGAGAAGAATCAAATGTGGCGGAGATTATCGTCAGCATTACAAGTGATTGAGAGACTGAATGACAAAGGAAATCCAAACGGTAGTCGAGGGATAAAGAAGCGAACAGCGCTTTGATTCAATTCACCTAGACAATTTCTATTCCTCATTACCAAAATTAACTGAATTCCACTCGATTTCGACTGTAGACGAAATGAAACATGGTGAAGGTAAGCAATTATCTACTGCATATTCCTTTGCATCTGTGTCCTTACGAAATGGCTAATTTCGAAGATATTGTGATGTGTAACTGTCTGCACAGACTGTTCACATACATATTGATAGGAAGAGATGGATTGCTCGGAAAGTTGACAAGAGCATTTCTCGCAGACTTCAGTGAAATACAGTCATGACAGACTTGATGACTACTAGAAGTGTAAGCGACTTTCGTGTAGCACGAGAAGAATCAAATGTGGCGGAGATTATCGTCAGCATTACAAGTGATTGAGAGACTGAATGACAAAGGAAATCCAACCGGTAGTCGAGGGATATTGAAGCGACAATTGCATTCGTAGGAAAGTGAGCATCCCTGTGCTGGTGGAGGAGGAGGAGGGTGTCTTCGTTGATATCCAGTGTGATACATACGAGTCGATTGAGTGAGCATAAGCTTGAGAGTGAAGTGAATTGAAGAGAATATGGACGCGGAATGAACCCTTGCTCCTGCTCATCCTCCTCCTCCTCCTCCTCCTGCACCCACACTTCCATTCATCCTCATCACGATCAATTGATTGTCATCTCGTGTACACAGATGACCAGGGCTTTGATTCAATTCACCTAGACAATTTCTATTCCTCATTACCAAAATTCACCGAATTCTACTCGATTTCGAATGTAGACGAAATGAATGATGATGAAGGTAAGCAATTATCTACTGCATATTCCTTTGCATCTGTGTCCTTACGAAATGGCTAATTTCGAAGATATTGTGATGTGTAACTGTCTGCACAGACTGTTCACATACATATTGATTGGAAGAGATGGATTGCTCGGAAAGTTGACAAGAGCATTTCTCGCAGACTCCAGTGAAATACAGTCATGACAGACTTGATGACTACTAGAAGTGTAAGCGACTTTCGTGTAGCACGAGAAGAATCAAATGTGGCGGAGATTATCGTCAGCATTACAAGTGATTGAGAGACTGAATGACAAAGGAAATCCAACCGGTAGTCGAGGGATATTGAAGCGACAATTGCATTCGTAGGAAGGTGAGCATCCCTGTGCTGGTGGAGGAGGAGGAGGAGGAGGGTGTCTTCCTTGATATCCAGTGTGATACATACGAGTCGATTGAGTGAGCATAAGCTTGAGAGTGAAGTGAATTGAAGAGAATATGGACGCGGAATGAACCCTTGCTGCTGCTCATCCTCCTCCTCCTCCTCCTCCTGCACCCACACTTCCATTCATCCTCATCACGATCAATTGATTGTCATCTGGTGTAGACAGATGACCAGGGCTTTGATTCAATTCACCTAGACAATTTCTATTCCTCATTACCAAAATTCACCGAATTCCACTCGATTTCGATTGTAGACGAAATGAAACATGATGAAGGTAAGCAATTATCTACTGCATATTCCTTTGCATCTGTGTCCTTACGAAATGGCTAATTTCGAAGATATTGTGATGTGTAACTGTCTGCACAGACTGTTCACATACATATTGATAGGAAGAGATGGATTGCTCGGAAAGTTGACAAGAGCATTTCTCGCAGACTCCAGTGAAATACAGTCATGACAGACTTGATGACTACTAGAAGTGTAAGCGACTTTCGTGTAGCACGAGAAGAATCAAATGTGGCGGAGATTATCGTCAGCATTACAAGTGATTGAGAGACTGAATGACAAAGGAAATCCAAACGGTAGTCGAGGGATAAAAAACCGACCAGGGCTATGATTCAATTCACCTAGACAATTTTTATTCCTCATTACCAAAATTCACCGAATTCCACTCGATTTCGATTGTAGACAAAATGAATGATGATGAAGGTAAGCAATTATCTACTGCATATTCCTTTGCATCTGTGTCCTTACGAAATGGCTAATTTCGAAGATATTGTGATGTGTAACTGTCTGCACAGACTGTTCACATACATATTGATAGGAAGAGATGGATTGCTCGGAAAGTTGACAAGAGCATATCTCGAAGACTCCAGTGAAATACAGTCATGACAGACTTGATGACTACTAGAAGTGTAAGCGACTTTCGTGTAGCAAGAGAAGAATGAAATGTGGCGGAGATTATCGTCAGCATTACAAGTGATTGAGAGACTGAATGACAAAGGAAATCCAACCGGTAGTCGAGGGATATTGAAGCGACAATTGTATTCGTAGGAAGGTGAGCATCCCTGTGCTGGTGGAGGAGGAGGAGGAGGAGGGTGTCTTCCTTGATATCCAGTGTGATACATACGAGTCGATTGAGTGAGCATAAGCTTGAGAGTGAAGTGAATTGAAGAGAATATGGACGCGGAATGATCCCGTGCTGCTGCTCATCCTCCTCCTCCTCCTGCACCCACACTTCCATTCATCCTCATCACGATCAATTGATTGTCATCTCGTGTACACAGATGACCAGGGCTTTGATTCAATTCACCTAGACAATTTCTATTCCTCATTACCAAAATTCACCGAATTCCACTCGATTTCGATTGTAGACGAAATGAATGATGATGAAGGTAAGCAATTATCTACTGCATATTCCTTTGCATCTGTGTCCTTACGAAATGGCTAATTTCGAAGATATTGTGATGTGTAACTGTCTGCACAGACTGTTCACATACATATTGATAGGAAGAGATGGATTGCTCGGAAAGTTGACAAGAGCATTTCTCGCAGACTCCAGTGAAATACAGTCATGACAGACTTGATGACTACTAGAAGTGTAAGCGACTTTCGTGTAGCACGAGAAGAATCAAATGTGGTGGAGATTATCGTCAGCATTACAAGTGATTGAGAGACTGAATGACAAAGGAAATCCAACCGGTAGTCGAGGGATATTGAAGCGACAATTGCATTCGTAGGAAGGTGAGCATCCCTGTGCTGGTGGAGGAGGAGGAGGAGGAGGGTGTCTTCCTTGATATCCAGTGTGATACATACGAGTCGATTGAGTGAGCATAAGCTTGAGAGTGAAGTGAATTGAAGAGAATATGGACGCGGAATGAACCCTTGCTCCTGCTCATCCTCCTCCTCCTCCTCCTCCTCCTGCACCCACACTTCCATTCATCCTCATCACGATCAATTGATTGTCATCTGGTGTACACAGATGACCAGGGCTTTCATTCAATTCACCTAGACAATTTCTATTCCTCATTACCAAAATTCACCGAATTCCACTCGATTTCGATTGTAGACAAAATGAAAGATGATGAAGGTAAGCAATTATCTACTGCATATTCCTTTGCATCTGTGTCCTTACGAAATGGCTAATTTCGAAGATATTGTGATGTGTAACTGTCTGCACAGACTGTTCACATACATATTGATAGGAAGAGATGGATTGCTCGGAAAGTTGACAAGAGCATTTCTCGCAGACTCCAGTGAAATACAGTCATGACAGACTTGATGACTACTAGAAGTGTCAGCGACTTTCGTGTAGCACGAGAAGAATCAAATGTGGCGGAGATTATCGTCAGCATTACAAGTGATTGAGAGACTGAATGACAAAGGAAATCCAACCGGTAGTCGAGGGATATTGAAGCGACAATTGCATTCGTAGGAAGGTGAGCATCCCTGTGCTGGTGGAGGAGGAGGAGGAGGGTGTCTTCCTTGATATCTAGTGTGATACATACGAGTCGATTGAGTGAGCATAAGCTTGAGAGTGAAGTGAATTGAAGAGAATATGGACGCGGAATGAACCCTTGCTGCTGCTCATCCTCCTCCTCCTCCTCCTCCTGCACCCACACTTCCATTCATCCTCATCACGATCAATTGATTGTCATCTCGTGTAGACAGATGACCAGGGCTTTGATTCAATTCACCTAGACAATTTCTATTCCTCATTACCAAAATTCACCGAATTCCACTCGATTTCGATTGTAGACAAAATGAATGATGATGAAGGTAAGCAATTATCTACTGCATATTCCGTTGCATCTGTGTCCTTACGAAATGGCTAATTTCGAAGATATTGTGATGTGTAACTGTCTGCACAGACTGTTCACATACATATTGATAGGAAGAGATGGATTGCTCGGAAAGTTGACAAGAGCATTTCTCGCAGACTTCAGTGAAATACAGTCATGACAGACTTGATGACTACTAGAAGTGTAAGCGACTTTCGTGTAGCACGAGAAGAATCAAATGTGGCGGAGATTATCGTCAGCATTACAAGTGATTGAGAGACTGAATGACAAAGGAAATCCAACCGGTAGTCGAGGGATATTGAAGCGACAATTGCATTCGTAGGAAGGTGAGCATCCCTGTGCTGGTGGAGGAGGAGGAGGAGGAGGGTGTCTTCCTTGATATCCAGTGTGATACATACGAGTCGATTGAGTGAGCATAAGCTTGAGAGTGAAGTGAATTGAAGAGAATATGGACGCGGAATGAACCCTTGCTGCTGCTCATCCTCCTCCTCCTCCTCCTGCACCCACACTTCCATTCATCCTCATCACGATCAATTGATTGTCATCTGGTGTACACAGATGACCAGGGCTTACATTCAATTCACCTAGACAATTTCTATTCCTCATTACCAAAATTCACCGAATTCCACTCGATTTCGATTGTAGACGAAATGAATGATGATGAAGGTAAGCAATTATCTACTGCATATTCCTTTGCATCTGTGTCCTTACGAAATGGCTAATTTCGAAGATATTGTGATGTGTAACTGTCTGCACAGACTGTTCACATACATATTGATTGGAAGAGATGGATTGCTCGGAAAGTTGACAAGAGCATTTCTCGCAGACTCCAGTGAAATACAGTCATGACAGACTTGATGACTACTAGAAGTGTAAGCGACTTTCGTGTAGCACGAGAAGAATCAAATGTGGCGGAGATTATCGTCAGCATTACAAGTGATTGAGAGACTGAATGACAAGGGAAATCCAACCGGTAGTCGAGGGATATTGAAGCGACAATTGCATTCGTAGGAAGGTGAGCATCCCTGTGCTGGTGGAGGAGGAGGAGGAGGAGGGTGTCTTCCTTGATATCCAGTGTGATACATACGAGTCGATTGAGTGAGCATAAGCTTGAGAGTGAAGTGAATTGAAGAGAATATGGACGCGGAATGAACCCTTGCTGCTGCTCATCCTCCTCCTCCTCCTCCTCCTGCACCCACACTTCCATTCATCCTCATCACGATCAATTGATTGTCATCTCGTGTAGACAGATGACCAGGGCTTTGATTCAATTCACCTAGACAATTTCTATTCCTCATTACCAAAATTCACCGAATTCCACTCGATTTCGATTGTAGACAAAATGAATGATGATGAAGGTAAGCAATTATCTACTGCATATTCCGTTGCATCTGTGTCCTTACGAAATGGCTAATTTCGAAGATATTGTGATGTGTAACTGTCTGCACAGACTGTTCACATACATATTGATTGGAAGAGATGGATTGCTCGGAAAGTTGACAAGAGCATTTCTCGCAGACTCCAGTGAAATACAGTCATGACAGACTTGATGACTACTAGAAGTGTAAGCGACTTTCGTGTAGCACGAGAAGAATCAAATGTGGCGGAGATTATCGTCAGCATTACAAGTGATTGAGAGACTGAATGACAAAGGAAATCCAACCGGTAGTCGAGGGATATTGAAGCGACAATTGCATTCGTAGGAAGGTGAGAATCCCTGTGCTGGTGGAGGAGGAGGAGGAGGGTGTCTTCCTTGATATCTAGTGTGATACATACGAGTCGATTGAGTGAGCATAAGCTTGAGAGTGAAGTGAATTGAAGAGAATATGGACGCGGAATGAACCCTTGCTCCTGCTCATCCTCCTCCTCCTCCTCCTCCTGCACCCACACTTCCATTCATCCTCATCAAGATCAATTGATTGTCATCTCGTGTACACAGATGACCAGGGCTTTCATTCAATTCACCTAGACAATTTCTATTCCTCATTACCAAAATTCACCGAATTCCACTCGATTTCGACTGTAGACGAAATGAAACATGGTGAAGGTAAGCAATTATCTACTGCATATTCCTTTGCATCTGTGTCCTTACGAAATGGCTAATTTCGAAGATATTGTGATGTGTAACTGTCTGCACAGACTGTTCACATACATATTGATTGGAAGAGATGGATTGCTCGGAAAGTTGACAAGAGCATTTCTCGCAGACTCCAGTGAAATACAGTCATGACAGACTTGATGACTACTAGAAGTGTAAGCGACTTTCGTGTAGTACGAGAAGAATCAAATGTGGCGGAGATTATCGTCAGCATTACAAGTGATTGAGAGACTGAATGACAAAGGAAATCCAACCGGTAGTCGAGGGATATTGAAGCGACAATTGCATTCGTAGGAAGGTGAGCATCCCTGTGCTGGTGGAGGAGGAGGAGGAGGAGGGTGTCTTCCTTGATATCTAGTGTGATACATACGAGTCGATTGAGTGAGCATAAGCTTGAGAGTGAAGTGAATTGAAGAGAATATGGACGCGGAATGAACCCTTGCTCCTGCTCATCCTCCTCCTCCTCCTCCTCCTGCACCCACACTTCCATTCATCCTCATCACGATCAATTGATTGTCATCTGGTGTACACAGATGACCAGGGCTTTGATTCAATTCACCTAGACAATTTCTATTCCTCATTACCAAAATTCACCGAATTCCACTCGATTTCGATTGTAGACGAAATGAAACATGGTGAAGGTAAGCAATTATCTACTGCATATTCCTTTGCATCTGTGTCCTTACGAAATGGCTAATTTCGAAGATATTGTGATGTGTAACTGTCTGCACAGACTGTTCACATACATATTGATAGGAAGAGATGGATTGCTCGGAAAGTTGACAAGAGCATTTCTCGCAGACTCCAGTGAAATACAGTCATGACAGACTTGATGACTACTAGAAGTGTAAGCGACTTTCGTGTAGCACGAGAAGAATCAAATGTGGCGGAGATTATCGTCAGCATTACAAGTGATTGAGAGACTGAATGACAAAGGAAATCCAACCGGTAGTCGAGGGATATTGAAGCGACAATTGCATTCGTAGGAAGGTGAGCATCCCTGTGCTGGTGGAGGAGGAGGAGGAGGGTGTCTTCCTTGATATCCAGTGTGATACATACGAGTCGATTGAGTGAGCATAAGCTTGAGAGTGTAGTGGATAGAAGAGAATATGGACGCGGAATGATCCCGTGCTGCTGCTCATCCTCCTCCTCCTCCTCCTGCACCCACACTTCCATTCATCCTCATCACGATCAATTGATTGTCATCTCGTGTAGACAGATGACCAGGGCTTTCATTCAATTCACCTAGACAATTTCTATTCCTCATTACCAAAATTCACCGAATTCCACTCGATTTCGATTGTAGACGAAATGAATGATGATGAAGGTAAGCAATTATCTACTGCATATTCCTTTGCATCTGTGTCCTTACGAAATGGCTAATTTCGAAGATATTGTGATGTGTAACTGTCTGCACAGACTGTTCACATACATATTGATAGGAAGAGATGGATTGCTCGGAAAGTTGACAAGAGCATTTCTCGCAGACTCCAGTGAAATACAGTCATGACAGACTTGATGACTACTAGAAGTGTAAGCGACTTTCGTGTAGCACGAGAAGAATCAAATGTGGCGGAGATTATCGTCAGCATTACAAGTGATTGAGAGACTGAATGACAAAGGAAATCCAACCGGTAGTCGAGGGATATTGAAGCGACAATTGCATTCGTAGGAAGGTGAGCATCCCTGTGCTGGTGGAGGAGGAGGAGGAGGGTGTCTTCCTTGATATCCAGTGTGATACATACGAGTCGATTGAGTGAGCATAAGCTTGAGAGTGAAGTGAATTGAAGAGAATATGGACGCGGAATGAACCCTTGCTCCTGCTCATCCTCCTCCTCCTCCTCCTCCTCCTGCACCCACACTTCCATTCATCCTCATCACGATCAATTGATTGTCATCTGGTGTACACAGATGACCAGGGCTTTCATTCAATTCACCTAGACAATTTCTATTCCTCATTACCAAAATTCACCGAATTCCACTCGATTTCGATTGTAGACGAAATGAATGATGATGAAGGTAAGCAATTATCTACTGCATATTCCTTTGCATCTGTGTCCTTACGAAATGGCTAATTTCGAAGATATTGTGATGTGTAACTGTCTGCACAGACTGTTCACATACATATTGATAGGAAGAGATGGATTGCTCGGAAAGTTGACAAGAGCATTTCTCCCAGACTCCAGTGAAATACAGTCATGACAGACTTGATGACTACTAGAAGTGTAAGCGACTTTCGTGTAGCACGAGAAGAATCAAATGTGGCGGAGATTATCGTCAGCATTACAAGTGATTGAGAGACTGAATGACAAAGGAAATCCAACCGGTAGTCGAGGGATATTGAAGCGACAATTGCATTCGTAGGAAGGTGAGCATCCCTGTGCTGGTGGAGGAGGAGGAGGAGGGTGTCTTCCTTGATATCTAGTGTGATACATACGAGTCGATTGAGTGAGCATAAGCTTGAGAGTGAAGTGAATTGAAGAGAATATGGACGCGGAATGAACCCTTGCTCCTGCTCATCCTCCTCCTCCTCCTCCTCCTGCACCCACACTTCCATTCATCCTCATCACGATCAATTGATTGTCATCTCGTGTAGACAGATGACCAGGGCTTTCATTCAATTCACCTAGACAATTTCTATTCCTCATTACCAAAATTCACCGAATTCCACTCGATTTCGATTGTAGACGAAATGAATGATGATGAAGGTAAGCAATTATCTACTGCATATTCCTTTGCATCTGTGTCCTTACGAAATGGCTAATTTCGAAGATATTGTGATGTGTAACTGTCTGCACAGACTGTTCACACGCATATTGATAGGAAGAGATGGATTGCTCGGAAAGTTGACAAGAGCATTTCTCGCAGACTCCAGTGAAATACAGTCATGACAGACTTGATGACTACTAGAAGTGTAAGCGACTTTCGTGTAGCACGAGAAGAATCAAATGTGGCGGAGATTATCGTCAGCATTACAAGTGATTGAGAGACTGAATGACAAAGGAAATCCAACCGGTAGTCGAGGGATATTGAAGCGACAATTGCATTCGTAGGAAGGTGAGCATCCCTGTGCTGGTGGAGGAGGAGGAGGAGGAGGGTGTCTTCCTTGATATCCAGTGTGATACATACGAGTCGATTGAGTGAGCATAAGCTTGAGAGTGAAGTGAATTGAAGAGAATATGGACGCGGAATGAACCCTTGCTCCTGCTCATCCTCCTCCTCCTCCTCCTCCTGCACCCACACTTCCATTCATCCTCATCACGATCAATTGATTGTCATCTGGTGTACACAGATGACCAGGGCTTTCATTCAATTCACCTAGACAATTTCTATTCCTCATTACCAAAATTCAACGAATTACACTCGATTTCGACTGTAGACGAAATGAAACATGGTGAAGGTAAGCAATTATCTACTGCATATTCCTTTGCATCTGTGTCCTTACGAAATGGCTAATTTCGAAGATATTGTGATGTGTAACTGTCTGCACAGACTGTTCACACGCATATTGATAGGAAGAGATGGATTGCTCGGAAAGTTGACAAGAGCATTTCTCGCAGACTCCAGTGAAATACAGTCATGACAGACTTGATGACTACTAGAAGTGTAAGCGACTTTCGTGTAGCACGAGAAGAATCAAATGTGGCGGAGATTATCGTCAGCATTACAAGTGATTGAGAGACTGAATGACAAAGGAAATCCAACCGGTAGTCGAGGGATATTGAAGCGACAATTGCATTCGTAGGAAGGTGAGCATCCCTGTGCTGGTGGAGGAGGAGGAGGAGGGTGTCTTCCTTGATATCTAGTGTGATACATACGAGTCGACTGAGTGAGCATAAGCTTGAGAGTGAAGTGAATTGAAGAGAATATGGACGCGGAATGAACCCTTGCTGCTGCTCATCCCCCTCCCCCTCCTCCTCCTCCTGCACCCACACTTCCATTCATCCTCATCACGATCAATTGATTGTCATCTCGTGTAGACAGATGACCAGGGCTTTGATTCAATTCACCTAGACAATTTCTATTCCTCATTACCAAAATTCACCGAATTCCACTCGATTTCGATTGTAGACGAAATGAATGATGATGAAGGTAAGCAATTATCTACTGCATATTCCTTTGCATCTGTGTCCTTACGAAATGGCTAATTTCGAAGATATTGTGATGTGTAACTGTCTGCACAGACTGTTCACACGCATATTGATAGGAAGAGATGGATTGCTCGGAAAGTTGACAAGAGCATTTCTCGCAGACTCCAGTGAAATACAGTCATGACAGACTTGATGACTACTAGAAGTGTAAGCGACTTTCGTGTAGCACGAGAAGAATCAAATGTGGCGGAGATTATCGTCAGCATTACAAGTGATTGAGAGACTGAATGACAAAGGAAATCCAACCGGTAGTCGAGGGATATTGAAGCGACAATTGCATTCGTAGGAAGGTGAGCATCCCTGTGCTGGTGGAGGAGGAGGAGGAGGGTGTCTTCCTTGATATCCAGTGTGATACATACGAGTCGATTGAGTGAGCATAAGCTTGAGAGTGTAGTGGATTGAAGAGAATATGGACGCGGAATGATCCCGTGCTGCTGCTCATCCTCCTCCTCCTCCTCCTGCACCCACACTTCCATTCATCCTCATCACGATCAATTGATTGTCATCTCGTGTAGACAGATGACCAGGGCTTTGATTCAATTCACCTAGACAATTTCTATTCCTCATTACCAAAATTCACCGAATTCCACTCGATTTCGATTGTAGACGAAATGAATGATGATGAAGGTAAGCAATTATCTACTGCATATTCCTTTGCATCTGTGTCCTTACGAAATGGCTAATTTCGAAGATATTGTGATGTGTAACTGTCTGCACAGACTGTTCACATACATATTGATTGGAAGAGATGGATTGCTCGGAAAGTTGACAAGAGCATTTCTCGCAGACTCCAGTGAAATACAGTCATGACAGACTTGATGACTACTAGAAGTGTAAGCGACTTTCGTGTAGCACGAGAAGAATCAAATGTGGCGGAGATTATCGTCAGCATTACAAGTGATTGAGAGACTGAATGACAAAGGAAATCCAACCGGTAGTCGAGGGATATTGAAGCGACAATTGCATTCGTAGGAAGGTGAGCATCCCTGTGCTGGTGGAGGAGGAGGAGGAGGGTGTCTTCCTTGATATCCAGTGTGATACATACGAGTCGATTGAGTGAGCATAAGCTTGAGAGTGAAGTGAATTGAAGAGAATATGGACGCGGAATGAACCCTTGCTCCTGCTCATCCTCCTCCTCCTCCTCCTCCTCCTGCACCCACACTTCCATTCATCCTCATCACGATCAATTGATTGTCATCTCGTGTAGACAGATGACCAGGGCTTTGATTCAATTCACCTAGACAATTTCTATTCCTCATTACCAAAATTCACCGAATTCCACTCGATTTCGATTGTAGACGAAATGAATGATGATGAAGGTAAGCAATTATCTACTGCATATTCCTTTGCATCTGTGTCCTTACGAAATGGCTAATTTCGAAGATATTGTGATGTGTAACTGTCTGCACAGACTGTTCACATACATATTGATTGGAAGAGATGGATTGCTCGGAAAGTTGACAAGAGCATTTCTCGCAGACTCCAGTGAAATACAGTCATGACAGACTTGATGACTACTAGAAGTGTAAGCGACTTTCGTGTAGCACGAGAAGAATCAAATGTGGCGGAGATTATCGTCAGCATTACAAGTGATTGAGAGACTGAATGACAAAGGAAATCCAACCGGTAGTCGAGGGATATTGAAGCGACAATTGCATTCGTAGGAAGGTGAGCATCCCTGTGCTGGTGGAGGAGGAGGAGGAGGGTGTCTTCCTTGATATCCAGTGTGATACATACGAGTCGATTGAGTGAGCATAAGCTTGAGAGTGAAGTGAATTGAAGAGAATATGGACGCGGAATGAACCCTTGCTGCTGCTCATCCTCCTCCCCCTCCTCCTCCTCCTGCACCCACACTTCCATTCATCCTCATCACGATCAATTGATTGTCATCTCGTGTAGACAGATGACCAGGGCTTTGATTCAATTCACCTAGACAATTTCTATTCCTCATTACCAAAATTCACCGAATTCCACTCGATTTCGATTGTAGACGAAATGAATGATGATGAAGGTAAGCAATTATCTACTGCATATTCCTTTGCATCTGTGTCCTTACGAAATGGCTAATTTCGAAGATATTGTGATGTGTAACTGTCTGCACAGACTGTTCACATACATATTGATAGGAAGAGATGGATTGCTCGGAAAGTTGACAAGAGCATTTCTCGCAGACTCCAGTGAAATACAGTCATGACAGACTTGATGACTACTAGAAGTGTAAGCGACTTTCGTGTAGCACGAGAAGAATGAAATGTGGCGGAGATTATCGTCAGCATTACAAGTGATTGAGAGACTGAATGACAAAGGAAATCCAACCGGTAGTCGAGGGATATTGAAGCGACAATTGCATTCGTAGGAAGGTGAGCATCCCTGTGCTGGTGGAGGAGGAGGAGGAGGGTGTCTTCCTTGATATCCAGTGTGATACATACGAGTCGATTGAGTGAGCATAAGCTTGAGAGTGAAGTGAATTGAAGAGAATATGGACGCGGAATGATCCCGTGCTGCTGCTCATCCTCCTCCTCCTCCTCCTCCTGCACCCACACTTCCATTCATCCTCATCACGATCAATTGATTGTCATCTCGTGTACACAGATGACCAGGGCTTTGATTCAATTCACCTAGACAATTTCTATTCCTCATTACCAAAATTCACCGAATTCCACTCGATTTCGATTGTAGACGAAATGAAACATGGTGAAGGTAAGCAATTATCTACTGCATATTCCTTTGCATCTGTGTCCTTACGAAATGGCTAATTTCGAAGATATTGTGATGTGTAACTGTCTGCACAGACTGTTCACATACATATTGATAGGAAGAGATGGATTGCTCGGAAAGTTGACAAGAGCATTTCTCGCAGACTCCAGTGAAATACAGTCATGACAGACTTGATGACTACTAGAAGTGTAAGCGACTTTCGTGTAGCACGAGAAGAATCAAATGTGGCGGAGATTATCGTCAGCATTACAAGTGATTGAGAGACTGAATGACAAAGGAAATCCAACCGGTAGTCGAGGGATATTGAAGCGACAATTGCATTCGTAGGAAGGTGAGCATCCCTGTGCTGGTGGAGGAGGAGGAGGAGGGTGTCTTCCTTGATATCCAGTGTGATACATACGAGTCGATTGAGTGAGCATAAGCTTGAGAGTGAAGTGAATTGAAGAGAATATGGACGCGGAATGAACCCTTGCTCCTGCTCATCCTCCTCCTCCTCCTCCTCCTCCTGCACCCACACTTCCATTCATCCTCATCACGATCAATTGATTGTCATCTCGTGTAGACAGATGACCATGGCTTTCATTCAATTCACCTAGACAATTTCTATTCCTCATTACCAAAATTCACCGAATTCCACTCGATTTCGATTGTAGACGAAATGAATGATGATGAAGGTAAGCAATTATCTACTGCATATTCCTTTGCATCTGTGTCCTTACGAAATGGCTAATTTCGAAGATATTGTGATGTGTAACTGTCTGCACAGACTGTTCACACGCATATTGATAGGAAGAGATGGATTGCTCGGAAAGTTGACAAGAGCATTTCTCGCAGACTCCAGTGAAATACAGTCATGACAGACTTGATGACTACTAGAAGTGTAAGCGACTTTCGTGTAGCACGAGAAGAATCAAATGTGGCGGAGATTATCGTCAGCATTACAAGTGATTGAGAGACTGAATGACAAAGGAAATCCAACCGGTAGTCGAGGGATATTGAAGCGACAATTGCATTCGTAGGAAGGTGAGCATCCCTGTGCTGGTGGAGGAGGAGGAGGAGGGTGTCTTCCTTGATATCCAGTGTGATACATACGAGTCGATTGAGTGAGCATAAGCTTGAGAGTGAAGTGAATTGAAGAGAATATGGACGCGGAATGATCCCGTGCTGCTGCTCATCCTCCTCCTCCTCCTCCTCCTGCACCCACACTTCCATTCATCCTCATCACGATCAATTGATTGTCATCTCGTGTAGACAGATGACCAGGGCTTTCATTCAATTCACCTAGACAATTTCTATTCCTCATTACCAAAATTCAACGAATTACACTCGATTTCGACTGTAGACGAAATGAAACATGGTGAAGGTAAGCAATTATCTACTGCATATTCCTTTGCATCTGTGTCCTTACGAAATGGCTAATTTCGAAGATATTGTGATGTGTAACTGTCTGCACAGACTGTTCACATACATATTGATAGGAAGAGATGGATTGCTCGGAAAGTTGACAAGAGCATTTCTCGCAGACTCCAGTGAAATACAGTCATGACAGACTTGATGACTACTAGAAGTGTAAGCGACTTTCGTGTAGCACGAGAAGAATCAAATGTGGTGGAGATTATCGTCAGCATTACAAGTGATTGAGAGACTGAATGACAAAGGAAATCCAACCGGTAGTCGAGGGATATTGAAGCGACAATTGCATTCGTAGGAAGGTGAGCATCCCTGTGCTGGTGGAGGAGGAGGAGGAGGAGGGTGTCTTCCTTGATATCCAGTGTGATACATACGAGTCGATTGAGTGAGCATAAGCTTGAGAGTGAAGTGAATTGAAGAGAATATGGACGCGGAATGAACCCTTGCTGCTGCTCATCCTCCTCCCCCTCCTCCTCCTCCTGCACCCACACTTCCATTCATCCTCATCACGATCAATTGATTGTCATCTGGTGTAGACAGATGACCAGGGCTTTGATTCAATTCACCTAGACAATTTCTATTCCTCATTACCAAAATTCACCGAATTCCACTCGATTTCGATTGTAGACGAAATGAATGATGATGAAGGTAAGCAATTATCTACTGCATATTCCTTTGCATCTGTGTCCTTACGAAATGGCTAATTTCGAAGATATTGTGATGTCTAACTGTCTGCACAGACTGTTCACATACATATTGATAGGAAGAGATGGATTGCTCGGAAAGTTGACAAGAGCATTTCTCGCAGACTCCAGTGAAATACAGTCATGACAGACTTGATGACTACTAGAAGTGTAAGCGACTTTCGTGTAGCACGAGAAGAATGAAATGTGGCGGAGATTATCGTCAGCATTACAAGTGATTGAGAGACTGAATGACAAAGGAAATCCAACCGGTAGTCGAGGGATATTGAAGCGACAATTGCATTCGTAGGAAGGTGAGCATCCCTGTGCAGGAGGAGGAGGAGGAGGAGGAGGAGGGTGTCTTCGTTGATATCCAGTGTGATACATACGAGTCGATTGAGTGAGCATAAGCTTGAGAGTGAAGTGAATTGAAGAGAATATGGACGCGGAATGATCCCGTGCTGCTGCTCATCCTCCTCCTCCTCCTCCTCCTGCACCCACACTTCCATTCATCCTCATCACGATCAATTGATTGTCATCTCGTGTAGACAGATGACCAGGGCTTTCATTCAATTCACCTAGACAATTTCTATTCCTCATTACCAAAATTCACCGAATTCCACTCGATTTCGATTGTAGACGAAATGAAACATGGTGAAGGTAAGCAATTATCTACTGCATATTCCTTTGCATCTGTGTCCTTACGAAATGGCTAATTTCGAAGATATTGTGATGTGTAACTGTCTGCACAGACTGTTCACATACATATTGATAGGAAGAGATGGATTGCTCGGAAAGTTGACAAGAGCATTTCTCGCAGACTCCAGTGAAATACAGTCATGACAGACTTGATGACTACTAGAAGTGTAAGCGACTTTCGTGTAGCACGAGAAGAATCAAATGTGGCGGAGATTATCGTCAGCATTACAAGTGATTGAGAGACTGAATGACAAAGGAAATCCAACCGGTAGTCGAGGGATATTGAAGCGACAATTGCATTCGTAGGAAGGTGAGCATCCCTGTGCTGGTGGAGGAGGAGGAGGGTGTCTTCCTTGATATCCAGTGTGATACATACGAGTCGATTGAGTGAGCATAAGCTTGAGAGTGAAGTGAATTGAAGAGAATATGGACGCGGAATGATCCCGTGCTGCTGCTCATCCTCCTCCTCCTCCTCCTCCTGCACCCACACTTCCATTCATCCTCATCACGATCAATTGATTGTCATCTCGTGTAGACAGATGACCAGGGCTTTCATTCAATTCACCTAGACAATTTCTATTCCTCATTACCAAAATTCACCGAATTCCACTCGATTTCGACTGTAGACGAAATGAAACATGGTGAAGGTAAGCAATTATCTACTGCATATTCCTTTGCATCTGTGTCCTTACGAAATGGCTAATTTCGAAGATATTGTGATGTGTAACTGTCTGCACAGACTGTTCACATACATATTGATTGGAAGAGATGGATTGCTCGGAAAGTTGACAAGAGCATTTCTCGCAGACTCCAGTGAAATACAGTCATGACAGACTTGATGACTACTAGAAGTGTAAGCGACTTTCGTGTAGCACGAGAAGAATCAAATGTGGCGGAGATTATCGTCAGCATTACAAGTGATTGAGAGACTGAATGACAAAGGAAATCCAACCGGTAGTCGAGGGATATTGAAGCGACAATTGCATTCGTAGGAAGGTGAGCATCCCTGTGCTGGTGGAGGAGGAGGAGGAGGGTGTCTTCGTTGATATCCAGTGTGATACATACGAGTCGATTGAGTGAGCATAAGCTTGAGAGTGAAGTGAATTGAAGAGAATATGGACGCGGAATGAACCCTTGCTCCTGCTCATCCTCCTCCTCCTCCTCCTGCACCCACACTTCCATTCATCCTCATCACGATCAATTGATTGTCATCTGGTGTAGACAGATGACCAGGGCTTTGATTCAATTCACCTAGACAATTTCTATTCCTCATTACCAAAATTCACCGAATTCCACTCGATTTCGATTGTAGACGAAATGAAACATGGTGAAGGTAAGCAATTATCTACTGCATATTCCTTTGCATCTGTGTCCTTACGAAATGGCTAATTTCGAAGATATTGTGATGTGTAACTGTCTGCACAGACTGTTCACACGCATATTGATAGGAAGAGATGGATTGCTCGGAAAGTTGACAAGAGCATTTCTCGCAGACTCCAGTGAAATACAGTCATGACAGACTTGATGACTACTAGAAGTGTAAGCGACTTTCGTGTAGCACGAGAAGAATCAAATGTGGCGGAGATTATCGTCAGCATTACAAGTGATTGAGAGACTGAATGACAAAGGAAATCCAACCGGTAGTCGAGGGATATTGAAGCGACAATTGCATTCGTAGGAAGGTGAGCATCCCTGTGCTGGTGGAGGAGGAGGAGGAGGGTGTCTTCCTTGATATCCAGTGTGATACATACGAGTCGATTGAGTGAGCATAAGCTTGAGAGTGAAGTGAATTGAAGAGAATATGGACGCGGAATGAACCCTTGCTGCTGCTCATCCTCCTCCCCCTCCTCCTCCTCCTGCACCCACACTTCCATTCATCCTCATCACGATCAATTGATTGTCATCTCGTGTAGACAGATGACCAGGGCTTTGATTCAATTCACCTAGACAATTTCTATTCCTCATTACCAAAATTCACCGAATTCCACTCGATTTCGATTGTAGACGAAATGAATGATGATGAAGGTAAGCAATTATCTACTGCATATTCCTTTGCATCTGTGTCCTTACGAAATGGCTAATTTCGAAGATATTGTGATGTGTAACTGTCTGCACAGACTGTTCACACGCATATTGATAGGAAGAGATGGATTGCTCGGAAAGTTGACAAGAGCATTTCTCGCAGACTCCAGTGAAATACAGTCATGACAGACTTGATGACTACTAGAAGTGTAAGCGACTTTCGTGTAGCACGAGAAGAATGAAATGTGGCGGAGATTATCGTCAGCATTACAAGTGATTGAGAGACTGAATGACAAAGGAAATCCAACCGGTAGTCGAGGGATATTGAAGCGACAATTGCATTCGTAGGAAGGTGAGCATCCCTGTGCTGGTGGAGGAGGAGGAGGGTGTCTTCCTTGATATCCAGTGTGATACATACGAGTCGATTGAGTGAGCATAAGCTTGAGAGTGAAGTGAATTGAAGAGAATATGGACGCGGAATGATCCCGTGCTGCTGCTCATCCTCCTCCTCCTCCTCCTCCTGCACCCACACTTCCATTCATCCTCATCACGATCAATTGATTGTCATCTGGTGTAGACAGATGACCAGGGCTTTCATTCAATTCACCTAGACAATTTCTATTCCTCATTACCAAAATTCACCGAATTCCACTCGATTTCGATTGTAGACGAAATGAAACATGATGAAGGTAAGCAATTATCTACTGCATATTCCTTTGCATCTGTGTCCTTACGAAATGGCTAATTTCGAAGATATTGTGATGTCTAACTGTCTGCACAGACTGTTCACATACATATTGATAGGAAGAGATGGATTGCTCGGAAAGTTGACAAGAGCATTTCTCGCAGACTCCAGTGAAATACAGTCATGACAGACTTGATGACTACTAGAAGTGTAAGCGACTTTCGTGTAGCACGAGAAGAATGAAATGTGGCGGAGATTATCGTCAGCATTACAAGTGATTGAGAGACTGAATGACAAAGGAAATCCAACCGGTAGTCGAGGGATATTGAAGCGACAATTGCATTCGTAGGAAGGTGAGCATCCCTGTGCTGGTGGAGGAGGAGGAGGAGGAGGGTGTCTTCCTTGATATCCAGTGTGATACATACGAGTCGATTGAGTGAGCATAAGCTTGAGAGTGAAGTGAATTGAAGAGAATATGGACGCGGAATGAACCCTTGCTCCTGCTCATCCTCCTCCTCCTCCTCCTGCACCCACACTTCCATTCATCCTCATCACGATCAATTGATTGTCATCTGGTGTAGACAGATGACCATGGCTTTCATTCAATTCACCTAGACAATTTCTATTCCTCATTACCAAAATTCACCGAATTCCACTCGATTTCGATTGTAGACGAAATGAATGATGATGAAGGTAAGCAATTATCTACTGCATATTCCTTTGCATCTGTGTCCTTACGAAATGGCTAATTTCGAAGATATTGTGATGTGTAACTGTCTGCACAGACTGTTCACACGCATATTGATAGGAAGAGATGGATTGCTCGGAAAGTTGACAAGAGCATTTCTCGCAGACTCCAGTGAAATACAGTCATGACAGACTTGATGACTACTAGAAGTGTAAGCGACTTTCGTGTAGCACGAGAAGAATCAAATGTGGCGGAGATTATCGTCAGCATTACAAGTGATTGAGAGACTGAATGACAAAGGAAATCCAACCGGTAGTCGAGGGATATTGAAGCGACAATTGCATTCGTAGGAAGGTGAGCATCCCTGTGCTGGTGGAGGAGGAGGAGGGTGTCTTCCTTGATATCCAGTGTGATACATACGAGTCGATTGAGTGAGCATAAGCTTGAGAGTGAAGTGAATTGAAGAGAATATGGACGCGGAATGATCCCGTGCTGCTGCTCATCCTCCTCCTCCTCCTCCTCCTGCACCCACACTTCCATTCATCCTCATCACGATCAATTGATTGTCATCTCGTGTACACAGATGACCAGGGCTTTCATTCAATTCACCTAGACAATTTCTATTCCTCATTACCAAAATTCACCGAATTCCACTCGATTTCGATTGTAGACGAAATGAAACATGGTGAAGGTAAGCAATTATCTACTGCATATTCCTTTGCATCTGTGTCCTTACGAAATGGCTAATTTCGAAGATATTGTGATGTGTAACTGTCTGCACAGACTGTTCACATACATATTGATAGGAAGAGATGGATTGCTCGGAAAGTTGACAAGAGCATTTCTCGCAGACTCCAGTGAAATACAGTCATGACAGACTTGATGACTACTAGAAGTGTAAGCGACTTTCGTGTAGCACGAGAAGAATCAAATGTGGTGGAGATTATCGTCAGCATTACAAGTGATTGAGAGACTGAATGACAAAGGAAATCCAACCGGTAGTCGAGGGATATTGAAGCGACAATTGCATTCGTAGGAAGGTGAGCATCCCTGTGCTGGTGGAGGAGGAGGAGGAGGGTGTCTTCCTTGATATCCAGTGTGATACATACGAGTCGATTGAGTGAGCATAAGCTTGAGAGTGAAGTGAATTGAAGAGAATATGGACGCGGAATGATCCCTTGCTCCTGCTCATCCTCCTCCTCCTCCTCCTCCTGCACCCACACTTCCATTCATCCTCATCATGATCAATTGATTGTCATCTCGTGTAGACAGATGACCAGGGCTTTGATTCAATTCACCTAGACAATTTCTATTCCTCATTACCAAAATTCACCGAATTCCACTCGATTTCGATTGTAGACGAAATGAATGATGATGAAGGTAAGCAATTATCTACTGCATATTCCTTTGCATCTGTGTCCTTACGAAATGGCTAATTTCGAAGATATTGTGATGTGTAACTGTCTGCACAGACTGTTCACATACATATTGATAGGAAGAGATGGATTGCTCGGAAAGTTGACAAGAGCATTTCTCGCAGACTCCAGTGAAATACAGTCATGACAGACTTGATGACTACTAGAAGTGTAAGCGACTTTCGTGTAGCACGAGAAGAATCAAATGTGGCGGAGATTATCGTCAGCATTACAAGTGATTGAGAGACTGAATGACAAAGGAAATCCAACCGGTAGTCGAGGGATATTGAAGCGACAATTGCATTCGTAGGAAGGTGAGCATCCCTGTGCTGGTGGAGGAGGAGGAGGAGGGTGTCTTCCTTGATATCCAGTGTGATACATACGAGTCGATTGAGTGAGCATAAGCTTGAGAGTGAAGTGAATTGAAGAGAATATGGACGCGGAATGATCCCGTGCTGCTGCTCATCCTCCTCCTCCTCCTCCTCCTGCACCCACACTTCCATTCATCCTCATCACGATCAATTGATTGTCATCTCGTGTAGACAGATGACCAGGGCTTTCATTCAATTCACCTAGACAATTTCTATTCCTCATTACCAAAATTCACCGAATTCCACTCGATTTCGATTGTAGACGAAATGAAACATGGTGAAGGTAAGCAATTATCTACTGCATATTCCTTTGCATCTGTGTCCTTACGAAATGGCTAATTTCGAAGATATTGTGATGTGTAACTGTCTGCACAGACTGTTCACATACATATTGATAGGAAGAGATGGATTGCTCGGAAAGTTCACAAGAGCATTTCTCGCAGACTCCAGTGAAATACAGTCATGACAGACTTGATGACTACTAGAAGTGTAAGCGACTTTCGTGTAGCACGAGAAGAATCAAATGTGGCGGAGATTATCGTCAGCATTACAAGTGATTGAGAGACTGAATGACAAAGGAAATCCAACCGGTAGTCGAGGGATATTGAAGCGACAATTGCATTCGTAGGAAGGTGAGCATCCCTGTGCTGGTGGAGGAGGAGGAGGAGGAGGGTGTCTTCCTTGATATCCAGTGTGATACATACGAGTCGATTGAGTGAGCATAAGCTTGAGAGTGAAGTGAATTGAAGAGAATATGGACGCGGAATGATCCCGTGCTGCTGCTCATCCTCCTCCTCCTCCTCCTGCACCCACACTTCCATTCATCCTCATCACGATCAATTGATTGTCATCTCGTGTAGACAGATGACCAGGGCTTTCATTCAATTCACCTGGACAATTTCTATTCCTCATTACCAAAATTCACCGAATTCCACTCGATTTCGATTGTAGACGAAATGAATGATGATGAAGGTAAGCAATTATCTACTGCATATTCCTTTGCATCTGTGTCCTTACGAAATGGCTAATTTCGAAGATATTGTGATGTGTAACTGTCTGCACAGACTGTTCACACGCATATTGATAGGAAGAGATGGATTGCTCGGAAAGTTGACAAGAGCATTTCTCGCAGACTCCAGTGAAATACAGTCATGACAGACTTGATGACTACTAGAAGTGTAAGCGACTTTCGTGTAGCACGAGAAGAATCAAATGTGGCGGAGATTATCGTCAGCATTACAAGTGATTGAGAGACTGAATGACAAAGGAAATCCAACCGGTAGTCGAGGGATATTGAAGCGACAATTGCATTCGTAGGAAGGTGAGCATCCCTGTGCTGGTGGAGGAGGAGGAGGAGGAGGGTGTCTTCCTTGATATCCAGTGTGATACATACGAGTCGATTGAGTGAGCATAAGCTTGAGAGTGAAGTGAATTGAAGAGAATATGGACGCGGAATGATCCCGTGCTGCTGCTCATCCTCCTCCTCCTCCTCCTCCTCCTGCACCCACACTTCCATTCATCCTCATCACGATCAATTGATTGTCATCTCGTGTACACAGATGACCAGGGCTTTGATTCAATTCACCTAGACAATTTCTATTCCTCATTACCAAAATTCACCGAATTCCACTCGATTTCGATTGTAGACGAAATGAAACATGGTGAAGGTAAGCAATTATCTACTGCATATTCCTTTGCATCTGTGTCCTTACGAAATGGCTAATTTCGAAGATATTGTGATGTGTAACTGTCTGCACAGACTGTTCACATACATATTGATTGGAAGAGATGGATTGCTCGGAAAGTTGACAAGAGCATTTCTCGCAGACTCCAGTGAAATACAGTCATGACAGACTTGATGACTACTAGAAGTGTAAGCGACTTTCGTGTAGCACGAGAAGAATCAAATGTGGCGGAGATTATCGTCAGCATTACAAGTGATTGAGAGACTGAATGACAAAGGAAATCCAACCGGTAGTCGAGGGATATTGAAGCGACAATTGCATTCGTAGGAAGGTGAGCATCCCTGTGCTGGTGGAGGACGAGGAGGAGGAGGGTGTCTTCCTTGATATCTAGTGTGATACATACGAGTCGATTGAGTGAGCATAAGCTTGAGAGTGAAGTGAATTGAAGAGAATATGGACGCGGAATAAACCCTTGCTCCTGCTCATCCTCCTCCTCCTCCTCCTCCTGCACCCACACTTCCATTCATCCTCATCACGATCAATTGATTGTCATCTCGTGTAGACAGATGACCAGGGCTTTCATTCAATTCACCTAGACAATTTCTATTCCTCATTACCAAAATTCACCGAATTCCACTCGATTTCGACTGTAGACGAAATGAAACATGGTGAAGGTAAGCAATTATCTACTGCATATTCCTTTGCATCTGTGTCCTTACGAAATGGCTAATTTCGAAGATATTGTGATGTGTAACTGTCTGCACAGACTGTTCACATACATATTGATAGGAAGAGATGGATTGCTCGGAAAGTTGACAAGAGCATTTCTCGCAGACTCCAGTGAAATACAGTCATGACAGACTTGATGACTACTAGAAGTGTAAGCGACTTTCGTGTAGCACGAGAAGAATCAAATGTGGCGGAGATTATCGTCAGCATTACAAGTGATTGAGAGACTGAATGACAAAGGAAATCCAACCGGTAGTCGAGGGATATTGAAGCGACAATTGCATTCGTAGGAAGGTGAGCATCCCTGTGCTGGTGGAGGAGGAGGAGGAGGAGGGTGTCTTCCTTGATATCCAGTGTGATACATACGAGTCGACTGAGTGAGCATAAGCTTGAGAGTGTAGTGGATTGAAGAGAATATGGACGCGGAATGATCCCGTGCTGCTGCTCATCCTCCTCCTCCTCCTCCTGCACCCACACTTCCATTCATCCTCATCACGATCAATTGATTGTCATCTCGTGTACACAGATGACCAGGGCTTTGATTCAATTCACCTAGACAATTTCTATTCCTCATTACCAAAATTCACCGAATTCCACTCGATTTCGACTGTAGACGAAATGAAACATGGTGAAGGTAAGCAATTATCTACTGCATATTCCTTTGCATCTGTGTCCTTACGAAATGGCTAATTTCGAAGATATTGTGATGTGTAACTGTCTGCACAGACTGTTCACATACATATTGATTGGAAGAGATGGATTGCTCGGAAAGTTGACAAGAGCATTTCTCGCAGACTCCAGTGAAATACAGTCATGACAGACTTGATGACTACTAGAAGTGTAAGCGACTTTCGTGTAGCACGAGAAGAATCAAATGTGGCGGAGATTATCGTCAGCATTACAAGTGATTGAGAGACTGAATGACAAAGGAAATCCAACCGGTAGTCGAGGGATATTGAAGCGACAATTGCATTCGTAGGAAGGTGAGCATCCCTGTGCTGGTGGAGGAGGAGGAGGAGGAGGGTGTCTTCCTTGATATCTAGTGTGATACATACGAGTCGATTGAGTGAGCATAAGCTTGAGAGTGAAGTGAATTGAAGAGAATATGGACGCGGAATGAACCCTTGCTCCTGCTCATCCTCCTCCTCCTCCTCCTCCTGCACCCACACTTCCATTCATCCTCATCACGATCAATTGATTGTCATCTCGTGTAGACAGATGACCAGGGCTTTGATTCAATTCACCTAGACAATTTCTATTCCTCATTACCAAAATTCACCGAATTCCACTCGATTTCGATTGTAGACGAAATGAAACATGGTGAAGGTAAGCAATTATCTACTGCATATTCCTTTGCATCTGTGTCCTTACGAAATGGCTAATTTCGAAGATATTGTGATGTGTAACTGTCTGCACAGACTGTTCACACGCATATTGATAGGAAGAGATGGATTGCTCGGAAAGTTGACAAGAGCATTTCTCGCAGACTCCAGTGAAATACAGTCATTACAGACTTGATGACTACTAGAAGTGTAAGCGACTTTCGTGTAGCACGAGAAGAATCAAATGTGGCGGAGATTATCGTCAGCATTACAAGTGATTGAGAGACTGAATGACAAAGGAAATCCAACCGGTAGTCGAGGGATATTGAAGCGACAATTGCATTCGTAGGAAGGTGAGCATCCCTGTGCTGGTGGAGGAGGAGGAGGAGGGTGTCTTCCTTGATATCCAGTGTGATACATACGAGTCGATTGAGTGAGCATAAGCTTGAGAGTGAAGTGAATTGAAGAGAATATGGACGCGGAATGATCCCGTGCTGCTGCTCATCCTCCTCCTCCTCCTCCTCCTGCACCCACACTTCCATTCATCCTCATCACGATCAATTGATTGTCATCTGGTGTAGACAGATGACCAGGGCTTTGATTCAATTCACCTAGACAATTTCTATTCCTCATTACCAAAATTCACCGAATTCCACTCGATTTCGATTGTAGACGAAATGAAACATGGTGAAGGTAAGCAATTATCTACTGCATATTCCTTTGCATCTGTGTCCTTACGAAATGGCTAATTTCGAAGATATTGTGATGTGTAACTGTCTGCACAGACTGTTCACACGCATATTGATAGGAAGAGATGGATTGCTCGGAAAGTTGACAAGAGCATTTCTCGCAGACTCCAGTGAAATACAGTCATGACAGACTTGATGACTACTAGAAGTGTAAGCGACTATCGTGTAGCACGAGAAGAATCAAATGTGGCGGAGATTATCGTCAGCATTACAAGTGATTGAGAGACTGAATGACAAAGGAAATCCAACCGGTAGTCGAGGGATATTGAAGCGACAATTGCATTCGTAAGAAGGTGAGAATCCCTGTGCTGGTGGAGGAGGAGGAGGAGGAGGGTGTCTTCCTTGATATCTAGTGTGATACATACGAGTCGACTGAGTGAGCATAAGCTTGAGAGTGTAGTGGATTGAAGAGAATATGGACGCGGAATGATCCCGTGCTGCTGCTCATCCTCCTCCTCCTCCTCCTCCTGCACCCACACTTCCATTCATCCTCATCACGATCAATTGATTGTCGTCTGGTGTAGACAGATGACCAGGGCTTTCATTCAATTCACCTGGACAATTTCTATTCCTCATTACCAAAATTCACCGAATTCCACTCGATTTCGACTGTAGACGAAATGAAACATGGTGAAGGTAAGCAATTATCTACTGCATATTCCTTTGCATCTGTGTCCTTACGAAATGGCTAATTTCGAAGATATTGTGATGTGTAACTGTCTGCACAGACTGTTCACATACATATTGATAGGAAGAGATGGATTGCTCGGAAAGTTGACAAGAGCATTTCTCGCAGACTCCAGTGAAATACAGTCATGACAGACTTGATGACTACTAGAAGTGTAAGCGACTTTCGTGTAGCACGAGAAGAATCAAATGTGGCGGAGATTATCGTCAGCATTACAAGTGATTGAGAGACTGAATGACAAAGGAAATCCAACCGGTAGTCGAGGGATATTGAAGCGACAATTGCATTCGTAGGAAGGTGAGCATCCCTGTGCTGGTGGAGGACGAGGAGGAGGAGGGTGTCTTCCTTGATATCCAGTGTGATACATACGAGTCGATTGAGTGAGCATAAGCTTGAGAGTGAAGTGAATTGAAGAGAATATGGACGCGGAATGATCCCTTGCTCCTGCTCATCCTCCTCCTCCTCCTCCTCCTCCTGCACCCACACTTCCATTCATCCTCATCACGATCAATTGATTGTCATCTCGTGTAGACAGATGACCAGGGCTTTGATTCAATTCACCTAGACAATTTCTATTCCTCATTACCAAAATTCACCGAATTCCACTCGATTTCGATTGTAGACGAAATGAATGATGATGAAGGTAAGCAATTATCTACTGCATATTCCTTTGCATCTGTGTCCTTACGAAATGGCTAATTTCGAAGATATTGTGATGTGTAACTGTCTGCACAGACTGTTCACATACATATTGATAGGAAGAGATGGATTGCTCGGAAAGTTGACAAGAGCATTTCTCGCAGACTCCAGTGAAATACAGTCATGACAGACTTGATGACTACTAGAAGTGTAAGCGACTTTCGTGTAGCACGAGAAGAATCAAATGTGGCGGAGATTATCGTCAGCATTACAAGTGATTGAGAGACTGAATGACAAAGGAAATCCAACCGGTAGTCGAGGGATATTGAAGCGACAATTGCATTCGTAGGAAGGTGAGCATCCCTGTGCTGGTGGAGGAGGAGGAGGAGGGTGTCTTCCTTGATATCCAGTGTGATACATACGAGTCGATTGAGTGAGCATAAGCTTGAGAGTGTAGTGGATTGAAGAGAATATGGACTCGGTGTGTACCCATGCTACTGCTCATCCTCCTCCTCCTCCTCCTGCACCCACACTTCCATTCATCCTCATCACGATCAAATGATTGTCATCTGGTGTAGACAGATGACCAGGGCTTTGATTCAACTCACCTAGACAATTTCTATTCCTCATTACCAAAATTCACCGAATTCTACTCAACTTCGATTGTAGACGAAATGAAACATGGTGAAGGTAAGCAATTATCTACTGCATATTCCTTTGCATCTGTGTCCTTACGAAATGGCTAATTTCGAAGATATTGTGATGTGTAACTGTCTGCACAGACTGTTCACATACATATTGATAGGAAGAGATGGATTGCTCGGAAAGTTGACAAGAGCATTTCTCGCAGACTCCAGTGAAATACAGTCATGACAGACTTGATGACTACTAGAAGTGTAAGCGACTTTCGTGTAGCACGAGAAGAATCAAATGTGGCGGAGATTATCGTCAGCATTACAAGTGATTGAGAGACTGAATGACAAAGGAAATCCAACCGGTAGTCGAGGGATATTGAAGCGACAATTGCATTCGTAGGAAGGTGAGCATCCCTGTGCTGGTGGAGGAGGAGGAGGAGGGTGTCTTCCTTGATATCTAGTGTGATACATACGAGTCTACTGAGTGAGCATAAGATTGAGAGTGAAGTGGATTGAAGATAATATGGACTCGATGTGTACCCTTGCTCATGCTCATCATCCTCCCCCTCCTCCTCCTTCTGCACCCACACTTCCATTCATCCTCATCACGATCAATTGATTGTCATCTCGTGTACACAGATGACCAGGGCTTTCATTCAATTCACCTAGACAATTTCTATTCCTCATTACCAAAATTCACCGAATTCCACTCGATTTCGATTGTAGACGAAATGAAACATGGTGAAGGTAAGCAATTATCTACTGCATATTCCTTTGCATCTGTGTCCTTACGAAATGGCTAATTTCGAAGATATTGTGATGTGTAACTGTCTGCACAGACTGTTCACACGCATATTGATAGGAAGAGATGGATTGCTCGGAAAGTTGACAAGAGCATTTCTCGCAGACTCCAGTGAAATACAGTCATGACAGACTTGATGACTACTAGAAGTGTAAGTGACTTTCGTGTAGCACGAGAAGAATCAAATGTGGCGGAGATTATCGTCAGCATTACAAGTGATTGAGAGACTGAATGACAAAGGAAATCCAACCGGTAGTCGAGGGATATTGAAGCGACAATTGCATTCGTAGGAAGGTGAGCATCCCTGTGCTGGTGGAGGAGGAGGAGGAGGAGGGTGTCTTCCATGATATCTAGTGTGATACATACGAGTCGACTGAGTGAGCATAAGCTTGAGAGTGCAGTGAATTGAAGAGAATATGGACGCGGAATGAACCCTTGCTGCTGCTCATCCTCCTCCTCCTCCTCCTCCTCCTGCACCCACACTTCCATTCATCCTCATCACGATCAATTGATTGTCGTCTGGTGTAGACAGATGACCAGGGCTTTCATTCAATTCACCTGGACAATTTCTATTCCTCATTACCAAAATTCACCGAATTCCACTCGATTTCGATTGTAGACGAAATGAAACATGGTGAAGGTAAGCAATTATCTACTGCATATTCCTTTGCATCTGTGTCCTTACGAAATGGCTAATTTCGAAGATATTGTGATGTGTAACTGTCTGCACAGACTGTTCACACGCATATTGATAGGAAGAGATGGATTGCTCGGAAAGTTGACAAGAGCATTTCTCGCAGACTCCAGTGAAATACAGTCATGACAGACTTGATGACTACTAGAAGTGTAAGCGACTTTCGTGTAGCACGAGAAGAATGAAATGTGGCGGAGATTATCGTCAGCATTACAAGTGATTGAGAGACTGAATGACAAAGGAAATCCAACCGGTAGTCGAGGGATATTGAAGTGACAATTGCATTCGTAGGAAGGTGAGCATCCCTGTGCTGGTGGAGGACGAGGAGGAGGAGGGTGTCTTCCTTGATATCTAGTGTGATACATACGAGTCGACTGAGTGAGCATAAGCTTGAGAGTGTAGTGGATTGAAGAGAATATGGACGCGGAATGAACCCTTGCGCCTGCTCATCCTCCTCCTCCTCCTCCTCCTGCACCCACACTTCCATTCATCCTCATCACGATCAATTGATTGTCATCTGGTGTAGACAGATGACCAGGGCTTTGATTCAATTCACCTAGACAATTTCTATTCCTCATTACCAAAATTCACCGAATTCCACTCGATTTCGATTGTAGACGAAGTGAATGATGATGAAGGTAAGCAATTATCTACTGCATATTCCTTTGCATCTGTGTCCTTACGAAATGGCTAATTTCGAAGATATTGTGATGTGTAACTGTCTGCACAGACTGTTCACACGCATATTGATAGGAAGAGATGGATTGCTCGGAAAGTTGACAAGAGCATTTCTCGCAGACTCCAGTGAAATACAGTCATGACAGACTTGATGACTACTAGAAGTGTAAGCGACTTTCGTGTAGCACGAGAAGAATCAAATGTGGCGGAGATTATCGTCAGCATTACAAGTGATTGAGAGACTGAATGACAAAGGAAATCCAACCGGTAGTCGAGGGATATTGAAGCGACAATTGCATTCGTAGGAAGGTGAGCATCCCTGTGCTGGTGGAGGAGGAGGAGGAGGGTGTCTTCCTTGATATCCAGTGTGATACATACGAGTCGATTGAGTGAGCATAAGCTTGAGAGTGTAGTGGATTGAAGAGAATATGGACTCGGTGTGTACCCTTGCTCATGCTCATCATCCTCCCCCTCCTCCTCCTTCTGCACCCACACTTCCATTCATCCTCATCACGATCAATTGATCGTCATCTCGTGTACACAGATGACCAGGGCTTTGATTCAATTCACCTAGACAATTTCTATTCCTCATTACCAAAATTCACCGAATTCCACTCGATTTCGATTGTAGACGAAATGAAACATGGTGAAGGTAAGCAATTATCTACTGCATATTCCTTTGCATCTGTGTCCTTACGAAATGGCTAATTTCGAAGATATTGTGATGTGTAACTGTCTGCACAGACTGTTCACATACATATTGATAGGAAGAGATGGATTGCTCGGAAAGTTGACAAGAGCATTTCTCGCAGACTCCAGTGAAATACAGTCATGACAGACTTGATGACTACTAGAAGTGTAAGCGCTATTCGTGTAGCACGAGAAGAATGAAATGTGGCGGAGATTATCGTCAGCATTACAAGTGATTGAGAGACTGAATGACAAAGGAAATCCAACCGGTAGTCGAGGGATATTGAAGCGACAATTGCATTCGTAGGAAGGTGAGCATCCCTGTGCTGGTGGAGGAGGAGGAGGAGGAGGGTGTCTTCCTTGATATCTAGTGTGATACATACGAGTCGACTGAGTGAGCATAAGCTTGAGAGTGTAGTGGATTGAAGAGAATATGGACGCGGAATGAACCCTTGCTCCTGCTCATCCTCCTCCTCCTCCTCCTCCTCCTGCACCCACACTTCCATTCATCCTCATCACGATCAATTGATTGTCATCTCGTGTAGACAGATGACCAGGGCTTTGATTCAATTCACCTGGACAATTTCTATTCCTCATTACCAAAATTCACCGAATTCCACTCGATTTCGATTGTAGACGAAATGAAACATGGTGAAGGTAAGCAATTATCTACTGCATATTCCTTTGCATCTGTGTCCTTACGAAATGGCTAATTTCGAAGATATTGTGATGTGTAACTGTCTGCACAGACTGTTCACATACATATTGATAGGAAGAGATGGATTGCTCGGAAAGTTGACAAGAGCATTTCTCGCAGACTCCAGTGAAATACAGTCATGACAGACTTGATGACTACTAGAAGTGTAAGCGACTTTCGTGTAGCACGAGAAGAATGAAATGTGGCGGAGATTATCGTCAGCATTACAAGTGATTGAGAGACTGAATGACAAAGGAAATCCAACCGGTAGTCGAGGGATATTGAAGCGACAATTGCATTCGTAGGAAGGTGAGCATCCCTGTGCTGGTGGAGGAGGAGGAGGAGGAGGGTGTCTTCCTTGATATCTAGTGTGATACATACGAGTCGATTGAGTGAGCATAAGCTTGGGAGTGTAGTGGATTGAAGAGAATATGGACGCGGAATGATCCCGTGCTGCTGCTCATCCTCCTCCTCCTCCTCCTGCACCCACACTTCCATTCATCCTCATCACGATCAATTGATTGTCATCTGGTGTAGACAGATGACCAGGGCTTTGATTCAATTCACCTAGACAATTTCTATTCCTCATTACCAAAATTCACCGAATTCCACTCAACTTCGATTGTAGACGAAATGAAACATGGTGAAGGTAAGCAATTATCTACTGCATATTCCTTTGCATCTGTGTCCTTACGAAATGGCTAATTTCGAAGATATTGTGATGTGTAACTGTCTGCACAGACTGTTCACATACATATTGATAGGAAGAGATGGATTGCTCGGAAAGTTGACAAGAGCATTTCTCGCAGACTCCAGTGAAATACAGTCATGACAGACTTGATGACTACTAGAAGTGTAAGCGACTATCGTGTAGCACGAGAAGAATCAAATGTGGCGGAGATTATCGTCAGCATTACAAGTGATTGAGAGACTGAATGACAAAGGAAATCCAACCGGTAGTCGAGGGATATTGAAGCGACAATTGCATTCGTAGGAAGGTGAGCATCCCTGTGCTGGTGGAGGAGGAGGAGGAGGGTGTCTTCCTTGATATCTAGTGTGATACATACGAGTCGATTGAGTGAGCATAAGCTTGAGAGTGAAGTGAATTGAAGAGAATATGGACGCGGAATGAACCCTTGCTGCTGCTCATCCTCCTCCTCCTCCTCCTGCACCCACACTTCCATTCATCCTCATCACGATCAATTGATTGTCATCTCGTGTAGACAGATGACCAGGGCTTTGATTCAATTCACCTAGACAATTTCTATTCCTCATTACCAAAATTCACCGAATTCCACTCGATTTCGATTGTAGACAAAATGAATGATGATGAAGGTAAGCAATTATCTACTGCATATTCCTTTGCATCTGTGTCCTTACGAAATGGCTAATTTCGAAGATATTGTGATGTGTAACTGTCTGCACAGACTGTTCACACGCATATTGATAGGAAGAGATGGATTGCTCGGAAAGTTGACAAGAGCATTTCTCGCAGACTCCAGTGAAATACAGTCATGACAGACTTGATGACTACTAGAAGTGTAAGCGACTTTCGTGTAGCACGAGAAGAATCAAATGTGGCGGAGATTATCGTCAGCATTACAAGTGATTGAGAGACTGAATGACAAAGGAAATCCAACCGGTAGTCGAGGGATATTGAAGCGACAATTGCATTCGTAGGAAGGTGAGCATCCCTGTGCTGGTGGAGGAGGAGGAGGAGGAGGGTGTCTTCCTTGATATCCAGTGTGATACATACGAGTCGATTGAGTGAGCATAAGCTTGAGAGTGAAGTGAATTGAAGAGAATATGGACGCGGAATGATCCCGTGCTGCTGCTCATCCTCCTCCTCCTCCTCCTCCTCCTGCACCCACACTTCCATTCATCCTCATCACGATCAATTGATTGTCATCTCGTGTAGACAGATGACCAGGGCTTTGATTCAATTCACCTGGACAATTTCTATTCCTCATTACCAAAATTCACCGAATTCCACTCAACTTCGATTGTAGACGAAATGAAACATGGTGAAGGTAAGCAATTATCTACTGCATATTCCTTTGCATCTGTGTCCTTACGAAATGGCTAATTTCGAAGATATTGTGATGTGTAACTGTCTGCACAGACTGTTCACATACATATTGATAGGAAGAGATGGATTGCTCGGAAAGTTGACAAGAGCATTTCTCGCAGACTCCAGTGAAATACAGTCATGACAGACTTGATGACTACTAGAAGTGTCAGCGACTTTCGTGTAGCACGAGAAGAATCAAATGTGGCGGAGATTATCGTCAGCATTACAAGTGATTGAGAGACTGAATGACAAAGGAAATCCAACCGGTAGTCGAGGGATATTGAAGCGACAATTGCATTCGTAGGAAGGTGAGCATCCCTGTGCTGGTGGAGGAGGAGGAGGAGGAGGGTGTCTTCCTTGATATCCAGTGTGATACATACGAGTCGATTGAGTGAGCATAAGCTTGAGAGTGAAGTGAATTGAAGAGAATATGGACGCGGAATGATCCCGTGCTGCTGCTCATCCTCCTCCCCCTCCTCCTCCTTCTGCACCCACACTTCCATTCATCCTCATCACGATCAATTGATTGTCATCTCGTGTACACAGATGACCAGGGCTTTCATTCAATTCACCTAGACAATTTCTATTCCTCATTACCAAAATTCACCGAATTCCACTCGATTTCGATTGTAGACGAAATGAAACATGGTGAAGGTAAGCAATTATCTACTGCATATTCCTTTGCATCTGTGTCCTTACGAAATGGCTAATTTCGAAGATATTGTGGTGTGTAACTGTCTGCACAGACTGTTCACACGCATATTGATAGGAAGAGATGGATTGCACGGAAAGTTGACAAGAGCATTTCTCGCAGACTCCAGTGAAATACAGTCATGACAGACTTGATGACTACTAGAAGTGTCAGCGACTTTCGTGTAGCACGAGAAGAATCAAATGTGGCGGAGATTATCGTCAGCATTACAAGTGATTGAGAGACTGAATGACAAAGGAAATCCAACCGGTAGTCGAGGGATATTGAAGCGACAATTGCATTCGTAGGAAGGTGAGCATCCCTGTGCTGGTGGAGGAGGAGGAGGAGGAGGGTGTCTTCCTTGATATCCAGTGTGATACATACGAGTCGATTGAGTGAGCATAAGCTTGAGAGTGAAGTGAATTGAAGAGAATATGGACGCGGAATGATCCCGTGCTGCTGCTCATCCTCCTCCTCCTCCTCCTGCACCCACACTTCCATTCATCCTCATCACGATCAATTGATTGTCATCTCGTGTAGACAGATGACCAGGGCTTTGATTCAACTCACCTAGACAATTTCTATTCCTCATTACCAAAATTCACCGAATTCCACTCGATTTCGATTGTAGACGAAATGAAACATGGTGAAGGTAAGCAATTATCTACTGCATATTCCTTTGCATCTGTGTCCTTACGAAATGGCTAATTTCGAAGATATTGTGATGTGTAACTGTCTGCACAGACTGTTCACACGCATATTGATAGGAAGAGATGGATTGCTCGGAAAGTTGACAAGAGCATTTCTCGCAGACTCCAGTGAAATACAGTCATGACAGACTTGATGACTACTAGAAGTGTAAGCGACTTTCGTGTAGCACGAGAAGAATCAAATGTGGCGGAGATTATCGTCAGCATTACAAGTGATTGAGAGACTGAATGACAAAGGAAATCCAACCGGTAGTCGAGGGATATTGAAGCGACAATTGCATTCGTAGGAAGGTGAGCATCCCTGTGCTGGTGGAGGAGGAGGAGGAGGAGGGTGTCTTCCTTGATATCCAGTGTGATACATACGAGTCGATTGAGTGAGCATAAGCTTGAGAGTGAAGTGAATTGAAGAGAATATGGACGCGGAATGATCCCGTGCTGCTGCTCATCCTCCTCCTCCTCCTCCTCCTTCTGCACCCACACTTCCATTCATCCTCATCACGATCAATTGATTGTCATCTCATGTAGACAGATGACCATGGCTTTCATTCAATTCACCTAGACAATTTCTATTCCTCATTACCAAAATTCACCGAATTCCACTCGATTTCGATTGTAGACGAAATGAAACATGGTGAAGGTAAGCAATTATCTACTGCATATTCCTTTGCATCTGTGTCCTTACGAAATGGCTAATTTCGAAGATATTGTGGTGTGTAACTGTCTGCACAGACTGTTCACACGCATATTGATAGGAAGAGATGGATTGCTCGGAAAGTTGACAAGAGCATTTCTCGCAGACTCCAGTGAAATACAGTCATGACAGACTTGATGACTACTAGAAGTGTCAGCGACTTTCGTGTAGCACGAGAAGAATCAAATGTGGCGGAGATTATCGTCAGCATTACAAGTGATTGAGAGACTGAATGACAAAGGAAATCCAACCGGTAGTCGAGGGATATTGAAGCGACAATTGCATTCGTAGGAAGGTGAGCATCCCTGTGCTGGTGGAGGAGGAGGAGGAGGAGGGTGTCTTCCTTGATATCCAGTGTGATACATACGAGTCGATTGAGTGAGCATAAGCTTGAGAGTGAAGTGAATTGAAGAGAATATGGACGCGGAATGATCCCGTGCTGCTGCTCATCCTCCTCCTCCTCCTCCTCCTCCTGCACCCACACTTCCATTCATCCTCATCACGATCAATTGATTGTCATCTCATGTAGACAGATGACCATGGCTTTCATTCAATTCACCTAGACAATTTCTATTCCTCATTACCAAAATTCACCGAATTCCACTCGATTTCGATTGTAGACGAAATGAAACATGGTGAAGGTAAGCAATTATCTACTGCATATTCCTTTGCATCTGTGTCCTTACGAAATGGCTAATTTCGAAGATATTGTGGTGTGTAACTGTCTGCACAGACTGTTCACACGCATATTGATAGGAAGAGATGGATTGCTCGGAAAGTTGACAAGAGCATTTCTCGCAGACTCCAGTGAAATACAGTCATGACAGACTTGATGACTACTAGAAGTGTCAGCGACTTTCGTGTAGCACGAGAAGAATCAAATGTGGCGGAGATTATCGTCAGCATTACAAGTGATTGAGAGACTGAATGACAAAGGAAATCCAACCGGTAGTCGAGGGATATTGAAGCGACAATTGCATTCGTAGGAAGGTGAGCATCCCTGTGCTGGTGGAGGAGGAGGAGGAGGAGGGTGTCTTCCTTGATATCCAGTGTGATACATACGAGTCGATTGAGTGAGCATAAGCTTGAGAGTGAAGTGAATTGAAGAGAATATGGACGCGGAATGATCCCGTGCTGCTGCTCATCCTCCTCCTCCTCCTCCTCCTGCACCCACACTTCCATTCATCCTCATCACGATCAATTGATTGTCATCTCGTGTAGACAGATGACCAGGGCTTTGATTCAACTCACCTAGACAATTTCTATTCCTCATTACCAAAATTCACCGAATTCCACTCGATTTCGATTGTAGACGAAATGAAACATGGTGAAGGTAAGCAATTATCTACTGCATATTCCTTTGCATCTGTGTCCTTACGAAATGGCTAATTTCGAAGATATTGTGATGTGTAACTGTCTGCACAGACTGTTCACATACATATTGATAGGAAGAGATGGATTGCTCGGAAAGTTGACAAGAGCATTTCTCGCAGACTCCAGTGAAATACAGTCATGACAGACTTGATGACTACTAGAAGTGTCAGCAACTTTCGTGTAGCACGAGAAGAATCAAATGTGGCGGAGATTATCGTCAGCATTACAAGTGATTGAGAGACTGAATGACAAAGGAAATCCAACCGGTAGTCGAGGGATATTGAAGCGACAATTGCATTCGTAGGAAGGTGAGCATCCCTGTGCTGGTGGAGGAGGAGGAGGAGGAGGAGGGTGTCTTCCTTGATATCTAGTGTGATACATACGAGTCGATTGAGTGAGCATAAGCTTGAGAGTGTAGTGGATTGAAGAGAATATGGACTCGGTGTGTACCCATGCTACTGCTCATCCTCCTCCTCCTCCTCCTGCACCCACACTTCCATTCATCCTCATCACGATCAATTGATTGTCATCTCGTGTAGACAGATGACCAGGGCTTTGATTCAATTCACCTAGACAATTTCTATTCCTCATTACCAAAATTCACCGAATTCCACTCAACTTCGATTGTAGACGAAATGAAACATGGTGAAGGTAAGCAATTATCTACTGCATATTCCTTTGCATCTGTGTCCTTACGAAATGGCTAATTTCGAAGATATTGTGATGTGTAACTGTCTGCACAGACTGTTCACATACATATTGATAGGAAGAGATGGATTGCTCGGAAAGTTGACAAGAGCATTTCTCGCAGACTCCAGTGAAATACAGTCATGACAGACTTGATGACTACTAGAAGTGTCAGCGACTTTCGTGTAGCACGAGAAGAATCAAATGTGGCGGAGATTATCGTCAGCATTACAAGTGATTGAGAGACTGAATGACAAAGGAAATCCAACCGGTAGTCGAGGGATATTGAAGCGACAATTGCATTCGTAGGAAGGTGAGCATCCCTGTGCTGGTGGAGGAGGTGGAGAGTGACTTCGTTGATATCCAGTGTGATACATACGAGTCGATTGAGTGAGCATAAGCTTGAGAGTGAAGTGAATTGAAGAGAATATGGACGCGGAATGAACCCTTGCTGCTGCTCATCCTCCTCCTCCTCCTCCTGCACCCACACTTCCATTCATCCTCATCACGATCAATTGATTGTCATCTCGTGTAGACAGATGACCAGGGCTTTGATTCAATTCACCTAGACAATTTCTATTCCTCATTACCAAAATTCACCGAATTCCACTCAACTTCGATTGTAGACGAAATGAAACATGGTGAAGGTAAGCAATTATCTACTGCATATTCCTTTGCATCTGTGTCCTTACGAAATGGCTAATTTCGAAGATATTGTGATGTGTAACTGTCTGCACAGACTGTTCACATACATATTGATAGGAAGAGATGGATTGCTCGGAAAGTTGACAAGAGCATTTCTCGCAGACTCCAGTGAAATACAGTCATGACAGACTTGATGACTACTAGAAGTGTAAGCGCTATTCGTGTAGCACGAGAAGAATGAAATGTGGCGGAGATTATCGTCAGCATTACAAGTGATTGAGAGACTGAATGACAAAGGAAATCCAACCGGTAGTCGAGGGATATTGAAGCGACAATTGCATTCGTAGGAAGGTGAGCATCCCTGTGCTGGTGGAGGAGGAGGAGGAGGAGGGTGTCTTCCTTGATATCCAGTGTGATACATACGAGTCGATTGAGTGAGCATAAGCTTGAGAGTGAAGTGAATTGAAGAGAATATGGACGCGGAATGATCCCGTGCTGCTGCTCATCCTCCTCCTCCTCCTCCTCCTGCACCCACACTTCCATTCATCCTCATCACGATCAATTGATTGTCATCTGGTGTAGACAGATGACCAGGGCTTTGATTCAACTCACCTAGACAATTTCTATTCCTCATTACCAAAATTCACCGAATTCCACTCGATTTCGATTGTAGACGAAATGAAACATGGTGAAGGTAAGCAATTATCTACTGCATATTCCTTTGCATCTGTGTCCTTACGAAATGGCTAATTTCGAAGATATTGTGATGTGTAACTGTCTGCACAGACTGTTCACATACATATTGATAGGAAGAGATGGATTGCTCGGAAAGTTGACAAGAGCATTTCTCGCAGACTCCAGTGAAATACAGTCATGACAGACTTGATGACTGCTAGAAGTGGAGGCGACTTTCGTGTAGCACGAGAAGAATCAAATGTGGCGGAGATTATCGTCAGCATTACAAGTGATTGAGAGACTGAATGACAAAGGAAATCCAACCGGTAGTCGAGGGATATTGAAGCGACAATTGCATTCGTAGGAAGGTGAGCATCCCTGTGCTGGTGGAGGACGAGGAGGAGGAGGGTGTCTTCCTTGATATCCAGTGTGATACATACGAGTCGATTGAGTGAGCATAAGCTTGAGAGTGAAGTGAATTGAAGAGAATATGGACGCGGAATGAACCCTTGCTGCTGCTCATCCTCCTCCTCCTCCTCCTCCTGCACCCACACTTCCATTCATCCTCATCACGATCAATTGATTGTCATCTCGTGTAGACAGATGACCAGGGCTTTGATTCAACTCACCTAGACAATTTCTATTCCTCATTACCAAAATTCACCGAATTCCACTCGATTTCGATTGTAGACGAAATGAAACATGGTGAAGGTAAGCAATTATCTACTGCATATTCCTTTGCATCTGTGTCCTTACGAAATGGCTAATTTCGAAGATATTGTGATGTGTAACTGTCTGCACAGACTGTTCACATACATATTGATAGGAAGAGATGGATTGCTCGGAAAGTTGACAAGAGCATTTCTCGCAGACTCCAGTGAAATACAGTCATGACAGACTTGATGACTACTAGAAGTGTAAGCGACTTTCGTGTAGCACGAGAAGAATCAAATGTGGCGGAGATTATCGTCAGCATTACAAGTGATTGAGAGACTGAATGACAAAGGAAATCCAACCGGTAGTCGAGGGATATTGAAGCGACAATTGCATTCGTAGGAAGGTGAGCATCCCTGTGCTGGTGGAGGAGGAGGAGGAGGAGGGTGTCTTCCTTGATATCTAGTGTGATACATACGATTTGATTGAGTGAGCATAAGCTTGAGAGTGTAGTGGATTGAAGAGAATATGGACTCGGTGTGTACCCATGCTCCTGCTCATCCTCCTCCTCCTCCTCCTGCACCCACACTTCCATTCATCCTCATCACGATCAATTGATTGTCATCTGGTGTAGACAGATGACCATGGCTTTCATTCAATTCACCTAGACAATTTCTATTCCTCATTACCAAAATTCACCGAATTCCACTCGATTTCGATTGTAGACGAAATGAAACATGGTGAAGGTAAGCAATTATCTACTGCATATTCCTTTGCATCTGTGTCCTTACGAAATGGCTAATTTCGAAGATATTGTGATGTGTAACTGTCTGCACAGACTGTTCACATACATATTGATAGGAAGAGATGGATTGCTCGGAAAGTTGACAAGAGCATTTCTCGCAGACTCCAGTGAAATACAGTCATGACAGACTTGATGACTACTAGAAGTGTCAGCGACTTTCGTGTAGCACGAGAAGAATGAAATGTGGCGGAGATTATCGTCAGCATTACAAGTGATTGAGAGACTGAATGACAAAGGAAATCCAACCGGTAGTCGAGGGATATTGAAGCGACAATTGCATTCGTAGGAAGGTGAGCATCCCTGTGCTGGTGGAGGAGGTGGAGAGTGACTTCGTTGATATCCAGTGTGATACATACGAGTCGATTGAGTGAGCATAAGCTTGAGAGTGAAGTGAATTGAAGAGAATATGGACGCGGAATGAACCCTTGCTGCTGCTCATCCTCCTCCTCCTCCTCCTCCTGCACCCACACTTCCATTCAGCCTCATCACGATCAATTGATTGTCATCTGGTTTAGACAGATGACCAGGGCTTTGATTCAATTCACCTAGACAATTTCTATTCCTCATTACCAAAATTCACCGAATTCCACTCGATTTCGATTGTAGACGAAATGAAACATGGTGAAGGTAAGCAATTATCTACTGCATATTCCTTTGCATCTGTGTCCTTACGAAATGGCTAATTTCGAAGATATTGTGGTGTGTAACTGTCTGCACAGACTGTTCACATACATATTGATAGGAAGAGATGGATTGCTCGGAAAGTTGACAAGAGCATTTCTCGCAGACTCCAGTGAAATACAGTCATGACAGACTTGATGACTACTAGAAGTGTCAGCGACTTTCGTGTAGCACGAGATGAATCAAATGTGGCGGAGATAATCTTCGGCATACAAATTATGATGTTTTTTTTTGCTTGATGCCGAGGCTGACCGGCAGCTTAAGCGGACTTCTTCTGGTATGACTGTGGCGACGGTATCTGTAGAAAATTACCTGGGTCGTCACACCGCTCCTTGAATTGCTCCGTTTTCATTAGCAGCGGACGCCAACGAAATTTTTCAAACCTCACAACCTACTGATACATTGGCGACGGTATCAGTGGGGGCTGGACTTAGTCGCCATCATTCATCAATCCAAACCCATGAACCCAACAAATCCAAGAAATATCATGGCGGATCGGCCGTGGCCCGGATTAACAACGACCGCGCTTTCTGCTGCCGTGTCACAGGGCAGAAGTGATAAGTACACTACTGAGACACACCAGGCCGCGTGTGACCGGCCTCAAGCAGATGTCCCCTGGGCTCTGCGGTCACGCAACACTAACCTTTCTTCCATTTCAGGTACCCGAAGACGAAACTCAGGCGTGAGGCCAGCAACCCCACCCTGTAAACAAACCTGCTACAGAAACTTCACCATGAGCAATCTCCTTGCGACAAAAGAAAAAGTCTGTGTGGGGACATGGAATGTCCGCACCATGTACGAGACTGGCAAAGCTGCCCAGATCGCCAGCGAGATGAAAAGATACAGAATCCAAGTGCTTGGAATATGTGAAAGCAGATGGAATGGAAGTGGACTCACCAAATTATCAACGGGAGAGTCAGTGATCTACTCCGGTCACCCAGAAGATAACCACACGCACACCGAGGGCGTGGCTATCATGATGTCACCAACGGCAACGAAAGCCCTGGTGCAATGGGAAGCGATCTCGTCCAGGATAATGACCGCCAGATTCAACTCCAAAGGAAGAAAAGTGTCAATAATCCATTGTTATGCACCCACCAACAACGCAGACCTCGAAACGAAAGAAGAATTTTACAGAAAACTACAGGCAGCAATAGACAATACTCCAGCTGGCGACATTAAAATACTAATGGGAGATATGAACGCCAAACTGGGACCAGACAATACAGGAAGAGAACTCATCATGGGTAGAGAAGCTCTTGGAGAAATGAATGAAAACGGAGAACTCTTCGCCGACTTCTGCGCCTTCAACGAACTAGTGATTGGTGGCAGTGTTTACAAGCACAGAGATATCCACAAGGCTACATGCGTGTCACCAGATTGGCGAACCAAAAACCAAATTGACTTTATCACAATATCGAGGAAGTGGAGACGCAGCCTACTGGACACAAGAGCAAGAAGAGGAGCAGACGTTGGCTCAGACCACTACCTCGTACAAGGGACAATCCAAATCAAATTAAAAGCTTTCAGGGAAACAGGAGCTGCAGATAGACCACAAGCCAAGTTCAACACTCAAAAGCTGAAGGACCAGGCTACAAAGGACATCTTCATTGCAAACATAAAGGAAAAAGCCGAGACACAAATCAACACCAACGAAAAGGTCAGCGTCGAAAAGCACTGGAACAAATTGAAAACGGTGTGGAGTCAAACCTGCATGGAAGTCCTAGGCAGAAAAAAGAGACAGGACAAACAGTGGCTCTCTACGGACACTTGGAAACTAATAGAAGAGAGAAGGGTGGCGAAACAAAAGATTATCCAGTGCACCGACGAGCAACAGAAACAGGAGTTGAATGCAAGCTACAATGCACTGAACAAAAGAGTGAAGAAAAGTGCCAGGGAAGACAAAAAGAAATATTGTGAAACCATGGCAAACGAAGCAGAACAAGCTGCAGGCAAAGGAGACCTCGCTACACTATACCAAACAACTAGGCACCTTTCGGGCAAAAGTTCGACACAGATTAAGCCAATAAAGGACGACAATGAAAAGTCAATCACCAAAGAGGTGGAACAGAGGAAGCACTGGGCTGAACACTTCAAAAGACTTCTAAATCGTCCGCCACCTACAACGCGTCCAACAATACCAACAACGGAAGCAGAACTACCAATGAACATCGACCCTCCGACGAAATCCGAAGTCCTGAATGCCATCAAGATGCTAATAGCTGGGAAAGCGCCAGGACCAGATGGAATCCCAGCAGGAGCTTTGAAAATAGACCCAGAGACAACAGCGGACTTGATGACGCCACTACTAGAGAAGGTGTGGAAAGAGGGCAAAGTACCCGAGGATTGGAAGAACGGATACTTATTCAAACTGCCAAAGAAAGGATATTTGAGTCAATGTAAAAACTGGCGTGGAATTATGCTTCTGTCCATTCCAAGCAAGATACTATATCGCATCATCCTGGAGAGAATTAAACAAGCCCTAGATGAAAAACTTCGTCCGGAACAGGCCGGATTCAGGAGGAACAAGTCATGCTTTGACCAAATCGCCACCCTACGGATTATCATTGAACAAAGTTTGGAATGGCAGTCACCTCTCTATCTCAACTTCATCGATTTTGAGAAAGCCTTCGACAGCGTCGATCGAGAGGTGATTTGGCAACTACTTCGCTACTACGGGGTGCCGCCGACAATTATACATCTCATCCAACAGCTGTATGACAACGCTGCATGCCAAGTAATCCACAACGGGAGGCTCACGGAATCCTTCGAAGTGAGGACGGGAGTGAGACAAGGCTGTCTACTGTCACCAATGATCTTCCTGATTGCAGTTGATTGGATAATGCGGCAGACAACGGCAACCAACAAGGGAACAGGCATAAAATGGGCCGACACAAAAGCCTTGGAGGATTTGGATTTCGCCGATGATATATGTCTGATTTCCCACAAACTGGAAGATATGCAAGTGAAAAGCAACAAATTGGCAGAAGAAGCAGCAAAGATAGGACTTCAAGTGAACATAGACAAAACAGAGGTAATGAAGATTCCTGGCCAACATCAACAGCAACAACCGACAACAATCAGCATAAATGGGAGGAACCTGAAGGAAACAACTTCTTTCACCTACCTGGGAAGCATCGTCTCAACTACAGGAGGAACTGACGAGGATATCAAAGCCAGAATCGGAAAAGCAAGACAAGTTTTCATTTCTCTCAAGTCTATGTGGAGGTCAACAGCATTCAGCGTCAAAAATAAGATCCGAATTTTCAACTCCAATGTGAAGTCAGTACTACTATACGGATCAGAGACTTGGCGTGTCACAAAGAGCAGCTCAAACAAGCTACAGACCATCATTAACAAATGCCTTCGCTCAATACTCCAGATCAAATGGCCGGAGAGGATCAGCAACAAAGATCTCTGGGAGCGAACCAACCAGGAACCGATCGTGAAACAAATAGGCAGGAAGAAATGGAGATGGATTGGACAAACTCTGAGGAAACCAGCAATTGACATCACTAGACAAGCCCTCCAGTGGAACCCGAAAGGGAAGCGAGGAGTTGGTCGTCCAAAGGTGACCTGGAGGAGATCATGTGAAGAGGAATTGAAAGCTTGTTGGCCAGACTTGGAGCAAGGTGAAAACTACAGCAGAGAACCGAACGCAATGGGGACGCATGGCTGCAGCCATATGTTCCTCCAGGAATTAAATAAAATAATAATAATATAATAATAATTACAAGTGATTGAGAGACTGAATGACAAAGGAAATCCAACCGGTAGTCGAGGGATATTGAAGCGACAATTGCATTCGTAGGAAGGTGAGCATCCCTGTGCTGGTGGAGGAGGAGGAGGAGGAGGGTGTCTTCCTTGATATCCAGTGTGATACATACGAGTCGATTGAGTGAGCATAAGCTTGAGAGTGAAGTGAATTGAAGAGAATATGGACGCGGAATGAACCCTTGCTGCTGCTCATCCTCCTCCTCCTCCTCCTCCTGCACCCACACTTCCATTCATCCTCATCACGATCAATTGATTGTCATCTCGTGTACACAGATGACCAGGGCTTTGATTCAACTCACCTAGACAATTTCTATTCCTCATTACCAAAATTCACCGAATTCCACTCGATTTCGATTGTAGACGAAATGAAACATGGTGAAGGTAAGCAATTATCTACTGCATATTCCTTTGCATCTGTGTCCTTACGAAATGGCTAATTTCGAAGATATTGTGATGTGTAACTGTCTGCACAGACTGTTCACACGCATATTGATAGGAAGAGATGGATTGCTCGTAAAGTTGACAAGAGCATTTCTCGCAGACTCCAGTGAAATACAGTCATGACAGACTTGATGACTACTAGAAGTGTAAGCACTATTCGTGTAGCACGAGAAGAATCAAATGTGGCGGAGATTATCGTCAGCATTACAAGTGATTGAGAGACTGAATGACAAAGGAAATCCAACCGGTAGTCGAGGGATATTGAAGCGACAATTGCATTCGTAGGAAGGTGAGCATCCCTGTGCTGGTGGAGGAGGTGGAGAGTGACTTCGTTGATATCCAGTGTGATACATACGAGTCGATTGAGTGAGCATAAGCTTGAGAGTGAAGTGAATTGAAGAGAATATGGACGCGGAATGAACCCTTGCTGCTGCTCATCCTCCTCCTCCTCCTCCTCCTGCACCCACACTTCCATTCATCCTCATCACGATCAATTGATTGTCATCTCGTGTAGACAGATGACCAGGGCTTTGATTCAATTCACCTAGACAATTTCTATTCCTCATTACCAAAATTCACCGAATTCCACTCAACTTCGATTGTAGACGAAATGAAACATGGTGAAGGTAAGCAATTATCTACTGCATATTCCTTTGCATCTGTGTCCTTACGAAATGGCTAATTTCAAAGATATTGTGATGTCTAACTGTCTGCACAGACTGTTCACATACATATTGAAAGGAAGAGATGGATTGCTCGTAAAGTTGACAAGAGCATTTCTCGCAGACTCCAGTGAAATACAGTCATGACAGACTTGATGACTACTAGAAGTGTAAGCACTATTCGTGTAGCACGAGAAGAATGAAATGTGGCGGAGATTATCGTCAGCATTACAAGTGATTGAGAGACTGAATGACAAAGGAAATCCAACCGGTAGTCGAGGGATATTGAAGCGACAATTGTATTCGTAGGAAGGTGAGCATCCCTGTGCTGGTGGAGGACGAGGAGGAGGAGGGTGTCTTCCTTGATATCCAGTGTGATACATACGAGTCGATTGAGTGAGCATAAGCTTGAGAGTGAAGTGAATTGAAGAGAATATGGACGCGGAATGAACCCTTGCTGCTGCTCATCCTCCTCCTCCTCCTCCTCCTGCACCCACATTTCCATTCACCCTCATCACGATCAATTGATTGTCATCTGGTGTAGACAGATGACCAGGGCTTTGATTCAATTCACCTAGACAATTTCTATTCCTCATTACCAAAATTCACCGAATTCCACTCAACTTCGATTGTAGACGAAATGAATGATGATGAAGGTAAGCAATTATCTACTGCATATTCCTTTGCATCTGTGTCCTTATGAAATGGCTAATTTCGAAGATATTGTGATGTGTAACTGTCTGCACAGACTGTTCACACGCATATTGATAGGAAGAGATGGATTGCTCGTAAAGTTGACAAGAGCATTTCTCGCAGACTCCAGTGAAATACAGTCATGACAGACTTGATGACTACTAGAAGTGTAAGCACTATTCGTGTAGCACGAGAAGAATGAAATGTGGCGGAGATTATCGTCAGCATTACAAGTGATTGAGAGACTGAATGACAAAGGAAATCCAACCGGTAGTCGAGGGATATTGAAGCGACAATTGCATTCGTAGGAAGGTGAGCATCCCTGTGTTGGTGGAGGAGGAGGAGGGTGTCTTCGTTGATATCCAGTGTGATACATACGAGTCGATTGAGTGAGCATAAGCTTGAGAGTGAAGTGAACTGAAGAGAATATGGACGCGGAATGAACCCTTGCTCCTGCTCATCCTCCTCCTCCTCCTCCTCCTGCACCCACACTTCCATTCATCCTCATCACGATCAATTGATTGTCATCTGGTGTAGACAGATGACCAGGGCTTTCATTCAATTCACCTAGACAATTTCTATTCCTCATTACCAAAATTCACCGAATTCCACTCAACTTCGATTGTAGACGAAATGAAACATGGTGAAGGTAAGCAATTATCTACTGCATATTCCTTTTCATCTGTGTCCTTACGAAATGGCTAATTTCGAAGATATTGTGATGTGTAACTGTCTGCACAGACTGTTCACACGCATATTGATAGGAAGAGATGGATTGCTCGGAAAGTTGACAAGAGCATTTCTCGCAGACTCCAGTGAAATACAGTCATGACAGACTTGATGACTACTAGAAGTGTAAGCACTATTCGTGTAGCACGAGAAGAATCAAATGTGGCGGAGATTATCGTCAGCATTACAAGTGATTGAGAGACTGAATGACAAAGGAAATCCAACCGGTAGTCGAGGGATATTGAAGCGACAATTGCATTCGTAGGAAGGTGAGCATCCCTGTGCTGGTGGAGGAGGTGGAGAGTGACTTCGTTGATATCCAGTGTGATACATACGAGTCGATTGAGTGAGCATAAGCTTGAGAGTGAAGTGAATTGAAGAGAATATGGACGCGGAATGAACCCTTGCTGCTGCTCATCCTCCTCCTCCTCCTGCACCCACACTTCCATTCATCCTCATCACGATCAATTGATTGTCATCTGGTGTAGACAGATGACCAGGGCTTTCATTCAATTCACCTAGACAATTTCTATTCCTCATTACCAAAATTCACCGAATTCCACTCGATTTCGATTGTAGACGAAGTGAATGATGATGAAGGTAAGCAATTATCTACTGCATATTCCTTTTCATCTGTGTCCTTACGAAATGGCTAATTTCGAAGATATTGTGATGTCTAACTGTCTGCACAGACTGTTCACATACATATTGAAAGGAAGAGATGGATTGCTCGTAAAGTTGACAAGAGCATTTCTCGCAGACTCCAGTGAAATACAGTCATGACAGACTTGATGACTACTAGAAGTGTAAGCACTATTCGTGTAGCACGAGAAGAATGAAATGTGGCGGAGATTATCGTCAGCATTACAAGTGATTGAGAGACTGAATGACAAAGGAAATCCAACCGGTAGTCGAGGGATATTGAAGCGACAATTGCATTCGTAGGAAGGTGAGCATCCCTGTGTTGGTGGAGGAGGAGGAGGGTGTCTTCCTTGATATCCAGTGTGATACATACGAGTCGATTGAGTGAGCATAAGCTTGAGAGTGAAGTGAACTGAAGAGAATATGGACGCGGAATGAACCCTTGCTGCTGCTCATCCTCCTCCTCCTCCTCCTCCTCCTGCACCCACACTTCCATTCATCCTCATCACGATCAATTGATTGTCATCTGGTGTAGACAGATGACCAGGGCTTTGATTCAATTCACCTAGACAATTTCTATTCCTCATTACCAAAATTCACCGAATTCCACTCAACTTCGATTGTAGACGAAATGAAACATGGTGAAGGTAAGCAATTATCTACTGCATATTCCTTTGCATCTGTGTCCTTACGAAATGGCTAATTTCGAAGATATTGTGATGTCTAACTGTCTGCACAGACTGTTCACATACATATTGAAAGGAAGAGATGGATTGCTCGTAAAGTTGACAAGAGCATTTCTCGCAGACTCCAGTGAAATACAGTCATGACAGACTTGATGACTACTAGAAGTGTAAGCACTATTCGTGTAGCACGAGAAGAATGAAATGTGGCGGAGATTATCGTCAGCATTACAAGTGATTGAGAGACTGAATGACAAAGGAAATCCAACCGGTAGTCGAGGGATATTGAAGCGACAATTGCATTCGTAGGAAGGTGAGCATCCCTGTGTTGGTGGAGGAGGAGGAGGGTGTCTTCGTTGATATCCAGTGTGATACATACGAGTCGATTGAGTGAGCATAAGCTTGAGAGTGAAGTGAACTGAAGAGAATATGGACGCGGAATGAACCCTTGCTCCTGCTCATCCTCCTCCTCCTCCTCCTCCTGCACCCACACTTCCATTCATCCTCATCACGATCAATTGATTGTCATCTGGTGTAGACAGATGACCAGGGCTTTCATTCAATTCACCTAGACAATTTCTATTCCTCATTACCAAAATTCACCGAATTCCACTCGATTTCGATTGTAGACGAAATGAAACATGGTGAAGGTAAGCAATTATCTACTGCATATTCCTTTGCATCTGTGTCCTTACGAAATGGCTAATTTCGAAGATATTGTGATGTGTAACTGTCTGCACAGACTGTTCACATACATATTGAAAGGAAGAGATGGATTGCTCGTAAAGTTGACAAGAGCATTTCTCGCAGACTCCAGTGAAATACAGTCATGACAGACTTGATGACTACTAGAAGTGTAAGCACTATTCGTGTAGCACGAGAAGAATGAAATGTGGCGGAGATTATCGTCAGCATTACAAGTGATTGAGAGACTGAATGACAAAGGAAATCCAACCGGTAGTCGAGGGATATTGAAGCGACAATTGCATTCGTAGGAAGGTGAGCATCCCTGTGTTGGTGGAGGAGGAGGAGGGTGTCTTCCTTGATATCCAGTGTGATACATACGAGTCGATTGAGTGAGCATAAGCTTGAGAGTGAAGTGAACTGAAGAGAATATGGACGCGGAATGAACCCTTGCTCCTGCTCATCCTCCTCCTCCTCCTCCTCCTGCACCCACACTTCCATTCATCCTCATCACGATCAATTGATTGTCATCTGGTGTAGACAGATGACCAGGGCTTTGATTCAATTCACCTAGACAATTTCTATTCCTCATTACCAAAATTCACCGAATTCCACTCAACTTCGATTGTAGACGAAATGAAACATGGTGAAGGTAAGCAATTATCTACTGCATATTCCTTTGCATCTGTGTCCTTACGAAATGGCTAATTTCGAAGATATTGTGATGTCTAACTGTCTGCACAGACTGTTCACATACATATTGAAAGGAAGAGATGGATTGCTCGTAAAGTTGACAAGAGCATTTCTCGCAGACTCCAGTGAAATACAGTCATGACAGACTTGATGACTACTAGAAGTGTAAGCGCTATTCGTGTAGCACGAGAAGAATGAAATGTGGCGGAGATTATCGTCAGCATTACAAGTGATTGAGAGACTGAATGACAAAGGAAATCCAACCGGTAGTCGAGGGATATTGAAGCGACAATTGCATTCGTAGGAAGGTGAGCATCCCTGTGTTGGTGGAGGAGGAGGAGGGTGTCTTCGTTGATATCCAGTGTGATACATACGAGTCGATTGAGTGAGCATAAGCTTGAGAGTGAAGTGAACTGAAGAGAATATGGACGCGGAATGAACCCTTGCTCCTGCTCATCCTCCTCCTCCTCCTCCTCCTGCACCCACACTTCCATTCATCCTCATCACGATCAATTGATTGTCATCTGGTGTAGACAGATGACCAGGGCTTTCATTCAATTCACCTAGACAATTTCTATTCCTCATTACCAAAATTCACCGAATTCCACTCAACTTCGATTGTAGACGAAATGAAACATGGTGAAGGTAAGCAATTATCTACTGCATATTCCTTTGCATCTGTGTCCTTATGAAATGGCTAATTTCAAAGATATTGTGATGTCTAACTGTCTGCACAGACTGTTCACATACATATTGAAAGGAAGAGATGGATTGCTCGTAAAGTTGACAAGAGCATTTCTCGCAGACTGCAGTGAAATACAGTCATGACAGACTTGATGACTACTAGAAGTGTAAGCACTATTCGTGTAGCACGAGAAGAATGAAATGTGGCGGAGATTATCGTCAGCATTACAAGTGATTGAGAGACTGAATGACAAAGGAAATCCAACCGGTAGTCGAGGGATATTGAAGCGACAATTGCATTCGTAGGAAGGTGAGCATCCCTGTGCTGGTGGAGGAGGTGGAGAGTGACTTCGTTGATATCCAGTGTGATACATACGAGTCGATTGAGTGAGCATAAGCTTGAGAGTGAAGTGAATTGAAGAGAATATGGACGCGGAATGAACCCTTGCTGCTGCTCATCCTCCTCCTCCTCCTCCTCCTGCACCCACACTTCCATTCATCCTCATCACGATCAATTGATTGTCATCTGGTGTAGACAGATGACCAGGGCTTTGATTCAATTCACCTAGACAATTTCTATTCCTCATTACCAAAATTCACCGAATTCCACTCAACTTCGATTGTAGACGAAATGAAACATGGTGAAGGTAAGCAATTATCTACTGCATATTCCTTTGCATCTGTGTCCTTACGAAATGGCTAATTTCGAAGATATTGTGATGTCTAACTGTCTGCACAGACTGTTCACATACATATTGAAAGGAAGAGATGGATTGCTCGTAAAGTTGACAAGAGCATTTCTCGCAGACTCCAGTGAAATACAGTCATGACAGACTTGATGACTACTAGAAGTGTAAGCGCTATTCGTGTAGCACGAGAAGAATGAAATGTGGCGGAGATTATCGTCAGCATTACAAGTGATTGAGAGACTGAATGACAAAGGAAATCCAACCGGTAGTCGAGGGATATTGAAGCGACAATTGCATTCGTAGGAAGGTGAGCATCCCTGTGCTGGTGGAGGAGGTGGAGAGTGACTTCGTTGATATCCAGTGTGATACATACGAGTCGATTGAGTGAGCATAAGCTTGAGAGTGAAGTGAATTGAAGAGAATATGGACGCGGAATGAACCCTTGCTGCTGCTCATCCTCCTCCTCCTCCTCCTCCTGCACCCACACTTCCATTCATCCTCATCACGATCAATTGATTGTCATCTGGTGTAGACAGATGACCAGGGCTTTGATTCAATTCACCTAGACAATTTCTATTCCTCATTACCAAAATTCACCGAATTCCACTCAACTTCGATTGTAGACGAAATGAAACATGGTGAAGGTAAGCAATTATCTACTGCATATTCCTTTGCATCTGTGTCCTTACGAAATGGCTAATTTCGAAGATATTGTGATGTCTAACTGTCTGCACAGACTGTTCACATACATATTGAAAGGAAGAGATGGATTGCTCGGAAAGTTGACAAGAGCATTTCTCGCAGACTCCAGTGAAATACAGTCATGACAGACTTGATGACTACTAGAAGTGTAAGCGCTATTCGTGTAGCACGAGAAGAATGAAATGTGGCGGAGATTATCGTCAGCATTACAAGTGATTGAGAGACTGAATGACAAAAGAAATCCAAAACGGTAGTCGAAATATATCTAGGCGACAATTACATTCGTAGGATGGTGACCATCCCTGTGTTGGTGGAGGAGGAGGAGGTTGTCTTCGTTGATATCCAGTGTGATACATACGAGTCGATTGAGTGAGCATAAGCTTGAGAGTGAAGTGAATTGAAGAGAATATGGACGCGGAATGAACCCTTGCTGCTGCTCATCCTCCTCCTCCTCCTCCTGCACCCACACTTCCATTCATCCTCATCACGATCAATTGATTGTCATCTGGTGTAGACAGATGACCAGGGCTTTCATTCAATTCACCTGGACAATTTCTATTCCTCATTACCAAAATTCACCGAATTCCACTCGATTTCGATTGTAGACGAAATGAAACATGGTGAAGGTAAGCAATTATCTACTGCATATTCCTTTTCATCTGTGTCCTTACGAAATGGCTAATTTCGAAGATATTGTGATGTCTAACTGTCTGCACAGACTGTTCACATACATATTGAAAGGAAGAGATGGATTGCTCGTAAAGTTGACAAGAGCATTTCTCGCAGACTTCAGTGAAATACAGTCATGACAGACTTGATGACTACTAGAAGTGTAAGCACTATTCGTGTAGCACGAGAAGAATGAAATGTGGCGGAGATTATCGTCAGCATTACAAGTGATTGAGAGACTGAATGACAAAGGAAATCCAACCGGTAGTCGAGGGATATTGAAGCGACAATTGCATTCGTAGGAAGGTGAGCATCCCTGTGCTGGTGGAGGAGGTGGAGAGTGACTTCGTTGATATCCAGTGTGATACATACGAGTCGATTGAGTGAGCATAAGCTTGAGAGTGAAGTGAATTGAAGAGAATATGGACGCGGAATGAACCCTTGCTGCTGCTCATCCTCCTCCTCCTCCTCCTGCACCCACACTTCCATTCATCCTCATCACGATCAATTGATTGTCATCTGGTGTAGACAGATGACCAGGGCTTTGATTCAATTCACCTAGACAATTTCTATTCCTCATTACCAAAATTCACCGAATTCCACTCGATTTCGATTGTAGACGAAATGAATGATGATGAAGGTAAGCAATTATCTACTGCATATTCCTTTGCATCTGTGTCCTTACGAAATGGCTAATTTCGAAGATATTGTGATGTCTAACTGTCTGCACAGACTGTTCACATACATATTGAAAGGAAGAGATGGATTGCTCTTTAAGTTGACAAGAGAATTTCTCGCAGACTCCAGTGAAATACAGTCATGACAGACTTGATGACTACTAGAAGTGTAAGCACTATTCGTGTAGCACGAGAAGAATCAAATGTGGCGGAGATTATCGTCAGCATTACAAGTGATTGAGAGACTGAATGACAAAGGAAATCCAACCGGTAGTCGAGGGATATTGAAGCGACAATTGTATTCGTAGGAAGGTGAGCATCCCTGTGCTGGTGGAGGACGAGGAGGAGGAGGGTGTCTTCCTTGATATCCAGTGTGATACATACGAGTCGATTGAGTGAGCATAAGCTTGAGAGTGTAGTGGATTGAAGAGAATATGGACGCGGAATGATCCCTTGCTGCTGCTCATCCTCCTCCTCCTCCTCCTGCACCCACACTTCCATTCATCCTCATCACGATCAATTGATTGTCATCTGGTGTAGACAGATGACCAGGGCTTTGATTCAATTCACCTAGACAATTTCTATTCCTCATTACCAAAATTCACCGAATTCCACTCAACTTCGATTGTAGACGAAATGAAACATGGTGAAGGTAAGCAATTATCTACTGCATATTCCTTTGCATCTGTGTCCTTACGAAATGGCTAATTTCGAAGATATTGTGATGTCTAACTGTCTGCACAGACTGTTCACATACATATTGAAAGGAAGAGATGGATTGCTCGTAAAGTTGACAAGAGCATTTCTCGCAGACTCCAGTGAAATACAGTCATGACAGACTTGATGACTACTAGAAGTGTAAGCACTATTCGTGTAGCACGAGAAGAATGAAATGTGGCGGAGATTATCGTCAGCATTACAAGTGATTGAGAGACTGAATGACAAAGGAAATCCAACCGGTAGTCGAGGGATATTGAAGCGACAATTGCATTCGTAGGAAGGTGAGCATCCCTGTGCTGGTGGAGGAGGTGGAGAGTGACTTCGTTGATATCCAGTGTGATACATACGAGTCGATTGAGTGAGCATAAGCTTGAGAGTGAAGTGAATTGAAGAGAATATGGACGCGGAATGAACCCTTGCTGCTGCTCATCCTCCTCCTCCTCCTGCACCCACACTTCCATTCATCCTCATCACGATCAATTGATTGTCATCTGGTGTAGACAGATGACCAGGGCTTTCATTCAATTCACCTAGACAATTTCTATTCCTCATTACCAAAATTCACCGAATTCCACTCGATTTCGATTGTAGACGAAATGAATGATGATGAAGGTAAGCAATTATCTACTGCATATTCCTTTGCATCTGTGTCCTTACGAAATGGCTAATTTCGAAGACATTGTGATGTCTAACTGTCTGCACAGACTGTTCACATACATATTGAAAGGAAGAGATGGATTGCTCGGAAAGTTGACAAGAGCATTTCTCGCAGACTCCAGTGAAATACAGTCATGACAGACTTGATGACTACTAGAAGTGTAAGCGCTATTCGTGTAGCACGAGAAGAATGAAATGTGGCGGAGATTATCGTCAGCATTACAAGTGATTGAGAGACTGAATGACAAAGGAAATCCAACCGGTAGTCGAGGGATATTGAAGCGACAATTGCATTCGTAGGAAGGTGAGCATCCCTGTGCTGGTGGAGGAGGTGGAGAGTGACTTCGTTGATATCCAGTGTGATACATACGAGTCGATTGAGTGAGCATAAGCTTGAGAGTGAAGTGAATTGAAGAGAATATGGACGCGGAATGAACCCTTGCTGCTGCTCATCCTCCTCCTCCTCCTGCACCCACACTTCCATTCATCCTCATCACGATCAATTGATTGTCATCTGGTGTAGACAGATGACCAGGGCTTTCATTCAATTCACCTAGACAATTTCTATTCCTCATTACCAAAATTCACCGAATTCCACTCAACTTCGATTGTAGACGAAATGAAACATGGTGAAGGTAAGCAATTATCTACTGCATATTCCTTTGCATCTGTGTCCTTACGAAATGGCTAATTTCGAAGATATTGTGATGTCTAACTGTCTGCACAGACTGTTCACATACATATTGAAAGGAAGAGATGGATTGCTCGTAAAGTTGACAAGAGCATTTCTCGCAGACTGCAGTGAAATACAGTCATGACAGACTTGATGACTACTAGAAGTGTAAGCACTATTCGTGTAGCACGAGAAGAATGAAATGTGGCGGAGATTATCGTCAGCATTACAAGTGATTGAGAGACTGAATGACAAAGGAAATCCAACCGGTAGTCGAGGGATATTGAAGCGACAATTGTATTCGTAGGAAGGTGAGCATCCCTGTGCTGGTGGAGGACGAGGAGGAGGAGGGTGTCTTCCTTGATATCCAGTGTGATACATACGAGTCGATTGAGTGAGCATAAGCTTGAGAGTGAAGTGAATTGAAGAGAATATGGACGCGGAATGAACCCTTGCTGCTGCTCATCCTCCTCCTCCTCCTCCTCCTCCTGCACCCACACTTCCATTCACCCTCATCACGATCAATTGATTGTCATCTGGTGTAGACAGATGACCAGGGCTTTGATTCAATTCACCTAGACAATTTCTATTCCTCATTACCAAAATTCACCGAATTCCACTCGATTTCGATTGTAGACGAAATGAATGATGATGAAGGTAAGCAATTATCTACTGCATATTCCTTTGCATCTGTGTCCTTACGAAATGGCTAATTTCGAAGATATTGTGATGTCTAACTGTCTGCACAGACTGTTCACATACATATTGAAAGGAAGAGATGGATTGCTCGTAAAGTTGACAAGAGCATTTCTCGCAGACTGCAGTGAAATACAGTCATGACAGACTTGATGACTACTAGAAGTGTAAGCACTATTCGTGTAGCACGAGAAGAATGAAATGTGGCGGAGATTATCGTCAGCATTACAAGTGATTGAGAGACTGAATGACAAAGGAAATCCAACCGGTAGTCGAGGGATATTGAAGCGACAATTGTATTCGTAGGAAGGTGAGCATCCCTGTGCTGGTGGAGGACGAGGAGGAGGAGGGTGTCTTCCTTGATATCCAGTGTGATACATACGAGTCGATTGAGTGAGCATAAGCTTGAGAGTGAAGTGAATTGAAGAGAATATGGACGCGGAATGAACCCTTGCTGCTGCTCATCCTCCTCCTCCTCCTCCTCCTGCACCCACACTTCCATTCATCCTCATCACGATCAATTGATTGTCATCTGGTGTAGACAGATGACCAGGGCTTTCATTCAATTCACCTAGACAATTTCTATTCCTCATTACCAAAATTCACCGAATTCCACTCAACTTCGATTGTAGACGAAATGAAACATGGTGAAGGTAAGCAATTATCTACTGCATATTCCTTTGCATCTGTGTCCTTACGAAATGGCTAATTTCGAAGATATTGTGATGTCTAACTGTCTGCACAGACTGTTCACATACATATTGAAAGGAAGAGATGGATTGCTCGTAAAGTTGACAAGAGCATTTCTCGCAGACTGCAGTGAAATACAGTCATGACAGACTTGATGACTACTAGAAGTGTAAGCACTATTCGTGTAGCACGAGAAGAATGAAATGTGGCGGAGATTATCGTCAGCATTACAAGTGATTGAGAGACTGAATGACAAAGGAAATCCAACCGGTAGTCGAGGGATATTGAAGCGACAATTGCATTCGTAGGAAGGTGAGCATCCCTGTGCTGGTGGAGGAGGTGGAGAGTGACTTCGTTGATATCCAGTGTGATACATACGAGTCGATTGAGTGAGCATAAGCTTGAGAGTGAAGTGAATTGAAGAGAATATGGACGCGGAATGAACCCTTGCTGCTGCTCATCCTCCTCCTCCTCCTCCTGCACCCACACTTCCATTCATCCTCATCACGATCAATTGATTGTCATCTGGTGTAGACAGATGACCAGGGCTTTGATTCAATTCACCTAGACAATTTCTATTCCTCATTACCAAAATTCACCGAATTCCACTCGATTTCGATTGTAGACGAAATGAATGATGATGAAGGTAAGCAATTATCTACTGCATATTCCTTTGCATCTGTGTCCTTACGAAATGGCTAATTTCGAAGATATTGTGATGTCTAACTGTCTGCACAGACTGTTCACATACATATTGAAAGGAAGAGATGGATTGCTCGTAAAGTTGACAAGAGCATTTCTCGCAGACTCCAGTGAAATACAGTCATGACAGACTTGATGACTACTAGAAGTGTAAGCACTATTCGTGTAGCACGAGAAGAATCAAATGTGGCGGAGATTATCGTCAGCATTACAAGTGATTGAGAGACTGAATGACAAAGGAAATCCAACCGGTAGTCGAGGGATATTGAAGCGACAATTGCATTCGTAGGAAGGTGAGCATCCCTGTGCTGGTGGAGGAGGAGGAGGGTGTCTTCGTTGATATCAAGTGTGATACATACGAGTCGATTGAGTGAGCATAAGCTTGAGAGTGTAGTGGATTGAAGAGAATATGGACGCGGAATGATCCCTTGCTGCTGCTCATCCTCCTCCTCCTCCTCCTGCACCCACACTTCCATTCATCCTCATCACGATCAATTGATTGTCATCTGGTGTAGACAGATGACCAGGGCTTTCATTCAATTCACCTAGACAATTTCTATTCCTCATTACCAAAATTCACCGAATTCCACTCGATTTCGATTGTAGACGAAATGAATGATGATGAAGGTAAGCATTTATCTACTGCATATTCCTTTGCATCTGTGTCCTTACGAAATGGCTAATTTCGAAGATATTGTGATGTCTAACTGTCTGCACAGACTGTTCACATACATATTGATAGGAAGAGATGGATTGCTCGGAAAGTTGACAAGAGCATTTCTCGCAGACTCCAGTGAAATACAGTCATGACAGACTTGATGACTACTAGAAGTGTAAGCGCTATTCGTGTAGCACGAGAAGAATGAAATGTGGCGGAGATTATCGTCAGCATTACAAGTGATTGAGAGACTGAATGACAAAAGAAATCCAAACGGTAGTCGAAATATATCTAGGCGACAATTACATTCGTAGGAAGGTGAGCATCCCTATGTTGGTGGAGGAGGAGGAGGGTGTCTTCGTTGATATCCAGTGTGATACATACGAGTCGACTGAGTGAGCATAAGCTTGAGAGTGAAGTGAATTGAAGAGAATATGGACGCGGAATGAACCCTTGCTGCTGCTCATCCTCCTCCTCCTCCTCCTCCTGCACCCACATTTCCATTCACCCTCATCACGATCAATTGATTGTCATCTGGTGTAGACAGATGACCAGGGCTTTGATTCAATTCACCTAGACAATTTCTATTCCTCATTACCAAAATTCACCGAATTCCACTCGATTTCGATTGTAGACGAAGTGAATGATGATGAAGGTAAGCAATTATCTACTGCATATTCCTTTGCATCTGTGTCCTTACGAAATGGCTAATTTCGAAGATATTGTGATGTGTAACTGTCTGCACAGACTGTTCACATACATATTGAAAGGAAGAGATGGATTGCTCGTAAAGTTGACAAGAGCATTTCTCGCAGACTCCAGTGAAATACAGTCATGACAGACTTGATGACTACTAGAAGTGTAAGCGCTATTCGTGTAGCACGAGAAGAATGAAATGTGGCGGAGATTATCGTCAGCATTACAAGTGATTGAGAGACTGAATGACAAAGGAAATCCAACCGGTAGTCGAGGGATATTGAAGCGACAATTGCATTCGTAGGAAGGTGAGCATCCCTGTGCTGGTGGAGGAGGAGGAGGGTGTCTTCGTTGATATCAAGTGTGATACATACGAGTCGATTGAGTGAGCATAAGCTTGAGAGTGAAGTGAATTGAAGAGAATATGGACGCGGAATGAACCCTTGCTGCTGCTCATCCTCCTCCTCCTCCTCCTCCTGCACCCACACTTCCATTCACCCTCATCACGATCAATTGATTGTCATCTGGTGTAGACAGATGACCAGGGCTTTGATTCAATTCACCTAGACAATTTCTATTCCTCATTACCAAAATTCACCGAATTCCACTCGATTTCGATTGTAGACGAAATGAATGATGATGAAGGTAAGCAATTATCTACTGCATATTCCTTTGCATCTGTGTCCTTACGAAATGGCTAATTTCGAAGATATTGTGATGTCTAACTGTCTGCACAGACTGTTCACATACATATTGAAAGGAAGAGATGGATTGCTCGGAAAGTTGACAAGAGCATTTCTCGCAGACTCCAGTGAAATACAGTCATGACAGACTTGATGACTACTAGAAGTGTAAGCGCTATTCGTGTAGCACGAGAAGAATGAAATGTGGCGGAGATTATCGTCAGCATTACAAGTGATTGAGAGACTGAATGACAAAGGAAATCCAACCGGTAGTCGAGGGATATTGAAGCGACAATTGCATTCGTAGGAAGGTGAGCATCCCTGTGCTGGTGGAGGACGAGGAGGAGGAGGGTGTCTTCCTTGATATCCAGTGTGATACATACGAGTCGATTGAGTGAGCATAAGCTTGAGAGTGAAGTGAATTGAAGAGAATATGGACGCGGAATGAACCCTTGCTGCTGCTCATCCTCCTCCTCCTCCTCCTGCACCCACACTTCCATTCATCCTCATCACGATCAATTGATTGTCATCTCGTGTAGACAGATGACCAGGGCTTTGATTCAATTCACCTAGACAATTTCTATTCCTCATTACCAAAATTCACCGAATTCCACTCGATTTTGATTGTAGACGAAATGAAACATGGTGAAGGTAAGCAATTATCTACTGCATATTCCTTTGCATCTGTGTCCTTACGAAATGGCTAATTTCGAAGATATTGTGATGTGTAACTGTCTGCACAGACTGTTCACATACATATTGATAGGAAGAGATGGATTGCTCGGAAAGTTGACAAGAGCATTTCTCGCAGACTCCAGTGAAATACAGTCATGACAGACTTGATGACTACTAGAAGTGTAAGCGCTATTCGTGTAGCACGAGAAGAATGAAATGTGGCGGAGATTATCGTCAGCATTACAAGTGATTGAGAGACTGAATGACAAAGGAAATCCAACCGGTAGTCGAGGGATATTGAAGCGACAATTGCATTCGTAGGAAAGTGAGCATCCCTGTGTTGGTGGAGGAGGAGGAGGGTGTCTTCGTTGATATCCAGTGTGATACATACGAGTCGATTGAGTGAGCATAAGCTTGAGAGTGAAGTGAATTGAAGAGAATATGGACGCGGAATGAACCCTTGCTGCTGCTCATCCTCCTCCTCCTCCTCCTCCTGCACCCACACTTCCATTCATCCTCATCACGATCAATTGATTGTCATCTGGTGTAGACAGATGACCATGGCTTTCATTCAATTCACCTAGACAATTTCTATTCCTCATTACCAAAATTCACCGAATTCCACTCGATTTCGATTGTAGACGAAATGAATGATGATGAAGGTAAGCATTTATCTACTGCATATTCCTTTGCATCTGTGTCCTTACGAAATGGCTAATTTCGAAGATATTGTGATGTCTAACTGTCTGCACAGACTGTTCACATACATATTGATAGGAAGAGATGGATTGCTCGTAAAGTTGACAAGAGCATTTCTCGCAGACTCCAGTGAAATACAGTCATGACAGACTTGATGACTACTAGAAGTGTAAGCGACTTTCGTGTAGCACGAGAAGAATGAAATGTGGCGGAGATTATCGTCAGCATTACAAGTGATTGAGAGACTGAATGACAAAGGAAATCCAACCGGTAGTCGAGGGATATTGAAGCGACAATTGCATTCGTAGGAAGGTGAGCATCCCTGTGTTGGTGGAGGAGGTGGAGAGTGACTTCGTTGATATCCAGTGTGATACATACGAGTCGATTGAGTGAGCATAAGCTTGAGAGTGAAGTGAATTGAAGAGAATATGGACGCGGAATGAACCCTTGCTGCTGCTCATCCTCCTCCTCCTCCTCCTCCTGCACCCACACTTCCATTCACCCTCATCACGATCAATTGATTGTCATCTGGTGTAGACAGATGACCAGGGCTTTGATTCAATTCACCTGGACAATTTATATTCCTCATTACCAAAATTCACCGAATTCCACTCGATTTCGATTGTAGACGAAATGAAACATGGTGAAGGTAAGCAATTATCTACTGCATATTCCTTTGCATCTGTGTCCTTACGAAATGGCTAATTTCGAAGATATTGTGATGTCTAACTGTCTGCACAGACTGTTCACATACATATTGAAAGGAAGAGATGGATTGCTCGTAAAGTTGACAAGAGCATTTCTCGCAGACTTCAGTGAAATACAGTCATGACAGACTTGATGACTACTAGAAGTGTAAGCACTATTCGTGTAGCACGAGAAGAATCAAATGTGGCGGAGATTATCGTCAGCATTACAAGTGATTGAGAGACTGAATGACAAAGGAAATCCAACCGGTAGTCGAGGGATTTTGAAGCGACAATTGCATTCGTAGGAAGGTGAGCATCCCTGTGTTGGTGGAGGAGGTGGAGATTGACTTCGTTGATATCCAGTGTGATACATACGAGTCGATTGAGTGAGCATAAGCTTGAGAGTGAAGTGAATTGAAGAGAATATGGACGCGGAATGAACCCTTGCTGCTGCTCATCCTCCTCCTCCTCCTCCTCCTGCACCCACACTTCCATTCATCCTCATCACGATCAATTGATTGTCATCTGGTGTAGACAGATGACCAGGGCTTTCATTCAATTCACCTAGACAATTTCTATTCCTCATTACCAAAATTCACCGAATTCCACTCGATTTCGATTGTAGACGAAATGAAACATGGTGAAGGTAAGCAATTATCTACTGCATATTCCTTTGCATCTGTGTCCTTACGAAATGGCTAATTTCGAAGATATTGTGATGTGTAACTGTCTGCACAGACTGTTCACATACATATTGAAAGGAAGAGATGGATTGCTCGTAAAGTTGACAAGAGCATTTCTCGCAGACTCCAGTGAAATACAGTCATGACAGACTTGATGACTACTAGAAGTGTAAGCACTATTCGTGTAGCACGAGAAGAATGAAATGTGGCGGAGATTATCGTCAGCATTACAAGTGATTGAGAGACTGAATGACAAAGGAAATCCAACCGGTAGTCGAGGGATATTGAAGCGACAATTGCATTCGTAGGAAGGTGAGCATCCCTGTGCTGGTGGAGGAGGAGGAGGAGGGTGTCTTCCTTGATATCCAGTGTGATACATACGAGTCGATTGAGTGAGCATAAGCTTGAGAGTGAAGTGAATTGAAGAGAATATGGACGCGGAATGAACCCTTGCTGCTGCTCATCCTCCTCCTCCTCCTCCTGCACCCACACTTCCATTCACCCTCATCCCGATCAATTGATTGTCATCTCGTGTAGACAGATGACCATGGCTTTCATTCAATTCACCTAGACAATTTCTATTCCTCATTACCAAAATTCACCGAATTCCACTCGATTTCGATTGTAGACGAAATGAAACATGGTGAAGGTAAGCAATTATCTACTGCATATTCCTTTGCATCTGTGTCCTTACGAAATGGCTAATTTCGAAGATATTGTGATGTCTAACTGTCTGCACAGACTGTTCACATACATATTGATAGGAAGAGATGGATTGCTCGTAAAGTTGACAAGAGCATTTCTCGGAGACTTGATTCCGAATAGGAGGTTATTTTGGTGATTATTTCTCTGCACATTGTGCTCACAGTCATTATGTTTTAGAATGATTTATTCGATCGTATTCCGATAATTTGATTGCAATTTTTTTTCGGATATCCAACTTTCCTTTTTATCAACTCTTTCTGTGTCTTATTTTGGTATATGCTCTTCACATTTGTCCGTTTTGATTTTGTGAATCTTATTATTCTATTTCTTATGGTTGTTGAATCTTTTTAGACTGCATTTATGCTAAGATTGTAATTTATTGAATATTCCTTGTCCATTGGTTTGGATCTGTTTGAACTATCCTCTGTTTAGATGTTTGATTTATTTATCCTTCGTAATTGCATATATTGTTACATAATGTATGTCTCTACTGAGCTTGAACTAAAAGATGCATAATGTTATTATGCAGTAAATATTACTATTGATTTGAGAAATTCTTAGACGCATCTTGTATTCACGTTCTAAAATTCAGTAGTGACTGGTCATCGTAAGTCCTGATATAAGCTGCTATCCATTTGCCTTATTCACTCGCCCTCCGTTTATGATAAGCATCATATTTCCTTAGAATACGGACCTTTTCATTAAATTTCTTCCTGAGTTTAAATATACCATGCTGGATGTTGTTCACTCTCTCAGTTTTACTGGATTTTTCTGTGTAGAGATTCAAATAACCTGTATTCGTTTTATTGGACAATCATAATAAGCTAAATACCTGTTCTTAACATCTCTGTCTACATTCGAGTGGTTGTTACGTCCCTGAGCTGTTTCTGGGATGTTGAAATGCTTTGCATATGGGAGTTACTTGATATATGATACTATGATTGAGAGAGGCCGGACACAAATTTAGACTTCCATTAGACTTTTGGAGTGTTATCATGCAGCCGCCAGATTACATGGTCTACACATTTCGGCTGTCATACTTCTTGGAAGAGTTGCAGGATTTAACTGATGTGTGTCAGTGTCAAAGTTCTTCACGCTGTCTGATGACAGCCTCGGCATTTGATTGTGAAGACGCATAATAATAAACAGTAATTGAATTGGGCAACAGTGAATTTTGCCTACAGTTGGAATTTTCGTTACTATGAGCTACTATTATTTATCCCAATGGAAACCTTTAATTTACTCAAAACACACCATTTTTCGCAGTATGGATACTTGGGGACTGGTTTTCTCGAGAATTCAGCCTGAATATTCTGTTCACTTACTAATACTTGAAGTAGTTTTGATAAAGGTTTTATGCAGCGTTTCAAGTGACTGGAGTCATTTTCTAATTCAGTCAAGGCTGCACAAGCTTATTCAGCTTTTCATCCAAAGTTTATTCGAAAACAGTTTATTTAAAACTGTGTTATTATTCCACAGGATTGTTTGGTTTCATCTCTTCCTAATGGTGTATCCACTCTTGCATTCTGTTCATCCCGGTGTTGTATACTTCGTCGTCTTGTTTAAATTAGTGTTACATAATTCAACGTGGTTTCTTGAATGATGAATAATTCAGTGAATTTTCTTATGAATCTCATCTTAGCGTGTGTTCTTCAAATAGTTTTATCCTCTTAACTCCTAAAATTCCTTCACAAATCCTTTGAAAAATCTTAACAGTCTGTATTTTTCGTATTTCGGATGACTATTCTTATCTCGTTTGGTTTGAACCCCCCCCCCTAGAATAAACGTTTTGCAAGGAATCTGAACTCATTATTTAGTTTTGAACGATGCATTATAGAAAGCTGAGTGAATCTAGTTGAACAGGCAACCGATTGCTTTCATTTATGTCTCATATACTTTGGAATTCACCAACTATGATTGACCAAATCTTGTTAAAAAATATAATTAAAGTCTGATCAAGGGTTTATGTCAACTGGATAACCACTGAGAAGCAGCAGAAGTAACTGCTCAACTGTTTCGTCCAAGTTTGAGAATTTTCGGTCGTAATCACCCAGCGTGAATAGAAACCGAAGAATTCCGGTTACAAGGCGCCCTGGTAGACCATTCAGTAATTGGAAGTTGATACAGTTGCCAGCCCATAAATTCCAAATTTCTACCAGCTGTTGGCTGAATGATCTACGAGCTCGACTTGTTACCGGTAGGCTCTAAGTTCGAAACCTGGTTGGTGCGTGCTTCTGAAGAGTTCTAAGCCTGGTCGGAACATCTGTTCAGCACCCACTGCGGGTTTTCAAAGGTTCTGTAACTGATATCAATCTGTGATCACACTTGTAAAAGACCATATCGTAACAAACTGACTCTCGAAAAATATATTCATCTATGCGTTTTGACGTTGATTTTGTTATTGTGCTTTGAATCACTTTATCTGTTCTTTGAGTCATAATAAACAATGCCATAGGATATCTAAGTGTGCTGATCAAGAATTAATGAATACCGATGAAATTAAACATAATAACTGAAATGCAAGTGATGATGGTTTAGATTCTTTACAATGCCTAAGTACACAGGGTTGTTGATGCGAGCATGCTTTGAGTAAGTGTGGTTGAATAGTGCAAAAAGTCAACTATTAAGGACAACATGAGATAAGCAGCAATAACAGTATCATCACAAATTATGACACGAGAAAGCATAGCTGAGAAGATATACGGTGAAATAGATGAACTTATCACTCTTTCAATGAAGATTTCGTAAGGGAATAAATAATGTAGGACACTGCACCACGTGGATTTGAAATGACGAACTATGTGAAAATATTGCACAAGTTGTCGTCGTTTTTTAATGCATAACATGCAACTGTACACGTCTTGTATTTCAGTAAAACCAAGTAAGTTATGAAATTCTCTGCTTTACATTTTATCTCAAAATATTTGACAGTCTTCTGTCGAAGAAACTTCAATTCAATCAAACAGGATGCATATGTATCAGCAAAAGCTCTTTCTCTTCAGTGTATACCTCTGTGCAATTAATGGATAACTATCGGTTACAATGAATCTTAATGCATAACTGTACACATTTTCTTCCCCAGGTAAACCTAGAAAAGGTAGGTCATGAAATTTGTTCGTGCTTTTCGTTTTATCTCCAGCAATTTCAAAAGTGTCATGTCGAGCAAAATACTTTTGTGTCTTTACGTTTGTATTGTTTTTAATTTAACCCAAATTTGTTGAAGGCTTTAGTTCCAGTTTTATTCTCCAGTGTTATATGAACGCCTATAAATTGAATTTGATTTGTCAAGATATTGTAATACGTTGGTTGCACCCAGACAGTATCTCCATATGCAATATAACAACCACATAACCTACATGATTTGGAATTGACTCAGCTAGTTTTCACAGCGTGACATTTATTCTGAACAATGAAAGCAAGCTAATGTCTACTGTTGTTGCTTCGACCTGTGATCTCTGCCTATATTCACAGATTGTTGACCAACTGGCAATTACCACCATGTCAGATATGTTGGTTTTGAATCACTGATACAGTGTACAGAATTCAAAATGACTGAGTGTTTTTAATTCGAATATATAACTACATTATTTGCATGAAATAATTGGTGATTTGCTATAACGTTGATTTGTGCGTCGGTGGCATAGCGGTTGGGACGCACGCCAACCACGCATATGGTCCGGGGTTCGATCCCTCGCCGACGCACTCCTTTACCTCGCTAAGCCAGAAATAATGCTGGTGAAGAGGAAAGGTTGGGCATGAGGCTAGCAACCCCATCCTGTAGAAATAAACACTGCTAAAGAAACTTCAAGCCACAAGCTTGAAGCCCTATGTCCCACTGGGGAACGTGAAGGATAAAAAATATATATAACGTTGATTGTGAGATCTGTTTCTTATAATTATGAACAATATATACTTCACCATTATTATCATCGTTCCTTTGAGTTCCGATTGAAACGAATGGCTTCAACAACACAACTCCACTTTTATCTGTGGCCCAATTTTTCACTAAATCTCAGTTTTGCGCTTATGCCAGAGAATATTTTACCCTTTAAAACAGCATGCATATACGTCAATAAATCTGCAGTCCTCTTCAACATGAATTTCTGACGTCTTCTATTTTGCGGGAAGTCTTTTAGGTAATGTTTCAATCACCTATCAAGGCTCCATATTCCCTCCCCAAAGGAATCCGAATAACTGGAAGGACAGATAGTGATAGAATAACACTCCATTCACAAGCAACATACTTTTAAAGCACTTTGCAGAAGTGACTAAGCTGAACGTACATCGGTCAATTGCTTTCTCAAGATGGTCACGTCTTAGCAAGTTATTCATCGAAGCTATAGTTTTTCGGAGAGTAACATAAAAGATGTCTGTTGAAAGTGTCATACAGCTTCGATAAATGTTGGCCTTCATGTTTCGTATATCAGTTGCATTTTGCGCCGATATGTTCACTACTTTGTGGATTTTCTGACGAATATGGAAAGCATTTCAGCTGAGTGATCAGTGTGAAAAGAATGAGGTGTTTGTTTTACATGAGGGGTAGCCTGGTACATGCAAGTGATCAGGTCACAGTAAACAAATCTGCAATAGATAACAAGGATACCCTTGCACACCATTAACAATAAATGGCGACAAAAAAAGTAACTGGAGGGAGGTTAAGTAAAATCAACAGAATGGTAACAAAATCGGAAGTAATAAGTCATAAAAAATACACAACCCTCTAAATACAATGAAATCAATGTTGAATTGTACCCGTATAACTCCTCACTATACTTATTTTCCAATTCAGTAGTGGCCAGAAGAAGTGAGTCATAATGTGATCTACTTTCTATTTCATCTCCAGCAAAACGGAAGATTGAATTTCTACTCTGACTTCATTTTCATTCAACATATTGAAAAGGTCGTCTTTCTCTTGTTCCATGGATTCATCATTTGTTTATTTTTCAGTTTTTAAATGAAGCATCATTATTCAACGAGCTGTGGGACTGAGGACTGTATTGGCGTGCTGATAGTCAAAATGGATGTTAAAAATTTTGTTTGCGATGAGAACGCTTTTGCGATTTAAGTTATTTACTAGAATTCACCATGTACCGAATGAAATGTCATATCACGCTGTACATCATCACCATAGACACACAATTTTTGTGACACATATACACTGGATATCTCTGTGTCTGAAGGCCCTGTGAATGCGTTGCCAACTGATATGATAGCGTCACCAAATTTTATAAGCCTTCGTCGGTTGATCTGACCATGTGACCTCACACGTAGGTATAATACCGCCGCGTCAATCGTTCCTCTATGTCATCTTCCGCTTCATTGAGCCATGCAAATATAAATAGATAAAGACTGGCCTCTAACTGTTAGGATAGAATTTTATTTGTGAAAACCATAAATTAAATTTATGTATTTCTTACCACATTAAAACTTGGCTAGGGCAGTCGAAAATAGACTGTTCTGTAGTAGGCGACTGAGATACATTGAGGAAAAGTCAATATTTTCATTGATTGGTGATTGGTCCAGGCACAAGGAAATGAATACGATGATGGAATTTTATGGTAATTCAACCATAAAATGAATCACAAGATTACAAATATTTTGAGCTGCTTCCTATCGGAAGGTTTCTCTCTTTATGAGTTACATATGTGCAATATGAATGCTATGAGTTTTAGATTTCCTAAAACTTTCGTAGTTATCTGGCCTTATTGTTAAGAGTAGATCAGATCAAGTAGGAATTCCATCGATGCTTAGAGGTATCCAGCCAATAATTGTAACCTCCCGTAACAGTTCAGTCCACTATAACATTGGATATTCAACCTATTGAGTGGTGTGAATGGCATTCGATTAATCGCCTCAATTGATCAGTAGTATTAAAGTATTGTTTTGTAGGGATTGATTAGTTGCAGACATCGGTTAGAGAACCACTGGAAAGACTGCAAGGGGTTCTAGACAGCGGTTTGCGACACTTCATCAGTATACACCCATCGGCAAAGAAAGAACCCAGGACTTACTGAGTACAAGGCAAGCTCGCAGACCATTAAGTCATTGCAACCTGATCCAATGGCAAGTACATGAATTATATCTTCTACCAATTGACGGCATAGTGCGACCACTAGTCAATAACGGCAGTATATCGTTTTTAAAAAAAATACGCTTTCTTTCTTGAAAGTGTTTTACGGTATCAACCATGTCTCATACTCTGATCTGAATCATTTCAGTTTTCAGAAGAAACTAGACTGAATCAACCCTGGAAGGTCTGAACTGTAAATTGTGAAACTCACCATTTCGCTCAAGTGGCTGGCTACCTCTCTGAGTCTAAATGGGTACACTACTCAATGGTCTCAGTCCTAAGCGATGAAACATTCATCCAATCTTTAGATGACTTCGATCTGGTTAGCAATCACAACTAGATTATCTGAGTAGTATACTACTGATAATCTCATTTAGTCAGTAGTGTATAGCGTCATGTATTTATCTCTGTTCAGGATAATTTGAAGTGTATCGATATTCCTACATGGAATAATTTGGGGCATTACGCTTATCTCTGACACTGTGTTTGACACATTGTCAATTCCAAATGCATGTGCGACACACAAACTTCATTCGTGATCTTCTCCTTTTGACTGAGAATATTCCGGCAAAATAGACGTGTGTACAACAGTTAAAGTGAAGCATGATTCTGACTGTCCACTTACATGGAAATTTTGGACTCACTCTATCGCTGACGCTTGCATTGCTTCTAGTGGTTCTTTAAACATTCTGACTACAGAATAATTCAGTTGAACACCTGTGGGACATATTCAAATGCCTTATACTTACGCCATATATAGCACTCCTATAGAGTGAAAGAGAATATGTTCTCAAGTCAGTATACTCGCGAATGCAAGCAGATAATTTCAGTTTTCCAAAAATGTCAGTTTATTCTGTTAAATCTGTCACTATGCAAATTGCATGGACAAGTCGTGCTTAACATACTTTTCGTTTCAATGTCGTATTCTGTACGTAAGTCTACAATACCATTACAAGGGTAATTCACATAATAATAATTATCACATTTTGCTTGTAAGGTTCTCAGTGGCCTCAACATTGGGAACTCCTTATTCGTTTAAAGAACTCAAAGCCTTGTCCTAATGTTTGTTAGTTTTCACAGACTTGATAAACGATCACAAAATAGATGATATTACCTAATTACTCGATTTCACCTGGCATTGACGGAGTGAATGGTGTTTGCAATGTTTTGAGGTGAATGAGTCAACTATTTCATACGAAACAACCTACTCATGACAGCGGTTTCAACAGTCAACATTATGCAAAGTGATAGTGGCATATCGAATTGGGTTGAATGTAACACTGTCTCTAATACCTTGACACAGCATCTAATTCAAATATTCAATAATAATTGCCCAATGATCTTCAATATTCGAAACATTTATTAGGATACTGGATCATATTGAGACAGTCACAAGCCAGGAGAGCGCGTCAATGAGTATGTTATTTACGCTACATTACCAAAGTGAATAACTTCAATCCAACATTGATTTTGAAGGGTGAAATAGAGGAGATCTTGCGAAGAGGAGATGATTGCTGGTGAGAAATCTTGGAGTGAGCTAAAAACGACAGCAATTAGCAGAATGAGATGGAGAGGTATGCCACTGAAACCCTTTGATGTAATTGGAACTCAAGGGTACAACGTTAAATACGTCTATTTTGTTTCAACTGTTATCATGAATTAATGTCTATGAGACAACCCGTGAGAACCAGAGAGTGTTGGAAAGCTGTCTGTTCATCAGCATGTATCTGCTAGAGTTCAAACAATTAATCTTCTGGTCACAAAAGAATCCTATAGATGATTGATCCACTGGAACGGAATGCAGTGACACATGTTTTCCAACTTCTACCTATTCATGGTTTATCATTACTAACAGATAGGTTTGTGAAGGGTATTTACCTTGATATACAACCCAATAGACCCCAGTGGTCAAGGCATTTTACTTGGACTGCAGACAACTTTGTTATGAAGCCTGTCACTACCAAGAATCAGATTAGTTTCCAAGAGTTAGCTTCTTGGAATTCGCTTGTTTCAAATCTGATCACTAATTGGTGTCGATTAGGGAACTATTTGTAACCACGGAGCACTGGAGGGATGTTTCATCCTAGTTTGTAAATTTCCAGCATTATGTACCCAATTGAGTTAGAACGCGAGATCTTCTTGTCAGGATATTCTTAGGACAAACAGTCGTCCAGAACTCACTTCTTTCTGTGGGTTTTGTAGCTGATATCGATCCTTGATCAAACTTCAAAGAGAATAAACACCTGCGAACTAACTCTTGAAAATCAATTTCAGATATGAAATAGCTTCTTAGTGAATCAATGATGATTTAAACAACATTCTCTTTAAGTACGAAACATTAACTTATTTGTTTTCCATTCCAGAAGAAAGAAACAATCCAAGTGGTAAGTAGTGATAAGCACTGTTGATCATTTTAATGGAACTATTGGGGGGAAATATATGTATCACTATATGCTTTTCAGAATTTAGCATAACGGGATCGACACAGAAAGGGAAACATACATTTTGTGCCTTTTAGCCAATTACTGATTCTGTGTAATGCTTACTTCCATTCTGTTAGCCTTTAAACAATGTATCAATAGAACTCCTTAACAAGTCAATTGAACACAATTTTCAGGTTGAATATAAATAGGAAGCAAATAAAATTTATTTCCACAACAGATATATTGATATGTTGAATACAGATGGCGAAATTACAGCATCTTGAGTGCAGCAAAGGGAACCAAACAAGTCACATAATAAATATATTTCATGTTTGCTTCAATTCTACTCTCCTTAATCTTCAGGGCAAAGCATTTAGACTGTCAGAAGAGGTAGGAGTGGGATCACCAACACCTTCACTTGCTTTTTTGAATAGTTGGGGATGGTATGGTGGAGATATATTATTGACACTTCAAAGTGTTAAACATCCTAGCATGCTCTAAGTTTGTTCACACAAACTTATTAGTGCGGGGAAAAAACATACATTCGAGGAACAAAATGAAAAAGCAGTACTTGTAGGATAAGACTGTAAAATAACAGAAAAGTTATGCACTAGGTTCCATAAAAAAACCAACGTTCTCTAATAGATATTTATACTGCAATCAATCACATCAGTTGTTTTTAAAAGCAGGATTAGTTAAGTGTGTCTAACAAACACAGCACTAATTATAAGTAATATATCGAAAAACGTAAATAATGAAATTAAACAGATAGGCGTTTTGGTTCTAAAATATCAGAGAAAATCACACACATAAAGGGAAAATATTAGTGGAAGTATTGAACATGACACTCCAAATAAGTGATAAAAGGTATCTACAGTTTTACCATTTGAGGAGGGAACATCTGATAGTCTAAGTAAAACTTTTAATAGATCAGGAGTTAGGGTGGCACTTTAACTTACAAACACACCTAGAGAAAAGCTCTGCAGGCTGAGTTAACTTATTCATCCGAATAGACAATACAATGTAATTTGCAGAATACTTTTAAATGGCTTCGAGATCAGCTTTATTGGTCAGACTAGCAGATTGGGGTAGTCAGATTATCGGAAAATATGAATTTTAATAAGCGTAGAATGATTGATCACACAAGGATGGATTATGCAGGGAAAACTTTAAATCACACCATAGGGTGGAACAGAGTTACATTTCTTATACCTAGTGCATCTTCGATTATTGGTTTTATAGAAAATTTTGTTTGATTCGTTGGAGGATATCGTCATGAGCTGACATCAGTTAGAGAACAGAGGCAATACCTGAAAATTAATCTGACGCCCACTAGTGACTGGTTCTATTCAGACAGTTAACCTGAGGTTATAGTGTAAAGATGTGACCAGAAGGGTGCAGCAGGTTTAAGGTGGGGCAGTAACTCTTCTAAGAAGACATTGCGAAATGGTTGTGCTATGTCGTGAATTAGCAGAAGTTAGAATTCATGGGGGATTAAATTGGGTGTCAGTAGCTTATTGGTTTACGAGCTCGCCTTATAAATATAAGGTCCTGGGTTCGAACCATGGTGGGTGTGTGCGCACTGATAGACAGTCTCGACTCAGGACGAAACACATCTCCAGTACTCCCGGACTTTCCAATAGTTCTCTAACTAATGTCAGCTCATGATGAAATCCTCCAACCAAGTAATGAAGACTCAAGTATTTTACACCCAACACACGCAATATGAATGACGCATCAATTAAATCAGAGATTTGTAAAAAATTGCTACCAACAAATTCAAAAGATAAGAAATAATGAAGTTATATGAGTGCCTTGATATGATTATGGTCAGCAGATTGTGCTCCAGTAGGACTCGTCAAATATAGTGCTGTGTGCTTTTATCAAAATAATTTATCCTAGTCTCATTTAATGTTTTCTTCATATTTCGATATGACGTATTCAACTAAGATCCAGTTCCACATTTGAGTAGATTTATTTTGCCACTGCAAACTTCAGTATACTAGTTCCTCTTATATGAAATCTTTCAACTATCAAGCATATTGAATATTACTCAAGTCCATATATTCAGTGTATTGAATGAATTCCTAACTGTTTCTATATTTCTCTGTCAATTTTTATTTTATATCTAAACTTAACGAACCGTCACCCAATTCTTCTTCAATTTCAGCTGGAAGCATTAATATTTTGATAAAGATGGATGTTGTTCCCAGAAAGTTTTATGTAATCATTGTTAACATTTTGTGCTGCAAAGCTGGATGTTTCACAGTCTAAATTTCAAATACAGAAACTATAATAAATTTGTTCCAACTTTCTGCATATCGTTTTGCTTTTAGACAGATAACTTGCCAACAGCATATATATTAGTGCAATGCAGAATCTATCATCTCTCTAAGGGAAACGCGTTGAAATCATTTTTGTGTAAATACAGACGTCAGACATCCAAATTCATTTTACTGCTAAAACAATAATAATATGCTAAGAGTACTCTGTTCTTCACACAATATACTCGTAATTCTATCTGTGAACGCATTATGAAATATTAATTATGAGTAAACAATCAAATGCGACCTTAGCAATATTCCTGAAAATTCAGGCTTATTGTTAGAATACGTGGACAGCCAAATTGAGGGATAGAAAAACCAGAAGGCTACTGCCCAACAGTCATTCAGGAGGTATGCGTTGAGAACGCTGTCGAGTAACAGGCCCTCGAGTAGAAGTGGAATCGGAAATGACAAGTTTGCGTCCGAAAGGGGCATTGAAAAAATAATGTGATGAGAAGGTGAACAATCGTAGAGTCAACTAGAAAGGTTTCATATAACAGGATGTGCTGTGCTGAAGACTTATTTTCCATCCTGAACTCAAAAGGACGAGATTGATGAGTAAGAATATATCTCTTTCAACGACTTTTCTTAGTATCGGTAGATAAAAATGCATCGGACCAGGTAGCTACAAGACAGGATGAGCATCGATTTTAGTATTATGCCTCTGAGTGTGAGATGAATCAAAGAAGCTGGCTAGTGGGAACATCACATAACGACTCATAGGAAATGATGAATAAATAAAGTGCGATCTTCAGGCCGAAGTGAACTCACTCACTTATGTGTTGTATCATATTTTCAGTTTATCAACAAATTAATGAAAGAAATAAAATAAACTCCAGTGAGGTCACCTCCATTAAGACTAACTAGGGAAGCCGTTATGCAAAGATTAGTATAGAAGTTGAAGCAGCGCTGATATTTGCGGAAAATACGGTGCATACTCACAACTTATACAGTATTTGTTCTGCGTAGACCAAAGGCAAATCAAAACACAAAATTGATCGCCGAAAATACGAAATATATTTTGAGATCCAATTTATTGTGCGAGAAAAATTGCTTAACTAGCTAGGGATTGTAAAGCAAGGAACGAGCGTAACAAGTGCCGTGAATGCTTGACTGGGAGGTTTTTAATGTAACGAGTCAATTTAAACAGTAAAGGCTAGCGTCGAATATTTGAGTGAAGAATTTTTTAAGCCTTTAACATTGAGGAATTATTCACCGCTACACTGTGAAAAGATAGCTCTACTTATGTTCAAACCGAAAATTTCGATAATTTACTCTGGTGACATATCTGCCACAAATGAAAGAGATGACCCAGAAACACACACAAATTAATAAGCAGGGAGCTGACATTTAAATGAACACAGGAGCAGACAACAACTAGACTTCGTCTCTGAAATTTTGATAACACTGTCAACAAGGTATGTATCATAATTAGAGCCAGGGATTTATCCGTTCTCAATTGAATGCATTCAGCTGTTTTAGTGAATCCGGACTAATAGTAGCATTTGTTAAAATCTCAGTTGATCGGAACAAATTTTCCTGCTCTTAACCAGACACATTTGTCCGATTTTCTTGGACAAAAGGAAATGTACAAAGAATGGTAATATAAAGGACACAAAGGATAAAATTTGTGTAAACTTGTAAGAATAGTATTCAAATGAATTCTGAAATGCAACAAAATCCTTGAAATGGCTCGTGAAAGGGTGGATTTCAAAAATGTTGAGAAAAAACCCTTGATAGGCTACCTGAAAATGTCTACTACTTTCCTCAGACTACTATTTTATAGTCAGTAGTTCAAGTGTTCGTGAAAGAACATCACTGCACTGTGGTATACGTTGCACATTCTTCCTATTAATATTATGGCAAATGTAGCAATGTTATACATTCACGCACTCATGTAAAAGTAATAAGATATTTTCTGACAACAAGGATGTGTGATACTTGTGCTTCCACTCAGTGACGTCATGATGTCAGCTCTCATTCCACTCAAATACACCCAATTTTCTATCATTTATAACACTTGTATTACACTAGAAGCTTGCAAACTGCTGGTGAGTCTACGTAGTATCGGGAAAATAAATATGACCTACAGGAGACCGGGCTTCTTACTGTGAAGTGAACTGGAGTGCTAACAATTATTTAAGAATAGAATGCAAGCACTTTGGTATTATTTAGCTGAGTATTAGATAAGTTTATCAGATGTAACGTGTAGTGATTCAGTAAGAATGTCAGCATGATATCTCGAGTACAATTTATTGCACCTAATCATTGCAATTCGATATAAATTTTGACGGTTACTCCTTTTCACAGTCTTCGAGCTGATTGTTTTAACAAAAGAGATGGTTGGCAGGGTGGAATAATCAGAATTTCCGGTGTTTAGCGTGTGCTACTGATAAGAGTTATCAGTAGGATACAAAGAGACGTTCACCAACATAAAGTATCAAATTATAGACAGATAGATTAGACTTCAGAGAAAGCAAATGGTTCAGCGTAGTGAAGATACACGGAAAACCTGAAAGGAACATAAAGAAACAAAAATGAAGGCCAGAAGTAGCACATTATGGAAGATCTCAGCATATGGTGTGCTGAAGACAAGGTGTACATAATTTGACTCTTTAGAGATACCAAATAGCCAATTAACATTCCTCAACGGAATCACTCGACTTCTGGTGCTACAATACTAGACATTGAGCAGGATCTTTTCAAGGGACTGGTTGTATAGATTTCCATTAGGTCCCGTTCATATTGTATAAGCAGGTGTGGTGAAACAGCTGATCTAACTTTGATGAGAATCGACTGCAGATAGAGAGAAACACTTCCATCTGATCCTGCTCTAGTAGCAGAGGAAAAGATTTCATGATAATGTAGCTTGATTTCCAGCAAATGCAAATAGTTTAAATGACGATCATAGTTAAAAGGCTACTCAATTACGTTTCCTGTTTATATCTTGAGTGCAACACCTTTCGTGAACAAGAAGCTATTCTCGTTTTTAGGTATATGACCAATCCGCCGCCTCTGATGTTTAATCGCTCTGATCCGTAGGCGGTGGTGTTTTGTAGACTGACTTCAATGTAGCTCGTCTTATGTTTTAGTCATATTTCTTCACTGATGGTGACATAAAGGTTCCCTCAGTTAACACGGATATCTAAATTAGTCCTTTTGTTAAGTGGACTTCAGCGACTTTCGACGTCAGCTGATAACCTCTAGAACACCTGAGGATATTAAACATATTGTGAATAGGGTTTTAATACTGACAACATCATATATTCATTGTTGCCTGCCTTTGACGTGATAGCCTTGCTGCGAGGAAGTTTCAATGACGTAGTGAATTTTACGATAGCATCCTGTGTAATGGATTCTTTCAAGCTGCAAAAGTCTTATCACAGCCAGCATACGATAAGATTACTGCACAGATTTTGTGTTATAAGAGTATCGTTTCTTCACTGATGGTGAAAATACCGACTGTAGTTGTCACACTGCAGAACATTGGAAACCAATCAGTTGTTCGAGGCATGAAGAGGAAGCTTGTGGTAGACAGTTCTTCTTTAGTGTTCACTTTGTAATCAAAAACGGTGTAGGAAACACTTAGGGATTTTCTGTCAGCACATAGAGATGCATATGTCAGTTATTTTATTGAGTTGCTAAATAACGGTCATTCAGAGTTGACATTTAAAATATATGTCGAAATTGTACAGGCTTCATAGGGACGCATCTATTTGAGAAGCTCAAGCACTAGCTGTCACCCAGACAGCCATATTTTGTTTCAAAAGTATCCAGACTTAGACGTAAATCTTTACCCACCAAAAAGCATATTACCATCCCGAAAATAAAAGCGAATCACAATTGTGATCATCATCAAGTCAGCTGATCACAATGATCTATCCCCCTGAATGTATGAAATTAGGCTCCAAGACATCCGTGGAAAACACAGTATTGGTGAAAATGTAAGGTTTCTTGTCTGTTGCGTTGTCTCTGCGTACAATAGTTTACTAGCTTTTATGACAAATGCTCCCCAGTTGACTGCCAGACACATTTTGTTTTATCTAAGGTCATTCTTATCACTAGAAACTGCATAAACTCACACAAGCGCAGCATGAGATTATTTCAAGGAATCAAGACATTAAGAGTTTAAAGATTTGGAAAAATAAGAGTTGTAAAAACTCAAAGTAGGCAAAGTCACAGTCTATAGGGCAAAGTGAAGTGGGCAAAGAAACAATTAGTGGTAAAAGTGGGTAGAATGATCATGTAGAAAACAATCGATGTGACCGATATAGGCAGGTAGGAGTGAATTATCACTACTATACTAGTCTCCATATGTATTTCACAGCTGAACAACACTATTGAAGGGGGATTGGTGAACGCTGATGTGAAGGTCTGGTGGTTGTGTGAATCAATACTATCTGCATTCACGGAATGTACATTTTGGTAGCCCAAGAATTAGGCATTAGCTGGGAACTTGTATGCAACAAAATCACTGTCTCTATTGCAGATTATACTTCTGCTTTTCAGTCCTTTGTCATTTTGATCAAAAAACTGACTACAAAACACTTTTAAAAACTTAAATTAAGCACAAATTAAGTCAGGTTAGAAACATTTAAACTATGGTAAAATGTGGGTTTTTATAAACTCCCTAACATATTAACTAACCCTGAATATTAGTCAAGCCATGTAACAATACAAGTCGTAATCTTGCCACAACATTAAATTTTACCCCTAGTGCTACTCTAAACGTAATCCTTACTAAACTCGGAAAGCTAAACTTCAATAATCCCAAACCTAAGCGAAATCAAACCATAACCATCATTATAAACTAACTCTTGCTCTCTCCGTCGAAATGAAATAAAGATCAGTTTTGTCCCACACAGTGCCCTATGAATAGAAAAAGATTTGAAGTAGAGCAACTATTGGATTGGTTCTTCAAAGTCAGTCCGTAGGTCGCGACATTGAAGTATGTTTAAGATCATTTAGCCTAGATAACTCTGAACTGATAATATACTGGTTGAAATAAATTAAAAAATGGCCAACGTTCTTGGGAAAGCATCTTTTTATCAGTTGTTTTTCTGTCCTTTAGGCTTTCTTACTTTTACCTTACCTCAGAGGGTGCAATACTTTACAGCGTGTTCTCCGTATTTCTTGGCGATATGATCTTTTTCGTTTTATTCCACCTAGCTTTTGTAATCCACGAATACATGGAGAAGAGGCAATAGTAGTTGGAAGAAATGTATTCCAAAGAAATTATGAGTTTTGAGGGATATTTTTAGGGTTACCAATGACATTCTGTTTGTGCTACAATTGCTACTTGTACACATAGAAAAATGGGTAACTCTCATGGAAAAATAACGCCATACTGTGACAGTGCGACAAAAAAGAACTGGGCTGTTTAATTTTTTATTGGCAGGATGAAGTAAAGATATGACAGAGTACATTTACCTTACACTAAAGTCACATTTGGCACTTGTTCTTCATAGGTTTCATCAATAATCTGGTACCAGACATTAGTGAGAACAAAACACGTCGTTCAGCGAAGAGTCTCTTCTTTCGGTGACTTAATTCATGTACCAATACAATCTCAGTTGCGTATATAATTATTTTTGGATGTGAGTACACACAGTTTGTCAGACATGAATAAAAATGGGTTAAGGTTACTGTTTACTTCTTCAAAATGCTTCAGATAGTCAGATTGTAACTTGGGTGTGAAGATTAGTAAGGGGGTGATAGCGATGAGTTGTTAATGCATAAAAGAAGTTGACTGGGTGTATTATAGTAACGTAACAAAATGAATAATTTAATTAGTGACTTGTGATCAGCAAGGAAATTTTTCATACAACTTCAGTTCCATTAAGACCAGTAATATATTTCACCAACTCACCGACATACACCCTCTCTAAATACTTACTTACGGGAATGCAATCACTACAAAAAGACACTCAAAATATTGTGAGAAATTCATATGATTTCAAATCCTAAATAGAACACCGAGAAATTGATAAAGAAGACATTATGGTAAGCTATGATATTAACTCAGTATATACTAGTATCCCTATTACCGAGAGTCTTGATATCATTTCCGGTCTACTAGAATCACAAAGATGTCTACTGGACACCAGTGAAATAGTTAAGAGCTTGAAATTCTGTCTAGTAAGTAATTATTTTACATTTAAAGGGAGTTTATATAGACAGACAAACGGTGTTGCTATGGGTTCACTAGTCTCCCTAATAGTCGCTGACCTTTTCATGAATAGATTCGAAAATAACATCATTTCAAGCATACTCACTCTTAAAATATGGTTGAAATATGTAGATGATACTTTTGTAGTGCTCAAACGAGATCTACACTGTTCATTCCTGAAGAAAATAAACTGTGTATCTGCCAGTATCCAGTTTACTTCGGAAGGAGGATCAGACGTCGGTGAATTACCATTTCTAGACTGCCTAGTTGAGAGGAGGGAAAGCGGCCATTTTAGTATATCCATATTCACGAAGGAAACCCACTCCAATAAATATTTAGACTTCAGATCATCACACCCTATCAGTGCACATATATGTCAGGTTTTTCAAGTCTTCTTAGACGAGAACACTCTCTCATAACGGATGAGAAAGAAAAAGAAGAAGAAATATCAAACATTACTGAAACCCTCACGCAAAACAACTAGGCAAGGAACTTCATCAACGAAATCAGCACAGACAATAAGTATGGTAAAAAGCGCATTCCAAAATCCTGGACCTCAACAGTCGCCATACCATATAGAGCAGAGATGTCTGACGATATCAGTAAAGTACTCAATAAGCTCGACGTTAGAGTTTTCTTCAAAACATCAGACACACTACGAAACAACCTTGTCCATGTAAATACCTAATCCCTAAATATTCTCTATTTAATTGTGTCTATGAAATAGAATGCTTGGAATGTGATGCGATATACGTCAGCCAAACATCTCGAGAAATCGAAATCCGAAGAAGTGAACACCATAGAGCATCTGCTCGACCACCGAGAAATCCGGTTGAACTAGAAAAGTTTTAAAAATCATCAGCCACAGGTCTACACGTTATAGAATTAGGCCACAAAATTGATTTTAACAATATTGAAATAATCCAGAGAAATTTTAGATATCGCAAAGAACGTCTAATATCATCAGAAGCACTTCATATCAAGTTGAATCCAAATTGTCGGAATAGGAATGACGGACCTAGTTACAACACCCGTCGTCCACCCTGAATTTGATATAGACAGAAGACAAGTAGTTCAGTGAATTCATTTTGATAGCTGTACTTGCACACTGCTTCATGGCAAACCTCGAGAACGGCCCACTGAAACCAACTATTCACAATTTACAACTGTATGTTAGATATGTGGACGACATCTTTATTATCTGTCTTGACGGTCACGATCTTAATCAGTTACTACAAATATTCAACAAATGCCATCCAGCCTCAAAGTTCACTCTTGAAATTGAAAACGAATCTAAAATACTTTCTCTTGATGTTGAACTTACAAAGAGAGAGACCTAATTAGATCTCTTGCCACTCACGTTCAACGCATCTGCAACTCTGACACCCTAGAAGAGGAACTACACTTCCTGAAAGAAATCTTCAAACAAAACGGTTATACATCAAGATTCCTAGACAAAAACATCAAAAAAAATCCAAAAGCAAGAGACAGAATCTGTGGCAAAAAAGATACTTTGTGTGAACCTTCACTTCAAAGGAGACCTACTCAGTGACGTCCTTGGAAGGAGAATCTTCACCTCTTTAAGAAGAACTTTTTTTGCGGCAATGTTGACAGTAGTGTTCTCTAGTTGCCCGCTGATCTGCAGAAGCCCAAAGGACAAGATTTCGCACCTGATCACTTCTATGTGTATATATCAGTTCACCTGTTGCTGTGGAGCCAGGTAAATCGGTCGTTCAACGCGTATCTTGTGAAAAAGGGTCACAAGACACCATCCATTTTGGCAGCAGAAAGGAAGTAATGGCTGCATGAGGATTGCAATTATAGAACACCTCGTCAACACTGGTCATTCCACCTCAACAAATGCCTCCTTCAAAGTAATCTACAAAGTGAAGAACAACCTTCCAAATACAGTACGATTCGGTCTTCTTTACATCACAGAAGCTCTAGCGATTAAGCTAGAGGAACCAGGACTGTGCATTCAAAAGAAAATTATTCAACCACTTCTACTCCCGTGGTAAAAACTGTGTTGATTTTACTTAACTTTTCTTTGTTTGTTTGTTTGATTAGACTTAACTTTTGTTTGTATGCTTATAATTCTGCTTAAAACCCTTATGTAATCCCGTATATTTTGTTTCCATGTACACAATGAGTAAAACGCTTTCATCAAACTATTCATGTAATTACGCAACTCTTCTTTAACAGTCGTTTGTGACAACTCATCACTTTTGTTACTACCCTCTTATATCAACATCCAGTCCATCTGAACTTAATAATTGTAATTTCGTTTGACAAATTTATTGTACACATATACAAAACAACCATATATATTTGCCATTGTACAGCTATGAAAATAAATTCACCGCCGAAATGAGACTCTTCGCTGAACTACTTGTCTTATGTCTATTAAATTAATAGTGACCATTTGAATAACTATTCGCAGAGTTTATATGTTGAGGAAGAATATTCATTTACTCCTACTGTGTTTGTTATCTGTCCATTTTATTTCTGTACAGAGCTTTCGAATCTAGTTGACTCCTCAGTCAGTCAAATTCATATTTGACAGCCCCGGATTTGAACATGAGTTTAGTCCCTAATCTTTGAAGAAGACAATACTGATTCATTCAACCTAAATAAAATATAATGATGCTTCTGCTACTAACATCTAAACTTTTGTTCAGCTTCTGGTGCAGATGCGATTTCATGGGTCCTATACTTATTCGAGAGATCTCTTATGGGTAATCATATCCTTACGGGATCTACTTTCAGACATTTGAACCTATTTCTTCACAATAATGTTTGTCTGAGAAACGTTATACCCATTTACATTCTAACTCTCTGGGCTTTCTATGAAAATGGAATTTGACGTTTGCATACATTCATATTTCTTGCTCTCCTTTTACGTCTGGTTGTGCGGAAGAAAAAAAACACCTAGCTTGAGATAATTATATTTTTTTAATGGAAATGTTGTAGTTTTCATAGTAAGAACAATATGCTAAGCGTTAAACTTTGTAAAAGTTAGTTATCATTTCAAGGACCTTATTTCTTTTGTTTGGTGCATATATTTCGTAGATGCATTTATAGTGGTAATTTATCCTGTGTTTTTTATTCTACATTGCAGTTTCTCAGGACGTTCTTCTCTGTCTGAAATAGCTTTTAGTATAGCGTGGACAAATCGCTTTTCTTGAATACAGTTAGTACATTGGTTGAGTATTTTAGCCAAAAGGGAAAAAATGTTCTGGTTGCCACTGAACCATAATGACGAGCACAGTAGTAAGGGGCTTTACAATTTAAAATATATGCGTTGACCCTTTCTGAATTGCTCGCATTATAATTGGACTACTTGAACTATTGAAACGATACTTATGGATACATTATTATTATTGTATCCCTTAATTCCTAGAGGAACATAGGACTTCAGCCGTGCGTCTCCATTGCGTTCGGTTCTCTGCTAGAGTCTTTATCTGGTTCTAAGTCTGTCCACATCTTTTCATCTCCTATTCACATGACCTCCTCCAAGTCACCTTTGAACGACCAACTCGCCACTTCCCTTTCGGGTTTACACTCGAGCAATGGCTTGTCTAGTGATGTCACTTGATGGTTTGTTTCCTCAGAGTATGGCCAATCCACCTACCTCCATTTCTTCCTGCCTATTTGTTGCACATTCGGTTCCTGGTTGGTTTGCTCCCAGAGATCCTTGTTACTGATCTTTTCTGGCCAGCCATCTGGTCTTGAGTATTGAGCGGAGACAACTGTTAATGAAGATCTGTAGTTTGTTTGAGATGCTCTTTATGACGCGCAGTGCAAGTCTCTGATCCGTATAGCAGCACTGACTTCACATTGGAGTTGAAAATCCCGATCTTATTTTGATGCTTAGTGCTGTTGACCTCCACACGGACTTGAGAGTAGTGAAAGCTTGTCTTGATTTTCCGATTTTTGCTTTGATATCCACGTCAGTTCCGCCTGTAGTTGAAACGATGCTTCCCAGGTAGGTAAGGGAGGTTGTTTCTTTCAGGTTCCTCCCATTTCTGCTGATCGTTGTGTGTTGTTGTTGTTCTTGTCCAGGAATCTTCATTACCTCTGCTTTCCCTATGTTCACCTGAAGTTCTGTCTTTGATGCTTCTTCTGCCAACTTGTTGCTTTTCGCTTGCATATATCATCGGCAAAGTCCAGATCCTCCAGGTATTTTGTGTTAGTCCATTCTATGCCTGTTACCTCCTTGTCCGCTCTCTGTCGCATTAACCAATTCACTTCAATCAGGAAACGTATTGGCGATATTAGGCAGTCTTGTCCTGTCCTCACTTCAAAGGATTCCGTAAGTTTCCCGTTGTGGATTACTTAGCATGCAGAATTGTCGTACAACTGTTGGATGAGATGTATAATTATCGGTGGCAACCCGTAGTAGCTAATTAGTTGCCAGAGCACCTCTCGATCGACGCTGTCGAAGGCCTTTTCACAGTCAATGAAGTTGAGATGGAGAGGTGACTGCTATTCCAAGCTTTGTTCAATGATGATCCGTAATGTGGCGATCTGATCAATACATGACTTGTTTCTCCTGAATCCAGCTTGTTCCGGTCGAAGTCTTTCCTCCGGGGCATGTTTGATTCTCTCCAGAATAATTCACGACTGTGATTAATAAACTGTTTCGACAGCGCCTATTTACGAAATATATTAATTAATATAATATTCATACTACTCTATAATTATAAACTCCCAAATAACCATTTACCTTTTATTGAGACAAAACAAGGGATCGGCATACTTGTCAGCCTACCTCTGAGTAGTTGTATAGATAGGGACGAAATAAAATGCATCTAATTCTTTCGCCCTCCAATATATGTTACTGCTCTTTATTCTATTATCCTTTCTCGTGATTACTTTATTCGCTTCACTTTATTATGCCTATTGTACTCATACTCCTTATTAGATCAATAATGTTAGGCGTAGCTAACACCTCTCATAAAAATGGCGCCTATTAGTTCAATACAAAAAATATCCGTTCCATAGTATTTGAGACTCATTATCTGGATGCATATTCATCAAAGAGACGGTTGAATTCCCCAACTAGAAGTAAAAAGAGTATCCTGATATCTTTGATGAATAAAAATGCTTACCACCTTGTTTTTCGAGTGCCATTCATTAAATGAATTACTACCGAAAGTAACCCGGAGTACATCTGAGAGAAAAAACAACTTTTTATGCACCATCTCTTCATTTTTTATATAAATTTACGAAGAGAAATTTATAAGTTGTAAGAATGAAGAAAACACTAAAGCTTCAGAATGAAGACGTTAACATCACCACATAATTATTATTTCTTGAGATAACCTTCTTCCTCAGGACTGATGCATATTTCTTTCTGAAATGTAAAAAGAAATAAAGGAAAGTGTTGAGTGATGACGAAAAACTTGGAATATATTTAGAAAGTTACAGACAACTGCTAAATTGTGGGGTTTTCCTGTTGAATAAGAAGCTCAATAAATATGGAATGTCCATCTTAATTCATAAACTGAGTAATTCAAGTCTTTCGCACCTATCGACACAAATGGAAGCACAAAATGAGTTCTGGAACAGCGTAAAGAAATGTCTGTGAATAAGAGATCTTAACATCCTGGGACCAGTCAGTTGTTTAGTGGTGGAATACTTGCCAAACTCGCACCTGTTTAGGTGATCCATCCTCGACTGAAACACTCTTCGATTCTGCTCAACCAGCATGAAGCTTAATAAAGAGGGAAGTTTACTTAAAAGGTTATCAACCCAATCTCGTAAGGAATAAATGCAGCTGCTACTGATAACTAAAGATCATGCTTGAAGTTCTGTCTTCGACAGGGGACGCAAGGAAATGAAATTAGTAAATGTAACAACATGGTGATACTCACCATTCAAGAACTGTAATGAATACAATGGTATCCTGGGAAATTTCAAGGCCCGAGTTTCAGCAGAATGCCAGGTTATATTTCGTGAAGTGGATTAGGAAGAATGAGGAAAAATAAGTAACCATGAACCTAAACATCTCACATAAAAATTGGAAATTTAATACTTAAAGAAAGAATTAGAACTCTTGGATTTAATCTAGAAAACAAGGACAGAAGATAAAAACTAGGTGAAAAAGGAAAAGCGTAATAGAAGGAGACAAAGTTCTGTTTTCTGGTCGCCTCTTTGCCCATCGAAAATCATGTTAAGTTGTGTTAAATTGTTCTTTGACGGAAATTCATAGCATTCATTTTGTGTTTGTATATTTTGTCTAAATGTAGAACAGTAATACGTTGCCTACACATTGAGCATGTTGAAAAACCTAAAGCGAGTCATTATTCACCTTTCGAAGCCTAATTCAGTTAGGGAAATGAAATATGGCGTGTTATGTTTGTATCTTTCAACGATGCAGTGTACGTTAGCATTATTATAACAAAAATGGTCATCTAGGTCTGAGGAAATACGTTGTACAAACATTTTCATCTAAATGATATACTGCAGTAAAATCGTTCTGAAAGAAATACCTTCTATGAACTATTGTGTGTTATGTTATATATAAAAAGAAAGACGTTCAGCGTTATCATTTTTCACACTGTTTACTGAGGGGAAGGAGTTTTTCCAGAGAAGTCACAGGAAGTATAAAATATAACCATTTTGTAGTACGGAAAGCATTATTCCTGGTCGAAACTTGAAGAGAAGTAGATGACTGTATTGTGTAACGTGATGAAATCCCCGGAATTAAGTGAAACTTGAAAATTGAAAACAAAATGAAAATAAAGTGAAAGACGGCAACAACGAGTGTGACATTACGAGCAAGGGTAGAAGACAGCAATACGATGAAAATGCAAAATAAACTAAGCATCAGCTATTGAGGCAGATTACGTTTATAGTAGCTTTCGTAGCTGAATACAGCTCTTCCGTATTTAGAGATCAGTTCAGAAGTGAAACGCTCACATAGACTCTACAAGGTTTGCTAGCTGAATCAAGCCGTTTGAGCACCACAATTCGCCGATATTCCAGAGAACTGTGACATGGCAAATTTTGATGAAGTGTTCAATTATGGTACTTGTGATTGAGCCATTGCTTCCTCCACACGGGGTGATGTTCTCAAATACGTTTTGACAGTACCCGCATAGAACATCACATGTACTTAGCTCCGCACGATTTGATGAACTGATACATACACACTAAGACAGTCAGATGTGGAGGTCTATGCTTCACATCTTCCTTCCTCCTCCTTTATTATGTGGAAATAAATTATAGCTGAATTGGGTATAATTAATTATGTAAATGCGACTGAACACCTCATGAAAATGAAATCGTTGAAACTATGTCTTTGTGAAATTTCGTCTTCTGGCATCCAACCGACTTATTACCATTTGTGTTTGACATTTCATTACCGTCTTATTACTGATCCCATTATCCTCAGTCTCCTTTCTGATTAGATGTTGGGTAACCAGCTGTTGATATTTTCAGTGCTACAGGCATTTGTTTTCCTTTCTGGGCTTCTAATCTCTTTTGAGGAAACTTAGTTGTTTATGAAAAGCAACAGCCCACTGATAATGCTTTCCTGTGAAGTGTTTCGTCTTGCCATCTCCTTATCTCCAATATGTGTGTACAGATTTAATTTCATGTGACATGGAAATGTTGGTAACTGATATGATCTCGTCAACAATTGATATTACTACAACACCTAATGCAATGAGCAACTCAACTGACATGCTAGGTACATCTGTTTTTTCTGGGTACATTCTGCCCCAGTGATCCAAGAAAACGTCGAAAGACAAGGAGTAGTGTGTGAACATTAGCGTAAAACCGGAAGAAGAAAACAGCAAACGGGACAACTATGACAACCATTCACTACACAAATTATGCGGTATAAATAATTCATCAAATGGTGAGAATTAAAACCAAAATTAAATTAAAATCTGATTGTTTGGCCATGGGCCATGATTTAACAATAAAGACGAAGTTCTGCTCTGAGGTGAAAGGTCATCCAATTGACAAGCTGAATTCCGCAAACACTTGCTAAAATTACTGATTACTGTGTCTAGTCACTTCCCATCACAATGTCACTTATGATAAGTTCAAATCTGCCTTCATTGTAATTGCGCTATCGGTGTTGCCTAATGACACCCACTCCTTTACCACGACTGTTGTGCACATGCCCACTGGAGGTTCACCTAAAGTTTTTTTAATGATGATTTTGAATTGTAAAATTTCTTCTACACCTTTTTCGGTTTTCAACTCATTCACCAATGTCGCTTGACATGAGAAAATATCTGCTAAAGCCTTCTCTTTTACATCAGACTCGAGCAACCAAGATCTACAAAAAGACAGTTGCAGGGGAGAAAAATTTTCTTTTCGACGAAATCGTCAACTAGGCTGAACATTCGTGCATTTATAATAAAGGGGTGGGAAAGTTCCGGAATAATTTCAGGTCAAAGGTCAAATTAATAAGATTACAATTAGGAATCAAAATGCCATAATAAACAAGGGGGGGGACGAAAAAACTCAGACAAAGTAGCATCACAATAACCGAGAAGATTGACATATTGTGCAATAAGCGGTTAGAAATCTTCACCGCAACTGTCTTTTTATTATTCCTTATAAAAATTTCAACCAATGACGGTGATTTTGTGGACCTAATAATAATAATGTGGTAAATGTTTTCAACGCCATTGATAACGATGGTTATAGTCATGGGAATATATATGAAATTAATACAGAGTTAAGAGTTGAGAAAATAGACTTAAGTCAAGTGATAACGAATAATGATAATAAGGTTTATGTAGGTGGCGATAGGAATAATGGAGGTAGTAATATGTGTATATGCTGACAATTCAATAAACAAATTAGGTCAAATCTTAAAAGTTACGTAATGCTAAAGGTGAAGAGGACAGATAATCAGAGTTTAAATAAAGCACTTGGGTCCAATCAATCGCCGGGGAAATCTAAAAATTAAACTGAATAAATATCATAAAGGGACAAATGAAATAGAAAATAAGTAAGAGAGGCAGGGTTTCGATGTGAATTTGGCCTAGGTATATAACGAAAACTGTCAAGTTTTGACATAATCTATTTATTGAATTGTCAACATTTACACACATATTACTGCCTTTATTATTCTTATCGCCACCCGCCGAAACCTTATGATCATTATAATTGTCTTTATTAAGAAGAGCTAAGTGAAAACAACAATATTGTTCCCTTATATGTCTTGTTTTAATAATATTAAATGAATATTTTAATATATGGTAAAAGGGCAATATTCAATGACTTTATCAAGTCCGTTACCGCTAATTTCATCTCCTGCGGTTACATCAGTATGTATATAAATGTATGTATTCATGGAAAATTTTCTATTAGAACATACAGAAAATGAAAACGAGCGATTCAGCGAAGAGACCCTTTTCAACGAATTTATTGTCAAGCTGTAAATTCTTATGTATATGGTTGTTTAAGCAGTTATATCCGGTGAGAGAATTGAATCATAGGTATGAATGCATAAAATAATAATAGTATGCAATGCAATTAAAATATTTGCGATTATAATCATGGTTAAATGTGAAGTGGCAAAACAATTAATATCATATATAGACTAATTCATTAGATGGATAGAACTTGGAAAGGGTGTGCAATCATAGTCGGCAAATCGAATAAAATAAAAACGTTACGTAATATTGTGTGAAATTCGATAGCATACAATTTAATGTTGCAAAACAGAATTGATTTAGAATGTCAAGTGGAACAAGTGGAATAATACCGGGGACAGTTCAAAGTGAGAATAGTAATAATAGTAACAATTTTCGTAATAAAGGAATAGTTTACAAATTGAATGGACAAAATGAAAAAAATTGGTAGAGCCCAAATATGATTAGGGATTGCCATACTTTAGCATATAGGGATTAGGACCATGAAAGTTGGATGGGTTTTTTATGTATACAAAGATCTGATTTTCTTTTTCGATGGCCAAAGATTCAGGAATACAGATGACTCAGATAGGTAGTGATTTGTGCAAATTACTTTTTCGCCATGAAGATGACTTTAAAGTTGGAAGCAGTGGAAATAAGGTGATCATTGTTGACAAGATTTTTAATGATCTCACTTCTTATTGCTCCCTTCCCACCTCATCGTAACCAGGCAGGATAGCGTTCTTGCACTCTCTTGGACAAAAATCAAGTTGAACAACCAACATACCTAGCTCCACACGAGCAGATGAACTGATAGACACGCATAAATTTGGTTAATTGACAAATCTTGTCCTGCAGGTTATTAAAGAGTGATGGTCGACTTGTAAAGGCTGTTCTGACAGATTCATGGGGGAAATTTCTCTTTCAGGGACTAAGTCACAAGAAGCTAAGTCACCTTTGAATCCCAAGCTCATGTACATCATTTTATTAAGTGCGGATTATAAGTCATATTTCATAGGATTTGACTATATAATCTTGTCTATGAAAAGTGGTAGAAATCTATTTTCTATTAGGAGTTTTCTTAAAAGATTTAACTCATCGTTCATAGTATCAGGGCTACATATGCGCCGAATGCGAGTGTGTAGTGACCGAATCAGGTTTCGCTTTCGAGAAACGAGTACGCAGCTGTAGAAATTTGTCAACTGACCATTCCACCACTGCTTTCGATAAATTTATCTCTTCAGAGTTCCATCGGTACTCCTTGAGAAGTTCACATCAAGTAAATGAATACTAGATTCATTCTCTATTTCGAGTGTGAATTTTATCGCTGGATGGCAACCAATAAATGAATTTAGTATAGAATTCAAATTATAAACACTATTACAAATAATAAAGGTGTTTTGGTGTGGTTGTGTTCTCTGAGCTGGATGGTTTGGTTGCGAAGCTTTCATTGCTCTACTGAGCAACATCTTCAGCGCATACATCGAAGTATGCGCTGAAGATGTTGCTCAGTAGAGCAATGAAAGCTTCGCAACCAAACCATCCAGCTCAGAGAACACAACCACACCAAAATCATCCACCTGAGCTACAAATCTTCTCTATTATATATAATAAAGGTGTCATCTACATACCTTTTGTACAAGTTTAAGAACTTTGGATTGTTGACTTCAACTAGACTGGTCATGAAATAGTATACAAGGAGAATACCCAAAGGAGAACCCATTAGGATACCATCCTTCTCTCTGTGGATTGCTGTAATCTTTTCGTGAAATTTCTCCAAGAATGAGATGCTTATTCGCCATTCTTTTTTTACCTTTGTTAAGTTGCTTTTTGATTAATTCCGTCTTGTTTCTCTCTTTTGATTTCGAGAGTTTACTGATGTTGGAAAGTAGATGTGACGTTTCATCAGTGTGATCTTTACAATCCATAATAAAACACCTGCACCATTGTTAGAGCGTGTTAAGGGTATATTTTTATTATGCGTCAATAGCTAAATCTCTTCTTTGTGCTCTTTTGTCAGGAGAATTTGTATTTTTGATTAAGCTTGAAGGTACTGATTGCAAGAATCAGTGATGGTAGATTTTTAATCAGTGACAAACTTGATCAGACGATTGTATGAGATCATAAGTTTGACTGAGTAGATTCTCAAAATGGAAATGTCTTTGTAGCTAGTTGACAGTGAGAACAACATTGCATAACTTTGAACCCATAGATAAGGTTTCCATTTGCAATTCCGACAGGGACATTAAAGAGTGGTTGAACACGTATCTCTCAGAATTATTAGGAAGTTTCCGGAAACATTCGTTTGACTTTAGGCTATTAGACAGTTTCAGAGTAGTAGACAGTGTTCGTTTGTTGTCGACCACGTTGACATATTCATGAAACGTCTGAGTTTCATCAATCCATGAGTCAAGTAAGTCATTTAAATTGCATTTCATGCTATTCTTATTTTAAGCATTCACACCTATGATTCGACTTCCTCACCACAAGTAATTTCTTCAAAATTATAAATATATATAATATTATAACTTGATAATGAATTGGTCGAAAAGGGTCTCTTTGCCCGATCACTTTTTTTTTCTTTATGTATATATGTTCGTTCCCTTGTCCACTGTGTAATAACTTACCTAATTAGCACCTCGTCGCTTTTATCCTCCTCCCTTTGAGCAACCTTCAGGATCACACATATGTTTCTATTTCATCTTCACATTACCTTCACTATGTCGCCCTCTGGTGCTTAAAACAATGCTTCCCCTATTTACCATCGGACGGCCTGTCGCTTAACGTTACTTTATGGTCAGCGTTGCGTGCATTTAATTCTTCCGTGCTTTCCTCCGCACATTTTATGGTTAATAATTCGTTGACTGGCCTGCTGCCAGAATTCTTGATTCCTTATATCTTCCTTTTGTAACACACTTTTGCGTCTCACCGCTTGCGTGTCTCCACCTAAATGGTGGGCGAGGAGATCAGGTGGCTTTTGTGTGTTTTTTAGAGTGGGAAGCGATATTCGTGATAATCGCGTCTGTCAGCTGCGTTCCTATTCCACTGAACTTTCTTGAAAAGTACAAAATACAACTTGACAGCACCTTGTCATTCCTTTTGTGCTACTTCTTACTCAAGAAATAATTAATTCTCTCCATATTCCTGGCCTTTTATCATCAATAGCTGAGCTTCTCTGATTCTGCTTTGGAAGCTTTAAATTTCAGGGGGAATTGAAATCGTGCCAGAATTGATTTGTCATTTTATTATTCATTCACTTTTCAAGTGTTACTTCGGGCTTCAATCTGGAGTTATGGGGTCTCAGTAGCAGTGAGGTGGGATTGCTAGTCTCTTTCACAATCTTCCCTCTTGTATAGGCTGTCTTTCGAGTCATTGGAATGTAGAAGTACATCGATGGGGTATCGAACGTTGGATCAAATGTGTGGTTGGTGGTCATTCTACAGTTGCACAACCGGCGCCTACTACAAATGATAACAGATCGAAATGAAGCCAAAGTAGTGCAATCTTACAGAACCTATTCCTAAAGAGGATATGCAGAATGAAATGATCTATTGAGCGTAGGCCGAAAGGATCATTGAATGACTTCACACCAGAGGTCTGCGAGTAGAAAAAGAATGGAATTCAGTGAATAGGGTTATTTTAGGGCACTAATAACAGTTGTAGAACCACCTGGTAGTAAATACTGAGAAATCAATGCAGTGGGGATGCTCAGCCAAGTCTCTAAGGTCTACTGGGACACCAAGGAAAAAACAACCCATAATGAATAATACAGTTTATATTATTGGATATAATTTAATTTAACCCTGTAGTAATTTGTATTGGTAATCTGTTATTTATCGGTATAGATAAAACGATAACATTTTACGCCAGTCATTTTATGGATATTTATCAGGGATGTCAGTATTTTGTAAAAGTTACTGGCTTCTTAATAACCTCAGAATAACCTTTCGTGATTGATGAATTTGGTTAAAATTATGAGAATATGCGAAGGGTTAAAATGAGTTCACTGAAGCCTGTGTAACTTGACATTACAATGCAAATTATACTCTGTGACAGCTAATAGATTGATGGTAGTAATCAGTTGAATCCAGGATGTTCATGTCAATTCTCCCTGTGACTCACATCCCAAAGATACAAATTCATTTAATCATTATGTTAGCGCGACTAATTAATTTTTTTTATAATTATGGTTTATATTGATTATTGACTACTACTCAACCAAATAAATACTATCGACAAGCAACCCAATTACATCTCAAATAGAAAGCTACATTTTATCCACCATAACTTTATTTATTACTTTAATCTACTAGCAAACATTTAAAGGTTCAAAGATTAAATTTTAAAATAAAGCATTCCAGCTTGCATTTTAAATAAAAAAATCAACAGCATTACAAAGTCTTTTATGGAGAAAGCATTCTTCTTCATGAATGGTGCGTATTCTATCCTGAAATATAAACAGAAAACACGAAGATATTACGTACTGTTTCGAAACGAAAGTGTCGATTGGTAGAGAAATAGCGAAATAATTATAAATTTATCGACGACTTCGAACTTATAAAAAGTTGCGTTAATAAAAATGCACGTTACATATAAAATGTTGACATTTTTGGATAATCTGAGTAATTTTAACCTCTCTCACATGCCAACATGCATAGAATATTGAAGTGAATTTCAGAGGGCCCGTTATAATTCCCTGTTAAACTGGGGATCTGAAAATGCTGATATGCGTTGGTGTTTCAGGATTAGAATACTCACCGAGCAAACAGGTGTTTTGGGTTACAGTCCCAAGTCAATAAGATCCTTACTTTCTTTAAGACGGCATTAGGCGTAGAGAAGCGAGAATGTTGGGCTAGAGGCAATCACCGATACTCCGTAAAAAATTATGACCCTACTTAAACTTCACAACTAAAGTTTTTAATATTACGTTCCACCGAGAACGCAAAGAAACGAAATGAATGAGTTCAATAAGGTAGTGATCCTGATTACTCAGGAACACTAGTGAGTATAGCTGAAAGTATCAGTGTCGGTGAAAGCATATAGGAAGAAATTTTAGGGACGAATGAACATTGATGTTGTCTATGAGAATAAACGTTATTTTCTTCTACCTTCTATGATGTACGAATATTGTGTTCAATCAATTCATTCAGAAAACTGTTTGACAGTTTTATTTATATGAGTAAACTCAAAGAAAAGTTAGCACAGAGTCCATTTTGTGTATCTTCCTTCTGTATATAGAGTGATATAATGTTTCATCTAACTTTGTCTTTATTGTCCAAGTTTTAAAAGCTGAGGCATATCACTACTTACCTCTGGAAGCTTCAATCGATTAAGGAAGGAGAATGAAAAGGGTGCTATTGTTCTGTCTTTTGTGAATGCAGTATTCCTCTGCAATTCTTTCACACAAATACTTCAATAATACTCAAAAAAAAGAGGCAAGACAAGAAATTCCATCTTCTTGATCTCCTATAGTGAAATTGTTCCGAATGAAATCCCTTCCATGAACTTGTTTGTTATATGTTACATGTGAAAGAAAAGGTGTTAAGTGAGCGATAATTCTTCATATCAATATAATTTTCGGGCTCTACAATCTCATATACATAGTACCCTTTCCTAAACAAACCAGGTTTTTCCAAAGATATATCATAAAAACTGGAAACTTCAATAACATTTATTACTGCTGAGTTGCATTCACATTGCAGTAACGTTTCGACTAATCAATATTTTCTGTGAAAATCAATTTCGTTTTCTGCTCACTTCTTCAGTTAATGTTTTTTTCCAAGAAACATGATGCCTATGTGTTTAATTGCAGGTAAACTTATGCAGATATATGTGTGCATACATAGAGAGGCATAGAGAAAGTGGTATTCCGTACACTCTTTATTGGGCTGAGGTAGGCATACTCAACTTGATTTCCATTTTGGGGTTTTCTGTTGCTTCAATTCTCTTTATGGTGTGGCATTGTTCGTTAACTCATGTGCTTAGTTAATCAAGAAACTGAGGCGAAGAAACACTTACCACTCATTAAAAGTCTGATTACGAAACAAAGGACATGGCACATGATAATATGTTGTTCTCCAATAATGCAACAGGTATTAACATTGTGTACATTGGTAGCGAGGTCAAATATTCAACGTGGTTGAGTGTAACAAGTATCACTCTAGAAGATACTTGCCCAAGCAAACTGCGGGTGAAGTCAAATAACACCCTGATTCGTTTCATAGTACGCATCAGACACCAAATGCTTTCATCCCAAATGATCAAACTTTTCAGAAGGCATGAATTGCATTGAGGTATTATTATGTGGAGATGCAATCTCTTCCCGAAAGGAAGTTATTTCATCCAAAGGGAAATAAAGAGGATTGCAGTGTTGCACAGAAATAACTGATATCTAAAAGTGTCTGAAATGATACTAATTTATTTATTTATTGATTCCTGTTCACGGTCATTTTACAGTCAGCCATCAGCATTTCTTGATTCAGTCAGATTTCATTTCACTTTTGTGCACTTAGAAAAGTGGGGGAAAAAATTTCGTTGAGTAGAAGTCTGAAATGACTGACCGAAAGTAAAACTCAAGAACCAGAGGACTGCACTGGCACACAAATATTATGTCGTTAACAAAACGTTAACGCAAAATTCACTCTCTGTATTTTCATGGATATATATGTATAAATTATATCATTGGGTAAGTTGTAATTTAATTTTCAAATGTACTCAAGATGGAAAACTTAAAATAACACTTTACTACTTACAATCTTCAACTACATATCGAAAAGGAATGCATTTATGTGCGATTATTAAAATATACAGTAGGAAGCAGAAATCATTAATAAGTGTAGTTACTTTATATACCACAGAGGTGATGATCAATTACATTTACCTCTGTCGTCAAGCGTAGCAAACATCAAAATCAAAACGCTTCCTACAAAGTACTGAGGATCACTCAGTTGTCTAAAATGCAGATGATCTATTCAAGGAATTGAACTCTACTCTCTGCTACCATTTTGTGTTTAGATGAACAGGTAGTTGTAGCATCAGTTACATATTATAAGGTCAGTAAAAGTGACTGTCATTATTCGAAATAGTGGAGGGATATACGTTTTATGCCTTTGGTCGTCTGTTGATGATAATACGGATGTCTATTTCGGTTGAACACCTTCTTCACCTGTAACCTTTCTGCAAGTTTTATAATGCAAATGACACTTGATTCATTAAAGTGGTCATATTTCTCTATCTCCTAATTACTTGCAATGACTGTCGAAATGAATACCAGTCACGATACAAAAGATGCCACTGCTACACGAATATCATGTCAGTAAGTATGGAACATTCAAACTCTACATATGTATGCATAACTTATGTCATGGTGTAAGTTGTAATTTTATTTTTACCGTTACTGAGAGTGGAAACAGGAAAAGAACACATCACGACTTACTGTTTGGAAAGGGATCAGCTAAAATAGAAAACAGTATAATTATTATTGTAGTTTCATCAATACAACTGTAATCCTTTTCACTGCAAAACAGCGTGCACTTCAACTCCACCTAGGATGTTTTCTTACATAATTCATCTCAACATATCTTCTACTTGAAGTGATTACTGTGGTCCTGTATGGTTCACACAGACAATGAATGTAAACCACGTTCATATGTGATAGAAACAACACACATTGCTGATACTGCATTTTTTCGCTGGATCGATAAACAGTTCCTTAGAGGATTTTTTTAAATACTGGCGAAATATACATTCAGTATTCCGAACACTTAATCGATAAACGATCATACTGATGGTGAGCACACATTTTGAAGTAGTATCTGACATTTTCTGCCTGACAATGGACTCTGTTTTGTTGCATACAGTCAGTTAACATAATGCGAGATCACAATTCCATCAGTGCAACATGTTCCCAGGTGTTGTGGATTCTGGTGTTCATCCAATAACATGAATAACATGTTGAAACTTTGGAAACTCAGGTAGATTTTATTTATCCTAGAATAAGACTCACTACATTCAAATCAATTTGAATTTTCTTTCCTTTTCTGATTTCAATCTAAATCTCAGAAATTTTGAATCGCAGGCTGTACATTTTGATATTTATGGGTCTTTCTTCGAGAATGCCACCGAAAGCAACGGCATTTATTTTACTTTATTTAAGCTTGACTCCACACAGTATGTTCTAAATAATTATGAAAATTTCAGCATGTGATATTGGTAGCCGCAATTTATCAAGCCAATCACTGGTATGAAGTGTGTGTCGACCGGGGATCGAACAAAAGACCATGTTCACAGTCGGCAAATATTCTGACCGCTATGCCACAGACGCACTACAGTCATACACATATAACAAGAGGGACAATCCTCCACCTCACGTTTATACAAAGACATTACTTGCAGCAAACGTAGAATACAGAGGCTGATTTGTGAATAGAACTTTGTTTATGAGTCGGTTTGTAACTCGATATTACTTTGTTTATCAGATATATCAAACCGAGAGACAGTATTATTTACTCAACGATGTTACGAACACAATTTTTCGTCACAATTATATCAGTCATTAAAAGTGCTATACAAAGCCGCAAGTGAGTATGTTTTTCACATCCTCCTGACAGTGGTATTGTTGGTTGTTTCACATTATATTCTCTTTATTATTTAGGGAAGATAGACACAGAGAGAAAGTATCACCACTTACCAGTAGTTGTAGTTGACTGCACTGCTGATCGGAAACAAATGCAGTTATGTTTGATTATGGAAAAATATAGTAGGAAGCAGAAATAAATGAATAGGTATAGTTAATTATATACCACAGAGGTGATGATGACTTATCACATCGTGTGTGTACGTTAAGCTATAATCTTACATTTTATTAATTCTTCTTTTGTTTTTTTTCCCTTTATTTCATTCTCTTTCCACCTTTCATTGAGCCTTTCCTGCCTCATTTTTTTCCTTTTTGTTCTATTGTTGCTCTAGTCTCTTTTTCTGGTTTTTATATCTGCTGTTTTCCCTACAAAACATGTGGATTGTGGGAAGGACATTTTCGTATTTGCGGGTCCTTCTTCGTTAATGCCACCGTAATTAAAGACACATAGCCCAGAGTGTTAGGCAGACAACGTGTAAAATGAAAACCTATTTCTCTGTTTTCAAACAGAGACAATACTTCCATCCGTATAGGGTGTGAATTGTCACTCCACCTACTACAACTAAGGAGCTGTTAGTGTGCAGTCAACAGCAGCCCATCCAGATCCCCTAGGAAAATACTGATTGGTTAATTCTTTCATTTACGCTACAGCTTGTCTAAATTTACTTCCAGTTCAATCATTCAAGAAACCTATTCACCCTTTAATAAGTTGGAAATGTCCGTTGTCGGAGGTCTAGATAATTAGTGTGAACGTAGAATACAGAGGCTGATTTATGAATAGAACTTTGTTTATGAGTCGGTTTGTAACTGAATATTCTCTTGTTTATCAGATATATATATGAAAGAACGAGACAGCAGTATTTACTGACTGATGTTACTAACGCACTTGTTGTTCACAACTAAATCAGTTATTAAAAGTGAAATACAAAGGCTCAACTGCTTATACGTTTCTCATTCTCCTGACTGTGGTATTTTTAGTTGTTTCACATTATATTCACTTTCTTATTTAAGGTAGGTAAGTATCACCACTTACTAGTTGGTTCAGTTGGTTGTTCCACTGATCAAAAACAAATGCAGTTATATGTGATTATTCGAAAATATAGTAGTCAGATAAAATTAATGTATAAGTATAGTTAATTTATGTAGCACAAAGGTGATGCATTATTACATTTACCTTTGCCGTCAAGCATAGCAAAGTAAGTCGGTGGCATAGCGGTTAGGGCGCTCGCCAACAATGCACATGGTCCGCGGATCGATCACCGGCCGGCGAACTCCTTTACCTCGCTATTCTAGAACTAAAACTGGTGAAGAGGGAAGGTTGGGCATGAGGCTAGCAACCACATCCTGTAAAAATAAAGACTGCTACGGAAACTTTAAGCTGGAGGCTTGAAGCCCTATGTTCCACTGAAAACGTGAAGGAACAAAAACAAAATAGCAAACATTAAAATCAGATTGCTAACAGCGAACTGATGAGTATTCCGCAGCTGTAAAACTGCAATGAATTGATCTCTACGCAATGCCACTATTTTGTTTCTGGAAGAACAGGTAGTTGGAGCATCAGAAACATTTGAAAAGGACAGTGAAACAGGCTACCGTCATTCGATATACTGGTAGGATATACGTTTCATGCATTGGTCATCTGTTGATGATAATACGGATGTCTATTTCGGTTGAACACCTTCTTCATCTGTACACTTTCTGCAAGCTTTATAATGCAAACTACACTTGATTCACTAACCTGGTCATACTTCGCTATCTCCTAATTACTTGCAGTGACTGTCAAAATGAATACTTTCGAAAAATTACAAGATGCCATGGGAAAACGAATGCTATATCACCATTAACATTGGAATATTCAGTCTCTGCATTTTCATGGATATACATAAATATATATATATATATACATAGAAATATAAATAACTGATGTCATAGTGTCAGTTGTAATTTCATTTTTCACTGTACTGTAAATAGAGAAAGGGAGAGACCACACCATGACGTACCTTGTGTTTCCTCAACTTCTGTAATAGAAATTGGTATATTTATTATTGTAGCTTCATGAATACGGCTGTAATACTTTTCAGTGCAAAACAGCGTTCATTTCATATCCAAAAAGAACATTTCCTCATATCTTTTATCTTGAAATATTTTCTACTTGAAGTGATTACTGTGGTCCTACAAACCTTACATGGAATATAAATAAAAAAATTGAATTCCTATTGGAAAGAAACAGCACACACTGCTCATACTGCGTTTTTCGGCTGGATCGATAAATAATTCGTAACAGGGTTTTGTGAATACTGGCAAAGTGCACATTCACTATTCCAAATATTGGATTGATAAAGGAACATACTGATGATAAACACAACCTGTGAAATAGCATCTGACCGTTTTTGCCCAAGAACCGATTTCGCTTCGTCCCATACAGATTTAACACTACTCGAATGCTTCATGTCGTTTAAGTAATTTGACTATGAATTAAGACCATATATGTGGTCGACCGGTTTCAAACGAAGTCTTTATTCTAGGATAAGAGTCACTATATTCGCCTCAATTTGCATTTTATTTCGTCTTCTGGTTTTAATCTTCATCTCAGAACGTGTGAATCGTGGGAGGGACATTTTCGAATTTGCGAGTCCTTCTTTGTAATCGCTGCCATATTCAAAGAGAAGCAGACTAGCGTGGTGGGCAAAAAACGTGTACAACGTGCGTCGGTGGCATAGCACTTCGGACGCTTGCCGACCGTGCACATGGTCCGTGATTCGATCCCGGCCGACGACGCACTCCTTTACCTCACTAAGCTGGAAATTAATTCTGGTGATGGGGAAAGGTTGGGCATGAAGCTAGCAACCCCATCCTGTAAAATAAACACTGCTACAGAAAATTCAAGCCACTAGCGTGAAGCCCTATTTTCCACCGGGGAACGTGAAGGGAAATAAATGAAAACATACTTCGCCCTTGTCACAGAGAAAATGCTTCCATCTGTAAAGGGTGTGAAATATCAGTTCACCCACTGCAACTAAGAAGCTGTTAGTGTGCAGTCGAAATTAGATCATCCAGATTCTCTAGGAAAATGCTCTCTGATGTATTCTTACATTTATGCTACAGTTTGTCCAAATTTATTTTGAGTACAACCATTCAAGTCACCTGTTCATACTGTAGTAATTTGAAAATTTACGTTGTCGAAGGTTTAGTGGATTATCGTGTACTTAGAATACAGAGACTGATTTATGATTATATCTGTGTCTAGGAGTCCGTCTGTAACTGAATATTCTCTTGCTTATCAGATATACTAAATAGAGAGACATCATTATTCACTGAATGATGTTACTATCACACGTTTTGTTCACAATTCAATCAGTTGATACGAGTGTTGTACAAAGCCTCAACTGCTTTTCCTTTTCTCATTCTCCTGACTGTGGTATGGTTGGTTGTTTCACATTGTATTGTCTTTATTATTTAGGGAAGTTAGACATAGCGAACGTATCACAACTTACTAGGTGTTTCAGTTAGCCGTTCAGCTGATCAAAAACAAATGCAGTTATGTGTGATAATTCAAAATTGTAGTAGGCAGATGAAATGAATGTATTGGTATAGTTAATTTATATACCACAAAGATGATGGCTTACCACATTGTTTACGTTCACTTTTCTATAATCTTATATTTGAATTATTCTTCTTTTGTTTTTGTGCTTTTATTTCATTCTCTTTTCACCTTTTATTTAGTCTTTCCTGCCTCGTCTTTTTTCGTTTTGTTCTATTATTGCTGTAGTCTCTTGTTTGGGTTTTTATATCTGCTGTTTTCTCTTCAAATTATTTTTCTTTTTTAAAACACTTTTCACCTTTGTGATGTGTCTTTTCTTATCTTTGGTGCTGACTGAATTCTGTTAGGCAGTTTCACAGTGCGACCACCATTCTATGTATCTCGTCATAACGTAGTATACTGATTTGCACAAATTAGATGGTTGGAAGGGAGAAAATAAGGAAGCATTGGCCTAGGTTTTGTGCTTTTTGGCACTCACAAATCAGGAAGTTGTATCTTTTAACTTGAAGGAACTCAGGTCCATCCTCTGAGATTCCATCACGTGTCACTCATTGCTTCAGTGCTGCTGCTAGTCTGACTGAGAGAATTCACTCTGCATCAAAGAAAGGGTTAGGCGCGTTACACCAGTTACTAGTGTCGAATCAAAGTGCCCACTACTGTCAAACATGAAAACAATCGCCAACCCGAATGGCTCACTGGTAACGTCACTGACTGCAGCACCATGTGACGCGTCGGATTTGAATTTTAGAAGGCAGATTAGTTCATTGAAGTGTGCAGATATGCCTTGCTAACAAGTGCCAACTAGCACGAAATCGAGGTTCAAGGCTTCAGGCCTACTGCCTCACACCATTTAATACTTCATTTCTTATTTCAATTTCAAAATAAAGATCATTTACGTTTGTAATTTCAAATGAAACTTACTCTTCCATCCTAAAAGTCAAAAAATGTTGCTTCTGATAATATCTTCATTCTAATTATTATGTTTACTTTACGGTATATATTGTTGAGCCGTCGACGAACATATTCAGGTTCATGAAGACAGTTAAATAATAACAAAAATGTTCAATTATTTGAATGTGTTTATTCTGTTTGTAAATATTGCATTCATTGCATAACTTACCCAACCATCCTAGGAATTAAAATCCTTCGATTACTGAAAGGTATTTCATTCTCGTTATGACAATTAATTCAGAATATCCATGAGAATAACCTCGTCTATTGTGCTCACTATCCTGCCTCAGAGTTTGAATCTATTTTCTATGATCACTTTAAAAGACGGAGAAAATTGCGAGAAATGGTAAGCGTTTTCAGGAGGCAACGTTGGAGATTCATCAACAACTGCGCAGAGCTTAATTCTGAAGTTCATATGGCCAAAACGGATGAGCAACGCTGAACTCTGATAGCAAACCAACTTATAACCTGTTATCCAACAAATGTGTCAAAGCAAATGGACACAGACTGAACATAGACTGAGGACACCAATAAGTGACATCCAACGCCACACAGGCCTGAGATTGGACCTTAAGTGTTGCAGATAGAAGCTGCATATTCCAGTGTGGTTTGAAGAGGAGATGGAAGTTTTCATATAATCGTGGATGCGGCTAGAATGCACTCCAGATAACAGAAGGATTCTGTGTGTTCCACTCGAAACCAATGGTAACGACGATAATCATTATAAATTTAATAAACATTTTACTATTACACTCACCCCCTATATGCGTATGAAAATAAAATAATGCAAGTGAATTATTCGCTTTAATTTATTTACTGTGATTTTGTGTGTTTGATCGGTTATGTGACCCACTTACTCAACTTTATGTTTTATACAGTTAATAGACTATCTACGTTGAAAAAACAATTTCTAGCAGGCTACAGACTTCTAAAAGTCGTTCTCTTTACTTAACACTGAAGATTTTATGGCTGATCCGTAAGAATAAGCAACAAGGAACGTCTGCAGTGTACCGACCAAGCACTCGTTGCCTGCACAAAGAAAATCAAGATTCATTGGACGTGGGTTGAAGAAACAACTGAATAGCGTCATACGCTAGGCATATCCTCCGACGAACCACGGAAAAGAAACGATGAGTAAGACGTCCAAGAGAAGCATGGAAGATCACCCGTAAAAGGGATGTGCCAGCATATGAGTAAACATGGGGCTAGCTTACAAAGACTGTAAATAATGGGGTGAAATGGAATTGAGCATTTGAAGCTGAATTTCGAAATTAGTTCTTTATTCTGACGTGTTTGGTTTGTTTTTGAAGCTTTCGTCATCCTTCTGGACAACATTCTCCAGGCAAGATTTAGCTTGAAATGAATTGATTTCATTTCTTCATCAATGAAAGACTTGTGTCTCCTGACAACCATTTTCGTGACTGATTAGTTGATTTACATCTGTTCTGTTCATTTTTAATTGACACAATTTTTACTCCAAACTCAGGGGAATTCTAACAATAATGACTTACTGATTAAAGCTAGAATGCATAAATTATCAGTGTCAAAGTAAATGAGCCATTCTTGCTTTCGAAAACAATTTTTTTATATTTATATTTTAGACCGTTCAATCTATTGACAGTATAAATGTATATATAGTCGTTAGAATAACTTACCAGCCCCATCTAGTAATCATAAATTGTCAGTATTGAAAATAAATTTATACTCGTCATTATGATAAGTCTGTATTATCTTAGTGAATAACTGACAAAGGCATCCACTTCATTCATAGAAAACGTTTCTCTCACAGTTCCCACAACAGTGATCAACTCCTACCCGCATATGATGCAGATATTTGAGTCTTAGTCAAAACACACCAATTTCACAAGTATGCATAAGTTGCTGCTTGAATTACATCACTTCAAGTTTAGAGAAATCTCCTTACAGCCGTTTTTTGCCAATAATGTCAGTCTGAATAACTGAATATGTATGTCTTCTGTTGAACATTCACTAGTATTATGATCAACAGCTTTCCACATGTTCAGACTCACTGCTATAACGTTTTGGAACCATTTACAAGTTCGCTTTGGAGGCAAAGCTACTAGTGAGAATTGCAACTCCATACAGAGAACAAACACACCGATGCTACTGAAAATTCAGATTGAAAACTTGAAGATCGAAGTCGACTAAGAACAAAACGGATTGACATATTTTGGAACTCTGTCTATGCTGAGGTACAGGAGTATTGTATTTTTTCGATTTCCAGTCTGAAACACCGTGTTTAGCTACGTTTTTGACGTTCTAGTTTCTTACTTTATTCTGTTATCTTTTAAACCAAAAGGAGGCGCATAAACATAAACCCTAACATATGGAAGTTTCAATTCTCTGTCGTTAGTACCAGTTGGTTGTTCATCATTCATTCTTCGGAGAGAAATAGAAGTGATGAAGGAGTGAAGCTGACCACTAACAAGACATCGGTGAAGTTCAATTTATTCAGCTGACGCCTCACAGATTTTAGGTTACAAGGTAACTTAGGATAAATTGTCTTTAAATTTCGTAGATGTGTTGTGTTGTGTTATGATAAATACATGCAAGCATATTCCAGACTCCATATGCTATCAGTGAATGAATACTGAGTAAACATTGGACGGTTTCGTGAATTATTTTATAAGTCAAAACTATTCACTGAAATTGTTTCTCAGTCTGTTCCACACTATGATTATTCTGATTTTCATTACAGCCAGGCTAAATATCATACAGGTATTCTTATTTATGAATTTCAATAAATAAAGAAAAACAGCAGTTTGTACAGAATTAGATGGTACCATGATTGTTCATTTCGTTGGTTTCTGATCAGGTGAATGCTGCCAGAAGAAATGAATTAGGTTTGTGTACGGAACATTTTCAACACTCTCACAAATTTTAATTGATATCAGTTTGCAGGTGAATCCGAACTTGCTCAAGACTGCTCAGAAATTACTCTTATATGCACACATTTACATGGAAAGTTGAAGTTTAAACAACAAAAGCAAATGGCTGCATACAAGGTCAACAGTTTATATGACGAAGACAAGAGGTGAATAGGATGTTGAATCATAGAAGAAAAGGATGAACTGGATCACAGTAAAGCTAACGGAATGAAGTTAATGCCGGAGATAATGTGATCAAATGAAAGAGAGAATAAAGGCATCCAGTTATCAGGGCAAAGAGAAATTGATAATCGCTCACTTCTGAACAAATAAATGGCACTTCAGACGTATAATTACGATGAAGTCATGAATATTCAGAAAGCTAAAATGATCAGTGGCAGAAGGATCATCCACTTCTTCGATTCCACTCAGTTTCCAGCAATTCAATCTCAATAGACTAAACAAACAATGAGATTCACTAAACCGTCTTCTAAAGACTACGGAAGACGTTATTTAGAGCCACCTGACTGAACTGTATTAGTGCGTCAGTTGAACAGCGGAAGAATGGTCGCCATTCAAGTGACTTACACCCAAATTTCGCCCACCCTTTCGAATGTCCAGAAGAGAGCCTCCAAAAAAGCTACAGCTCTGAAACATATTGTAGTAACCCTGAGTACAGCATCAACTTATCCTGTACAATTAATTAAGGAATAACAGTATATTGTGTTCAAGAGAATGGAATTCAAGCAGATAACTAGAAAAATGCTTCGTTTTTTAGCTATTTTATTGTTCTAGTGTAATTTGCATGTTTCATAGGATATGCAAACTATTCTACAATCTTAAATGCATATTTAAACCTCAATGGTACCAGGCAGCAACGTTTTTCTTCAGGGGAACAGGACCAGGGGAATATTATAACCCTCTGTGTGTCATATTTATAAATCAACAATAATATGAAGTTACAGACAGCAGTTTCAACTTATTCATAAAATGTTGGTTGAATTAAGAGAAAAGAATGACTCACCTGTAGGCGTAGATATGGAAAGTAGCATAACGCAGAGTAGTAATACAACTTGTAGCTTTATCATCTTGAATGATGAATTCCTTTAGGCAATCATCGCTATTTAAACTTTTGAAGAGTATGTCATATGATACTATACGACGTTTAAATCAAAAAAAAAACAATATTCACAATGTTTATATTTTTATTAGTATAAACAACTGCTGAAAAACAATACAATCTGCATTTCCTTTGAAGTTAAAACTGTAAACATCGGTGAATATAAATAAAATATATCATACATTCATTTTAAGTTTAATAGAAGAATATTTTCAAGAGCTACTTATGAAAAACTTTGAGCCTCTCACAGAGCACGGAGTTTTACGTCGATGTGACAACGGTAGAATGCTTGCCGACCACGCCTCAGTTGGTCCGAAGTTCTATACACCACTGAAGAGGGAATCCTTTACCTCGCTAAGTCGTATAGTCTAGGCAGCTTATCAAAGATAGATGAAAGACAACCTCCTATTGCATCCAATTTTTGATATGTCAGGTTCCCCGTACCATTCTATAGCAAATTGGCTAGCCGATATTTTAGAACCTGTATGAAAACAGATGTGCCACTATTCGCTTCGTCGATTTTATTGAAGATATCGATGTAAAGAACAAAAATATGCTCTCTCTCGACATTGAGTCACTATTTACCAACGTTCCACTCACTGAAACTGTCTGTCACATTTGTCAATATATAGACGGAAATCAGTTGAACATCGGATTACCGAAGACTTGCTTAAAAGAACTACTACTGAGATGTACACTCAATGTACAATTCACATTCAACAATGTTATTTACAGAAAACAGGATGGGATAGCAATGGGATCTCCACTGGGCCAAATACTAGCAGAATGCTTTATGGCAAACCTCGAGAACGGCCCACTCAAATCAACTATTCACAATTTAAAATTGTATGTTGGATATGTGGACGACATCTTTATTATCTGTGATGACGGTCACGATCTCAATCAGTTACTTCAAATATTCTACAAATGCCATTCAGCTACGAAGTTAACTCTTGAAATTGAAAACGAATCTAAAATCCTTTCTCTTGATGTTGAACTCACAAGGGGAGCTGACGGAATTTTAATTAGGTCCATTCATAGGAAACCCACATGGAACGGCCAACCGACAATCTTCTACAGCTGGGTACCAATCAGTCGGAAAAGAAACCTAATAAGATTTCTTGTCTTTCACGTCTGACGTATCTGTAGCTCTGATACCCTGGAAGAGGAACTACGCTTCCTGAAAGGAATCTTCATACAAAATGGTTATCCATCAAGATTCGTAGACAAGAACATCTAACAGAAAATTCAAAGGCAAGAGACAACATCCGTGCCGAAAACGATACTCTATATGAACCATCACTTCAAAGGAGACCTACTCAGTGATGTCATTAGGAGGAGAATTTCCACATTTTTAAACAGAACTTTCTTTGCTGCAACATTGGAGTATTCTTCACTAGTAGCACATTGATCTGCAGAAGCTCAAATGACAGGATCTCGCACTTAACAACTTACATGTGTATGTATCAGTTCACCTGTTGCTGTGAAGCCGGGTACATTGGTCATTCAACGCGCATTCTGTCAAAACAGGTCAAAGAACACTATCCAGTGTGGCAGCAGAAAGGACGTAGTGGCCATGTGGGGAGTGTAGTAATTGAACATCGCGTCGTCATTCCATCTCAAAAAAGCTTCCTTCAACAGATATTCCATCTGAACTTACTAATTAAATTTTTGTTTGTCTAATCTAATGTACACGCACAAGCAAAACAAACATATATATTTGCGATTGTACAGGTATGAAAATGAATTTACCGCCGAAAAGAGACTCTTCAATGAACAAGCGGTCTTTTGTCTATCAATTGTGTATAGCATTTCTTAGATACAAAGCCAGATGATTAGTGTGGCTTGTCTATATAACATTGTCTAATATTGCACAATACGTCTTCCTCGTGCGGGATATTCAGGTGAGCTAGTAATTGAAAGGAACTCAAGTGACACAGTCCTGTGTGTATTCTAAATTAGTCGCTTATGTGGAGTAGAGAGTTGAAAGACACATAGATATGTGTGCAGAAACATAATCAAATGACAATTATAATGTGGTGTTGAGAAAAATATGATTGTTTATGCAGGAGTGTAGGCCAGTGTCTTGAGCAGGGTGAACAATCAGTTGTTACTCCTAGAGGTGGCTGTTGTACAATTCTCCACACCAGATATATACATAAAAATATTCAGCTTGTTGATAAATCCAGTGTGGTGCAACTATTCCAGTTATATTACATTCCACAGTGGAAATAATTAAACTGCGAACAAATTTATGAAACTATCATCTCAGAACGAAATCAAGGTCCTTACGAATAGCATGCCATTACCATCATCTTTAACGCTTGAAAAGCTTCCTACAGAAACTAGCACAAAATCAAACGAAGCCGAAACCCATGCTAAGCAATTTGTCTGGAGTTACCACTATGTTGTTCCAAAGAGGGCCAACGTACACATGTTGACCAGGCAAAAATCAAAATCAATGTTAAGTAAGATACTTCGCAAGAAAGATCACTTTTCATCGCAGTAAATAAAATGAGTGTATCACAATTGGAAGTATCATTAATTAGCCTTATCATCGGAGCCTATCACACATAATTCAGTCTCCATCAGATTTAGACTTTAAAAATACGCTTTTGTGTTTTCCTGATTATCTGATACACTATTACTAAAAAGGAAAAGTCTTTGAGCTAAGTTGGTTCTCGTTTATCGTAAAACGTGACCTCTGTTGCAATCAAAGATCGATAGATAATCTTCTGACGTTAACACTAACTGCGTATACAAATTTACATGTATCTGCATTAGCAGAGAACACAAAGAAGAATAAACTTTTGATTTTCTTAACACGTATCAAAAACCGTAGCTCCCAGGGAGAACAGATGCATAACAGGAAAGAACGTCCTGAAATCCATTCAAATAATCGTTTGACAATATAAATAAATTTTCTTCAGGTTGAGCAAAACAATCGCAGCAGAGAATCTGACACCCGAATTTTTCCTTCAGAACGAAACGGTTGCTAGTGTTTACTTGCCTTTGTTTTCAATCTCTCATACGATTTTGTCATCTTTCATTTTAACTTCTGTACCCTCGTCGCAAAAGCATAATTTTGCTTGTCTCTTATTTCGAATATTATAGCTTAACAAACTACACCGCTGCTCAATTTGTCAGCTTATCATCGTCCTATTCACCTTTCGCCTTCATCACGCAGCTCTTTCTCCATGGTAACCAAGACTATATTTATGTTTAGACTGGAACATTGTGTCTATAAACAGTCTGAGAGTAATTTCTAAGAACTGCCTTCTGTTATTAACTGACAATATTCAGGATTTGCCAGTATGTTTAGACTCTTGTGTAAATAAACGTTTTGTGTTTAAATTTGTGTTCAGCGAAACGTTAGCACTGATTTTAGCTATAGGCAGTTGTTGAGAAGTCAACATAACAAGCAATGATGCTACCATATTATTCTGCACAAATTGTTGTTTTCGATTTATTCAGATTGTGAATTTTGTTGACAAGAGTCACTTCGTTGAATACTGTGTACACATTCAACTCCGTACACTGATAATCTGCTGTTCATTTGATGTATCTCTCATTTGTACATTCAAATGTTGTCTCCAACATAAACATGAAAGGAATATAAGAAGTAATTTGATTGTTCTTATAGTAAGAGGACACATTAAGGCAGGAGTTGAACTGTGTACGTGCAGGTTTATTACTTTCTTATACCGGTATACCACATAGTAGTAAAACACAAAGATAAATTTCCTTAGCAAAAATTAATGGCGACTGGGAGTGGTTGTTACCGCAAGATGTGCGATGAAATCGAACTAAGGGGATGTGTGAAACATACTTTATCCCTAATAATGGTTTATAGAATTCCGGTTATATGACACGGATTGGATGAAATGCTAAGTAATTTTCTTCTGTGGGTAAAACTTTAGCATTTTACATATGAATAATGAAACATGACAAATCTGGATGAAATGCGCTGACACTGATATTGAGAGATTTCAGGGTTTTGATTTCATATATATGTATATATATATCATACAGTAAATAATATCTAACTCTTGAAGATCTACACATAATTTATTCAAGCATTGGCTTGTAGTTGTTTGATTGATTGGTTACAGGATTTCATCAATCGCTGACATCAGTAAGAGAACCATTGGAAAACCTCGAAGTACTGGACAGCTGTTTCTCCCTTAGAGATTCTAGTGAGAAGTTATGACGAGTACGTTGTGAGATCCGGTGTGAGGACAGATACTCTCCGAAGACATTGGCTAGTGGTCGCGCTATGCAGTGAATTATAAGAAGTCATAATTCATGAACTGGCCATAGGATTGGGTCCCTGTGGCTCATTGGTCTAGGAGTTCTCATATCGGTCGATGATAACACCCCAAATTGGAACACTGACAGTGGATGCGTACTAATGAAGAGTCCAGAACTAGGTTGAAGTTAATGTTCATTACAGTTTGACCGAAATATTTCACCTACATATCTGTGTTAAGAAAAGTATCGCAATTTGAAATTCTGCAATTTTGTGCAAGCAGTTTATTCGAAACCACACCAGGTATCATGGTCAACTCTTACATCAAATAAACCTTACCAAAATCCTTGCCAAACCGCTTCATCTGTATTCCAGTCGGTCTAGTTAATGGAATAGAATAGCCTGAGATTTATGCAGTTTCAAGATGTTATCGTATAGAAATATATTTAAGTATGAATGTATGTACAACTTCATAGTCAATCTGTTGACGAGATTTGCTTCACTGTATATTGTGCATTCGTTTACCTTGTTTACTCAACATACTGATCATCTTATGTTCATTTTGTAAATCTCTTATGTTTACATACAAAATCTTGTCACACTGCAGACATGATAACAATAAAAAGATTATTGTGATGTGAAATGAAGACATTTAGTAAGCAAAAAAATTTACGTGCCTGTCAACATATTGCGTTCTTATTATCGCTTATTAAAGAATCCAAACAAACAACCGAAAGCTTTCAGGGGCGGCAGCGGACAAAGGCTGAGATGCGTATGTTGCCTCTGATAAGGTTTATTATTGATGGTAATAATGATAATAATAATAACATCAGTATTATAATGTTATCATTGATGACAGAAATTGGTTTTCTGCAATGCTGGAAAGTTGCGCTGCATTCAGAAGTTGTTTTGGTTTTTCATTTCAAATCTACTACCCTATTATTGACTTTCGTTTAATTGCTGTCACAAAAACTTGAAGCAATATTGCTTAGAGTCAATTTCTGTCTGCTTCCATTTTAAACCAATTTATTATTCAAAGGTTTCTCATATACCATCCATGTGGACGGATTTGAGCATCTTTAGAAGTCCTGGAAGCTTTTGGTCTCATTTTTGTTTCATGCAGTCCAGATACATTTATTGTAATACTATAGTGTATGCGCATTTCGGCAATTTTGTTCTGGTGCAGCAAATATATCGACGCTTTTAGGTAATCCATACGCTTCGTTTGAAGATGCTGAATCATTATCATACCTTCCTTGGATACATGGAGTATTGTTATTATTTCTTTGAGTTAAGAATGAGACATAACGAGATCTACTCTTTTTCACCTCCGGTTGTTCAGCTGGGCGTTTCCTAATCATGTTTCACTCATGTGTGTGACATAAAGTGTCATTCAATGGATTCCTAAGTTTGTGCTTTATCACTGTCCATATTCTCTGGCTTATTTCTTGAAAAGTAGGTTCTCAGATAGTTTGTTGCTTCGCAGATTCCTTTGTCATTCATCCTTGATAACTATCTGAATTTAGGTGTCGATGGAAGGCAGCTGTTTGTGAAAGTCTACATTATGTTGGAAATCCTTCTTTCAACCATATATAAGCACTTACTTTAGAACCGTCTTAAAAATTCAAGTCCTGTTCTTTGAGGGTAATGTAGCAAATTTGAATATTAAATTCACAGCATTGAAGATCTGCTCATTTATTCGATCCTGTCTTAGGCATCTTTATTTATGCCACTAGTTGTTTCCAGGATGCTACACAGTTAAGTGAAAGACTTTCTTTTCGATTTAACTCGATGATGGCGATTGGTGCTCACTGATGTTGTTGACTATCAAGCAAGTTCATCAACTATGCTTGTGTTCACTTAAAGGTAAACTATGAAGAACATATCGCTGTTTCATAAGACTAGTGGAGAGGGAAGGTAGGGCATGGATCTAGCAAGCGCATTCCGTAAAAATAAATACCAATGCTACCGAAACTTCACGTGTCTAGAGAGAAAACCTACGTCACTCTGCGGGAGTAGCTAAAAGAATGAAAAAAATTATGGCAACCGTGGAATTGGTCATATCACTGATGACTAACGCATGTTCATGGTTTGTACCATTTGCAAGAAAGAATACCACAGGATTTTTGCGGCTAGTGAAATAAAAATATTACCTATATTCTGTATATTGTGCAAAATGATGAGCAAAATTAAATGCACAGTACTTCTTTCTCGTGCAGGATATTCAGGTAAACTAGTAATCGACAGGAACTCAAGTGACATCTTCCTATGTGTAATCTGAAGGAAATATTATTTCTTATGTTAAGTAGGGAGTTGAAAGACACAGATATGAGTGAACTGTCAAGCATAATTGAATGGCAATTATGATGTCGTGTGAAGAAAAATAGGATTGTTTATGCAGTAGTGTAGGCCAGTGTTTCGAAAAGTGCGAGCAATCAGTTGTTACTCTTATTGGTAGATGTAGTACAACTCTCCTCACCAGATTCAGATATTATAAATATTTCCTTTAATTCCTAGAGGAACATAGGGCTTCAGCCGAACGTCTCCAATGCCTTCAGTTCTCTGCTGGAGTTTGCACCTGGCTCCCAGTCTGCCTACATGCTTTCATCTTCTCTTCACATAACCTCCTTGAAGTCACCCTTAGACAACCAACTCGCCGCTTCTCTTTCGGGTTCCACTCAAGAGTTTTTCTAGTGATGTCACTTGATTGCTTTCTTAGAGTATGGCCAATCCATCTCCATTTCTTCCTGCTTATTTTTTGCACAATGGGTTCCTGCTGTGTTGGTTCGCTCATTGCCAGAGATCTCTGTTGCTGATGTTTTCTGGCCGGCCATCTGATCTTGAGTAGTATTGAGCGAAGTCAACTGTTAACGAAGGTCTGTAGTTTGTTTGAGACGCTCTTCATGACGCGCTGGCCAAGTCTCTGATCCCTACAGTAGCACTGACTTCACACTGAAGTTAAAGATCCGGACCTCCTTTTTCTTGCTGAATGCTGTTGACCTCCACACAAACTTAAGAATAATGAAAGCTTGTCTTGATTTTCCGATCCTTGCTTGGATATCCTCGTCAGTTCTGCCTGTAGTTGAGACGATGCTTCCCAAGTAGGTAAAAGAGGTTGTTTCTTTCAGGTTCCTCCCATTTATGCTGATTGTTGTCTGTTGTTGTTGCTGTTGGTGGTGTTGGCCAGGAATCTTCATCACCTCTGTTTTCTCTATGTTCACCTGAAGTCTTATCTTTGATGCTTCTTCTGCCAACTTGTTGCTTTTCATTTGCATGTCTTCCAGTTTCTGTGAAATCAAACATATATATTCAGCGAAGTCCAGATCCTCCAAGTTATTTGTGTGAGTCGATTTAATGCCTGTTTCCTCATTGCCCACTGTTTGTCACACTATCCAGTCTACTGCAATCAGGAAAATCATTGGCGACAGTAGGCATCCTTGTATTACTTCTGTCCTCACTTCGATGGATTCCATTAGTTTCCCGTTGTGGATTACTTGGCATGCAGCATTGTCGTACAACTGTTGGATGAGATGTATAATTGTCGGCGGAACCCCATAGTGATGAAGTAGTTGCCAAAGCACCTCTCCATTGACGCCGTCTGCTGAAGGCCTTTTCAAAGTCAATGAAGTTGAGATAGAGAGGTGACTGTCATTACATTTCAATGATGATCCGTAATGTGGCGATTTGATCAATGCACGACTTGTTTCTCCTGAATACAGCCTCTTCCAGTCGAAGTTTTTCATCCAGCGCATGTTTGATTCTCTCCAGGATGGTGCAAATTAGTAATTAGCTAGGGATAGACAGGAGCATAATTCCGCGCCAGTTCTTGCATTAACGTAGGTCTCCTTTCTTTGCTACTTTGAATAAGTATCCTTTCTTCCAATCCTCGGGTAACTTGCTTTCTTTCCACACCTTCTCCAGTAGTGGCGTGATCAAGCCGGCTGTTGTCTCTGGATCTATTTTCAATGCTTCAGCTGGGATTCCATCTGGTCCTGTTCTTTTTCCAGCTTTTAGCATCTTGACTGCCTTCAGGACTTCTGATTTCGACGGAGGTTTGGTGTTCACTAGGAGATCTGTCTCCGTCGTTGGTATTGTTCGGCGCGTTGTAGGTGATGCTTGATTTAGGAGTCTTTGAATCGTGAACCCAGTGTTTTCTCTGCTCCACTTCTTCGGTGATTGACGTTGTCATCCTTCACTGGCTTGATTTGTGTCAAACGTTTGCCTGATAGGTACCTAGTAGTTTCGTAGAGTGTTGTGAGATCTCTTTTGCCTGCAGCTTGTTCTGCTTCACTTTCCATGGCTTCATAATATTCACTTTTGTCTTCTCTGACACTCTTCTTTACTCTTTTGTTCAGTGTCTTGTAGCTTGCATTCAAATCCTGTTTTTCTTGCTCGTCGGTGAAGTGGACAATCTTTCGTTCCACCATCCTTCTATCTTCCATTATTCTCCAAGTGTCCTCAGTGAGCCACGGTTTGTCCTAGCGCTTCTTTCTGCCTATAACCTCCATGCAGGTTTAATTCCACACCGCCTTCAGGTTGTCCCAGTGCTTTTCGATGCTGATCTCTTCGCCAGTGTTGATTTGTGTCTCTTCTTTTTTTCTTATACTTGCAGTGAAGATGTCCTTTGTGTCCTGGTCCATCAGATTTGGGTGTTGAACTTGGACTATATTCTATCTGCAGCTCCATTTTCTCTGAAAGATTTCGATTTGATTTGGATTGTCCCTTATACGAGGTAGTGGTTGGAGCCAATGTCCGCTCCTCTTCTTACTTTCGTGTTCGGTAGGCTGCGCCTCCACTTTATTGAGATTGAGATGAAGTCAATTTGGCCTATGTTTCGCTCATCTGGTGAAAGCTATGTAGCCTTGTGGATATTCTTGTGTTTGTATACGCTACCATCAATCACTAGTTCATTGAAGGCGCGGAAGGCGGCGAAGAATTCCCCATTTTCATTCATTTCTACGAGAGCTTCTCAGCCGATGATGAGTTCCTTCCTGTGTTGTCTGATCCTAGTTTGGCATTCATGTCTTCCATAAGTATTTTAATGTCACCAACTGGAGTATTGTCCATTGTTTCCTGTAGTTATCTGTAGAATTCATCTTTGTTTTCGAGGTCTGCGTTGTTTGCTGGTGCATGGCATTGTATTACTGACACTTTCCTTCCTTTGCAGTTGAATCTGGCGGTCATTAGGCTGGGCGAGATTGCCTCCCACTGCATGAGTTCCTTCGTAAATGTTGGTGACATCATGATAGCCACGCCCTCGGTGTGTGATTGGTTATCCGCTTGGTGACCGGAGTAGATCACTGACACTCCCGTTGACAATTTGGTGAGTGTATTCCCGTTCTATCTGCTTTCACATATCCCCAGTACTTTAATTCCGTATGTTTTCATTTCGTCTGCAACCTGAGAAGCTTTGCCAGCTTCACACATGGTGCGGAGGTTCCATGTCTCCACACAGACTTTTTGTTTTGGCTCAAGGAGATTCATCGTGCTGAAGTTTCTGTAGCAACTTCGTTTACATGGTGGGGTTGCTAGCCTCACGCCTGAGAAGTGGATTTTTACATTAAAATATAGTTTAGAGAGAAGCGACCTTGTGGGTTCCTCCACTGTAACCAGGAAAACAAGGAATAAAACAATCAGAACGACACCAGCTAAAGGAAAATAATTCACAACACAAAGGGCAACAAGCAACAACAGCAATAATAATATCACAGTCATGTACAGTTAACCAAAATGATACCAAAATCATAGTTTCACTGAACTGAGCCAACTTGACCACGTAAATCCATCAATATATACAATTATAGATATTAGTTAGTGCTCAACAAGCACAGAGTGGCAAATAGATAGTTTTAGGTATTATCTATCCAAAGTAATATATCCAGGATTCAGTGTTTCAAAGGCAAATAATTGCAATAGCTTTTTTCAACTATTTGGCAACACATTCCTCAGAAATAAGAGTTTTATGTAGCTACGTGAATGTAGTGTAGTAATCGAAAATCGCGTCAAGGTCAATCCTCTGGTAGTTGCATTTAGTAATTAAAACTTGAGGAACAGTTATCTCATGTAATCGATCACACTGCCACCCACGATTCTGCTTTTTCTGAAGATTGGCATAAACGTCTCACTCAGTTGTTTGTACATCACTTAAACAGTAGCAACAGTAGATGATATCATTACAGGTCATGATTTAATATGTTGAAACAGAGTGAACAATAGAAACTATACACAATATAGTTGATGGTGGATTTTAGTAGCTGAAAAGGTGTTTATATATGTATATATATATGTTTAATTACGAAAAGAAAAATTGACTTTCAATTATGTTGACAAAATTACTTCATTGAGCACTGCGTATTCATTCAACTTGTTTACTCTTCACATTCTGATTATTCACTGTTTACATACTGCATCCTTTATCTCAGCGCATAAATCTCGTCTCCTTTATAGAGATATGATAAAACTATAAGGATTAATTGGATTATTTATATTCAAAAGGGAGACATTTAGTAAGCAAACAGAGTGCATACATGTGAACACATTATTAACTCATTGTGGTGTTTCGCATATTCAACAAATAAAACGTAAATTAATTTTCAATGTACAAATCAGATGGAGATTGAATGTTGTACCTGTGGTGCCATTGTTAATGCTATTTTGGACAGCATGATGGAATTCCAGTTATTTTTGCTGATCATGCGTTCTGGCTTCGTTTGATTTTGTGCCAGTTTCTGTAGACAGCTTTTCGAGCCTTGAAGGTGATGATAATGGCATGCTATTCGAAAGGAGTTCGCTGTTGTTCTGAGATGATGGTTTCATACTTACGTTTGTAGTGTAATTATTTCCACTGTGAAATTTAATATACCTGGAGGAGTTGCGCTACACCGGATTTATCAACAAGCTATATATTTGTATATATTTGTATCTGGTGAGGAGAGTTGAAACTTGTTACATACAAATTAATGATACTGATTTAAAATACGCGGTTAGTTGAAACGTCTCAATAAGTAGACGCATTATAAATAGATCCTCCAGAAAGGGATTTCTGAAACAATTCTTCCAATATACACTGTCTCGATTCCTCTTCTAATTCAAGATTCAGGACAAAGGGAAACTGTTATGCAATGAACTCTGGTGAAAATTCGTCCAACGATGTCAAGAATAAAGCAACTATGATTTTCCACTTTATGTAAAGACTTCCGTTATGATGAAATTTATTCACTATGTCAAGTCCTTCTACCTCCAGGTGGACATAGACAAGATGGAGGTTATGAAAATAACAAAAAACAACAACAACAACATTAGCAGCAACATCCAACGCTAATCACCATCAACGGGAGAGATTTCAAAGAAGTTACTTCATTCACTTATCTAGGGAGCATTGTCTCAGTTACAGGAGGAACGGACGAGGATGTCAAGTCGAGAATCGGGAAGGCGAGAAATACATTCATCAACCTGAAACCAATCTGGAAATCTTCGTCACTCAACATCAACAACAAAATTCAGATTTTCAATATAAACGTCAAGTCAGTCAGTTCTTCTATACGGATCAGAAACTTTGTGGGTCACCAAGAATATTTCCCACAGCCTGTTGCAAACCTTTATCAACAGCTGTCTTCGTTCTATACTGAAGATCAGATGGCCGGAAAGAATCACCAACAAGAAACTATGGGAACAAACAAAACAAGAACCAATCGCCCAACACATATGCACGAGAAAGTGGAGATGGATTGGACTTTCGGTGAGGAGGAGGCCGCTGGGCGACATAGCGCGCCAGGTCAACGCTCGAGTGGAACCGGAAAGGGAAGCGCCGAGTAGGACGTCCAAGGGTGACATGGAGGAGATCGTGTGAAGAAGAGTTGAAACAGTATGGACTAACATGGATTCAAGTTAGAAGTATAGCAGAAGACAGAAGCAAGTGGAGGCGTGTAGTTGAAGCCCTATGTTCCACTAGGAACCCAAGGGAACAATAATATTAATATAATAAGTCCTTCTACGTCTTTCGCACTACTCATTTTCACTCAACATGATCATTCTTGTGATTCGGTATTATTTGGGACAATGCTACTTCTACTGAATTGGCAGTTTGTGTTCGTGATACAGTTTTTAATCTGCAGTTGTTTTAATGTCTTATGCTTCTGTTTCATGCTGAATGGTAGTGAATAATTCTAATGAATTTCCATTTTTCTGTCATTTGTCACATGTTCTAATTGAGAATATAATCTTAAACATTTTTGAGAGAGATCTACACTAAAGAATTCAATAACATTTACGGAAGATTTGGAGGTTAGTGTGCAAACAATTTATAGCGGTTGAAAATATCTCATCTTCATTCCACCCGTACCAAAAGTCTTAATTCTCAGGAAGAACAGGCGTGGAACAAAACAGAACAGAACGTCGTGTAATACATTCAAATAATCATCAGAAAATACAATTCAGTGCTCTTTAAGTTGGTCGAAGCAATCTTACCGACAAAGAGACACGACTTTTATTTTCAGCACTAAAAGTTTGTCAGTGTTTGCTAGTTCTCATCACTGTAGTTCTTCAATCTCTCATTCGATTAAGTGATCTTTATTTTCATATTTTCTCCTAACTGCTCTATAGTGTTATTTCGTTTGTCTCTTATTCCTAAGATTTCAGCTGAAGACACTTTACTCTCTCAGTTGCTCATCGTCATATTGTCTCTCTACCTGCACCACGTAACTCTTTCGCCATGCTATCCAAGACCATATTTTTGTTCAAACTAGATTATTCTGTGTGTATCAAATATCTGAGTGTTAATTCTGCTTTGGATTTTATTCCTTTTATTTCCCACCCAGTGGAACGAAAGGGATTCAAACTAGAAGCTCGACATGTCGGTAGCAGTGGTGTTTATTTTTACAGGATGAGGTTGCTAGCTTCATGTTCAACGTTCCCTACATATCAGTCTTATAAAACTGGGTAAGTGAAGTAAATGAGTGCAATGGGCGAGTATAGAACCCCTTAATCATATGAGGAGTGGTTTGTGAGCATTCTACCGTCATACCATCAACGTACAAATTCCGAGGACTGTTAAGTTAGGAGCCTCATTTTAACTGACAATATACAGGATTTGCCAGTATGTTAGAAATCTGTGTACAGAAACTCAGTCACTTATTTAGATTGTATGCAGCTGATCAGAAGTATTTAAGTATGAATATCTGTGCAACTTCATAGTAAATCTGTTGACGAGATTCGCTTCACTGTATACGTTTAACTTGTTTACTCAACATACTGATGATCTTATGTTCATTTTGTCAATCTCTTTTGTGTTTACATGCAAAATCTTGCCACACTGTAAACATGATAACAATAATAAGATTATTGTGATGTGAAATGAAGACATTTAGTAAGCAGAAAAATTTACGTGCTTGTGAGCAAATTAACTTATTATTATCGTTCATAAGTGAATCCAAACATTCAAACGAAAGCTTTCAGGGGTGACAGCTGACGAAGTTTGAGATGTTAAAATAACTATAATTACAAGATCAGTATTTTTATGTTACCACTGGTGACAGAGATTGATTTTCTGCAGTGGAAGAAAGTGGCGCCACATTCAGAAGTTGTTTATGTTTTTCATTTAAAATCTTCTACCACATTATTGACTATCGTTGAATTGTTGTCACAAAAACTTGAAGCAATATTGCTTTGAGTCAATTTCTTTCTGCTTTCATTTTAAACAAATTTACTTGCAAATGTTTCTCATAATCCATCCATGTGGACGGATTTGAGCATCTTTTGAAGTCATTCAATCTACTGGTATTTTTCACCTGTTTGATGTAGTCCAGATACATTTATTGTTATACATTATTTAATGCGCACTTTGGAAATTTGAATATGGTACAGAATATTCATCGAGGCTTTTAGGTAATTCAGACGCTTCGTTTGAAGATATATGAATCAATATCCTACCTTCCATGGATACACGGACAAATTCTAAGTACTCTTAAGTTAAGAGTCTCTCATGTTATTAACTGACAATATACAGGACTTGCGAATAGGCTAAAATTCGTGTTGACAGAAGCTCTAGCATTGATTTTGGATGTTTGGAGTTGTTGAAAAGTCAATATAACCAGCAAAGATGGAAGGAACCATCTTATTCTGCAGAAATTGTTGTTTTCGCTTTATTCAGATTGTGAATTTTGTAAACAAGAGTTACTTCGTTGAATACTGTGTACACATTCAAATTGTTTACTTCATACGCTGATTATCTGCTGTTCATCTGATGTATCCGTCATTTGTACACTCAGAGGTTGTCTCCAATATAAACATGACGGGTGTATAAGAAATAATTTGATTGTTCTTATAGTAAAAGGACACATTAAGTAGCAGATAATAAGTGTATGAAGTAAACAATTCAGCAAAGTAACTCTTGTCAACAAAATTCACAATCTGAACAAAGCGAAAACAACAATTGATGCAGAATAAGATGGTACCATCTTTGCTTGTTATGTTGACTTCTCAACAACTGCGTACAGACAAAGTAAATACTAAAGTTTCTGTAAACACAAATTTAAACACAAAATCTTTATGTAAACAAGAGTCTCAACATAATGGCAAATCCTGCATATTGTCTGTTAATAACAGAAGACAGTTCTTAGAAATTACTCTCAGATCGCTGATACACACAGAATGTTCTAGTTTGAACATAAATATCGTCTTGGATACCATGGAGAAACAGTTGCGTGGTGAAGAGGGAAGGCGAATTGGACGAGGAGTAGCTGACAAAGTCAGTAGCAGTGTGGTTTGTTTACCTGATTATTCCAAAGAGACAAGCAAAACTATGCTTTTGTGAAGAGGGTTTCAGAAGTTGAAAATAAAGATGACATAATCGTATGAGAGATTAAAAACAAAGGCAAGTAAACACTGACAACCGTTTCCTTCTGTAGGAAACATTCGGGTGTCAGATTCTCCGCTGCGATTGTTACACTCAACGTGAAGATAATTGACTTCTATCGTCTAATGATAATTTGAATGGATTTCAGGACGTTCTTTCCTGTTATGCATCTGTTCTCCCCGAGACCAACGGTTTTTGATACGTGTTAAGAAAATCAAAAGTTTGTTCTTCTTTGTGTTCTCTGCTAACGCAGATACATGTACATTTTTTTAAGCAGTTAGTGTTAACGTTACAATGGTATCCATCGATCTTTGATTGCAACAGCGTTCATGTTTCACGGTGAACGAGAAACAATTTAGCTGAAAGACTGTTCCTAGTTAGTGAGGTATTAGATCTACTTTTGACGACTTTTCCTGGAGTACAATCACTTTTTCCTATCGAGTTGAATGAAAATGGCATCTTTTCTACCAATTTGTGGCAATTCAACATCCACATCTACCGAACATGTTATAGTGGATCGCTATAGTGGATCTCTTCCATAAATATGTAACATTATTTTCTTACATAGAACATGTGACAAATGGCCAAATAAATGAGAGGTCATCATAGTTATTCACTCCCAATGAACACGAAACAGAAGCATAAGAAATGTTGACAATTGCAGATTGAGAATTGCATTAGAGTCAGGTGAAAACTCTAGCCGAGAACCGAACGCCATGGAGACGCTTGGCTGAAGCCATATGTTCCTCTAGGAATCAAACAAAATGATAATAATATCTGAATCAGGTGATGAGAGTTGAACGACAGCTACCTCTATGAGTGACAACTGATTATTTGTCCCGTTCAAAACACTGGCCTACACTCCTGCATAAACAATCGTATTTTTGTCCACATGACATCATAATTGCCATTCGATTATGCTTGACAGTTCACACATATCAATGTGTCTTTCAACTCTCTACTTAACATAAGGAATACTGTTCCCTTCAGGTCACACATAGGACTGTGTCACTTCAGTTCCTGTCGATTACTAGTTTACCTGAATATCCTGCACGAGAAAGAGGTACTGTGCATTCAATTCTGCTTATCATTTTGCACAATATACAGAATATCGGTAATATTTTCATTTTACTAGCCCCAGAAATCCTGTGGTTATCTTTCTTACAAATATTTTTAATTTTACTAAAATATTATCACGAATCATATCAAATACAGTAGTGAATTCATCAAATGTTTTAAACCGTATGACTTTCATGCATTTAATAAAACTAAGAGGAAACATCCTGGTGGCTGACAACGTGCTGTCAAACGGACACCTTTATATCGCACAACTATTCCTGTTATTGTCATTTCAAACTGCCGTTCAAATCCCATCAAAATTATGCATCTCCCGTCTCTCTTATCATCCGATGCTTATCACAATTTGGCGATAGTCGCATTACAAGAAACATGGCTCCATGATCTTTACGACGACAACCTGGTTTCTCTAAATGGTTTTACAGTGTTAAGACAAGATTGAATATGCTCTAGAAATAAAAAAGGTGGAGGTATTGCAAACATTATTCATTCTCAGCGGTCAACTTCGAATAATGTATGTTTTTCTTTCTCTAGTGACTTTACCGATTGTATAACAGTCAAATGTCGTCCGAAACACTTATCCAAGTTTAAATACGTCTTCATCTCAAACATTTATGTTACTCCTGGCTTTTCTGCATCGGATCTATTTTATTTTGCCGATGAATTCACAGCGTTCGAGGTTACACATATTGAAAACTCTTTATCAGTTATCACTAGAGATTTCAATACCTGTGACTGTTCTTTTCTTGAATCATTAGGTCATGTCAATATTGTCAAATTTCCAACTCAACTTGATAAAACGCTGGATCTAGTATTTACTAATGATACGGAAATATATGAAGCACGCAGACGTGCTCCTATAATGAACTCTGATCATTGTATTATTTGGATATTACCCAAGATATATAGCAGATATCACTGTAATATCCTCTCGAATCTCTCCAGAAAAACACAAAAAGGATGTTACTCACAAGAAAACGTGCTCAAACTCAGATGTATGTTAAATCACACAAACTGGGAACTTTTCACTGAACACACACTGGATGATACTATTTCCAATCTGACTGACTATGTTAAATTCTGCCTTGATGTATGCTGTCCAAAACAGATACTTTTCAAAAGAATAGACCGTTTCTCTTCCTCTCATCGCAAAAGGCTCCGAAGAGAAAAAGAGACTGTACAAGGCTTAGGATAAAGCTGGTCTTAGGAGGATAAACATCAAAATTAAATCCGAAATCAAGAGGTTAAACAATATTCATAATCAAAGAATTTCGTTATGTAAAACTGCAGGGAACATGTGGAAGCTTTTCAGAGAGATCACAGGTTGTGGTAAGCATAGTTCTTGTGCCCCCTCTATTGATGTAAGTACTCTTAATAGATCTTTTATCTGCTCTCCTAATGTATCTTTTAACTTCAATGTAACAAATAACATGGCCAGTGACTTTATTAGTTTTAAAACTTCTGATGTTGTTAAAAGTTTAAAATCTCTTAAGCCTTCTCAGAGTTTAGGCCCTGATGGTATACCTGCCATTGTCCTAAGAAAATGTGCTGATATTTTAAGTAACCCACTTATGAACATTTTCAGCACTTCTTTTTCTAACAATGTTGTACCTTCTCTGTTGAAAGATATTGAAATCATCCCTGTACCCAAGTCAGGTTCTGGTAATAATGTTAAGTTTAGACCTATCGCTATTACCTCTCCTTTTTTGAAACTAATGGAGAAATTATTGTTACTAAAGCTTGTTCCCTCCCCAAGTTTCTCAAACGATCCAAAGCAGTTTGCTTACAAACAGGGTAGAAGTGCTTTGAACGCTGCTGCTGCGTTTCATGACAACATTGTATCCTCCTTAGACAAAGGGGCCAAGTTTGTCCGTTGTACGTTCCTCGATTATACATCTGCTTTCGACTCTGTGCCTAGACGCGTATTGTTAAACAAGCTTAGCCTTACACAAACTGAGCCCTAGGCTATCAACTGACTACACTCTTACTTCTCTAATAGGTTGCAGTACACGGTATGTAATGGTGTATCTTCCTCTCCGTTGCTTACTGAAGCTGGGGCTCCTAAGGGTGCTGTTCTCTCTCCGTTTCTCTTTTCCTTCTTCTTACATGGGCGAGGAAGAATTTTTGTGCAATATTAGACAAGCCATAATATTCGTGCTGCTTTGTATCTAACAAATGGTATATACAAAGAACATGTGTCAGTCATTAGTAATTTGACCTCTTTCATGGTTGCCATTAGTTTTTTTATTCTTTTACTTTCCCCTCAATGGTATATAGGGCTTCAATCTACAGGGCTTGAAGTATCAGTAGCACTGGTATTTATTTTCACGGGATGTGGTTACTAGCCTTACGCCCAACGTTTCCTCTTTGCCAGTCTTATTACTGGCTTAGCGAGGTGAAGGACTGCCTCATCGGTTGTGGACAGAATTCCGTAGCATGGCGTGGTTGGCGAGCATTCTACCGCTGTGCCACACACATGAAAGTCCGTGCTCTGTGAGAGGCTCGAAATCTTCCTTAAGAAGCTGTTCAAAGTATTCTTCTATTAAACTTAAAATGAATGTATGATATATTTTATTCTTATCCGCTGATGTTTACAGTTTCAGCTCAAAAAGAGATTCAGTTTGTATTGTTTTTCAGCAGTTGTTTATACTGATGTAAATAAAACCTTTTTATTATTGTTTTGTTTTTTTGAATTAAACTTCGTATAGTGTTATATGAAACACTTTTCTCAAAAATATAAATAGTGATGATAAGCGCTTAAGAAATTCTTCCATTCTAGATGATAAAGCTACAAGTTGCATTACTACTACTCTGCGTTATGCTCCTTTCCATATCTACGCCTGCAGGTGAGTCATTCTTTTCTCTTAATTCAACCAACATTTTATGAATAAGTTGAAACTGTTGTCTGTAACTTGATATTCATGTTCATTTTTAAATATTCTCCTTATCCTGTTCCACCCAAGAAAAGCGTTGCTCCATGGTACCATTGAGGTTTAAACATGTATTGAACATTGTAGAACAGTTTGCATATCCTATGAAAACATGCAAACTACGCTAGAACAATAAAAAAGCTAAAAGACGAAGCATTATTGCAGTTATCTGAGCTCAATACCCGCTTGAATTCAATTCTCTTGAAAATATTATACTCTTATTCCAAAAATTAACTGTGTAGGATTAGTTGGTGCTGTACTCAGGGGTAATACAATATTTGTCAGATCTGTTGCTTTGTTGAAAGCTCTCTTCTGCGCATTCGACAATGTAGGCGAAGTTTGAGTATAAGTCACTCGGATGGTGACCATTCTTCCGCTCTTCAACTGACGCACTAATACAGTTCAGTCAGGTGGCTCTAAATAACGTCTTCCGTAGTCATTAGAAGACGGTTTAGTGAATCTCAGGGTTGATTTCGTCTATTCTAATAAAATAGCTTCAAACTGAGGGAAAAACCAAAAAGTGGATGATCTTTCTGCCAACGATCGTTTTAACTTTCTGAATATTCATGACATCATCGAAATTATACGTCTGAATTGACATTTATTTGATCAGAATGGAGTGATTATCAGGTTCTTTTTTCTGTGGTAACTGGATGTCTTTATTCTCTCTTTCACTTGATCAAACTATCTCTGGCTTCAACCTCATCCTGTTAGCTTTATTGTATTTTTGTTTATCATTTTTTCGATGATTTGATTTGAGCTCACAATAGTCTCACTGAGTTTATTAAATATTCAACATCCTACTCACCTCTTGTCTTCGTCATTTAAATTGTTGACCTTGTATGCAGCCATTTGCTTTTGTTTAAACTTTAACTTTCCATGTAAATGTGTGCATATAAGAGAATTTTCTGAGCAGTCTTGAGCAAGTTCGGAATCACCTGCAAACTGATATAAATTATAATTAGTGGGTGTGTTGAAAATGTTCCTTATTATTATTATTATTGTTCCCTTGGGTTCCTAGTGGAACATAGGGCTTCAACTGCACGTCTCCACTTGCTTCTGTCTTCTGCTGTTCTTTTCACTTGCGTCCATGTTATTCCATACTGTTTCATCTCCTCCTCACACGATCTCCTCCATGTCACCCTTGGACGTCCCACTCGCCGCTTCCCTTTCGGGTTCCACTCGAGCTATGGCCTGACGCGCGATGTCACTCAACGGCCTCCTCAGCGAGTGTCCAATCCATCTCCACTTCCTCCTGCATATTTGTTGGGCGATTGGTTCTTGGTTTGCTTCTTCCCATAGTTTCTTGTTGGTGATTCTTTCCGGTTATCTGATTTCCAGTATGGATCAAAGAAAGTTGTTGATAAAGGTCTGCAACAGGCTGTTGGAAATATTCTGGGTGACCCGCTAAGTGTCTGATGCATATAGAAGAACTGACTGACTTGACATTTGTACTGAAAATCCGAATTTTGTTGTTGATGTTGAGTTGAGTGACGAAGATTTCCAGATTGGTTTGAGGTTGATGAATGTGTTTCTCGCCTTCCCAACTCTCGATTTGACATCGTCGTCCATTCCTCCTGTAGTTGAGACAATGCTCCCTAGATAAGTGAAAGAAGTAACCTCTTTCATGAAATCCCTCCCGTTGATGGTGATTGGCGTTGGATGTTGCTGCTTTTGTTGTTGTTGTTTGGTTATTTTCATAACCTCCGTCTTGTCTATGTTCACCTGCAGTCCTGTCTTTGCTGCTTCTTCGACCAGTTTGTCGGTCACGTTTCGCTTGTGTGTCTTCGATTTTGTGTGACATTAAACATAAATAATCCGCAAAATCCAGGTCTTCTATGTTCTTCACATGGGTCTAGGATATCCCTGTCTTCTCGTTTCTCGCTGTCTGACACATAATCCAGTCCACCACAATTAGGAATATCATTGGTGATAATAAGCACCCTTGTCTGACTCCTGTGTTTACTCCAAAGACCTCGCTGAGTTTTCCGTTGTGGATCACTTGACATGTGCCGTTGTCGTACAGTTGTTGAATAAGGTTGATGAATATTTGCGGTACGCCGTAGTACTCGAGTAGTTTCCAAATTACTTCGCGGTCAACGCTGTCGAAGGCCTTCTCTAAGTCTATGAAGTTGAGGTAGAGATTTGATTGCCATTCCATGCTTTGTTCGATGATAATGCGTAGAGTTGCAATTTGGTCAGAACATGATTTGCCTTTCCTGAATCCAGCTTGTTCTGGTCGGAGTTCTGTAGCCGGTGCGTCCTTTATTCTCTCCAGGATGATGCGACTCAGGATTTTACTTGGCGTCGACAGGAGCATGATTCCTCGCCAGTTCTTGCAGAGTCCCAGGTCACATTTCTTTGGTAGTTTCACCAGGTAACCTTTCCTCCAGTCAGTAGGCACCTTTCCCTCTTTCCAGATCTTTTGCAATAATGGAGTCAGCATATCTGCCGTCGTTTCTGGGTCCGCTTTCAGTGCTTCCGGGGGTATTCCATCTGGTCCAGCTGCTTTTCCAGCTTTCAGAAGCTTGATTGCATTCATGACTTCAGTGTTCGTTGGAGGATTGGTGTCAACTTGCAGTTGTGTACGTGCTGTTGTTGGTATTACTGGACGGGTTGTAGGTGGTGGTCGGTTCAAGAGTCCTTTGAAGTGGTCCGCCCATTGTTTAATCTGTCTTTCTTCTTTGGTAATTGGGTTCCCTTGGCTGTCTTTTATAGGTTTCACTTGTGTTGATCTCTTCCTGGATAGAGACTTGGTTATCTGATATAGTGTCCTCAGGTCCCTTTTGCCTGCTGCCTTCTCAGCTTCAGTAGCCAGGTTGTCGTAGAATTGTCTTTTGTCCTTCCTGGCACTCTTCTTCACTTCTTTGTCCACTGCTGTGTAAGTTGAGCTCAGCGTCTCTTTCTCCTGTCTATCTTTGCATTGAATCATTTTTTCTTTCACCTTTCTCCTCTCCTCTATTAGTTTCCAAGTGTCTGTTGAGAGCCATTCCTTGTCTTGTTTCTTCTTTCTTCCTAAAACCGTTGAGCACGTTTCGTTGAAAATCACCTTCAGAGAGTTCCAATGGTCTTCCACGGATGATTCCTCAGTGGTGCCACGTAGTGTTTCCTGCTTTGCTCTGACAGTTGCAGTGAAAATGTCCTGTGTGATTGTGTCCTTCAGTTTGTGAGTGTTGAACTTGCATTGTGGCCTATCCTCAGGTATCCTCAAGATTTTCAGCTTCACCTTGAAAGTCCCTTGTACCAGATAGTGGTCTGAACCCACATCTGCTCCTCTCCTCGATCTTGTGTCCAGTAGGCTCCGTCTCCACTTCCTTGAGATTGAAATGAAGTCTATCTGGTTTTTGGTGTGTCCATCTGGTGAAATCCATGTTGCCTTGTGTATATCCCTGTGTTTGAACACACTGCCACCAATCACCAAATCATTGAAGGCGCAGAAGTATGAGAAGAGTTCACCATTTTCGTTCATTTCACTGAGGGCCTCACGACCCATGGTGAGTTCTCTTCCTGTTTTGTCTCCTCCCAGTTTCGCATTCATGTCGCCCATCAGGAGTTTGATATCGCTCTTTGGGACGTTGTCCATTACTGTTTGTAATTGACTGTAGAAATCCTCCTTCTTCTCATGTTCTGAGGCGTTTGTAGGCGCGTAGCACTGAATGATTGTAACCTTTTTTCCTTTTGAGTTGAACCTGGCTATCATTATCCTGGAGGAGATTGGTTCCCACTGCATGAGAGCTTTAGCCGCTGTTGGTGACATCATGATGCCTACTCCCTCGGTGTGCTCGTGATTGTCCTCTGGGTGACCGGAGTAGATTATTGTCTCTCCAGTTGACAGTTGGCTCCTTCCACATCCGTTCCATCTGCTCTCGCAGATTCCCAACACTTCTATTCTATATCTCCTCATTTCTGCGGCTACCTGAGCAGCCTTCCCAGCTTCGTACATTGTACGAACATTCCACGTCCCCATCCTTATTTTCGCTTTCATCGAAAGAAGGCACATCGGCTGACTGGCTTCCCGAAGGCTTTCACCAGCCCGCGTCATTTCACTTCCCCGATTCCAGCGAAAAATAAGGCCACTATTTGTAATTTTAGAATTTTGAATAAATTTGTGCGTTGAAGTTTTAGTAGCAATTTAGTTAAGTTTTGGGGGTGGAGTTGCTAGCACTACGCCCCAACCCTCCCTCTTTATCCGGGCTTGGGACCGGCTAGAATACTAGTGACCTAGTAATCTAGGCGAGGTTAAAATGTTCCTTACATAAACTTAATTCATTTCTTCAGGCGGCATGCACCGTATCAGAAACCGTCGAAATGAACAATGATGGTACCATCTTATTGTGTACAAACTGCTGCTTTTCTGGCTTTATTCATATTCATAACAAAGAATACGTGTATGATATTTCGCTTAGCTTTAATGAAAATCAGAATAATCATAGTGTGGAACAGACTGAGGAACAATTTGAGTGAATAGTTTTGACTCATAAAATAATTGACAAAACCTTTATGGAGGCAACTACATCAGACACTTGTGGATCCAATTTTTACTCAATATTCATTCACTGATCGCATATGGAGTCTGGAATATGCTTGTTTGTATTTATTATTGCACAACACAACACATCTTCACAATGTAAAGACAATTTATCCTAAGTTACCTTGTCACTTGTAATGTGTGATACGTCAGCTGAACTAACTGAACTTCACCGATCTCTTGATAGTGGTCAGCTTCACTTCTTCATCACTTCTATTTCTCTCCAAAGAATGAATGATTAACAACCAACTGGTACTAACGACAGAGAATTCAAAAATTTTATATAATAATATTTATGTGTATGCGTCTCTTCTGTGTTTAAAACCTTAAAAAATAAAGTCTGAAATTGGTAACTAAACACGGTGTTCCAGACTGGAAATCAGAAATAAATAATATCCCTGTACCTCACCATAGACTGAGTTACAGATTCTGTCAATCCGTTTTGTTCTAAGCTGACTCTGATCTTCAAAGTTTCGATCCAAATTTTTACTAGCATCGGTGTGTTTTTTCTCCCTTTGGAGTTGCGATTCTCACTAGGAGCTTTGCCTGCATAGCTTAGTTGTAAAAGGCTTCAAAACGTTTTGTCAGTGAGTCTGACCATATTGGCAGTCGGTGAGTATTACACTAGTGAACGTTAAACGGAAGACACAACATAATAACAAGTATAAACTTACTTTCAATACTGACAATTTATGATTACTAGATGGGTCTGGTAAGTTATTCTAACGACTATACATATATTTATAATGTCAATAGATTGAACGGTCTAATATAAATATTAAAAAATTGTCTTCAGAAGCAAGAATGGCTCATTTCCTTTAACACTGACAATTTATGATTTCTAGGTAGCTTCAGTAAGTAATGATTGTTAGCATTTCCTTGAGTTCGGAGTAAAAATAATGACAATAAAAAACGACCAGTACATATGTAAATCGACTAATCAGTCACGAAGATGGTTGCCAGGAGACACAATTCTATCACTGATGGTTGACTTAAATCAGTTCATTTCAAGCTAAATCTTGCATGGAGAATGTTTTCCAGAAGGATGACGAAAGCTTCACAATTAAACCAACTACGTCAGAGTAAAGAACTAATTTCGAAATTGAGCTTCAAATGCTCAATTCCATTTCACCCCATTATTTACAGTCTCTGTAAGGTAGCCCCATGATTACTCATGGTCTGGCATATCCCTTTTACGGGCGGTCTTCTATGCTTCTCTTGGAGGCCTTACTCATCGTTTCCTTTCCGTGGTACGTCTGAGGATATGCCTGACGTATGACTCTGTTCAGAGGTTTCTTCAACCCGCGTTCGATTATTCTTGATTTTCTTTAGGCAGGCAATGAGTGCTTGGTCTGTACGTTGCCGAAGTTCCTTGTTGCTTATTCTTTCTGGTCGGCCACATGATCTTCAGTGTTTAGTAAAGGGAACGGCTGTTGGAAGTTTGTAGCCTGCTAGAAATGTTTTTTGAACCCATTAAGTCTCCCAACTGTAAATAACATAAAGTTCAGTAAATGGGTCTCATAACCGATCAAACACACAAAATCACAGTACTTAAATTTAGGTATTTAATACAATTGTGTACATTTATTTTTATACGCATAAAGACGGTGAGTGTAATAGTAAAACTTTTATTTATTGTTTTTATGAGTATCATTATTACCATAGGTTCCGATTGGAACACAGAATCCTTCTGTTATCTAGAGTGCATTCTAGCTGCATCCACGATTACATAAAAACTTCCATCTCCTCTTCACACCACACTGGAATATGCAGCTTCTATCTGCAACACTTGGGGTCGAATTTCAAGCCCGTGTTTTCGGCCACATGATCTTCAGAATTAAGCGAAGCGCAGTTGTTGATGAATCTCCAACGTCTTCTGCTTAAAACGCTTCTCATCTCTCTGATTTCAGAGAAGAATATTCCAATCTCTCATAAGTTTCTCCGTCTTTTAAAGTGATCATAGAAAATTGATGAAAACTCTGAGGTAGGATAGTGAGCACAATAGACGAGGTTATTCTCATGGGTATTCCTAATTGATTGTCATAACGAGGAAGAAATAGCTTTCAGTAATCGGAGGATAGTTAAGTGAGTAATTTCGAGAAATTGAATATTTACAAAGAGAATAAACACATTTAAATAACTGAACGCATGTGTGTTTATATAATTGCCTTCATGAATCTAAATATGTTCGTCAACTTCTGAACGATATATATAATAAAGTAAACATAATAATAAGAATGAAGTTAATATCAGAAGCAATATTTTTTGACTGTTAGGATGGAAGAGTAAGTTTCTTTTGAAATTACAAACGTAAATTTGATAAGAAGTTAAAAATTCAAAAATTATCGTCACTTGAAATTGAAATAACAAATGAAGTGTTAACTTGTGCGCGTAAATGGCCACGAAGCCTTGGATCTAGGTTTCTTGCTAGTATGCACTCGTCAGCACGGCATTTCTGCAAACTTCCGTGAACTCATTTGCTTTCTGAGACTCGAATTCGATGCGTCACATGATGCTGCAGTCAGAGACGTTACCACTGAGCAATACGTGTTGGCGATTGACTTCCTGTTGGACTGTAGCGGATACTTTGATTTTACACTATGAGCTAGTGCGTTGTGTCTAGCCATTTCTTTGATGGAGAGTGAATTATTTCAGTCAGTTTTGCAGCAGCACTGAAGCACTGGGTTATGCGAGTTAGGAATCGCAGAATGAGGGACATAAGTTTCTTCAAGGTTAGAGATACGCCACTCTGACTGTTGACTGTCAACTAGCACAAAACCTAGGTCATGTTAGCTTCGTGTGGCAGATTCCCTCCAACAATCTAATTTGATGCCGAAATACAAAGAATGGTGGTCGTAATATGAAACTATCTGACAGAATACAGTAAGCAACTTAAATAGGAAAGGACACATGAACAAATTGCGTAGAATACAAGCAAAAGTCACTGCTTGTAAAGCAAATATTGTATATAAAAAACAGAAAAACGAAATAAAAATGATAGAAAGAAAGGACACAAAAATATAGAGCAGGAGGAATGTTATAATACGGAAGAAATCCTGAGAAAAATAATGGGAAAAAATATAAAAAAAATCAAAAAATTGACACCAAAAAGAAAACATATAACCAGAAGAATTACAAATAAAATTCAAAAAGCAAATACGTAAAAAAACCGTGAAATATTCGAAATCGATTAAACAAAAAAAGAAAAGAGAAAAAAGGAAATAATTGCTCCATAATCCAAAACATCTGTGTATCTACGGAATATATAATTTCGAAAAGATTGAGATAAATCAAACAATTGAATAAGTGCATAAAAAATAATCGATTGGAGAAAATGGAAGTGCCCAAAATACGAAAAACGCAGTTCTCACGGAATTCACTGAATTATAGTCATCACAGTCCTGATGATTACTAGAAGTGTGAGCGACTTTCGTGCAGCACGAGAAGAATGAAATATGGCAGAGAATATCGTCAGCATTTCAACTAATTGAGTGACTGAATGACATAGGAAATCCTCTCGGTAGTCGAGGGATATTCAAGCGACAATTGCATTCGTAGGAAGGTGAGCATCCCTGAGCAGGAGGAGGAGGAGGAGGAGAGGCGATGTGCATGTGAGTGAGGTAGACGAGGTGACCTGTGTGAAGTTGTGTGTGCGTGTGTGTGTAGTTTGTTGTGAGGTTGAGGAGAGAATAGGGATGAGCTGTGTGAAATTGTTGAAGTGATGTAGGCTGTAAGTGAGTGTGACATATGGTCATGGTGCAAAGAGTTTGGCGGATTCGTGTTTCCGCCAAGAAGATGTGGAGGATTTCACGCAAGTTTGTGCATCGGGGAGATGAAGGCGTATGTATCGCTGCTTCTCCTGATTCTCCACATCCTACTCCTGCTATTCATCTACCCGATCACCACGATCGATTCAATGTTATCCGATGAAATTAGATGATCGATGTATTGATCAAGTTGACCCAGACAATTTGTATTCCTCATTACCGAAATTCACCGAATTCCACTCGATTTCGATTGCGGAGAAATTGCGATCTGAAGGTAAGCTATTATCCGCTGTATATTCCATTGCATCTGTGTCTCTATTCAATAGATAATTTCCAAGTTATCCTGATGAAAAATTCTCTTCACAGACTGCTCACATGCATACTTATAAGAGAAATGCAATGTCCGGTGTGTCGACAAAGTGATATCTCGCAGACTCCACTGAAATATAGTCATGACAGTCCTGATGACTACTAGAATTGTGCGCCCCATTTTCGGGGTAGCACGAGAAGAATCAAATGTGGCAGAGAATATCGTCAGCACTTCAACTAATTGAGTGACTGAATGACAAAGGAAATCCTCTCGGTAGTCGAGGGATATTCAAGCGACAATTGCATTCGTAGGAAGGTGAGCATCCCTGTGCAGGAGGAGCAGGAGGCTGTCTTCGTCGGTATCCAGTGTGATACATACGAGTCGATTGAGTGAGCGTAATCCTCAGAGTGAAGTGAATTGACGAGAATATGGACGCGGAATGAACTCCTGCTCCTCCTGATCCTCCACATCCTACTCCTCCTATTCCTCTACCCGTTCACCACGATCAATTCAATGTAATCCGATGAAATTAGATGATCGATGTATTGATCAAGTTGACCCAGACAATTTGTATTCCTCATTACCGAAATTCACCGAATTCCACTCGATTTCGATTGTAGAAAAATGGCGACCTGAAGGTAAGCTATTCTCTGCTGCATATTCACTCCATTGCATCTGTGTCTCTATTCACTAGCTAATTTCGAAGTTGTCGTGAGGAATAATTCTCTTCACAGACTGCTCACATGCATACTTATAAGAGAAATGCAATGTTCGGAGTGTCGACAAAGTCATATCTCGCAGACTCCACTGAAATATAGTCATGACAGTCCTGATGACTACTAGAATTGTGGGCGACTTTTCGTGTACCACGAGAAGAATCAAATGTGGCAGAGAATATCGTAAGCATTACAACTAATTGAGTGACTGAATGACAAAGGAAATCCTCTCGGTAGTCGAGGGATATTCAAGCGACAATTGCATTCGTAGGAAGGTGAGCATCCGTGTGCAGGAGGAGCAGGAGGCTGTCTTCGTCGGTATCCAGTGTGATACATACGAGTCGATTGAGTGAGCGTAATCCTCAGAGTGAAGTGAATTGACGAGAATATGGACGCGGAATGAACTCCTGCTCCTCCTGATCCTCCACATCCTACTCCTCCTATTCCTCTACCCGTTCACCACGATCAATTCAATGTAATCCGATGAAATTAGATGATCGATGTATTGATCAAGTTGACCCAGACAATTTGTATTCCTCATTACCGAAATTCACCGAATTCCACTCGATTTCGATTGTAGAAAAATGGCGACCTGAAGGTAAGCTATTCTCTGCTGCATATTCATTCCATTGCATCTGTGTCTCTATTCACTAGCTAATTTCGAAGTTATCCTGATGAATAATTCTCTTCACAGACTGCTCACATGCATACTTATAAGAGAAATGCAATGTTCGGAGTGTCGACAAAGTCATATCTCGCAGACTCCACTGAAATATAGTCATGACAGTCCTGATGACTACTAGAATTGTGGGCGATTTCGTGTACCACAAGAAGAAGAATCAAATGTGGCAGAGAATATCGTCAGCACTTCAACTAATTGAGTGACTGAATGACAAAGGAAATCCTCTCGGTAGTCGAGGGATATTCAAGCGACAATTGCATTCGTAGGAAGGTGAGCATCCGTGTGCAGGAGGAGCAGGAGGCTGTCTTCGTCGGTATCCAGTGTGATACATACGAGTCAATTGAGTGAGCGTGATACTCAGAGTGAAGTGAATTGACGAGAATATGGACGCGGAATGAACTCCTGCTCCTCCTGATCCTCCACATCCTACTCCTCCTATTCCTCTACCCGTTCACCACGATCAATTCAATGTAATCCGATGAAATTAGATGATCGATGTATTGATCAAGTTGACCCAGACAATTTGTATTCCTCATTACCGAAATTCACCGAATTCCACTCGATTTCGATTGTAGAAAAATGGCGACCTGAAGGTAAGCTATTCTCTGCTGCATATTCATTCCATTGCATCTGTGTCTCTATTCACTAGCTAATTTCGAGGTTATCGTGAGGAATAATTCTCTTCACAGACTGCTCACATGCATACTTATAAGAGAAATGCAATGTTCGGAGTGTCGACAAAGTCATATCTCGCAGACTCCACTGAAATATAGTCATGACAGTCCTGATGACTACTAGAATTGTGGGCGATTTCGTGTACGACGAGAAGAATCAAATGTGGCAGAGAATATCGTCAGCACTTCAACTAATTGAGTGACTGAATGACAAAGGAAATCCTCTCGGTAGTCGAGGGATATTCAAGCGACAATTGCATTCGTAGGAAGGTGAGCATCCCTGTGCAGGAGGAGCAGGAGGCTGTCTTCGTCGGTATCCAGTGTGATACATACGAGTCGATTGAGTGAGCGTAATCCTCAGAGTGAAGTGAATTGACGAGAATATGGACGCGGAATGAACTCCTGCTCCTCCTGATCCTGCTCCACATCCTACTCCTCCTATTCCTCTACCCGTTCACCACGATCAATTCAATGTTATCCGATGAAATTAGATGATCGATGTATTGATCAAGTTGACCCAGACAATTTGTATTCCTCATTACCGAAATTCACCGAATTCCACTCGATTTCGATTGTAGAGAAATGGCGACCTGAAGGTAAGCTATTCTCTGCTGCATATTCATTCCATTGCATCTGTGTCTCTATTCACTAGCTAATTTCGAAGTTATCGTGAGGAATAATTCTCTTCACAGACTGCTCACATGCATACTTATAAGAGAAATGCAATGTTCGGAGTGTCGAAAAAGTGATATCTCGCAGACTCCACTGAAATATAGTCATGACAATCCTGATGACTACTAGAAGTGTAGGCGAATTTCGTGTAGAATGAGAAGAATGAAATATGGCAGAGATTATCGTCAGCATTACAACTAATTGAGTGACTGAATGACAAAGGAAATCCTCTCGGTAGTCGAGGAATATTCAAGCGACAATTGCATTCGTAGGAAGGTGAGCATCCCTGTGCAGAAGGATCAGGAGGCTGTCTTCGTCGGTATCCAGTGTGATACATACGAGTCGATTGAGTGAGCGTAATCCTCAGAGTGAAGTGAATTGACGAGAATATGGACGCGGAATGAACTCCTGCTCCTCCTGATCCTCCACATCCTACTCCTCCTATTCCTCTACCCGTTCACCACGATCAATTCAATGTAATCCGATGAAATTAGATGATCGATGTATTGATCAAGTTGACCCAGACATTCTGTATTCCACATTACCGAAATTCACCGAATTCCACTCGATTTCGATTGTAGAGAAATTTCGACCTGAAGGTAAGCTATTCTCTGCTGCATATTCATTCCATTGCATCTGTGTCTCTATTCACTAGCTAATTTCGAAGTTATAGTGAGGAATAATTCTCTTCACAGACTGATCACATGCATACGTATAAGAGAAATGTAATATTCGGAGTGTCGAAAAAGTGATATCTCGCAGACTCCACTGAAATATAGTCATGACAATCCTGATGACTACTTGAAGTGTAGGCGAATTTCGTGTAGAATGAGTGGAATGAAATATGGCAGAGATTATCGTCAGCATTACAACTAATTGAGTGACTGAATGACAAAGGAAATCCTCTCGGTAGTCGAGGAATATTCAAGCGACAATTGCATTCGTAGGAAGGTGAGCATCCCTGTGCAGGAGGATCAGGAGGCTGTCTTCGTCGGTATCCAGTGTGATACATACGAGTCGATTGAGTGAGCGTGATACTCAGAGTGAAGTGAATTGACGAGAATATGGACGCGGAATGAACTCCTGCTCCTCCTGATCCTCCACATCCTACTCCTCCTATTCCTCTACCCGTTCACCACGATCAATTCAATGTAATCCGATGAAATTAGATGATCGATGTATTGATCAAGTTGACCCAGACAATTTGTATTCCTCATTGCCGAAATTCACCGAATTCCACTCGATTTCGATTGTAGAAAAATTTCGACCTGAAGGTAAGCTATTCTCTGCTGCATATTCATTCCATTGCATCTGTGTCTCTATTCACTAGCTAATTTCGAGGTTATAGAGAGGAATAATTCTCTTCACCGACTGATCACATGCATACTTATAAGAGAAATGCAATGTTCGGTGTGTCGACAAAGTCATATCTCGCAGACTCCACTGAAATATAGTCATGACAGTCCTGATGACTACTAGAATTGTGGGCGATTTCGTGTACCACAAGAAGAAGAATCAAATGTCGCAGAGAATATCGTCAGCACTTCAACTAATTGAGTGACTGAATGACAAAGGAAATCCTCTCGGTAGTCGAGGGATATTCAAGCGACAATTGCATTCGTAGGAAGGTGAGCATCCCTGTGCAGAAGGATCAGGAGGCTGTCTTCGTCGGTATCCAGTGTGATACATACGAGTCGATTGAGTGAGCGTGATACTCAGAGTGAAGTGAATTGACGAGAATATGGACGCGGAATGAACTCCTGCTCCTCCTGATCCTCCACATCCTACTCCTCCTATTCCTCTACCCGTTCACCACGATCAATTCAATGTAATCCGATGAAATTAGATGATCGATGTATTGATCAAGTTGACCCAGACAATTTGTATTCCTCATTACCGAAATTCACCGAATTCCACTCGATTTCGATTGTAGAGAAATGGCGACCTGAAGGTAAGCTATTCTCTGCTGCATATTCATTCCATTGCATCTGTTTCTCTATTAACTAGCTAATTTCGAGGTTATCGTGAGGAATAATTCTCTTCACAGACTGCTCACATGCATACTTATAAGAGAAATGCAATGTTCGGAGTGTCGACAAAGTCATATCTCGCAGACTCCACTGAAATATAGTCATGACAGTCCTGATGACTACTAGAATTGTGGGCGATTTCGTGTACCACAAGAAGAAGAATCAAATGTCGCAGAGAATATCGTCAGCACTTCAACTAATTGAGTGACTGAATGACAAAGGAAATCCTCTCGGTAGTCGAGGAATATTCAAGCGACAATTGCATTCGTAGGAAGGTGAGCATCCCTGTGCAGAAGGATCAGGAGGCTGTCTTCGTCGGTATCCAGTGTGATACATACGAGTCGATTGAGTGAGCGTGATCCTCAGAGTGAAGTGAATTGACGAGAATATGGACGCGGAATGAACTCCTGCTCCTCCTGATCCTCCACATCCTACTCCTCCTATTCCTCTACCCGTTCACCACGATCAATTCAATGTTATCCGATGAAATTAGATGATCGATGTATTGATCAAGTTGACCCAGACAATTTGTATTCCTCATTACCGAAATTCACCGAATTCCACTCGATTTCGATTGTAGAGAAATGGCGACCTGAAGGTAAGCTATTCTCTGCTGCATATTCATTCCATTGCATCTGTGTCTCTATTCACTAGCTAATTTCGAGGTTATCGGGAGGAATAATTCTCTTCACCGACTGATCACATGCATACGTATAAGAGAAATGTAATTTTCGGAGTGTCGAAAAAGTGATATCTCGCAGACTCCACTGAAATATAGTCATGACAAACCCGATGACTACTGGAAGTGTAGGCGAATTTCGTGTAGAATGAGTGGAATGAAATATGGCAGAGATTATCGTCAGCATTACAACTAATTGAGTGACTGAATGACAAAGGAAATCCTCTCGGTAGTCGAGGAATATTCAAGCGACAATTGCATTCGTAGGAAGGTGAGCATCCCTGTGCAGAAGGATCAGGAGGCTGTCTTCGTCGGTATCCAGTGTGATACATACGAGTCGATTGAGTGAGCGTAATCCTCAGAGTGAAGTGAATTGACGAGAATATGGACGCGGAATGAACTCCTGCTCCTCCTGATCCTCCACATCCTACTCCTCCTATTCCTCTACCCGTTCACCACGATCAATTCAATGTAATCCGATGAAATTAGATGATCGATGTATTGATCAAGTTGACCCAGACAATTTGTATTCCTCATTACCGAAATTCACCGAATTCCACTCGATTTCGATTGTAGAGAAATGGCGACCTGAAGGTAAGCTATTCTCTGCTGCATATTCATTCCATTGCATCTGTGTCTCTATTCACTAGCTAATTTCGAGGTTATCGGGAGGAATAATTCTCTTCACCGACTGATCACATGCATACGTATAAGAGAAATGTAATTTTCGGAGTGTCGAAAAAGTGATATCTCGCAGACTCCACTGAAATATAGTCATGACAAACCCGATGACTACTGGAAGTGTAGGCGAATTTCGTGTAGAATGAGAGGAATGAAATATGGCAGAGATTATCGTCAGCATTACAACTAATTGAGTGACTGAATGACAAAGGAAATCCTCTCGGTAGTCGAGGAATATTCAAGCGACAATTGCATTCGTAGGAAGGTGAGCATCCCTGTGCAGAAGGATCAGGAGGCTGTCTTCGTCGGTATCCAGTGTGATACATACGAGTCGATTGAGTGAGCGTGATACTCAGAGTGAAGTGAATTGACGAGAATATGGACGCGGAATGAACTCCTGCTCCTCCTGATCCTCCACATCCTACTCCTCCTATTCCTCTACCCGTTCACCACGATCAATTCAATGTAATCCGATGAAATTAGATGATCGATGTATTGATCAAGTTGACCCAGACAATTTGTATTCCTCATTGTCGAAATTCACCGAATTCCACTCGATTTCGATTGTAGAGAAATGGCGACCTGAAGGTAAGCTATTCTCTGCTGCATATTCATTCCATTGCATCTGTGTCTCTATTCACTAGCTAAATTCGAGCTTATCGTGAGGAATAATTCTCTTCACCGACTGATCACATGCATACTTATAAGAGAAATGTAATGTTCGGAGTGTCGAAAAAGTCATATCTCGCAGACTCCACTGAAATATAGTCATGACAGTCCTGATGACTACTAGAATTGTGGGCGATTTCGTGTACCACAAGAAGAAGAATCAAATGTCGCAGAGAATATCGTCAGCACTTCAACTAATTGAGTGACTGAATGACAAAGGAAATCCTCTCGGTAGTCGAGGGATATTCAAGCGACAATTGCATTCGTAGGAAGGTGAGCATCCCTGTGCAGAAGGATCAGGAGGCTGTCTTCGTCGGTATCCAGTGTGATACATACGAGTCGATTGAGTGAGCGTGATACTCAGAGTGAAGTGAATTGACGAGAATATGGACGCGGAATGAACTCCTGCTCCTCCTGATCCTCCACATCCTACTCCTCCTATTCATCTACCCGTTCACCACGATCAATTCAATGTAATCCGATGAAATTAGATGATCGATGTATTGATCAAGTTGACCCAGACAATTTGTATTCCTCATTACCGAAATTCACCGAATTCCACTCGATTTCGATTGTAGAAAAATGGCGACCTGAAGGTAAGCTATTCTCTGCTGCATATTCATTCCATTGCATCTGTGTCTCTATTCACTAGCTAATTTCGAAGTTATCGTGAGGAATAATTCTCTTCACAGACTGCTCACATGCATACTTATAAGAGAAATGTAATGCTCGGAGTGTCGAAAAAGTCATATCTCGCAGACTCCACTGAAATATAATCATGACAGACCCGATGACTACTAGAAGTGTAGGCGAATTTCGTGTAGCAGGAGGGGAATGAAATATGGCAGAGATTATCGTCAGCACTTCAACTAATTGAGTGACTGAATGACAAAGGAAATCCTCTCGGTAGTCGAGGGATATTCAAGCGACAATTGCATTGGTAGGAAGGTGAGCATCCCTGTGCAGGATGAGGAGCAGGGGGAAAATCGATATGCATGTGAGTGAAATAGACGAGGTGACCTGTGTGAAGTTGTGTGTGTGTGTGTGTGTAGTATGTTGTGAGTGTGAGGATAGAATAAGTGATGAGCCGTGTGAGATTGATGAAGTAAAGTAGGCTGTAAGTGTGTGTGACTGATGATCATGGTGCACGGAGTTTGGCGGCCTTCGTATTCCCGTGAAACGATGTGCATGGTGTCACTGGTGTTTGTGCGTGGAGGAGATGTTTGTATTGATAGATGTGAGGATTGACGTGATACACGGAGAAGAGAGGGAGAAATTTCTCACTCTGACCCTCCATGTAAGCAATGATGGAAGCTTCACCAGATACATACGACACGGATACTTATTCTGACAAGGTTCAGTGGGTGATTATGACAGATGATCTGTCTTGTATACAGGTCTCAGTGTTCTCGATGACGATGGAAGTGTGTGTGATGTAGAGGAGGAGGTGAGTGTCTTCGTCGATCTCCGAGAGGATACATGCTATTCGATTGAGTACAAGTTTGAGAGTGAAGTGAATTGACGAGAATGTGGACGCGGAATGAACTGCTGCTCCTGCTCCAACTCCTCCTCCTCCTTCTTTTACGCTTCATCCGCACCACGATCAATTGATTGTCTTTCGGTGAAGCCAGATGACCAGTGCTTTGATTTTATCCACCCAGACAATTTGTATTCCTCATTACCAAATTTCACCGAATTCCACTGGATTTCGATTGTAGAAAAAATTCGACCTGAAGGTAAGCTATTCTCTGCTGCATATTCCATTGCATCTGTGTCTCTACTCACTAGCTAATTTCGAACAGATTGTGATAATTAAATCTCTTCACAGACTGCCTACATACATATTGATAGGCGAAGATGGATTGCTCGGAATGTCGACAAGGTATTTCTCACAGACTCCACTGAAATATAGTCATGACAGACCCGATGACTACTGGAAGTGTAGGCGAATTTATTGTAGCAGGAGGGGAATGAAATATAGCAGAGATTATCGTCAGCATTACAACTAATTGAGAGACTGAATGACAAAGGAAATCCAACCGGTAGTCGAGGGATATTGAAGCGACAATTGCATCGGTAGGAAGGTGAGCATCGCTGAGGAGGAGCAGGGGGAGAGTCGATGTGCATGTGAGTGAAATAGACGAGGTGACCTGTGTGAAGCTGTGTCTGTGTGTGTGTAGTTCGGTGTGAGGGTGAGAAGAGAATAAGTGATGAGCCGTGTGAGATTGGTGAAGTGAAGGAGTCTGTAAGTGAGTGTGACTGATGATCATGGTGCACGGAGTTTGGCGGCCTTCGTATTCCCGTGAAACGATGTGCATGATGTCACTGGTGTTTGTGCGTGGAGGAGATGTTTGTATTGATAGATGTGAAGATTGACGTGATACACGGAATAGAGAGGGAGAAATTTCTCACTCTGACCCTCCATGTAAGCAATGATGGAAGCTTCACCAGATACATACGACACGGATACTTATTCTGACAAGGTTGAGTGGGTGGTTATGACTGATGATCTGTCTTGTATACAGGTCTCAGTGTTCTCGATGTCGATGGAAGTGTGTGTGTGTGTGTGATGTAGAGGAGGAGGTGAGTTTCTTCGTCGATCTCCGGTAGGATGCATGCTAGTCGATTGAGCATAAGTTTGAGAGTGAAGAGAATTGACGAGAATATGGACGCGGAATGAACTGCTGCTGCTGCTCCTGCTCCTCCTGGACCTCTTCCTCCTTATATTACGTTTCATCCGCACCACGATCAATTGATTGTCTTTCGGTGAAGCCAGATGACCAGTGCTTTGATTTTATCCACCCAGACAATTTGTATTCCTCATTACCAAATTTCACCGAATTCCACTGGATTTCGATTGTAGAAAAAATTCGACCTGAAGGTAAGCTATTCTCTGCTGCATATTCCATTGCATCTGTGTTTCTACTCACTAGCTAATTTCGAACAGATTGTGATAATTAAATCTCTTCACAGACTGCCTACATACATATTGATAGGCGAAGATGGATTGCTCGGAATATCGACAAGGTATTTCTCACAGACTCCATTAAAATATAGTCATGACAGACCCGATGATTACTGGAATGATAGGCGAATTTCGTGTAGCAGGAGGAGAATCAAAGATGGCAGAGATTATCGTCAGCATCACTACTAATTGAGAGACTGAATGACAAAGGAAATCCTCTCGATCGTCGAGGGATATTGAAGCGACAATTGCATCGCTAGGAAGGTGAGCATCGCTGAGGAGGAGCAGGGGGAGAGTCGATGTGCATGTGAGTGAGATAGACGAGGTGACCTGTGTGAAGCTGTGTCTGCGTATGTGTAGTTCGGTGTGAGGGTGAGAAGAGAATAAGTGATGAGCCGTGTGAGATTGGTGAAGTGAAGGAGTCTGTAAGTGAGTGTGACTGATGATCATGGTGCACGGAGTTTGGCGGCCTTCGTATTCCCGTGAAACGATGTGCATGATGTCACTGGTGTTTGTGCGTGGAGGAGATGTTTGTATTGATAGATGTGAAGATTGACGTGATACACGGAATAGAGAGGGAGAAATTTCTCACTCTGACCCTCCATGTAAGCAATGATGGAAGCTTCACCAGATACATACGACACGGATACTTATTCTGACAAGGTTGAGTGGGTGGTTATGACTGATGATCTGTCTTGTATACAGGTCTCAGTGTTCTCGATGTCGATGGAAGTGTGTGTGTGTGTGTGTGATGTAGAGGAGGAGGTGAGTGTCTTCGTCGATCTCCGGTAGGATGCATGCTAGTCGATTGAGCATGAGATTGAAAGTGAAGAGAATTGACGAGAATATGGACGCGGAATGAACTGCTGCTCCTGATTCTGCTCCTACACCTCCACCTCCTTCTATTACATTTCATCCGCACCACGATCAATTGATTGTCTTTCGGTGAAGTCAGATGACCAGTGCTTTGATTTTATCCACCCAGACAATTTGTATTCCTCATTACCAAATTTCACCGAATTCCACTCGATTTCGATTGTAGAAAAAATTCGACCTGAAGGTAAGCTATTCTCTGCTGCATATTCCATTGCATCTGTGTTTCTACTCACTAGCTAATTTCGAACAGATTGTGATAATTAAATCTCTTCACAGACTGCCTACATACATATTGATAGGCGAAGATGGATTGCTCGGAATGTCGACAAGGTATTTCTCACAGACTCCATTGAAATGTAGTCATGACAGACCCAATGAATACTGGAATGATATACAATAAAAAGCGTTCTCTGGGCTGGTTGGTTTAATCGCGAAGCTTTCGTCGTCCTTCCGGACAATATCTTCAGCGCCATATTTATCACGAAGTGAAGTGATTTAAATTTTCTCATGCATGATGTAATTGCGTCTCCTGGTTACTATCTTCACATTTGTATTGACCACTTTCTATTGACTAGGATTTTAAACTTTTTGGTCACCTGATTTACTTTTTATTAATTGGTATACTTCATCTATATTAACGTGTTTGTTAATCGCATTTTCGCTTGAGTACCAGGCCTCTAGGAATTCTCTGGCACTTTTCGTGTTTCCTCTGTTTAAGATTTTGACATGATCCAAATCAAACTGATGACCATAGTTGTCTGCATGCATTGATACTAAAGAATTCATATCATGTCTTTTCACGGCTGATTTATGTTCTTGGATTCTGATTCGAAGGGGACGCCCACTTTGGCCGATATAATGCTTGTTACAGTTCATACAATTTATTTTGTAGATGGTATTTATTTTATCCCCTTTTTCTGTTGGATCTTTCGGTTTGCATAATATCGAATTAAGGGATTTGACTGGCTTGTGTGCTATATCTATATCAAACGGTTTCAGTACTCTGGCTGTTATTTCAGAGATGTTCCTCATGTATGGTAGAATGAATTTCCTTGTGGTCTTAGATGATGGTTTCTTGTTGGTGTTCTGACTCGACTTTAAACACTTTTTGATGAAATTTTGTGGATAACCATTCTTTTTGAAGACCGTTTGTAGGTACTTTTCTTCCATTCTTTTCAGCTCTGGAGTGCTGCAATGTGTCTGAATTCTTTTAAACAATGTCTGCACACAGTTTCGTTTGTGAGTAACTGGATTATTGCTAGAATAGTTGAGTATTTGATCTGTGTGCGTTGATTTTCTATAAACTTGTGTCTCTAAATCTCCTGTGTTGGTTCTCCTGATTAAGACATCTAAAAATGGGATTTTGTTATCTAATTCTTCTTCTCTCGTGAATTTAATGTCTTCAAATATGTTGTTTATTAATTTGTGAGTATATTCTAAATCATTTCTCTTAATTATTACAAATGTATCATCAACGTAACGTATCCAGATTTTCGGTTTAATTATAGGTAAAGCTATTAATTCTAATCTTTGCATAACGGCTTCAGCTATTAATCCTGATATGGGCGATCCCATTGGTGTTCCTTTTATTTGTTCATATATTTGAGTATTGAACTGGAAGTATGTTGTAAGGCATAATTTTATGAGTTCTATCCAAGTTGATAATTGCGTTTTTGTGTTTTCATCACTATAGAGTAATTGTTGCATGGTTTCTATTGCTAGTTTTGGACTAATTGAAGTATATAATGCTGTGACATCAAAGGACACCATTATTTCATTGTCTTCTACTTGAATGTTTTTGATTTTCTCTAAAAATTGGATTGACGAATTGATAGAATGGTCGCATGATTCTGTTAGGTAATTTAATTTCCTGAAAAGTTCTTTAGATAGATTATATGTTGGTGTTCCTGGAAGCGAAACGATTGGTCGTAAGGGAATATTTGGTTTGTGTAGTTTCGGTCTACCATAGAATCGAGGTAAAATAGGTCCGTTAGATTTCATTCGAGATTGATCTTGTTCTGTAATTTGTCCTGATTTCGTTAGTTTATTTAACGTTGTTTTGATTTTGTTATCTAATGTTTGTATAGGGTTTTTTGTCAACTGTTGATATACATTATTATCTTTGAGTAAATCCTCTGCTTTCTTTATGTAGTCTTCTGTGTCCAGGATTACTGTTGTTCTTCCTTTATCAGCCGGTAGAATAACTATATCTTTTCTATTCTTCAGTTTCTTCAATGCATTTTGCTCTTCAGTGCTAAGTTGGGAATTATGTCTTTTCTGTTTGAGTATAGGTATGATACATTGACGTACTTCTTGTTGTACTTCCTCATTTAATTTTGATACTTTGAGTGATGATTCTAAAGAAGCACAAAAATCTGTTACTGAAGCGTCACCAGTATTGTAGTTGAGTCCTTTCTGAAGAAGTTGTTCTTCTGCTTTTGATAATGGTTGTTTTGATAGATTTACTACGCAATCATTTAGAGTTTCTTCAGATGGTTGTTTGGATATCTTAGCTAGTTTTCCTTTGAGGGCGACTTGTCTTCGTTCTTTGTGTCGTTCGCATACTATTTTAATGGCAGTATTCAATGTTGACAGATGTTCTGGCGTAAGAGTCTGTTCAACTTTTTCTTTATGGAATGTAATCATATGCTGGTATTTTTTAATCCTATTGTGTGCATCCGTGATCATTAATTTCACCATTTGTTTTCCATGTTGTTTGGCTAATTTCCAGCCTAAAGGGCAGTTAATTGGTGGTTTATATTTGACACTAGTTGGTAGAATCTGCTGGCGGAGACATTCATGAAGAAAGAATAGTTGTTCTTCTGTAGAAACTTGCCTTTTGGCAAAGTCTTCCCATTTTCGACAACACAGAAGCGTATCACGCTCGTAAGATTTTGAAATAATAGAGAAGATTTGTAGCTCAGGTGGATGATTTACAATTAAAAGCGTTCTCTGAGCTGGTTGGTTTAATCGCGAAGCTTTCGTCGTCCTTCCGGACAACATCTTCAGCGCCATATTTATCACGAAGTGAAGTGATTTAAATTTTCTCATGCATGATGTAATTGCGTCTCCTGGTTACTATCTTCACATTTGTATTGACCACTTTCTATTGACTAGGATTTTAAACTTTTTGGTCACCTGATTTACTTTTTATTAATTGGTATACTTCATCTATATTAACGTGTTTGTTAATCGCATTTTCGCTTGAGTACCAGGCCTCTAGGAATTCTCTGGCACTTTTCGTGTTTCCTCTGTTTAAGATTTTGACATGATCCAAATCAAACTGATGACCATAGTTGTCTGCATGCATTGATACTAAAGAATTCATATCATGTCTTTTCACGGCTGATTTATGTTCTTGGATTCTGATTCGAAGGGGACGCCCACTTTGGCCGATATAATGCTTGTTACAGTTCATACAATTTATTTTGTAGATGGTATTTATTTTATCCCCTTTTTCTGTTGGATCTTTCGGTTTGCATAATATCGAATTAAGGGATTTGACTGGCTTGTGTGCTATATCTATATCAAACGGTTTCAGTACTCTGGCTGTTATTTCAGAGATGTTCCTCATGTATGGTAGAATGAATTTCCTTGTGGTCTTAGATGATGGTTTCTTGTTGGTGTTCTGACTCGACTTTAAACACTTTTTGATGAAATTTTGTGGATAACCATTCTTTTTGAAGACCGTTTGTAGGTACTTTTCTTCCATTCTTTTCAGCTCTGGAGTGCTGCAATGTGTCTGAATTCTTTTAAACAATGTCTGCACACAGTTTCGTTTGTGAGTAACTGGATTATTGCTAGAATAGTTGAGTATTTGATCTGTGTGCGTTGATTTTCTATAAACTTGTGTCTCTAAATCTCCTGTGTTGGTTCTCCTGATTAAGACATCTAAAAATGGGATTTTGTTATCTAATTCTTCTTCTCTCGTGAATTTGATGTCTTCAAATATGTTGTTTATTAATTTGTGAGTATATTCTAAATCATTTCTCTTAATTATTACAAATGTATCATCAACGTAACGTATCCAGATTTTCGGTTTAATTATAGGTAAAGCTATTAATTCTAATCTTTGCATAACGGCTTCAGCTATTAATCCTGATATGGGCGATCCCATTGGTGTTCCTTTTATTTGTTCATATATTTGAGTATTGAACTGGAAGTATGTTGTAAGGCATAATTTTATGAGTTCTATCCAAGTTGATAATTGCGTTTTTGTGTTTTCATCACTATAGAGTAATTGTTGCATGGTTTCTATTGCTAGTTTTGGACTAATTGAAGTATATAATGCTGTGACATCAAAGGACACCATTATTTCATTGTCTTCTACTTGAATGTTTTTGATTTTCTCTAAAAATTGGATTGACGAATTGATAGAATGGTCGCATGATTCTGTTAGGTAATTTAATTTCCTGAAAAGTTCTTTAGATAGATTATATGTTGGTGTTCCTGGAAGCGAAACGATTGGTCGTAAGGGAATATTTGGTTTGTGTAGTTTCGGTCTACCATAGAATCGAGGTAAAATAGGTCCGTTAGATTTCATTCGAGATTGATCTTGTTCTGTAATTTGTCCTGATTTCGTTAGTTTATTTAACGTTGTTTTGATTTTGTTATCTAATGTTTGTATAGGGTTTTTTGTCAACTGTTGATATACATTATTATCTTTGAGTAAATCCTCTGCTTTCTTTATGTAGTCTTCTGTGTCCAGGATTACTGTTGTTCTTCCTTTATCAGCCGGTAGAATAACTATATCTTTTCTATTCTTCAGTTTCTTCAATGCATTTTGCTCTTCAGTGCTAAGTTGGGAATTATGTCTTTTCTGTTTGAGTATAGGTATGATACATTGACGTACTTCTTGTTGTACTTCCTCATTTAATTTTGATACTTTGAGTGATGATTCTAAAGAAGCACAAAAATCTGTTACTGAAGCGTCACCAGTATTGTAGTTGAGTCCTTTCTGAAGAAGTTGTTCTTCTGCTTTTGATAATGGTTGTTTTGATAGATTTACTACGCAATCATTTAGAGTTTCTTCAGATGGTTGTTTGGATATCTTAGCTAGTTTTCCTTTGAGGGCGACTTGTCTTCGTTCTTTGTGTCGTTCGCATACTATTTTAATGGCAGTATTCAATGTTGACAGATGTTCTGGCGTAAGAGTCTGTTCAACTTTTTCTTTATGGAATGTAATCATATGCTGGTATTTTTTAATCCTATTGTGTGCATCCGTGATCATTAATTTCACCATTTGTTTTCCATGTTGTTTGGCTAATTTCCAGCCTAAAGGGCAGTTAATTGGTGGTTTATATTTGACACTAGTTGGTAGAATCTGCTGGCGGAGACATTCATGAAGAAAGAATAGTTGTTCTTCTGTAGAAACTTGCCTTTTGGCAAAGTCTTCCCATTTTCGACAACACAGAAGCGTATCACGCTCGTAAGATTTTGAAAAAATAGAGAAGATTTGTAGCTCAGGTGGATGATTTACAATTAAAAGCGTTCTCTGAGCTGGTTGGTTGAGCTGGAATAATAGGCGAATTCCGTGTAGCACGAGGAGAATCAAAGATGGCAGAGATTATCGTCAGCATCACTACTAATTGAGAGACTGAATGACAAAGGAAATCCTCTCGATCGTCGAGGGATATTGAAGCGACAATTGCATCGCTAGGAAGGTGAGCATCGCTGAGGAGGAGCAGGGGGAGAGTCGATGTGCATGTGAGTGAGATAGACGAGGTGACCTTTGTGAAGTTTTGTGTGTGTGTGTTTGTGATTTGTTGTGAGGTTGAGGAGAGAATAAGTGATGAGCCGTGTGAGATTGGTGAAGTGAAGGAGTCTGTAAGTGAGTGTGACTGATGATCATGGTGCACGGAGTTTGGCGGCCTTCGTATTCCCGTGAAACGATGTGCATGATGTCACTGGTGTTTGTGCGTGGAGGAGATGTTTGTATTGATAGATGTGAAGATTGACGTGATACACGGAATAGAGAGGGAGAAATTTCTCACTCTGACCCTCCATGTAAGCAATGATGGAAGCTTCACCAGATACATACGACACGGATACTTATTCTGACAAGGTTGAGTGGGTGGTTATGACTGATGATCTGTCTTGTATACAGGTCTCAGTGTTCTCGATGTCGATGGAAGTGTGTGTGTGTGATGTAGAGGAGGAGGTGAGTGTCTTCGTCGATCTCCGGTAGGATACATGCTAGTCGATTGAGCATAAGTGTGAGGGTGAATTGAATTGACGAGAATATGGACGCGGAATGAACTCCTGCTCCTACTCCTGCTCCATATGTTACGCTTCATCCGCACCACGATCAATTGATTGTCATCCGGTGAAGTCAGATGTCCAGTGCTTTGATTTTATCCACCCAGACAATTTGTATTCCTCATTACCAAATTTCACCGAATTCCACTCGATTTCGATTGTAGAAAAAATTCGACCTGAAGGTAAGCTATTCTCTGCTGCATATTCCATTGCATCTGTGTCTCTACTCACTAGCTAATTTCGAACAGATTGTGATAATTAAATCTCTTCACAGACTGCCTACATACATATTGATAGGCGAAGATGGATTGCTCGGAATGTCGACAAGGTATTTCTCACAGACTCCATTGAAATATAGTCATGACAGACCCGATGATTACTGGAATGATAGGCGAATTTCGTGTAGCAGGAGGAGAATCAAAGATGGCAGAGATTATCGTCAGCATCACTACTAATTGAGAGACTGAATGACAAAGGAAATCCTCTCGATCGTCGAGGGATATTGAAGCGACAATTGCATCGCTAGGAAGGTGAGCATCGCTGAGGAGGAGCAGGGGGAGAGTCGATGTGCATGTGAGTGAGATAGTCGAGGTGACCTGTGTGAAATTTTGTGTTTGTGTGTAGTTTGTTTTATGTTTGAGGTCATAATGTGGATGCGACTTGTGAGATTTTTTAAGTGAATGATGCTGGAATTTTTTTTTCTCGCACTTTCCTTTCTGGCTGCTTTTCACCCTCATACTAGTGCCCTACTCGTCGTTTACATTCGGGTTCCACTTGGAATTTCCCTAGTGATTTGATGTCATCCAGCGAACTTCTCGGTGTGTGAATGAAAGAACCTGCATCGAATCTCGCCTGTTGATGGTGATTGGTACTGGTTTTTGTTGTTGCTGTTGTTTTGGTTATCTTCAACACATCTTTCTTCTCTTTGTTCACCTGGACTCCTGTCTTCTCGGTCAGCCTTTTGAGCCAATTTGTTAGTTTTCAACTGTAAGTCTTAGAGTGTGTGTGACGTTGAGCATGAATCATCCATGCGCGACATTCACATCTTCTACAGTCTTCATATCGGTCCAACGTATTCTCGTCTTCTCACTTCTCAAAGTCTGACGCACAATCTATTTCACCTCATCTAAAAGTATAAACGCAATAATAAGCGGCGAGCCCCATCTTAACCCTGTGTACACTTCAAAGGCAACGCTGAGTTTTCCATCGTTGATCACCTGATTCGTGATACTGTGATATTGCGGTTGAATGAAACTCAATAAGATTCCTAAATTATTAATAATATTTTGGTGATAGTTAGCTATTCTCACGTGAAATCACTTCAGCGCATATAAAACAAGTAAATACACGATAAAACTGAAGGAGTAATTAAAAAATCAGAGTAAATAACACACCATTCGAAAGCATCATTTTTCATGGGAAGTAAGCAAAATGAAACACATAACACAATTTCATTCGATAATCAAATTCATGAACTTGTGAAAACGGTGTAGTTTTTGTCGATTTTATTGAATGTTACACTCAAATGCACGCATTATCTATTACAGAAAGAAAAGGCAGAATTAAGAGGGAGTGTGGCCTACGTTTCATTAAATCTCAGTTTCACCCTTATGTCAGAGAATATTTTACCCGTTAAAACAGTGTGCCTATACGTCAATAAAAACTGCAAGCTTCTGCAACATGAACTTCTGACGTCTTCTTTTTAAGGGACATCTTTTAGGTAATGTTTCAGTCACCTATCGAGGCTCCATATTCCCTCGACAAAGGAAACCGAATAACTGGAACAACGGATACCGATAGGTTAACTCTGGAATGTTAGTAATATCTCCAAAAACAAGCTACATACTTTTGAAGCACTCTGAACACTTGACTCAGCTTGCTGTACATCAGTTAGTTGCTTTCTTAAAATTGTAACGCCTCCGCTAGTTATTCACTGAAGCTATAGTATTTCGGAGAGTAACATAAAAGATATCTGATAAAAGTGTGATAGGGATTTGATAAATGTTGGCCTTCATGTTTCGTATATCAGTTGCATTTTGCGCCGATATGTTCACTACTTTGTTAATTTTCTGACGAATATGGAAAGCATTTCAGCTGAATGGTCAGTGTGAGAAGAATGTGGTGTTTGTTTTACATGAGAGGTAGGCTGGTACATGCAAGTGATCAGGTCACAGTAAACAAATCTGCAATAGATAACAAAGGTCAGCGACTCAAGATACCCTTGCACAACATCAACAATATATGACGACAGAAAAAGTAACTGGAAGGAGGTTAAGTAAAATCAACACATTGGTAACAAAATCGGAAGTAATAAGTCATAAAAAATAAACAATCTTATAAAAACAATGAAATCAATTTTGAATTTTACCCGTATAACACCTTACTGTACTTATTTTCCAATTCAGTAGTGGCCAGAAGAAGTGAGTTATAATGTGAACTGCTTTCTATTTCATCTTCAGCAAAACGGAAGACTGAATTTCCACTCTGACTTAATTTTCATTCAGCGTATGAGAAAGGTCGTCTTTCTGTTGTTCGATGACTTCATCATTTTCACTGAATCTCAACATACGTTCAAGCAGGTGTTTAGTTAACTTGGTACCTACTTATGTCACTTTCTGCCTAAGTTTGAAGACGAAATGTTGACATCTATAGGTATTGCATCATGCAAAATACTTCTGACTACTATTTCACTTAAAGAGTTTGTAGGAAGTGCAAATGGTATTCACCAAGTTTCGAAATACAGCAGTTATCATTATTCGCATTATACATTACCGAAATAGAGAGCATTAACCGTCATTCGTCTTCAACTTGAAATGCGGTCTCCAAAATGTTTGTGTTCACTTACCGGAGCTCGTTCTAAGCTTTATCAAATTATGATCTGTATAAATATGGGAGTTCATTCTAAAGTATCAGGAGGAAAATAATTTGATTGAGTTTTTGCATAAGAACTTGATAACTGAAATTTAGGCTAAAACTATTGCGGTATTCATATAATTAATCATTTTACATTATCAGTTTTGAAGTAACTAATCTCTTCATTAAAGTTTGAAGTATTTGCTGAATGCCTAGCTTCTCAGCGTTTTGACTAACCCAGTCTCGAAAATTATGGCATTTTCTACGATTTTAGTTTATTTTCGAGTTTTTTAATTGAAGCATCATAACTCAACTACCTGTGGGACTGAGGACTCTACTGGCGTGCTGGAAACCAAAAGAGGTCTCATTAGATCTTACAATTTTTTGTTTCCCATGAGAACTCTTTTGCGATTTAAGTTATTTACCAGAATTCAACGTGTACAGAATGAAATGTCACACCACGCAGTACATAATCACCTCAAATTCATGCTAACGGTTGAAGTATTAAAGTAAAATCTAGCATGAATTTGACTGCCCACTAACATGGAAATTTCAGCCTCACTCACACAGGTTTGCATTGCTTCTAGTGGTTTCTTTCGACATTCTGACTACAAAATAATTCACTTGAACGCCTGTGGAACATATTCAAATATCATATACTTGCGCTATATAGAGCACTCCTATAGAGTGAAAGAGAATCTGCTCTCAAGTCAGTGTACTCAAAAATGCAAGCAGATAATTTCAGTTTTTCAAAAATTTCAGTTTATACCGTTAAATGTTTCACTATGCAAATTGCATGGACAAATCGTGCTAAACATACTATTCGTTTTAATGTCGTATTCTACGCGTAAGTCTCCAATACCATTACTACAGTAATTCACATATTAATTACGATATTTTGCTTGAAAGGTTCTCAGAGGCCTCAACACTGGGGACTCCTTATTCGTTTAAAGAACTCAAAGCTTTGTCTTAATGTTTGTTAGTTATCATAGACTTGATAAATGATCACAAAAAGAGATGATATTACCTAGTTACTTGAATTCACCCGACATTGACAAAACGAATAGTGTCTGCAATGTTTCGGGTTGAATGAGTCAACGATTTCATACGAAACATCCTACTCATGACAGTGGTTTTAACAGTCAGCATTATGCAAACTGATAGTGGCATATCGAATTGAGTTGAATGTAACACTGTCTCTGATGCCTTGACACAGCATCTAATTCAAATACTCAACAATAATCGCGCAGTGAACTTCAATATGTTCGAAAATTAGTTAGGAGACTGGATCATATTGAGACAGTCACAAGCCAGGAGAGCGCGTCAATGAGTATGTTATTTACGTTACATTATCAAGGTGAATAACTTCAATTCAACATCGATTTTGAAGGGTGAAATAGAGAAGATCTTGTGAAGAGGAAGTGATAGCTACTGAGAAATCGTGGAGTCATCTAAAAACAAAGGCAATTCCCAGAATGAGACGGAGAGGTGCGCCATTGACGCCCCATGATGTAATCAGAACTCAAGGGTACAACGCATAATACGTTTATTTTGTTTCAGCTGTTATCATGAATTAATGTCTGTGAGAGGACTATTGAGAACCACAGAGTGTTGGACGGCTGTCTCTTCATCAGCATGTATCTGCCAGAGTTCAAACAATTAATCTTCTGGTCAAAAAGGACTCCTGTAGACGATTGATCCACATGTTTTCCAACTTCTACCTATTCATTGTTTACCAATACTAACAGATAGGTTTTTGAAGGGTATTTATCTTGATATACGACCCAATAGACCCCTGTGGTAATGGCTTTTTACCAGGATTGCAGATAACTTCGACCTGTAGCTTGTCGCTAGCGAGCATCAGATTCGTTTCCAAGAGTTAGCTTGTTGGAATGTGTTTCTTTCAAATCTGATCACTAACTGATGTAGGTTATGAAACTAATTGAAACCAGGGAGCACTGGACAGCTGTTTCATCCTAGTTTGTAACTTTCCAGCATTGTGTACCAGCAGAGTTAGAACACGAGATCTTCTTGTCAGGATATTCTAAGGACAAATCAGTCATCCAGAACTCAATTCTTTCAGTGATTTTGTAGCTGATATCAATCCGTGATCAAACTTGAAGCAGATTAAATTCCTGCGAACTAACTCTTCAAAATAAATTTCAGACACGAAGTATCTTCTTAAAGAATCAGTGATGATTTCAACAACATTCTCTTTAAGTACGAAATATTAACTTATTTGTTTTCAATTCCAGAAGAAAGAAACAATTCAAATGGTGAGTAGTGATAAGCAATGTTGATCATTTTAATGGAACTATTGGGGGAAATATATATAAAACTATATGCTTTTCAGAATTCAGCATAACGAGATCGGTACAGAATAAGAAACATTCAGTCACACAAGGATGGATTATGTAGGAAACTCAAAAAATCTCACCACAGGGTGGAGCAGGGTTACATTTCTAAAACCTAATGCATCCTCGAGTATTGGTTTTATAGGAAATTTTGTTTGATTGTTTGGAGGATTTCATCATGAGCTGACATCAGTTAGAGAACAGAGGCAATACTTGAAAATTAATCTGACGCTCACTAGTGACTGGCCCTATTCAGACAGTTAACCTGGAGCTCTAGTGCGAAGGCGTGACCAGAAACGCGCAGCAGGTTGAAGGCAAGGTAGTAACTCTTCTAAGAAGACATTACGAAATTGTGGCGTTATGTTGTGAATTAGCAGAAGTTAGAATCTATAGGACATTGGATCGTGTCCTAGTGGCCTGAAGGTCTACGAGATCGCCTTGTAACCAGAAGGTCTTGGGTTCGAACTATGGTAAGTGTGTGCTCACTGATGAAGAGTCTCAAACCAGGACGAAACAGATGTCCAGTACTGCCAGGTTTTTCAATGGTTCTCTTACTAATGTCAGCTCATGAGGAAATCCCCCAACCAACTAGTGCAACTTCATCTATTCTACACCCAACACACACAATGTGAATAACGCATCACTTAAATCAGAGATTTGTGGTCGAATTAGAGAGAGTTATATGAGCGCCTTGATATGATTACGATCAGTAAATCGTCCTTCAGTAAAACTCATGAAATAGTGCTGTGTGCTTTTATCGAATAATTTAACTCTATGGTAGAATTTACTCTCGTCTCATTCAATGTTTTGTTCATATTCTGATATGACGTATTCAACTATGATCTAGTTCCATATTTGAGTAGATTTATTTTGCGCCTGCAAACTTCAGTGCAGTAGTTTCACTTATATGAAATCTCTCAACTATCAAGCATATTGAATATTACTCAAGTTCATATATTCAGTGTATTGAATGAATGAATTCCTAACTGTTTCTATATTTCTCTGTCACTTCATATTTTATATCTAAACTTAACGAACCATCACCCTTTTTTTCTTCAATTTCAGCTTGAAGCATTAATATTTTAATAAAGAGGGATGTTGTTCCCAGAAGGTATTATGTAATCATTGTTAACACTTTGTCCATATTGATATAAGTAGAAAACTTGTGCACTGTCGCAGAGCATAACTCAATAAAATCTTATCCATAATGGAGTTAACGCTTTGTCCTGTAAAGCTGAATCTTTCGCAGTCTAACTTTCAAATACAGAAACTAAATTTGTTCGAATTTTCTGTTTATCGTTTTACTTTTAGACAGGTAACTTCCCAGAAGCAAATAATTGTACAATGTAGAATCTATCATCTCTCTAAGGGAAACGCGTCGAAATCATTTGTAGTGTAAATACAGACGTCGGACATCTAAATTCATTTTAATGAATTTTGGATTTTCCCGTCGATTGATTGGACCGAAGTGCTCGGTCTCAGGGTGACATGTCGGCTTCTTGAGCAAATGCTTCGACGATGTGTGGGCATTTAATTAGTATTTAATTGGTGGATGGTGACTAGCAAAAGGAATCCAGGATGCGCATTTCGTCAAAAATTCAATTAAATCAATATGACCCGTTGCACAAGAGGTGGCTCTTGTGGCCCAAGTGGTCTAGTGATAACGCTTTGGTGTTTGAAACTATGGGCAATGGGTTCGAGCCTCGGTGGGAACATCATCACTCACTGAGAAATGCAGGTACATCCAGATGACGAGTCCCAAATAGGACGAAATGCACATCCTGGATTCCACTGCTAGTCACCATCCACCAATTAAATCTAAATTCATTGTTTTGCTAAAACAATAATAATATGCAAAGAGTACTCTGTTCTTCACACAATACACTCGTAGCTCTAATTGTGGACGCACCATGAAATATTAGGCATGCGTATACAATCAAATGTAACCTGACCAATATTCCTGAAAAATCAGGCTTGTTTTTAGAATGTACGGACAGACAAACCAGAAACCTACTACGCAACAAGTTGGCAGGAGATGTGCGTTGAGAGCAATGTAGTGTGACAGGCCATCGAGTAGAAACGGAGTCAGAAACTACAAATTTGCATCCGAAAGTGACACGGAGGAAATTGTGTGACGAAACGGTGAACAATCGCAGAGTCAACTAAAAAGGCTGCAAAAAACAGGATGTGATCTGCTTAAACTTTATGTTCCACCTTGAACTGAAGAGGACGACATTTATGACATAGAATACATAGAATGCAACGACTTTTCTAAGTATCCGTTATTCCAAATGAAGCGAACCATATTGCTACAAGGCAGAATGAGCATCTACTTTGTATTATAATTGTGAGTATTGAATGACTCGAAGAAGCTGGTTGTGGTGAACTTCACTTATACACTAATAGGACATGATGAATATATGAAAGTCGGATCTTCGGGTTGGATAGAACTCACACAGATATGTGCTGTGTCATATTTTTTGTTTACCAACCAAATATACTAATGAATAAAAGGAGCTCCAGTGGGGTCACCTCCATTAGGACTAATTGGGGAAGTGATAGTGCAAAGAATACTTTAGAAGTTGAAGAAGTGCTGCTGTTTACGGAAAATATGGTGCATACCCACAACTCCTACAGTATTTGTTCTGTGTAAGTCAAAGGCTAATCAAAACACAAAATTGATTGTCTAAAATACGAAATATATTTCGGCATCAAAATTGTAATACGAGAATGATCGCTTAGCAATCTAGGGATCGTAAAGTAACGAAAGAGTGTAGCATGACTGCGTGCTAAGTGTCATGGATGGTTGAATAGGAGATTTCCGCCTAAAGAGTAGACTTAGACAGTGAACGTCAGCATTGAATGTTGAGTGTAGAATGATGAACACCACTGACTTTGGGAGATTATTTACCACTACACTAGAAAGGTAGCTCTATACATGGTTATACCAAAAATCTTTAAAGTTTACATCGGTGACACATCTGTCACGAATTAAAGAGATGAGACATAACATGCACAAATTAATCAGCAAGGAGCTGACATTTAAATAAACACAGGAGCAGACCACAAAGAGACTTAATCTCTGAAATTGTGATAACAATGCCAGCTATTTACGTAACATATGAAGAGCTAAGGAGCCTTATGCGTTCTTAAGTGAATGTATTCAACTATTTTGGTGAATCCAGACTAATAGTTGCATATATCTGAAACTCAGTGGATCGCAACAAAACTTCATGTTTCCTGTTATAAGACACAATTATGTTTCATGCCACACTAACATGTCCGATTTTCTTGGAAGAAAATAAATTTGCGAAGGATGGTTGAACAGTTTGCAAGAGAGGATACATTTTTGTAAAAATGTTAACAATTTTGTTAAAATCAATTCGGAACTGCGATAGAAGTGGTTAAAATGGCTCATTACAGGGTGAATTTCATAAATTATGAGAAAGATCCTTTGTTGGGCTACTGGAAAATTTCTGCTACTTTACTCACACTACTATTTTGTTATCAGTAGTACAAGAGCTCGTAAAACAACATCATTGCACTGTGGGATAGGTTGCACTTACTACCTCTGAATATTATTTGAAATGTAACAATGTTATACATTCATCCCATTCTGTAATCAAATATAAGTGAGGAGATATTTTCTGACAAAAAGATGAATGATACTTTTCCATTCAGTGACGTCATGTCATCACTTCACATTCCCCACACAAACAACCATTTTCCTATCATTCTGACACTTGTTTAACACGGGCAGATTTCAGACTGCTTGTTTGCGTCTATACTATATCCGCCCTAACTATCATCAGCAAAATAAAGGTGACTTAGAGGGGACAAGGCTATTCACTATGAAGTGGACTACAGTATTAACAATGTAAGCGCTGTGGCACCATTTAGCTGAGTTTATCAGACTTGAAGCAGAGTGCTGCAGTGTGATGCCAGTGGGATAATTCAGGTACAATTTATTACTTGTAATCGTAGTATTTCGAGGTTCTATCACTTTCGAATTCTTCAAACTAGTAGTAATAACGAAAAAGATGTTTGGCAGTTTGAAAGTAAAGACTTCAATGGAGATCTAGTCAAGGATCTATTTGTATAAATGAATTAAGCTTTTTCACTAGGTCCCGTGCATAGGGAGATGAACTTACGTTCAACCCGGCGTATGCAGCAGAGCAAAACATTTTGGGATAATGTTGCTTGATTTCCAACAAATGCAAATGGTGTAACTGAGGTCACAGAGACAACAACAGGCTGGATTCAGGAGAAACAAGTCATGTATTGATCAGATCGCCACATTACAGATCATCATTGAACAAAGCTTGGAACAGCAGTCACCTCTCTGTCTCAACTTCATTGACCTTGAAAAGGCCCTTGACAGCGTCGATCGAGAGGTTCTTTGGCAAATACTTCGCTACTACCAAGGGGTGCCACCGACAATTATACATCTCATCCTACATTTGTACGACAATGCTGCATGCCAAGTAATCCACAACGGGAAACTTACGAAATTCTAAAAATTGGCAATGATTGTTACTTTGTCTTCAATAACTCATATTACCGACAAGTAGATGAAATAGTCGTAGGTTCACAATTAGGTCCAATATTAGCCAACTTATTCCCCTTAAAACTTGAAAACGGGAGATTGAAAGACATCATTAAGTAGTTTGATATTTATTACCGATATTTCGATGCTACATTTATCCACCCTTCGCTTACTTTTACTTGTGAAGAGGAGTAGGATAGTAAACTACCTTTTCTGGATGTCGTGCTAAGTAGGCGAGAAGATGGGGCACTCGGAAGAAGTGTGCATGTAAAAAGTACATTCACAGGGCGAAATAAACAGTTCCTTAATTACGTGCCCACTAAGTATAAAAGAATTGTTGTTAAATATCTTACGATAAGAGCAGGAAAGATATGTACGGATGACCACTTACAAAATCAATGTGAATTTATTTACGATTCCTTGACGAAGATGAGCTATCCGAGTAGTTTCATAAAGAAACATGAAAACATTAGAGAGAAAACGTCAGAAAATTACTGCACGTAAAATACCTCTATTTATTGAGCTACAATTTGATAGTGACTTGTCAAATGACAATTTATTCCAGAAACTTTCCAGCAACATAAGAAGAACGCTTTTTGCAGGAAACCTATGTTTGTCACCCTATAGTCAACGAGTGATTGGAATTCAAACGAAGGATAAGCTACATCTGTGTGAATTTATCAATTCAACTGCATCTGCGGTGACAGTTATGCTGGACACACTACTAATAGACAGCTTAGCCAACTATGCATTCAAAAGAAGTTCGTACAGCCATTATCCCCCCATTGGCATATTAAGGCAAAACCATCTGATGACTTTTCCACCAACCCTTACTTAAACTCTCTTATCATCCCCTATTCTTATCACATTTTCATTAAAACATATTTCATTTGCTTCCCTTACAATCTAGCATTACTTAATCGGTTGATTTGTTTTTCTTAGCCTTTATGGACTGCTACGTCTACCTTAACATTTGTTTGTTTAACCAAGCTGTTTCTCGGTATTCTTGTCATCACCGATCGCCTCAATTTTTCATTCTTATTATTGATAGAACCGTTATTATTATCATTACATGTATTATAACCACTTACACAATTTATATGCACAATCTTATTATCCAATAGACAATACACCAGGATTGGTTTATATTCGAATTTTTATTTTTAAAGTTGTGTATATGAGAGTTAAGCCTGATGAGATCGAATCGAAAGGACGCTACTGTTCACTTAAATCTGTTGTTCTAAATTGTGCTGTAGGAATAATTAATATTTTCACTTTTTAACTGCTGACAATATTGCAGAGAAGACAGCACACTTAAACAGTACAGCTTTCATAAGACGTTACAAAATGTGACGTTGATATAAGAATAAAACTTGGGCACTGTGGTAGAGTGTAATTCCATTATGGGTAAATTTTATTTTGATAGAGTCTCACAGTATTATACAGTAATATTTACTGATGACGTTTCGAGCACAATTTATTGCTCATAATCATATCAAGGTAATCACACAACTTCCTAAATTCATTTATATAGTTCCATTGTTTTTCACTTGATTTTCACTTGATTTGATTGGTAGTATTATTTTCCATATTTCAGGTATGAGTGATGATTCATTCCTATTGCATGTGTTGAGTGTAGATTCGATGAACAAAGATTCAGTAATCAACCTCTCTCTCCACCTACCTAGATTACTTTTTAGAATTTGAACCCTCTTCCACCATGCTATTGTGTGGTTGTGTGTTAATGCATGCATTGCAATTGCCGAGCTTTTTTCTAAATTACTTATCTTCTCTGGGTCAACCATTCTTACCTTAGCTAAATTCTTATGTTCTGACAATCTGACTACCCCTGACCTACTAGTTTGACCTATGTAGTTGACCTCACAGTCATTGCAGGGTATTTTGTAAATTATATTGTTTTGTCTAATTGGGTCCACTGGGTCCTTTAACCTACAGAGCTTGTCCCTGAGTGAGTTTGTAGGTTTAAATGCCACTCTAATTCCTGCTTTATTTAGAATCCTACGTAGGGTCTCAGATGTTCATCGAATCTACACCCAACACATGCAATAGGAATGAATCATCACTAATACCTGAAATATGGAAAATAATACTACCAATCAAATCAAGTGAAAATCAAGTGAAAAACAATGGAACTATATAAATGAATTTAGGAAATTGTGCTCGAAACGTCATCAGTAAATATTACTGTATATCACTGTGAGACTCTATCAAAGGAAAATGTGACGTGTTCGCTTTACAAGTGGTAGCTTAGATACTAAAGAAATAAAATAGGTCCGTTTTTATTTGATGTCAGTGTTGTTACTGCTTTCATTTGTAATATTTAGCTGTTATCATTCGATTTGGTTGGTTGCGTTGGAATACATGATATGTGAAAATCAGTTCAGCAATAAGCAACGATTACTCTGTTACTACGCAAATAGGCTGATATTTGGAAAATAGAACTATTAGTTTACTTCAGGATGACTGTTTCGTCCTATTTGTGACTCGTCAACTGGGTGTTTATTGGACGAATCATTTGTAAAATCCCTCCTCAATGATCTATTGGTAATATTTATACGCGTTAAGACATTTCGATTAACTTAATGATTACTACACGTTTTTCTCTAGAGAGTGTATCATTATTTCCACATTTGAATGTCATATGTTGATTTTGACATTTATTATTTACCTGTGTCCATATTTATTCTTTAATTGTAAAAACTCTCTTTTACCTACCTGGGAAGCATCGTCTCAACCACAGGCGATACTGATGAGGATATCAAAGAATATATCAAGAATCGGAAAAGCAAGACAAGCTTTCATTTACTCTCAAGTCTCTGCGGAGGTCAACAGCACTCAGCATCAAAAATAAGATCCGGAGTTTCAACTCCAATGTGGAGTCAGTGCTATTATACGGATCAGAGAATTGCACTGCGCGTCATAAAGAGTATCTCAAACAAACTACAGACCTTCATTAACAGTTGTCTTCGCTCAATACTCAAGATCAGATGGCCAGAAAAGATCAGCAACAGAGACGGATCTCTGGCAATGAGCGAACCAACTAATACAGCAGGAACCGATTGTGAAACAAATAGGAGGTAAGAAATGGAGATGGATTGGCTGGCCATACTCTGAGGAAACCATCAAGTGACATCACTAGACAAGCTATTGCTCGAGTGGAACCCGAAAGAGAAACGGCGAGTTGGTCGTCAGTGCAAGGGTGACTTGGAGGAGGTCATGTGAAGAGATGAAAGCATGTGGGCAGACTTGGAGCCAGGTGAAGACTCTAGCAGAGGACCGAACGCAATGGAGACGCACGGCTGAAGCCTCATATTCCTCTAGGAATTAAAGGAAATAATAATGATAAAATCTCTCTTTGTGGTTCTGTGTACACTAATAATGTGTTACTTAACGATATGGGTATATTTGAGTGAATGAACCTGATAATTACCTGTAACTGTCTGCAGGAGTGGAGAGCGTTTGATCCTAACTAGTTTGTAATGTTTCTTTTGATATTAAGATGTCGATTAAAGTTGAACTTTGGTTAACTAACTATCTCTTACAGCACATGTTTTGTATTTAGAAACATACCTTACCTGTGTAGCTACCTGCCTCACCGCACTGTTCACATAAATTCGAATTCTGATTCTATTATTATTTAGTAGAACAGCTAAAATACTCGAGAATAGTCGTCTTTTCCCTGCCTTTTAAACTTTCGTGAAAGAGTGGGCCTCTACAAAGTTTTGTTGCCTTTACAGTAGAACTTGGAGATGGGTTTCCTTCGATCAGAATATAACTTAACAAATTAGTTTGCAACACAGTACGCATCCATTCAAAAGAATTCATTCATTAACTTAAAATACAAAATGAATCATTATGCCACCGACGCTAAAGGATGTCCTAGTGGGATTATCTGGGTTTCTGGTCACTAAAACTACTCTCAATTCTTCCTAAGTTCAAAAATACATAATTTTCACCAATACTTTATTTTAAAAATTCACTAATTGACACAAGCTAAAACGTTAAATAAATTTTATTAAAAAAAATACATCCTTCACTTTTATATTAAGAATGTCAACTTCGATACATAACGCTTTCCAACGGAAGTTACATTCTTCTTTGTATGAGGTGTATATTTTACCCTGAAATGCAAAAAAAAGAAATATGAATAGACAGTCAGTTCTTTTTAACACAACAGTATCATGCCAGTCATACATGTCGGGTAAATGAAACTTATAATGGAAATATCTACTACTGATCCTGTTGTTTTTCATAACACCTTCGATCATGGTTTTTATTTTTTTTTATTTTACAATCATAAGGTGTTGCATGAAAAGTAGACATATTTAAAAAATAGTCACGTTTGTATAAATTAAAGAGAAAGTCAAATAAATAAATAAATTCAACTGTTTTCTCAGCAAACCGTTCAGGACTTCTTCAAAAAAATAAATGGAAACAGATGCTTGCTTCGGATAAGATTACTGAGAGACAATATATGCGTCTTTTAATGTGCACTTTAGAATTATCGAAACGCCCAGATAATGAAGGGCTGGGACATGTATCATGGTGTGTGCTACTGGTTAGATTTATCAGTAGTATATATTTATATGCATAAAGAGATGTTCAACGGAATAAAAACATCAAACAGCCCGGAGATAGATTTGATGTTGGAGAAAGAGAATGACACAGCTCTGCGGAGATACATGAGAGACGTGAAAGGAACACAAAGAGACATCATATAAAAACTAGACGTAGCACAACTCGCAAGACCTGTGCAAACGATACCTCGAAGGTGAGGTGTACATAGTTTTGCTCCATAGAGGTACGAAATTGTAATAAACATCCCTAAACCGTGTCCTTTGTCTTCATAACATATGTGTAATACCTGTGCACTGTGGTAGTAAGTAATTTCATGTTAGATTGTTTATTAGATATCCTACCCTACGAGCAATGGGCCGTTAAGTTAAATTGTTCGACGAATTTGTTGACATATATTGTATTCACCTGAATACACGTAGAAAATGACAAGATTTATTAGTGTAAAATATTCTTATATTACGAACTAAAAGTCAGTTTGAACGGAGTATATCTCTCTCAAAAAATTTACTTCAGATGCCTACTGTTGTAAAGTGTATTTATCCACAAGATAATGGAACGTTTTACAGCTCATATCACTGTCTACCTAGAATAATAAATTACTTGTTATTGAAGGATAGATTCAATGGCATTTGTGTGATAGATATTCTAGCCTAGATTCAGTGACAAAATATTAAGAAATTAGTGACTATGATGATCGAATGTTCACACAGATATTGAAAAACGTCCTTCGTCTACGGATTCAAGATTATTTAGAAATTTCAATTCTATGACATTTGATGAATAAAGGTCATCAGATCGAAACCAACGTAGCCTCTAAGGTCGAACACCGCATTTAGAAGTCATTATAATGTAGAGTTCAACCACATATTTTACAAATGGCTGAAACTATTGTAATACGATCCAGTATACTGGGAACTTTGTGTTCGAAAAGAACTGAGTCATACCCTGTCTCCATTGTAGGCAAATATGGATTAAAATTTATTTCCCCCCAACAAAGTGCTTCTTCGTCTAATTCTTTAGCTTAGTTTGCTTTCTTTATTATATTTTGATTCTTTTCTCCGTTCTTACCATTTTAGTTACAAAGTTTTACACTAAAGAATTCTTTCAGTGCTGTCAAATTTTCCATTTGTTTCCTTCTGACTTATTTTTAGTGATATTATCACTTTTCTGAATATATATGCCGAGATCTGTATCATTTCACAAATTGGTTATTTTAAGGAAAATCTATTCACTGAAGTCTTCATATTTCTGGCTGAAAGCTTACTAGACACAATTGTCACCTTGAAGAGAAGTGAAGATTTTCACTATAATAAAGGTTTCCTTTAAATTTCACAATGAATGAAAAACAAAACGATATTGTGTTTACTGACGTTTCGCTATTCAATGCTACTAGCTTTATCAAAGTCTTAAAACAGAATTAACAAAATCTCAGCTTATATAAAACAACTTACTCATTGCTTAAAACATTTGGTTCCTTTTATGAGTTTGGACAAAGCAATAATAAGAAGACGTAATTCGTCTGAATCGTGTGATGTATTTGCACAACACATTTCGAACAATCTGATCAAACATGAACTTGTCATAGGAATGTATATGGAATTAATAAAGAATTATGAGGTGAGAACTCAATAATATTGAGAGTAGGAGAACCAGCTCTTCTATTGCTGAACAAATTATAGAGACAGGACATAACATTGATGTCTACAGGTTTATGAACCTATTTATAAAACCTGTTTGGGACGTATCCTAAAGCTTGTGGAAGTCCTATCAATTAGGGATTTTAAACGACCTTTATTCATCTAGGGCAACCATTCGTCATCACACTAAACCTTCCTTGGTGAACTTTGTTTTGATTGCAGCTAGGGTAGGTATACTATTACCTCCCTAATTTGGTTTAGTGATTCCCTTTGTTATTTTGACCTTCAATATGTCCTTTTAATTGCAATGAATTCAAAAATTGTGCATTTGATTTATAGTCATTTGGTATTATTAATATTTTCTGATAAATATTTCTTGAAGAAGTGAAACTAAAGGCATCCAGTTCTACTCTAGTATATGTTTGTCACTAAATGAAACTGCTCATTAGGATGTCTGACAATGCTTTCGAAAATGATTTGCTGACAGTAATGAAACATATGACGCCAAAGTTGATGACTGTGTTGTGTATGAGGAATTAGGAGCTTGTACATTGTTACTGTGGTGTAGGAAACATATTAATCGGAATGCTTTCTATGCATTTGTCTGAACATTCAGCAGACGGGTATCAATAAATCAAGATTCCACTCAGAGAAGACCTTTAGTGTCTATCTACTTCTCATATAATCTCACAGAATGAATTGACTTCAATCGATAAATAAAGTTGTTTATATAATTGAAACTTACAGTTCAACAAAGAGCCCAGCAAATCTTTTATAAAAGAAACAAAAAATGCAAAAGTGAAAATTGAAATCGGTTATACAGAGATGTTTATGACTGCAAGAAATATCACCATTGGTGTTACAAGTTAGTTCTCTGATATCTTACGTGGTTGGTGTCTATGGAGATTCCATTCTGTACTCTGCCACAGCACACATGGCATTAAGAATGACATTTGTGAGGTATTGGGTATCAAGCGGATATTGTTTATGAAGTTATCTTTTTTCTGCGATTTGAATGGTTTTGATCGATGATATTTTTCAGCGTTCAAGACGCTAAGAAACCGCCATCACTGTAAACGAATTCCCATTTCATAGTCCCTTGCAATAAATATACACAACTTGTTTTCTGTGTATTTCAACCTTCTTCATGATTTCCTGAGGGCTATAATTTATGCTTTCTTATGCAATTCACTTTTTCATAATGTCATGCAAACGGAATATACAGCACAGGATAACTTACGGCCCAAACCACCCTTAGGTCCTTGGAGAAGACATGAGTTATTTTTTTACAACGGTAAAGGAGTAACGTAATAAAGATGAGATATGCGTAAGATGCTGAGTGACTAATAAATTAGACAACAATCTACTGAATTCAACTCAAATCATAGAAACAAGAGACAAGCAAAATTAAAAATTATAAAAGGGAGGAGGTTAAAGCCAAAGATTACATAATCAAATGAGAGCTCCCGTGTCTACTGATAACTGTAAAGAATTTCGCCATTTCCACCTCAGGACCCGTATCGAGGAGATGTCTGGTAATGGCACTATTACAAGAGTTTGCTCCCTTGAAACGTATGCTTTCCGGCACAGGTTCGGAAAAATGGAGGAGTGCCCTTCATTCTGTTCTCCCAAAGTAAATTCTCTCGCAGATACACGTAAATTTGTGTATACAGTTGGATTTAACGTGATTAGGGTATCTGTCGAAGTTTGACTGCACCAAAGAGCATGTTATTCTATGGACGAGAACCAACTTAGCTGCAGAATATGTTCTGCCTAGTAACGTGGTCAGTCATTTGTTGACTATTGTTGCAATAGTTTCACCTTTAACATCTAGTTGAATAAAGACAGGTTTTTTTAACTGTGATTTTTTTGATATTTGAGCTTTCACATCTCACATATTTGCAAGTATGCTAAAACGTTTCTGTACATAAACTTCAAAATTTATTTAGTCTGTAAGCAGCTGATGGCAAGGTAACGAAATAAATGATGGTACCATATTATTCTTCACAAACCATTGTTTTTCTTGCTTAATTCACGCTCAAAAGTTGTTTTAACCACTTTATCTAGCTAAACAAGTATACTAATTGACACGAATTATCTACTTTCGGCTACAGATTTGAAGACAGTGATGTTATATTATTGCATAAACTTTAGATTTAAAGCATATTATCACAATTTCGTTGGCTCGTGAATGTATACAGGTGTAGAATGGGATCTTATTGTGTTTAGAATACTCCTCTCATCCGATGTGGTGAGCACGCTAATCAGGAAACGTTGGGAAAATTGGATATGATTGCCTCTCAGCATTGTTTTGAAATAATCTCAGTTGTGGAAGTGTTTATCAGTGTAACAATCAACATGTAATAGCTATTTATATAATGGTTACTCAGCACTTATCGACATCACTCAAGATTGGACACAAATGCAATAGACATCCAAGAAGTTGTGTGCATGTGCACAGAATGTGTAAGACAGTTCGTTCTTTCCATTTTATTCGAGTAACTAACAGGCTGAATTCAGGTACCTCCACATGTTTAATCCTTATTCTGTTTCCTACATCTGAGATATTGTGAGATGATGCCTTCTTCAATGTTTGAATAAATGTGTGCTTAATCACATATATTCAAAGATATCAGCATTTTGATGAGTCGAAGTTCACTTCGATTAGACAGTCGATTTTGTGTCTGCTTATTCCCTTGTTGCTGGCTTTCCTTGATTTCGTGTAATTTTCAGTGTGCTGTTTTCGTTTAATTTAGGGGAATTCATATATGTTTTTATTACTTACCACTCGACTGAGGCATTGTAGCTGAAACGAAATGTGAATTATAAAAAAATTGGGATTTTCGCTTAATTCAACATTTTTCAGGACTATTTCAAAATTTATATATTTTTTATAATACTGAATACTGTTGGTGATGGAACGCATTCATCGTGTTCATCTGGTTAATATAGTGAATGCATTTAGCGAATTGCTTCGGTTAGAACCTGCCTGAAACGCAGAGGTGTCACGTTTCTAACAGCCTCTACAATGAATTCAGTGCTTCGTGCTTATTCAGATGAGCAGTCAGGAATACGCTGGATGACTGATTAGAAGACTCTAGAAGATCTGGATTTCACAGATGATATAATGTCACATAAACTCGAAGGCTTGCAAGCGAAAATCAACAAACTGGCTGAAGAGGCAGGCATCGAAAACAGGACTGCAGGTGATTAAGATAACAAATCAAAAGCATCAGCAGCTAGCATCAATCTCCATCAATGAGAGGGATTTAACAGAGGTTGCCTCATTCACTTATCTAAGATATATCGTTTTAATTACAGGCGGAACGAACAAAGATATCAAATCCAGTCAGAATCAGAATGGCAATACACGGTATCATCAACCTAAAAGCAGTTTGAAAATCTTCCACACTGACTCAGCATAAGGAACGGGGTTCACATCTCCAAAATCACTCTCAAATTAGTCCTTCTACATGGATGAGAAACTTGCACTGTGTGTCACGCAGAGGATTTCCATCAGTCTAGTGCACACTTTCATCAAAAGCTGTCTTCGATGCATGTTGAAGATGAAATGGCTGGTGACAAAGAATAAGCAACAAGAAACACTGGCAATGAACAATCCATCCAACAAATGTATGCCTGCATTGGGGAGGCCACCGGATGAAATCGCACGCCAGGCCATTACTCGAGTGGAATCCAAGTAAGAAGCGACGATCAGTTTGTCACATCCAGGGTGACATGGAGGAAATCGTGTGAGGAAGAGATGAGAGTTTGGTCAGAATGAGGAATGGCTCTCAGAATGAAGTATATACCCGTTCGAATAGTTATTGTCAACGAATACAAAAGTTATAAGAAAACTTTCAAAAATATACTTCACTTATATCTCAGAGCGTTGGTGACAGCATACGCCCACCTTTATCGTTGAGCAAAGTAAACATACAAATAAACACACTCAATAAAACAAATAATATTTTGGAGTTGTGGAAATCGACATATAAATTCTCTGTGTTTGTCATTTTCTTTAGTAGACTTTCCTGTCTAAACTTTTTTCAAATATGTTTTGTGATCAATTTCAAGCAGTGATGCTTGTTGCAACCCAACTGTCTCAGATGGAGTACTGTGATATTTGAAAATGAATTCATTTTTGAAGGTCTTAGAGAGTGTAACATCCACGAGCACTATTTTCACAGAGGTAGTTGTCTGTTATTTGACATAGTTGGTGGATACGTAGGTGTTATGTTTAACTTAAATGGATTTCGACTGAAAAATCAATTTTTCAGATTCATATGGTGTAGGTTCCTTCCAATGTGTAGAAAACTAGTGGATAACGTGACTTACCATCGTCATTACCATGGGCATCACTTCCATCTGTAGTAGAAACAAGATCATTTGCATGTTAGTCTTTGTTGATTCTGACTGCGAAGCCTGGTGCTTCAACTTAATCAGGCATTTCACATTTAACTCTACTGGGTTCTTAAACAGAATATTCTTCGTTTTGTTCGAGATATGATGAAAAATAATCTTCGACTTCGAGATGTTTGTGTATTCTACTGCCTTACTCGCTTTGCTGATTGGACAGGTTTGTGTTCCAAGTATTCATAAGTTTATATAACGAAGAGTTGCACTTACCTCCTTTGTCTATTATCAGAAAATTAGCGAAAAGTAACTAACTTATCATTCATGTTTCGCATTTAATTCATCAACGCTGACACGGTAAGAATCTACTTTTAATCGAATAGAAGGGTGAATTAAAACATTCACCCAATACATTTCGCACAGAGAATGTATGGAAACCAAAAGACCTTTTTAGCTCACGTTTATCATATCACAAACTCCTGATTGATTAAGAGGCGTATTGTATACGACACACATCAACCAGTAGTGATTTCTAACTAGATTGAAGTGAAATAAAGATGAAATGAACATTTTGCTTGCTTTCAAGGGTGCACACCACCTATGCACACGTTTGGAATCACTTCAGAGAGCCAAACTGCTTTAAAAACCACAGGATATCTTGCTGGCTACTTGAGCAAACTGGTAATTCCATCGATCAGATCTACAATTAGCAGATTACTTTCACTTTACTAAGTTCTAGTTGTAACTATCATTGAGATGGGTAGGTAGCGTGGGGGCACAACCAAATTCCACTTCAAACATCGAACAAATGGATAAGAAACTAATTTGAAACAGGTGAAAGAGAAAGATGTATTCTTGACCAAACCATCAACACAGAAATAACATCTTGATTTCTATATATCATCATAACAAGAAAGAATGACAAGCATTCTATTATCGTGTTAACTATGCAAGCTGATAACGTTTGGTGTGTACCACGAAAATCAGCTTTGAATATTACTTAAATGAAGTCGCGTGAAATTCACAAATAGAACACATTCAAATTTTATACGAGGATCCATGTATCATTCGAGGGGCAAGTATTGATACGCTGGTGCATGCTCATTAATAAAATGCAAATAGCACAATTCATGCAATATTTATATTTATACATTATATAGATGGCTGTCTAACATCATGCATAGCGATGTTCTTAATTGTGGTGAACCGGATTATGCGTCAGACTGTTGGGGTGAAAAGTGTCAGGGATAAGCTGCAATGACCAATAAGAAGACTTAAAAAGATCTGCATTTCGCATGTAGATGATTTATCTTTAATGTCACACAAACACTAAGACTAAAAATGGAAAGACAACAATTTGACTGAAGAAGCAGAGAAAACAAGACTCCAGGTGGACATAGAGAAGACGGAGGTGATAAAAATAACGTATCAAAAGCAGCAACAACCAGCACCGATCACCACCAACGGAAAAAAAGGATTTAGCACAGGTTGCCCCCTTTACTTATCTAGGATGCATGGTTTCAACTACAGGCAGAACGGACGAAGATGGCAAAGTCATGCAGAAACGGAAAAGCAAGATACGCGTTCATCAACCTGAAAGCAGTTTGGAAATCTTCCGCATATGCAACAAGCTTTGCATTTAAAACATCAACGTCAAGTCGGTTCTTCTATACGGGTCAAAAACTTGCACTGGGTGTCACTAAAAATACTTCCAACAGCTAATTGCAAACTTTCATCAATGAGAAACTCTGCAGTGGAACAAACCAACTAAGAGCCGATCGCTCAATATTTATATAGGAAAAAATGGAGGTCGATCGGGAATACATTGAAAAATCCGCTGAACGACATCGAACGCCAAGCCATTGCTCGAGTGAAATCCAAATAGGAAGCGATGAATGGGTCGTCACTGTGAGGATGACATGCTGGAAATAGTGTGAAGAAGAGATGAAAGTGGTTGTGAAGTCGTGGACCTAGCTGAAAAGGATGGCAGAATATAGAACAAAAAGGAAATGTGTTTTTGAAGTCCTATGTTCTGCTTGGAACCCAAGAGAACAATAATAATAATAATAATAATGAAATAATATTGACTTACATTTAAGCATCAGCTCATACAAATCATCGAAGAATTGGTCCTCTGAAGTGTAAACATAAATTGAAATCACTTATGAGTAAATGATAACGAATTCAAGAATATAGAAAGACTGAAATCACAGGATAATTATCCAACATTTAACAATGTTTAGCAGGTATTAACATTTATTTTCATCATCTAGTTCAGAAAACATGCCGTAAGATTGCCTTCCATGAAGTATGATGCATGAAACAAACGTATTTGAAGCCGTTTATTTAACCATATAATTAGTGCTGAATTATTAACATTTTTCGGTGTATGACTGTGAAGGAACACACCAGCGCGTAAAACGAATTTCCACTGCAAATCCACCTGCAATGCACAGACACATTCTATTATCTATATATTTTAGACTTCTTTATAATCTTTGAAACTCTAAAATTTGCTTTTCGCCATGCCGCTTTTTCTTAGGAATATCAGAGAAAGGAATACAATTATATCATTGCTCACTTTTAAATCCTGACATGCATTCTGTAAGAAAACATGAGTAAGTATAAAGCGTAATGCTCAGTGAATGAGATAAGAAAGTAGATAACCTCAAAATGTTTCTTTGTCTTATATGCAAAACGTGTTGCAACTGGCATGGTTTAATCTGTAAACCTAGCGATAGGAGCACACTAAATGAAACTAAATGAATACTTCCGGCAGTAAGCCTCTTTCGTATTTAGCTATTGATTTATTCTCTTCAAATTAAATCTCAATGATACCATTGTTGTCCATAAATTTTCTTCTGTTTCCTAATGTAAAGCTATAGATAATAGCGGTAATGTTAGAAAGTTGAAGAAGTAACTAGTGTAATGTGTCTGTTACTTTGTTTCGTTTAGACTGATTTTTATCAATCCAGTTTGCATCGTGGCCACCATTCTATACGGATCATCATCACAGTATAAACTCTAACGTAAACTGATGAAAGTGCACACTGATGACGAGCCACCTAAAATGCTGGCCACATTGAAAAATTAACTGACAGAATTCATTATTATTATTATTGTTCCCTTGGGTTGCTAGTGGAACATAGGGCTTCAAATGCACGCCTCCACTTGTTTCTGTCTTGGGCTGTACTTTTCACTTGCATCCATGTTAGTCCATACTGTTTCAGCTCCTCTTCACATGATCTCCTCCATGACACCCTTGCACGTCTTACTCGCGGCTTCCCTTTCGGGTTCCACTCGAGCTATGGCCTGACGCGCGATGTCACCTAACGGCCTCCTCAGCGAGTGTCCAATCCATCTCCGCTTTCTCCTGCATATTTGTTGAGCGATTGGTTCTTGTTTTGATTGTTTCCATAGTTTCTGTTGATGATTCTTTCCGGCCATCTGATCTTGAGTATAGAATGAAGACAGCTGTTGATAGAGGTATGCAACAGACTGTTGGAAATACTCCTTGTCACCCACCAAGTTTCTGATCCTTATAGCAAAACTGACTTGACGTTTGTATTGAAAATCCGAATCATTTTGTTGTTGATGCTGAGTTGAGTGACGAAGATTTTCAGATTGGTTTCAGGTTAATGAATGTGTTTCTCGCCTTTCCGATTCTCGATTTGACATCTTCGTCCGTTCCTGGTGTAGTTGAGACAATGCTCCTTAGATAAGTGAAAGAAGTAACCTCTTTCAAATCCCTTCCGTTGATTGTGATTGGCACTGTATGTTGCCGCTGTTGTTGTTGGTTGATTATTTTCATAACCTCCATCTTGTCTATGTTCACCTGGAGTCATTTCTTCTCTGGCTGCTTCTTCTACCAGTTTGTCGGTTTTCGCTTGTAAGTCTTCGATTTTGTGTGACATCAAACATAAATCGTCGGCGAAGTCCAGGTCTTCTAGATTCTTCACGTCGGTCCAGGATATCCAACTGACAGAATTCAGTCTGCATCAACATAGGAGTAGATACAATACACTAGTAACTAACTTGTGTACACTCAGAAAGTAGGTACTAATGCTTCGTCTGAAATGCATAAATTGAATACTATAATTAAGGGAATATAACTGTAAAGACGAAATAAAGAGGAACCAAAAAATTATGAGGAAAGTAAAAGAGAGAGATTAGAAGAAGACGCACCTGCTGAGGTGACACAAAATTTGTTAATGGTAGGAACATATTTATTAGATCTTATTGCAGGAACTTCAGCTACATTTAGAAGATGCAGGCGAACTATGAGTGATAATGATTTTGGAATGTTTTATGTAAACCTAAAGGCTATTCTAGCATATGTTCGAAGTACTGTATCCGCCGAATGTGATAGAATTGAGCTTGTTGTCGATTTAGTTTCCCACTTGATTCATGATAAACTATTCACTGCACTCTTACTACCTCTTCTTTGATGCATACTATTTTGTACTAGACGCTCACCTGACTCCTTACATAAACTTGAAATGACTTGCGATCATACTTCCACAAATTTTAGGAATTCGTGTTGACCAACCACCATCGCTGTCTCGCATTTCATAATATTTTATTACTGCACTGATACCAGTACGTCTGAGAGGTGTATCCTGTTTATTTTATCAAATTGTGACAAGTAATCTGTTATTCAATGACAAAACGCATCCACCGAATGACTCACCGTCACTGTAACATGTCATCACATTCCTATGCTTTCATAGAGGAACGTAGGGCTTCAAGCTTTTATCTTGATGCTTTAATATCGGTGGTGTCTTTCAAACTGGGTGGGATTTCTAGCCTCGCTGCTAAAGTTCCATTCTTTTTAGGTTTGCAACCAGCTCAAGGGGTCAAAGTTTTTGCCAACCAGGAATCAAATCACAGACCACAAGCATCCTACTGCTGCACCATTGATGCGTAATTATTGTAACGACAGATAAATCATTTTATGATTGTAAGAACCTGAAGGGAATTTTATCGAAAGGAATATTATTCGTTCACATAGACTTTTAATGGAAGTGCGCCTTTGGCTAAAATATACGGAGGTCTCTGTAGTTCATTAATAATTGCTCTGTGCTCAGCAACAAAAACAACAGCAGCAACATCCAGCGCCAATCACAATCAACGGAAGGGATTTGAAAGAGGTTACTTCTTTCACTTATCTAAGGAGCATTGTCTCAACTACACCAGGAACGGACGAAGATGTCAAATCGAGAATCGGAAAGGCGAGAAACACATTCATTAACCTGAAACCAATCTGAAAATCTTCGTCACTCAACTCAGCATCAACAACAAAATGATTCGGATTTTCAATACAAACGTCAAGTCAGTTTTGCTATAAGGATCAGAAACTTGGTGGGTGACAAGGAGTATTTCCAACAGTCTGTTGCATACCTCTATCAACAGCTGTCTTCATTCTATACTCAAGATCAGATGGCCGGAAAGAATCATCAACAGAAACTATGGAAACAATCAAAACAAGAACCAATCGCTCAACAAATATGCAGGAGAAAGCGGAGATGGATTGGACACTCGCTGAGGAGGCCGTTAGGTGACATCGCGCGTCAGGCCATAGCTCGAGTGGAACCCGAAAGGGAAGCCGCGAGTAAGACGTGCAAGGGTGTCATGGAGGAGATCATGTGAAGAGGAGCTGAAACAGTATGGACTAACATGGATGCAAGTGAAAAGTACAGCCCAAGACAGAAACAAGTGGAGACGTGCAGTTGAAGTCCTATGTTTCACTAGTAACCCAAGGGAAGAATAACAATAATAATGTGCTCAGTGAATATGTGTATGTTTTCTCAGTATTCTTCACGTTAACCAAATAAGGCATATCACTTACCTTTCCAGTCTTTTATCAACAATGAAAGGGACAAACATTGGGTCATAATGTTGTAATTTATGGATGCTATAACAATGAGTGCTGTTATCACTGGAACAATCTTGTTACATGATAGACAAAAATTATTCACCTTAAATATGTTACTTGAAAAAATGTCTAAGCCCGAAATGTCTCATAGCAGCTTGCGTTCATTAAATGTTATTGGGCTTAAAGTTGTCTGAAAAACTAAACTACTGATTGACCGAGACAGGTAGGTATATGCCTCACGTATTATTATTAATAAAAATACCGACCAGTAGTGGTTGCTAGACAGACTGAAATGAAATAAAGACGGAATTGACATTCCGCCTGTTTAAGCGCGGGCACATTACCAGTGTATCCTGTAACTCAGGCAGCCAAAGCACTATAAAAACCATCAGATGTTCAGCTAGCTGATTGAGCAAACTGGTAGTTTCATATATATAATCCGATGTCTGTCAAGTATTGGCATGTGACATAGTTGCAGGTAACATTTCATTACGTCTACTTTTAGAAACCGGAGACATTCAGATGAAAATAAGTTACTTTTATTTTAATTTTATTTATTTTGGTTACAGCTTGATACCACACCGTATTTTTGTACAAGTATGGAATTTTCAGCATGGATATCGGTACATTACAAATTATTTAAATTAATCCCAGCATGTGAAGAAAATCAAAACAAGATTTTTCTGAACGTTTCGCTGTGTAAGCCACAGCTTCTTCAGCAGATATCGGTAGGCTAAATTTTGCAGGCCGACCATAGATATCGGGTGTGCAACGGCAGGGGATAGAACTGCAGACCATGTGCATGGTCGGCGAGTCCTGACCACTGTGCCACCGACGCACAAATCCGAGCTCCATCATCTCTGATTAACACGATTGACAGTAATTCCAGAAAACAGTACTGCATGATGTCAGTTGTAGACATCTAAGCGTTTCAATTAAACAGTTCTCTATAGTTTCAGGCAATTACCTTGCTTCCTTAATTTTATTCACGGTATCAATCAAATCTAAATACTTTCAGTTTCCAAACGAAATAGTAGTGAAATTTCACCTGTAGATGAGTAGATTGCGCTTAGTTTGAAAATTGTGAATTCGATTCGTGGTCATTTCATATGAACAATATTCGGTGACTTGTATTTTTCGTCGAAACTGAATGTTTCCCACTGAATGAAACTGCCCAGCACCACGTCTGACAACTTACTCACAATGGAATTTACTGACAGTATGAGGATTTTAGAGAGTAGATTTGCCCACTGTGTTGCGAATGAAGAGTTGGGAGTTTGCAAAATGATACTGCAAGTTAGCGAACATATTAATCAAAGTGTTTTCTATACACGCAGACAGAAAGTCAACAGACATATACATTGAGAAACCACAGATCCACTTCAGGAAAACCTTTAAAATCTATCCAGTTCTCAGATCATTTGGATTTAATTTCAGTTAACGAAAGCGCCTAATTTTGTTTATTTTGTGTAAACTTACATTTGCCAAAGAGTTCAAGGAAAGCATGGGAAAAGTCTTTGGCTGAAAAGCAAGTGGAAATAAAAATCAGTTTTAAAAATAATGTTAAGAGTGCATGAAATATGAACACTGGATTCAGAATAAAATTGTCCAATAGTAAGCATGCTTCACAGGTAATATTATTTACTCTAACCAAACAGGTAAAATGAATTCTGTGAAGTACTCTTCATCAAATAAACATTGCATTTGTTACCGTTTTTTTTGATGATATTATTGCTGTGAATTATTGTTTGTCAGTGTCTGACTGTCTGGGCGACACACTGTCGGTGAAAAATAATTTCCATATCATGATTACCTGAAATACAGTGACACATATATATTTCTTGATGTATTTCAGTCAACTTCATGGTCTATTGAGGGCTAAAATTTATGTTGACAGTTGATTTTCTTCGAAATAGTATCAGTGAAATGGAGTATAATTATATCATTGCTAAAGTCTAGGCCGTGGCCCACGTCCTTGAAGGAAACATAAGTTAGTTAAAGGTATAATTTTCAAGAAACGAAAATGGAATCGAAACCTCTTTACAAATAGTTCTTTGTCAGATAATCAAAAGTTGATGTAGCTCGCATACTTTGTCAACATCATCTAGATAAGTGGTCATTTGTTTCGAAATCAAAATTGAAATCAGTTATGTGAAAATGTTGACGAGTGCAAGAGATGTGAGCGCTATTTTCACATGATAATCATCTGTTATTTGACATAAACGGTAGTTCATTTAATTCGCTTTTGTCATCCGACATAGCAAACATGGTTTTGATGGAGTACTGAGTATCAAGGAAACGATTGTTTGATAATTACAATACCTCACAATTATTATTTCTCGTTGCCGCAAGTGCTAAACTGCCAAAGTGCTAGGCGTGTGATACCACACGATGGTCTCCTGGGTGTTCCTCCGATCCAACTCCTTATTCTTCCGCATATTCGCTGCGCGAATAGCTCTGGGTTGGTTCATTCCCCAAGTATTTTTGTTGCTAGTTGTTTCTATTATTCTGGTGTTCACTGCAAGGCGAAGGCAGTTGTCGATAAAAGTCTGCAGTAACTTGTTTGAAATGTTTCCTTTCATACGTGCGCCGAGTTTGTCACCCTAATGCGAAGCACTAAATGACGTAACATTAGTGTCGACAATAAAAATCCTGTTCTTTATGCTGAGTGCGGGTTATTTCCCAATTGATTTCAAAGTGATGGAGGTCAGTCTTGCCTTTCCGATTTCAGTTTTGACATCCTCATATATGCTGTCGCATGTACTTGAAATGATGATGCATAGATAAGTGAAAGGAGTTACCTCTGTCAAATTTTTCCGGTTTACAGCGATTGATGTTTCCTGTTGTTGTTACTTTGTTATCTACATCACCTCCATCTTCTCTATGTCCACTTGAAGTCTGGTCTTCGATTTCTGCTTCTTCTTCTGCCTGTTGCTTTATGTTTTCTGCAAGTTTTCGAATTTGTGTGACATCGGTCATAAATCGTCTGCGAAGTTTAAATCTCCTTGATTCTTCCCGTCAGTCCAACGTTGACCTGTATTTCAGGTCTCTTGATCTGATACACGACCAACTTCATCACAATTGTTTATATCAAAGGTGATGCTAGGTGGCCTTGTCTTAATCCTGCCTGCCCTTGATTCATAGGCTTCGTAAAATTTTCTGTTGTGAATCATGTGAAATGCGGCATTAGAACAAGACATATAAGCGAACAATATTGTTGTTTTCAATTTGATATTTTTCAGGCTTTACTCTAATATACATAGACTTATACATAAAATTTTTAACCAATGACGATGATTTCGGGAATCAAATAATAATAATAATGTGGTAAATGTTTTGAACGAAATTAATAACGATGATTATAATGATAACAAAATATTGTTAATAAAGTTTATGCAGGTGATAAGAATAACAAAGATAGTATATGTATATAAGTGTATATATAGACAATTCAATAAATAAATAAATTAGGTCAAATCTTAAAAGGTGAGGTGGAACGATAATCAGAGTTTAAATAAATATTATAAAAGTACGAAGGAGATGGAGGATAATAAAGGGTGGGAGGGTTCTGAATAGAATTCACCTAGGCCAAGGGTTAGACAAAGGTTGAACCAACTACTTTTTGTATGCAAAGACTATGATTGTTCTCTCGAATTCCCTTAGCTTGGGCTAGGTATAAAAGATGGGTTTTGATTCTTTTCGAAAGACTCGATGGAATGCGATAGATGAATTGAAAGCTCTATTTTTGTCCTCTTGGGGACCACTATCATCAATCCAATGAGCCAAAATAGAACTTCACATGGATTTTATTTGATCTTTTTCGTACCATGAAGGAAGATGCTCATTAATGCGTTTGTTAAGATGTCTAGTTGTTCGCCCCATATAGCTTTCTCCACAAGAGCAACTAAATTTATAGATACACATCGAAGTAGCGCAACTAGGTAGCTTATCTTTCACTTGAGCAATCAAAATTTGTCGGCTGAAAAATGACAAACAAAGGATGGCGGCAATATAAGTCCGTTTTATCGCTCTCGATAATCTCAGATGTAAGACTTCGCTAGCCACGTCCCCATTAAATTACAGCTTCATGAACAGTTGTTTCTTGTCATTATAGCTTTTGAATGTGGTACATGTAGATTTTAGGCACTCCTCATTACTGAAGGTCTTTCCAAAGTCGACGAAATTGACTTGGATAATTAACTGCCGTTCAGGCTGTGATCAATAATGCTGTTTAGAGTTGATAATAGATATGCACATGATACGCTATACTTGAATCCACTTTGTCCTGGTCCTGTTTTTGAACCGGCCTTATTGTTCACCATTTCAAGCATCATTAGCATGCAACTTATTAGTTTGCTTGGGAAGGAAAAGATAGAAATTAAACTCCAGCTTTTGTGGAGGCCTTGATAGGTATATTTTGATAACTTGTCAAGTCAGTCATCACTCCAATCGTTAGGAACATTTCCTTCCATCCAAAACTTTAGTACAAGTGTCATGATCACAATTACCGATGTCTCGCTATCACGTTTCAGTGCTTCAGAAGAACCTCCACCGTCGCACATTTCAGAAGCTTGAATGAATTTGAAACGTCTAATTTCCACTGTTGGTGGCATTTCTGGACAAGTTACAGTTGACGGTCAACTGAAGAGCCCTTTGAAATGATCAGTCGATAAACTGTATTAGGTGTATATATTCTGCCTGAAAGCATATAGCTAAGTTGCCTAGGTTACAGAAAAATTGTGTCGATAGGATACACCTCGCTCGTCCAATTCAAGCGATAAATATATTTTTCTTGGTTAATAGCGAGATACCGTCAACCCTAAGTCACTCCCTCATGATCTCTTTTGGAAATAAATTCGGGTTATTATCTCAGTTGTGCACAAATTGTGCACAAATTCAGAACTTGAAATACATTTGTGGAGGCTGCATCAGGTGATAAATGTAGGGTGGAAATTTCAGAAAATCGGTTCTCCGCCTGCATATTTATCCTCAGTTTTGTATTGTGTTATCAGTCATGACCTCTGTAAATGCTAGAGACGAAACCGAAAGCTGATGATATAACAACTTACTTTCATTGTCTTCTGGAATAGAGAATGAGTATAAGTCGATGCATTATTTTTCGAAATTTTAGAGTATATGTGAGGGAAACTCAAAAACACTGTTGAGAGCCACGTGCATTATTGTGACAGTTTGATGAAGATAACAAACGTTACATCCTTATTTCCTTGGTCAACCTAAGGATAACCACACGTTTTCGCGTTTAGCATGCACTCAGTTCTAACGCCCGATTGCTTTCATGAGATCCAAGTAGAATCTATTTGGATCTATTTTCACTGGATGGCCGAATGGAATGTTAGCTGGTTCACCACACATTTGCGGGAAGTTTTGTGCAGTCTGCGTCAGCGACTGCAACACTTTGATGGTATTCACAGAGATCGTATACTTCTCTAATTGATTCAACCATGGAAGTCAGTCTGTTTGAAGATTCCCTTTCACCTAAGCTATGTATGAATGATGTATTCAGGAATTCTCCACTAATGCAGAGTGATGAAACACTGCCTACACACAGACAGACATTTGATATGGAACGCGAATCAGGACCTGATTCAGCCACAATGATGCTGTTAAGAAGCACTTCTATTATTCGAGTTGCGGCTGTCCATGTATTCCGAGTTCTCAATACCGTGACTGATTTGGAGAAGACAGTATTTCACTTCAGTTGAAGATGAGGTTTTCATCGTGTGATGGTGAGTCATCATCATCAAATGAAACGTACATGTTGGAGTAATTAATTTATTAAAATCGTTGGACGGGAGAAATCAACTCTTTCAAACATGTGAAAGTGCCACTTGTGTCACACTCACCTAATGAAGCCAGTGATGGGGATTCAGTATTATTCATCAGTGTCTTGCATCGGACAGAAACTCACTGCACGCTAAGAACTTTGCATGCTTATACACAGAATGTGTGACTTAGCTGTGCTTGCTTATCTCAATCCGCTGTTTGCCATTCTGCAGTGAGGAGTCGAACAGTGTATATTTCTTCTCATTCCTGAGATAGTCCATCAGATAACCTAGTGAAATCTGATATATCCTTAAGATTTTTCTTTTCATGGAGTTACTATGTGGATCTATCATTTCTCAAGCACTTCGGTGTTTAGTGTGTAATCAATTCATTCTCTTTTGTCTCAACATGGTCTTTCGGGGATCGTCAACCAATGATAAAGCCAATCACCAGTCAATGAGAACGATCCATTCTCACGACCGTGAGCCAACTGTATTGTGATAAATTAAGTACATTAATATGATCTATTGTTCGTAATGTATACAGCATCTAACAGTCGCAGACCGGCTTGTATCTTATGATTTTTGTGTGGCTCAGTAAACTGGAAAATACAACGGACACATAGGCGTATTGGCGTACCACTCAAGTTCATTACATCTATGACAACTATCAGCCACAGATATATTCACCTCACGACCGATGATGCTACCTCGACTGAAAGATGAACTTCCTAGACTAGCCACTTCAAATTGTATCTACAAATTCAACTGCAATTGTGGAGCGAGTTATATTGTCCCTTGCTCTAGAAACTTGATTTTTTGTGTTTGAGAACATCTCCCATAATGGCTAAGTAAAGGTGTAGTTAAAACCATTATCAGTTCGATATTGTTATCTCTGGTGCGAACCGGTCACAAAGCCAGTGTGAAGGAATCTTTCACTATAATCTACCGGGTGCCTAATAAATTGCTAAAATCATTGAAGCATCACATGCTCCAAACAGCAGAATCTTTTGCAATTCGCCTCAAACAACAAGTGCTCTGTGTTTTTCAAAATATCAAATCCAGCTCCTACTACTGCCTTGGCTTTCAGTGAAGACTATAAATTTATGAATTTGTAATATTATCTTTCCTAATTTTTCTGACATTCAGTTTATTGTTATGTTGATGCTACTGAGCTGTAATCTGTCAATATTATTGATTCGATGTTATTTTAACGTTAATGTTGCTCATAACACTAATTCATTCATTCACTATAATGTATACATAACTGTAGAGCCTGATGATGAAATTATCGAAAAGAGTACTCTTTGTTCACTATCCATTCTTTTGAAAAATTAATTTCATTATCTTTGAGCTGTTGTCTTAGATTTTGATATCAAGTTTTGATCACTAGCTGAATTCAGTTTGAGAGCCGTTGAAAATCAGTAAGTACTGTCCATTTGTTTCGTTTTAGTTCAGGACTCTTCACTGTTTCGCTTACATGATCCAGTGAGGAAAGGAACTTGAAACCATCAAATTACAAGCCAAACACCCTGACCCAAATTTTCCTGTTTTCAGTGGTTTTCTAACTAGAGTAATTTCATGATCTCACTAGGAAGGAACCATATCTCCTCAAGCGAGGGACTGAAAACTTTGTTTGAAGCAGTGAACAAAAGGATCCAACTTCCTAACAGTTGATGAATGACACTTTGAGCATAAATTTATTGCTCACAGCTGTATGGAGGCGGTATTATGATGAATATATTAACAAGTTGTGTTCTAGAATTGACCAATTTATACGATTCAACAGGCAGTTGTTCAAATCTGATACAGAGTGTGCGTATTACACAGTTGCTAAATTTTCAGCTCTGTACATAGCACTTAGGATTTAAAAAGAAAGTTTCAAATAATTCTGACAAAAATTTCCAGGTGGCTTCATCTAGCCTCGTCTCACGTATTTCTAAAAGTGATGCGAAGGGCTTAATCCAGCATAAATTTATTATTTCTGGATAACTTAACTCAGGCTGAGGGCAAATTTAGATTCCACTGGGTAACCATCCATGAAATACAAATTCCTTTCTCTGAAGACTGAAGCAAATTTGATTTCAGCTCTGTGTGATCACTTTAGAAAAGAAATTTGTAACATATCATAAAATACTTCATGCACTACCAACGGAGAGATAATGAGAAGGTGTGAATTGGTAAAGCACACAACTGTTTCACACTGTATGATTTCAAAGTAGATCTGCATTAAGAAGAGGGATTTCGGACGCCCTCCAAGCATTTCGGTAGAAATTGGTATTATCTACAAAGTAGGTACACTATCAATGATTTTCTATGGCATTCGCAAAGCTATGAGTTTACGATCTGAAGTCAGGTTATTGAAGTGCATTTAAAAAAATAAAAAATGAGATATTTACATTCATGGAACTGCACAGCTGTGTTTCATTCGAACTATTCTATTCAAGTGTTGGTTTGTAGGCATGTGATTGGTTACAGAATTTCATCATGAGCTGACATCAGTTAGAGAACCACTGGAAAACCTGGGAGTACTGGATAGCTGTTTCCTCCTAGTTTGGGACTCTTCATCAGTACGCAACCACAAGGGTTCGAACTCAGGACTTCTGGTTACAAGAGCAGTGAGCTCGTACACCATTCAGCCAGTGGGAGTCGATCCAATGGGCCATGAATTCTAACTTCTGCCAATTCATGGCATAGCGCAGCCGCTAGCCAATGTCTTTGGCGAGTATTTGTCCCCACACCCGACCTGCTGCAGGTCGCCGAAGACATTGGCTAGCGGTCGCGCTACGTCGCGAATTGGAAGAAGTTAGAATTCATGGCCCATTGGATCGACTCCCACTGGCTGAATGGTGTACGAGCTCACTGCTCTTGTAACCATAAGTCCTGAGTTCGAACCCTTGTGGTTGCGTACTGATGAAGAGTCCCAAACTAGGAGGAAACAGCTATCCAGTACTCCCAGGTTTTCCAATGGTTCTCTAACCAATGTCAGCTCATGATGAAATCCTGAACTATTCTAGTCAACAGTGTATTACATTTTTTAAAAAAACACAAAGAATTTAATATTTCAGAGGATAACTGCTGAAAATTCACTTCATTCAATGTCTTGTGGCACTTCATCGAATTTTCATATCAACATCAGCGTTAAAAAGAAAACAAACATGTCATGACTCACTTTCCACATTAGGATTCACTGGTCCTGGAAAAGACAGTAAGTGCGTTTCAGTGCCATATTTATGAATACAATAATTTGCACTGCCCAACATAAGAAGTGTCCTTAATTGAAAAAGAGCACTCATGTTGAGTGAGAACATTTTAATGATTATCTGGCATAACAGACAAACAAAATGGAATTACTATTCCACGACCTTGTCTACGTCTTATAGAAGATACATTTCGACCAGTACATTTGAGGATGAAAAATATTGACACTATTTCCATGGATGTTCGACCATGTTACTAGTCAAATCATAAAATAGATCCAACACATTCAAGATCTCCTCCCAACATTCAAAAGATTGGCAGTTAGACGTCAATTTGTAGGGAATGAGACGTTGTTGTAGTTCAAGTTTAGTTTTCGTTAATCCACTTGCTTACTTCACTGTTTCACAGGGGGACACATTTGCTATTAAGCCAAAATACTGTAGCTCCTAATTTATCGACCCCAATGACAATGACTAATATGCCAATCGATATTTCCTGCAGAGAAACTGGAGATTTTATTACTTCTACTCATCTGAAAATTCGTGCTGAGTTAAACCGTCCAAGAAAGATGGTTGTCATTGATGTAAATTACGAAGTAGAAAGAGATAGTAAATCTCAAATTTGACTGTACGCTCAATCATCAGTTAGTAGATGTGCACAGAAATAAAGAACATACTTAGTCCGGGTGCTATTCCTGGAATAAAATTTGAATACAGTTAAGCAACAATATAACGCAAACTATGAGTAATTCAAGACCGTTTTAACGAAGATAATAAACTTTTATTCAACTGAAATAATGTCTGATTTTATTTATCTCTGTAACCTACTCTTACAAGTATGATAAGGGAAATATTTTTGGAGTTTAATTGATTTCTAATACAGATTGAATGCCAAACTTTCTGTTACATATTTGTATGAGCAGGTGGCTAATGTCGCGTTTTCAAAATAAATCTAATACAACGTTTTCTAGATACGTCATGTATATATGAATAATTCGCGTTCACATGGTTGTAAAGGCTTTCTAATGTAAAGAATCTCAAATGTCACGAGCTCACTCAACTCTCTGAAACATGCCGGACACACTTTGTCGGTGATTTAATTACGAACTGTTTCCAAAAAGCTGTGAATTGTATCGGCAACGCGAATGTGCCACCTGTCTACAGAGTGAGATCTGACTGAATAAATTGCCAACGTCTGTCATTGTTCGCGAAGAACATTCTAAACGTGCCATCAGCTAAATAATTCAGCTGTCATATTTCAGACTGCTTGGAAAACTCTAGAAGATTTGGAATACGCTGAGGGTTTATTTCTAATGTCATGCAAAATCAAACATCGACAGATAAAAACCGACAAGTTAGAAAATGAGACATCAAAGACAGAACTTCAACTAAACATTGAAAAGACAGAGGTGATGCAGATAATAAGCTAAGAAAACCTGTTAACAGCAGTTACTACCAACAGGTGAAATTTGACGGAGTTCACCTTTGACGCTTATGTAGGGAACATCATTTAACAGAGTGTGATATGGGTAAGGATGTCAAAAGCAAATTATGGAATTCAGCACATGTCTCCCACAATCTAAAATTCAAATTTCCAACACTCATGTGTTTGTGGTTCAAAGACTTGACACATCACAAAAGGATTTCCAAGAATTTGCAAACTTTGACCAACATCTATGTTAGCTGGATGTTATAAAACAGTTAGTTAGAAAGTAATATGTAACTCTGGCAGAGGAAGAAAAACACATTAGCCTGCTGGCTAACAAATATGCGCAATGGAACGGAGATTGATTAGACACAACACCATGAGACAATAGATTTATATCGTGCGTTAGGACTCTGAGTGGAAAGTGGTGAGTTGCGCGCTGGTTTTCAGGGATATTGAAGCTACCATGTGAGAAGAAATGGAACTTTATGACATTCGGGAAGCCAGCTGAAACGTTATTCAAAGAAGAGAGCGAATTGAAGGTTATTCGCTGATTCGCTGTCTAACCCAGAGACCAAGTGAGTATAAATATATCATTGAATGACTTTGCTGTCATTATTTAATGTTTAGAAAATAATAAGGAGAAGACCACAACTCAGGGGAACAAAGCTCAGCAAGGAGATATTGCCTCAACTAAATGTTTTTACCGACTGATTCTCTATAATCTGAAGTGATTGACTAATACAAAATAACATTCAGTCTTCTAGTCAATACACTGAATGAAGAACTATGCATCACTCACCATTTGAGTAGTCCTCGTCATAATATTCATATGTATCTGGAGGTTTCAAAATAAAATATTGTTCTTCAGGCAATACTATAACTACTGAAGGCAGTACAACGAATCATTTTGAAACACTTATATGATACCCATTGAGTTTTGAAGAAAATAAAAGACAGATTCAGCGAAGAAAAATTTCTTTATCGACGAAATCATCTTCAGAGGCTGTACAGTCGTATTTATACTTACAAAAATCTATAGTGGTCTATTATTGAGTAATAAGGGGTGACATAATTGTAGACGTACGTGTTCCGATCCACTGATTAAAGGAACTACTATTGAGGTGCACTCGAAATGTCCAGTTCAATTTCAACAACACGATTTATAGACAAATAGATGGAGTGGCAATGGGGTCACCATTGGGTCCTTTACTTGCAAACTGCTTCTTGGCTAGATTGGAGAATAATATTTTACGGCCTACTGTCGACAGTTTCCATCTGTACCGAAGATCCATGGATGATACTTTCATCATATGTGACGACAATACCGATATCAAGCTGATAACTAAAGAGTTCAACAGCTGCCATCATGCTATCAAGTTCACGTCGGAATCAAAGATTAACTCAGAATTCCATTTTTTGATGTTTTTCTAAAGAGGATATCTGATGGTTCTCTTCAAAGATCGATCTACAGGAAACCAACATGGAATGGTCAGTACACAAATTTCCATAGCTGAGTCCCTTTGAGAAGAAAGAGAAATCTGATCCACTCCTTATCCTCAAGAATAAGGAGGATATGTTCAAGTGATATAATAGTTGGGGAACTGGAGTGACTCAGACAAGTCCTCATAGAGAACGGATATCCTCCAAGATTTATCGAGCAAAACATGAAGCCAAGGGAAAAACCTGAAAGAATAAAGACGATGCCGAGGAAACTACTGTTTATGAGTGTTGAATTTAAAGGTGATACCGCAGATGAAATCCTGAAGAATCGCTTATGCAGATCACTGAGGAAAGCCTTCTTTATGGCTGAGCTACGTATCAATTTTTACAGCCGACAAATGATCAACGGGTGTGTGAAGGATAAACTGCCGCTTTGGGCCACCTCAATGTGTGTTTATAAATTCACTTGCTCGTGTGGAGCTAGTTATATTGGCCGCACAAAGCGCACGCTTTCCAAACGCATCTCTGAACATTATCCAGCATGGTTAGCAAAAGGACAATGTAAGACAATTACTGGCTCAATTCTCGAACATTTGGTGAACTCAGGCCACGTAGCTCCACCAGAATCGTCTTTCAAGATCATCTACAAAGTGAAGACAAATGGTACAAAGGCCGTCAGGTTTCGGCTTTTGTGTATGGCGGAGGCTCTAGCAATTCATCAATACAACCCCGAACACTGTGTACAGAAAGGTGTTTCCAGTCTCTTATTCTACCATGTGCTTAACCTCTTCACTAATCGTTCCTTGTAAATAAATTATATTTTGGATTTTTTTCTTTTCATTCTAATTTCACTTTTAGCTTGCTTTTGCTTTAATAATTAATTCACTATTATCACTCTCATATGCTCTTTTTGTATATTTCCACACCCTCTTCACACTTTTTAAATTAACACTCAAATACTTTTATTCTCACTCAATAGCAATTTTAACCTTATCAAATTTCTATCTTTGTGCCGTTGAGTACCACGTAATTTAAAACTTTTAATTTTCACTTCTAAAGCCACTTCTGAGTAATTATATCAATTATGTCGCCCCTTATTACTCAATAATAGACCACTATATATTTGTGTAAGTATAAATACGACTGTACAGCCTCTGAAGATGATTTCGTCGATAAAGAAAATTTTCTTCACTGAATTTGTCCTTTATTTTCTTCATAACTTATTTGATAATTTATTACAAAAATAAAGGAGATCAGTTATCTTACATAGTGAGTGAAGTAAATAAATTGGTCAGTCGGGAGAATTTACCAACTGTTATCTACAGAGTATGCTGAAATATTTCCAATATCAGTTTGTTTCAAACTTCTATAAACTGTGGAGCGTCATGGCTATCCGCATGCTAACTCCTAAACTCTGCATGCAGAAAGGGCTCGTTCAGTGGATAAAACCAAAATGGACCTAATCTGTCTTAACAGTCGAGACGTAATTGTTGTTGTGCCACTGAATTTACTCATTTAATTTCATTGTCAACCGCATGAATGCTTTGTTTATCATGTTAATAGTATCTGAAACGGGACATCGTTGATGACATTCTATTTTGCTGTGAAAATTACACATGCGTATATATATATATGTGATCGAGCAATCTGAGAATGATATTGTTGTAAAGAGTAACTCTTCCCTGAGCAACTCTTGCTTTTGTTTGCTTGAGTGTTGTTGAACTGAATCAATTTACCCCTTGATCTCAGAGATAAACATCGTAGGTTGTGGTAATCAACATATCCAATTTGGAAAGATACTATTTTTTACGATATACAATGTAATGATTGCTGGGTTAATTACGTGAGTTAAAATAGAAGATCGATGTGAGATAAACTACCAGAACATAGAAATTCAGATAGACCCAGACTGATTAATGTCATTGAATTTCACTTGCATTCAATCACACAGTGCGAAGATAGAGTGAACGAATTAAAAATTATTTAAGTTGGATGAACAGAGACCTTTATAACTGAATCTTTCTTTATCGACTCAAAACCGAAGATGTGCAAGTTAAATGAAGCAACGCATATACAAGAGATATGGATAATTGCAAAAAGAACCTAGGTGAAACGATAGAGGAAAATAAATATAAAGCGAATTATGAAGTTGTGGGATGTTTTTTGAACACCAGTCCATGAAAGAAACCTTATCCAGTTAAGAATACTATATCGCCATGTCTTAGGTCAAATCAATTTATGTGACATGGAGTTTAGAGTTAGCCTGTCAGTATTCTCCTAGGTATGAATTCAGGTAATTTTCACTTTTGTGCCACTTGGATTTTGTACATACGTGTGCAGAATGAGCTGATTTCACAGAATTATAAGTCGACACTGAAAACAGGCGTTGTTGTTGACCTGTTTTACTCTAAAAATAATCCTGGAAACACTGACAATGGCATACAACTTAGATCTGTTCAACACTTACCTCCTTCGTCGTCGACTGTAAAAGAAAAATGGTGTAGAGTAGTGTAACAATTTTCGAAGGCGGTATTAAATTGGGTTGCTTTCACATCGTCAAGATATGTATAGTAGCATTTACTTTAAGATTGTTATGTTTGAAAAATACGACAATTCCAGTGTTTCCATTGGTCTTCCAAGAATTAAACACGATTGCTTTGAACCGAGCAATCAATAATGTTCAGAGAAAACTTCAGATTTTTACTTGTGAATGACAAAATCTATTGCCAAACTTTTCTTTGATAAAATTTTATTACAGTAAAAATATCCGCATCCGAGTATATAAAGATAATGTAACTATCATGAATCATTTGCGACTCTCTCTGAAGAAACAAGTGTCCATAGATCTTCCTCAATAGTTTTCCCTAAGTTTCGTTCGAGAAAGTTTATGTTATATGATGATAAGATGAAAACCATGAAAAAAAACTACCGCCTTATTATGCAAAATTTGATGCTTTGATTTATGTGAATTCCAAAAGATTGGTGTATATTGACACTCCCTCCTCAGATCTACTGCATTCCCACAGTTTGATAATCAATCTCACATTCAGTCTTTGTTTTTTAATTCCTGTGCGATCCAAGTGGAGGACAGGACTTCAAGGTTGAGCTTTAAAGTAACAGTAACAGTCGAACATTTTATGGGGTGAGGTTGCTGCATTAATACCAGCCTTTCCGGTTAAGAGAGGTAGGGCAGTGAGTCTGCCAAGGATTGAACTTCATATCACATGCACTGTTGGTGAGCATTCAACCTCATATTAGTAGCATCTGAAACGATACATCATTGATGACTTTTTTCCTGTGAAAATTACCTATGCATATATTTATATGTGTGCGAGCTAGCAATCTGAGAATGATATTGTTGAAAAGAATAACATTTCCAGAGGCAACTCTTGCTTTTGTATGCTTGAGTGCTGCTGAACTGAATAAAATTAACCCTTGATGGTATAAGTAACTTCAGAACACTTCAATGGGTAGATATATAGAATCAGAGGAAACTGAAATATGTCTTAAGTTTTCCTGTTAACATTTATGTCAAAGAGTAAAATAATTCTTTAATGAGGCGTTGTTCTCTTCGAAAATATACAAAATGCAATCAGGACACACTGCTGGAGAATGGAAAACTTTACTGAAGAGAAACACTGGACATGTTTAAGGAACGACGAATTGATTTGCATACAAGTATTGTGAATTTAACACGAAATCAATATTCCTTATATTTGGATTTATAAGTGATGAAATTAGGGTAAAATTACGAGCCAACAATATACTCAATATCAAGGGCTCATCCAAACGCCAAACTGGTTTCATTGTATAAAGCCATCTGTTTCATAACGCAGTCCGAAAAAACCAATTAACGACTCTTGCTAATGCCAACTAAGTTTCTGAATCTACACTTACACGCTGTAACAGACACTCAAGAAGAAGGGAAAAGCTTATCTACAGGAATTTCGAACATCGATCATTGAAGTCATATAACAGATATTACAGGACACTGGATCAACTGACCCTGAATCTTCTAAAGCGGTGAATAGAAAAGTTTAGTCACGATTTGTATGAAATAGTGAAGGTGTAGCCTACCAAAAAGTGGAATTTGAGTAATGTTTCAGAAAACTGACTGCTAGTAACTTAATACAACAGCATTAAGCTGTAAGTTGTGATAATTTCACATCATTTGAATGACGAAGGCTGATGGTTGCAATTGTCCTAAACCCTTGTTTTGGATAACTGACTTTTTGTATGACCATATAGCCAACACTACTTATAGTTTAATGATCTATAAATTTCAAGACATTCTTCTGAAGGCTGTACAGATGCGACAGTCAAAGCCATTCATGACTGGAAAAGCAAGATTAACACTCATCACTCTGAAATCAATGTTGAGAATAACTTCGACGTTCAGTCAGTGCTTTGATATATCATTCAATGACTTAACCGAAACCAATTTGTTACTGAATTCTGTGATGAAGATATTATTTCGAAAGATATTGATAACTAATCAGCCATCTATCCGTGATAATGCAATCAATCCAGTAGTAGTTACGAGAAGACGCACACTTTTGTCAACATTCATCATCGAACGATCTTGAAGATTATATGGTAAGGAAAAATTAGCTGAAACGAACACTTGCAGTTCACCCAGTAGGAAGCTATCACACAACATATATAGTAGGAAGCAGAATTGAAATAAATGGTTTGGTCGATTATGGATAATACTCAGAAGATAATGTGACAACTTTTCGTTTCCAGCAAATTTCAGAAGGGTTCTCCAAAACCACAATGAACCCTTAACTGCTTTTTCAACTTAGCCGGAAAAAGGATTGATTTACTTTCATAAAGAAGTCGCCCAACACAAGTAAGTTATGTAGTAAAAGAGACAGTGTTGATTATTTAGTATAATTCATCAATGACTTGTATAGGACAAAAACGCACTGTGCTTTCAAATTGCTACTTGCATATAATCATAATGTGTGACTTGACTGAGCTCGGTTATCTCAATGGATTCCTTAACGATAAGCAGTCAGGTGTCGAAAAGTGTTTATTACTTCTCAGTCCTGAGAGATTCCATCAGAGAAATTCAGGAACTCTAAAGAAACCAACATGCACATTGCCAAAGGTTTCCTTGGATTCTACCCCGATTGGCCATTTCATGAATGTCAATGAGATATGAGAACACCGAGAGTTTGATTTACTGAAAAATTGCACACGACATACTTTGTTAAATGTACTTATATTCGAATAATATGAAGGCTCACCAATGTCCCGGGTATAACAACTTACTTTCATCCTCTTCTGGAATAGAGATTGAGTAGAAGTCAATGTGTTATTTTGCATATTTGATTGTAGACAACTTATTTCATTTTTCAATGAGCAGTTGAACCATGTGATGTTGGATAGCTGAGGGAGTGGTGAGGGGACTGGTTTGTTTCATAAAAAAATTGTGGGTTAAGATGATTTCGATTGGTTACCGGAATTTATCATAAGCTGACGTCGGTTTGAGAACTATTGGTAAACCTGAACCTGAATAACTGAGTAGATGTTCCTTTGACTGCAACACTGTGTGTGATAGGCGTCCAAATTTGAGAAGAGATTTGAATTCCTGTAAGATTGCGGATATGCTTTGCTGACTGGTGAGTGCCAAGGTTACTGCCGATTGCCTCCAACCTTCCAAGCACATTGATTATTCAGCTATCAGGATGGAATCAAATGGAGCATCATTCATAAATTTCCCTCATTTTAGGTACACAGTGCCAACTGCAGCAAAAGTCTCTACTTGTTTTATGTAATATTGGCTGGTGGTCACACTACATCGCGATTAGGAAGAACAACGTTTTCCAATACTTCTCTAACCGATGTCAGCTCATGATGCCAATCCTGAATTCTTTTATTATGAGGCCATAAAACATTGGTAATTACTCGCAAGAACCAGCTCAATTCAATGAGGCAGATGTGAAGACCAATCCACATTTCAGTTTGAAAGCAAAATATTTACGTAATTACTTACCATCTGATTCCGACTGTGCACCTTCACCTAAGTATGAAAGAGATATTCAAGCATTTCGCACTAGTGCAAACGAATAGAAAACTGCCTAAACAAAGACAGATATCTAATTCTATACAAGAATGACAGATTTATTCATCCAAAATGATACTGATGCCCATGAAACATGCTAGTCGAAATGTTGCTTTCGATGCTTTCAATGATCAAAATATTGTGGTTGATTTGGAGAGGACAGTATTACTTTTAACTTGGTGGGTTTTACGTCCTGTGATTACAGAAATCCTATGAAGCATGTTGATGACATTAACCGATAATATACGATAAACGGCCTCCATTGGTTTTCGTGGCAATAGATGACTTCCGACAATTATGCACAAAAGAGCCAGTGTTGATAATTCAGCATAATTCATCAGTGTCTTGCATAGCACACAAATGCATATAACCATAATGTGTGACTTGATTGAGCTCGCTTATCCCAATCAATTCTTTGACGATAAGGAATCAGGCGTCGAATAGTGTTTATTTCTTCTCATCCCTGAGATATTGAATCAAAGCAATTTATGAACTCTGAAGAAACCAGCATTCACATTCACAAAAGTTTGCTTCTACTTCACTCGACCGTTTCATGAATGCCAGTGAGTTATGAGCACACCAAGAATTTGAATTTAATGAGAAATTGCATATGATATTCTTTGAAAAATGAACTTATATTGAAATACTACAGATTCTGACCGATGCCTCAGGTATAACAACTTACCTTCATCTTCTTCTGGAATAGAGAATGAGTAGAAGTCAGTGTGTTACTTTGCAAATTTGACTGTAGACGCCTTATTTTGAAATAAGTCATCTCCATTTCATCCTCAAAGAGAAGTTGACCCATATCCCATCTATATAGCCGTAGTATACTCTAACAAATATTCCTATCGAAATGTTTCATATTGCCCAGTGTGGCTGAGAAAGATATTGTATACCAAGTGATTACATTTGTCAGAGGGACAGCTGCACACTGAATGTTAACGTGAATTGTTAGGTGATGTGTGAGAGAAATTCGTAATCCCTTTTGAAATCCGCGTGTACTATTGCATCAGACAGTCGGATAGAATTCACAAATGTTACATCCTGAATTTCTTCGTCGGGTTAGGGAGGACCACATGTTTTCACGTTTAGCATGCACTCAGTTCAAACTCATTATTGCTTTCATGTTATCCATGTAGGATTTTGTGGTTTATTTTCACTGAAACGTTGAATAGAATGTTATGTGATCCACAACACAACTTCGAGAAGTTTTGGGAAGTCTACGTCAGGGACGGCAACAGTTTGATGGAATTCACAGAGATCATTTACTCCTCTTATTGACTGAACCATGGAAGTCAGTATGTTTTCAAGATACCCTTTCACCTAAGCTATGTATGACAGATGTATCCGAGCATCCTTCAATAGTGCAGAATGATGAAATTCTGCTTACACACTAAGAGATATCTGATATTGAACGTGAGTGATGATCTCATTCAGCCATAATGATACTGACAAGAAGTGGTGCTTTCCATGTATTCTGCATTCGCAATACGGCGACTAATATGGATAAGATAGTATTTCATTTCAGTTGACGATGAGGTTTTCATCGTGTGATGATGAGTCACCATCATCATCAAATGAAATGTAGATGTTGGTGTCATTCATTCAAGAGAGAAATGGACGTGAGTATTCAACACTTTAGCACACATGAAATGGTGAATTCTGTCACATTTGCACAATGAAGTGAGTGATGAATAATGAGTATTATTCAACATTGTCTTGCATCGGACACAAACAAATTCTGCGCTAAGAGGTTTTCGGCATACACACTGAATGTGTGACTTGGTTGTGTTCACTTATCTCAGTCGATTGTCCGCCAGTCTGCATTCACGTGCCGAATATTGTATATTTCTTCTCATTCCTGAGATATTCGGTCAAAGATCTAAATAAATCTGATGAAATTGAAGTGCACTGTCACAACAGTTAGCTTGGATTCTGCTGTGATTGGCCGTTTCAATAATGACAGTGATTTATTTATACATCAGATGTTTGAAGTCAATGATCAATTCCACGTGAGTTTATTTGATGTTAATGTACTTATATTTGAATACCACGGCTTTGATCAGTTCCCGTGATTTTTAAATGGAAACAATCATGTGTGCTCGGAGATATATCGAAGGGATATTATTAACATATCTACGATATCTTCAATTGTTCTACATCAAATACGTAGAAATTATTGTGTATACGGCCATCCGATGGAAAGGTTGCGTTAGAAATTTCCGTCGAAATTCAATTGTGGTGTTCAACAAATATTGATACATTAGCGGGAATTCAATATTTAGCACATAACAGATCAATAGAATGTATTGCTTGAATACTTTTGTATTAAGTCGCCTTATTCTCTATAATTTCTTTCAGCGAATCGATGTTTGCTCAGAACACTTTGAATTATTTTTGTGTGGGTTTACGTTTCTTCGTCAACTCCATTCTGTTCAGTGTACATGATTTCGTTTGTTTGCGTCACTTTAAAGCTAGAAACCTACAAAAGCTCATTAACTCTCCGCATATTGAGCATCACATAGTGCATATTATGAGTTCTCTTATAGGTCATTTTCGACAAGAACAATGAATATCTCCGTCACGTCGTCGAATAATCAGCATGGCTGATGGCTTTTCTTAAATATACTGATGCTGTAGGTTAGCAAACACGGAGATTGAACTTATTTCTGTACATTCGGTGATGGGCATATAATTGATGTTTTGAAGAGGGTAACAGCTCTCTGCAGTCAAATGTGAAGTTTGCGTTTTAATATAGTAAATCGCGATCACTAGATGAAGTGAATATGGTGAAAATATCAAACCCCTAAAAATCTCCTAAGAAATAAATTCATGAGAATACATCATACGCTGGCTGTTGGTAGCATTCGATATGGAATGAAATAGTGTTTATTCAGACATTTCCATCAATACGCTGTATCGCACGAAGAGGCATTTTGCATAGGGGATAACACTTGCATGTACACAGTCTGTGTGAAATACTTGTGTATTTTGGTGGGACACATAGTAATAACTAATGTCATTCATTTACTCATCCTGTAGGCATTGTCTCGATTCGGCTAATTCAATTTGTGATGTGATCAGAATTCTTGGTAACTCACCAGCACTTTGCACTCTGAATTGTTGGCAGATGGTTGAAAGCAGTCAGGAGGAATCCCTGGAACCAGGTTTCCTTCTTTCTAGCACTCGTTAACTAGACGTATCCTGAGTCAGTTAGCTACCCAAATTTCTCCTTGAAATTCAGGTCCAAATCTCCCAGGTTAGCTTTGACCCGAATCCGACTAGTTTGAAACCGGGAACATGTCAAATGTTCTCCACCACAGACGCAGAAAGTAGATGTGGATCTCTTCACTAAGACTGAACAATAAACTACCAATTTTCGATAATAGCATGTGCTGTTTGACAGCTGAGGGAGTGATGGGAGGACTGGTTTGTTTCATATGCAGTTGTGGATTTCGATGAATTTGATTGGTTACAGGAACTTATCATTAGCTGACGTCGGTTTGAGAACTATTTTTAAACCTGAACCTTGATAACTGAGTAGTTTTTCCTATGACTGCAACACTGTGTGTGACAGGCGTCCAAATATGAAAAGGGATTTGAATCCTGGAGGATTGAGGATTTGCTTTGCCGACTGTCGAGTGCCAAGATTCATGGAACCTGGGTCAATGGCTTACTGCCGATTGCCTTCAACCTCCCAAGCACATTGACTATACAGCTGCCGGGATGGAATCAAATGGACAATCAGTCCTAACGTTCAACAATTTCAGGTAAACACTGCCGACTACAGCCAAAATCAGCACTCAGTTTTCGTTATATTGACTAATGGTTACACTAAATCGCGAATAGGAAGAGCAAAGTTTTCCAATCCTTCTCTAACCAATGTCAGCTCATGATTGCAATCCTGAATTCTTTTTTTATGAGGTAATAAAACGTTGATAATTACTCGCAAGAACCAGCTCAATTCAATGAGGCAGATGTGAAGACCAATCCATATTTCAGTTTGAAAGCAAAATATTTACGTAATTACTTACCATCCGATTCTGGCTGTGCACTTTCACCTGAGTATGAAAGAGATATTCAGGCATTTTGCACTAGTGCAAACGAATATAAAACTGCTTAAACAAAGACAAATATATAAATCTATACATGAATGACAGATTTATTCATCCAAAATGATACTGATGCCCATCAGTCATACTAGTCGAAATGTTGCTTTCCATGTGTTCAATGATGAAAAATATGGTGGCTGATTTGGAGAGGACAGTATTACTACTAACTTGGTGGGTTTGAGTCCTGTGATAACGGATTTTATCATGAAACATGTTTTTTTACATTAACCGATTATATACGATTCACGGCCTCCATTAGTTTTCGTAACAATAGATGACTTCCGACAATTATGCACAAAAGAGCCAGTGTTGATAATTCAGTAAAATTCATCAGTGTCTTGCATAGGACACAAACGCACTGTGTTTTCAAATTGTTACGTGCATATAATCATAATCTGTGACTTCATTGAGCTCGCTTATCTCAATCAATTCCTTGACGATATGCATTCAGATGTTGAATAGTGTTTATTTCTTCTCATTCCTGAGGCAGTGCATCAGAGAAATTTAAGAACTCTGAAGAAACGTACATGCACATTCGCAACAGTTTGCTTGAATTCTACTGCAATTGGCCGTTTCATGAATGTCGGTGAGTTATGAGCACACCGAGAGTTTGATTTTAATGATAAAATGCAAATGACATTCTTTGACAAATTAACTTATATTTGAATACTACAGATTCTGACCAATGTCCTAGGTATAACAACTTACTTTTATCCTCTCCTGGAATAGAGAATGAGTAGAAGTCAGTGTGTCATTTTGTAAATTTGACTGTAAACGCTTTGTTTTAAAATAAGGCATCTCCATTTCATTCTCAATGAGGAGTTGACCCCTATCATATCTATTTCGGTAGTATACTGTTACAAATATACCTTTCCAAAAGTTTCATATTGCCCAGTGTGGCTGAGGAATTCATTCTATTCCACATTGTCTTGCATCGGACACAAAGGCATTGCGCATGCATATGGGCAGAATATGTGACTTGGTTATGCCCACCCATCTCAATGCACTGTCTGTCATTCTGCAGTAAGTTTTCGAACAGTGTTCTTTCTTCTCATTACTGAAGTAGTCCATCAGATAACCTAGTGAAATCTGATGTAATCTTAAGATTTTCATTTTCATGGAATTACTATGTGGATCTATCATTTCTCATGCACTTTCGTGTTTAGTGTGTAATCAATTCATTCTCTTTTGTCTCATTATGTTCAATCAATGTTAAAGTCAATCACCAGTCAATGAGAACAATCCATTCTCACGGACGTGAGCCGACTCTATTGTGATAAATTAAGTATATAAATATGATCTATTGTTCCTAATGTTTACAGCATCTAACATCCACACACTGGCTTGTGTCTTATGAAATTTGTGTGGCTCAGTAAATTGGAAAATACATCGGACAAGTAGGTATATTAGTGTACCAGTAGACTTCATTACAGCTATGATAAGTAGCAGCCGCAGATATAACAGAAAAATTGTTTATTGCAAACAGGGAGAATAAAAGAATACAGCACATCATATTTCGTCGAAAAGTGACACCTAAGTACTTACCAGTGGACTGAGGTGTTGCTTCTGAAAATAAATGTGACACAGTAGAAGCAGTTTTCTCCACAAATTCAAAGGATGGAACACTGCATACACAATGATAGCTGTCTAATAGTAATGAAGGCGAATTGCTTTATTAAGCAACAATTACGCTGATGACTATCAAACACACCGGTTGAAATGCAGCTCTGCATGCACTCTTTGATCACAATAAAGTGACTGGTTTGGAGGAGACAATGTTTGATTTCAGTGAAAGGTAAGGATAACGTCTTGCGATGATGAGTGATTATTATCGAATGAGACACAGATATTGACGTCCTTAATCCATCATACACGATAGACGTCCTATAGCACATTTCGTGTAACATCAGTTCTTATTCACTAGTCAATGGCTGACTACTATCCTGTTTTCCCAAGGAAGTCAATGATTGTTATTTGGTACTATTCGTCAATACATCGAATGTGCGAAACAAGCACTTTTCATTCGAAAGGCTGCTTGCATATGCAAATAATGCGTGATTTCAATATAGAAAATATCCCCATTTAGACATTTTAAAAAACAGAAAGACTGAGCGAAGAAATATTTACTTTTCAATTAGATCCTCTTCTATGGCTCTACTCTAATATATATAGCATTTTTGCAATACACAACAATTTACCAAACACGTGGCGATATGTTTGTTAACAATAATTAAACAGTGTCAAAATTTCAATGGGTAGATAATTAAGGAAGAAAATTAATACACACAATTAAAAGGTAGAAATGGATAGAATGAATTAATTTTACAAGAATAACACGTAATTAAAGATGAAGTGGTTAAAATAAAATTAAAATAATTTGGACAATTAAAACTTAATTTAACAAGAATAACACGTGATTAAAGATGAAGTGGTCAAAATAGTTTGGACAATTATCATTTAATTTTACATTTTGACACTGGTTAATTATTGTTAACAAACATATCGCCACGTGTTTGGTAAATTGTTGTGTATTGTAGAGAAATGCTATATATATATATATATTAGAGTAGAGCCATAGAAGAGGATCTAATTGAAAAGTAAATATTTCTTCGCTCAATCTTTCTGTTTTTTCAAATGCGTGATTTGTTTGTGATAGTTTATTCTACTTGACTACTTGGCAGACTGCAGTCAAGCGTCAGATAATGTTTATTTCTTCCTATTTCTTGGATAATCTATCAGAGAAACTTATGAACTATGATATGATATGCGAGCATACTTGCAAGAGTTTGGTTGAATTCTCAAATGTCGAATCCTCCTTTCATTGGCCGTTTCATGAATGCCGGTTCGTCACAAAGACACCTACGATTTGATTTCAATCACAAATTCCAAATGTTTTTCTCTGACAGATATTTGCATACCACCAAAGTTTGAACACACCCTCGTGCAGTATCATGGTGAATAATATCGGAAAAACAAAGATTCATATATCGAAATATTCAACATAATCCCCAATCTGCTTGTTTTGAAACTGAGAATATATCAAGTCATCCCATAGACAGGATCTGTTCGAAATAAATTTCCTTAGTAACATGTAATATTAGGCGGTTAAGAGATTAACAAATGAATTGGATACTTGTAATTCAATGTATTTATAACGAAAGTTATTGAGCTCAAGAAAAAGATGCTGCATTAAAGCATTTTTCTGGTGTCAGCGAAATCCAATTCAAATAAACGATCACTCACCTGAAGATGGTGGCATGGTACCTTGAAAAAAAGTGAGTTACATTAAAACCACGACATAAGTGCACTCAGATTTTGGGTCTGCGATGCTGTCTACAGTGTTGTTAAGTTTGACGAGTGAGATATTTCCATATCTGAATATCCATAACAACTGCTACAACATCAACATGACGGTCTTGTATAAGATGAGACTGGTCATTGAAATTCAACAATCGGATGAATCTAAGCGACATCACACCTCCGAAATTATAAGAGATCCATTTCCATTTGGAAAATTTTCTGTTTTGGTTCCAAATGGGCATATCAGTAAGGTTGGAGTAGGGGGATTTACAGTTGACGAGGTTTATTGATTTTGTGCTTCACACTGTCTGAACCATGGATTTGCATTATTCTTCAGATTAATTACAAGCCGCACCTCTCATTGCTGTCTAGGTGTGATATATTGTGTTGAGCTGAGTATTGATGTTGGTAGATTTTGTCAGTATTTTGAAGGTATGATAGTGTTTATCAGTTCGTGTTTTATTTACTTCTTTACTTCCTTCATTTTCAGAGATCTTGCATGTTTTAGGTTCCTGATCATTTAACCGAAATCTAAAGTTATACATACACTCTCCTTTACGATTTCGTGCCTATTGTTCTACTTGCTCTATAAGTATTTCAATGGCATTTATTCCTTACAGTGATTTTCCTATTTTATGAAATTAGTCTCTGAACTCCAGGTGGTGGTGTACCAGCTACTAAACTGATTCATTGAGACTCAATCAACGTAAACGGTAATTTTATGTTTACACTACTTCGATCTACCCGCCTAATCGTAACTCTCTCTGTAAATAGCACGTTGAGTTAATCCGTGTGATCCTGCTTCCTTTGCGCATTTCTGTAGCTTCCCGGAAATCGAAACATCTGCCTTTGCTGAAGAAGTGGTGTCTAATGGTAGTTATTTCTCTCTGTTGTAGCTATTTCTGGACAAGTTACAGTTGACCGTCGATTGTAGAGTCCTTTGAAATGATTAGCCAACAAACTGTGTATGGTGGATATATCGCCCTATAGGCTGGCCAAGGCAAGATGAAATTTCGTTGATAGAGGATATCTCGATCGTCCAATTTTAGCGATAAATATATTTATTTTCGTGAATATAGAGATAATGTCAGCCTTCAGTCACTCCCTCAGTTGTGCAAAACTTGAAAATATTATCCATTCAGAACTTGAAATACATTTGTGGAGGCTGAAATTGTTGATGAGATAGGGCGGAGATTTCAGAAAATCGATTTTCCGCCTGCATATTTATCCTCAGTTTTGTATTGAGTTATCAGTCATGTCCTCTCAAAATGCCAGAGACGAAACTGAAATCTCATCAAATAACAACTTACTTTCATTGTCTTCTAGAATAGAGAATGAGTAGAATTCGGTGAAATAAATTTTGAACTTGTAGAGTATATGTGAGGGAAACTCACAAACACTGTTGACAGCCGCGTGCATTGTTGAGACAATTTGATGAAGTTAACAAACGTTACATCCTTATTTCCTTGGTTAACCTAAAGATAACCACAGGTTTTCGCGTTTATTCGCCACCCAGTTCTAATGCGTCATTGCTTTCATAATATCCAAGTAGGATTGTATGGTTTATTTACACTAAACGGGTTGAATGGAATGTTAGGTGGTTCACCACACAACTTCAAGTAGTTTTTTGCAGTCTGCGTCAGCGACTGCAACAGTTTGATGGAATTCACAGAGATCGTCTACTCCTCAAATTGAATGGACCATGGAAGCGAGTCTGTTTTGAAGATTCTGTTTTAGCTATGTATGAAAGATCATGGAAGAGGTCATGTGAAGTGGAGATGAAACCATTTTTGCAGACGTGGTGCCAGGTGAAAACATCGGCAGATAACTGAATGCAGTGGAAAGTTGCGGCTGAAGTCCTATCTTCCTCTAGGAATTAAAGGAAGCAATCAAAGTATAACAATAATATGCATGAATTATTTATCCGAGCATTCTCCACTGATTCAGAAGGATGCAACTCTACTTACACAAATATAGACATCTGATATTTAGCGAGAATGATGACCTGATTCAGCTACAATGATACTGCCAAGAAGCAGTTATGTTATTCGAGTTACTGCTATCCATGTATTCTGTATTCACAACACGACGACTAATTTGGAGAGGACAGTATTGCATTTCAGTTAAATGTGAGGTTCACGTAGCGTGATGATGAGTAATTGTCATCAAATGAAACTTATATGTTGTAGTCATTAATTCAATAAAAATGTTAAACGTGAGAAATCAACCCTTACGCACACACGAAATGTTGACTTTTTTCAGATATACACAAAGAAGCCGGCGGTGAATATTCAGTACCTTTTATCAATAAACTACGTCTAACACAAACGCTTTATCCATTCGAAAGTTTTCTTGCATGTCCTCAGAGTGTTTCATTTATCCATCAAATCTACGCACGTGAGCAATCAAGTCTTTCACACACGTCACTGGCTGACTTCTGTCACATTTACACGAATAATCTAACAGTGCCTATCCGCTATTATTCATCAATACACTGAAGTATACACGTACTATCCCTTCAGAAAGTTCACCTGCATATACACCGAATGTGTGACTTGATTGTGATCGCTTGTCTCACTCGATTGTCTGTCGATCTGCAGTTAGGCGTCGAAAAGTGTTTATTTCTTCTCATTCCTGAGATAGTCTATCAGAAAATTTTATGAACTCCATTATAATTGGCATGTGCATTCACAACAGTCAGCTTGGATTCTCCTCCGATTGGACGTTTCAGGAATGCCAGTGGTTCATGAGCTAACGAAGATTTCAACTTGAATGATAAATTGCATATGAGTTTCTTTGATGTTATTGTACCTCTATTTGAATACCACAGATTTTCACTAATTTTTGGTGCTGTTATCATGGGAAACAATCATGTCTGCACAGGGATGCATTCAAAATATAACAATGAATTCGTCAACATTATCCAGAATCCTACAATTTCAGAATAGGATATATGTTAAGTCTTCTACATCAAACATGTAGAAATTATTGTGTTTTCAGCTGTCCAATACGAAGACTGTATTCGAAATACTTTTCAAAAATCACATGTGTTGTTAGACAACTGCGGGATTAAGAAGATGATTAGATCCTTTCATTTCAACGTGTTCAAAATGTAAGTAGATAAGCTCAGACAAATGACTTTTGCGATGGAATATTTGCATGGTCTCAGTGAAATGAAAAATAAACATGAGCTTACTTACCTGAAGATTCTGGCGTAGTACCTTGAAGAATAAAAGAAATACTTTTAGCTGTCCTTTTAAATGATTCAAAAATTGAAATCAAGATATTTTCATCAGGCTTCATCCGGATTTTTCCAGTTTTCGAAGATGAACACTTAACAACATAAAAGTGTACAACGCTCTCGAGATATTGATTGATTTGCGTGTGTTATTCGTATGATGCCGAACATGAAATTTTCCGTGTTTTGTTTGGTAAATGGACGTTGGTTGCTTTATAAAACTATTTATGCTTCACTTTGGGATATTTATTTATGATTTCAATGCATTCACAAAATGATTAATTTTATATTTGTGCTCTTGAACTCAGAGTAGAATGAAAGGCTTGAACAGCACATATCCACTTTTTCCATTCCATAGATCTTCTCTAGATGAGCTCAAGATTACCCATTGTCTGTCATCTCCCTATCGCACTATCTCCTCCATGTCATTCCTAGACCCACTCCAAAATCATCACTTCCTATTCTTGTTCCACTCGAGTTTTAGGCGTGTGATATCACTCGATGGTCTTCTCGGTGTCTGTCTCATCTGTCTAATTTTCTCCCAGATATTTGATGAGCGATGAGTTTGTGATTCGTTCATTCCCAAAGGTTTTGTTACTAGTTCTTTCTGATTATCTGGTCTTCATTGCAAGGCGAAGACAGTTGTTGATAACAGTCTACAGTAACCTGTGTGAAATGCTTCCTTTGAAATTTGTGACCAGTTTCTCACTCGAATGAGAAGCAATAACTGACGTAACATTAGTGCTGACAGCTCAAGTCTTCTTCTTTATTCTGAGTGCAGGAGATTATCTTGCATTTTCAATTTCGGCTTTACATCCTCATGTGTGCTGTTGTCTTTAGTTGAAACAACGGTGCATGCATAAATGAAGGAATTAACCTATGGCAGATTCATCGCCTAATATCTCTGCATATTATGACATTGAGCAAAGGCTTTGCTCAACTACAATAATTCTGCAGGCTAGAAAACACGCAAATCGAGATGATTTTCACACATTCAGGGATGAGCTTATAATTGATGTTTTGAAGAGGGTAACAGATCTATGTAATCAGGTGTGAAGTTTGCGTTATACTGTCGTGAATCACGATCGTTGGATGAGGTGAATGTGATGTCAGTATTAATCCTATAAAAATCTACTCAGAAAATAACTCATGACAACATACAAAAGGTTAGCTGTTGTTAGCTTTTCACATGGAATTGAATAATGCTTATCCAGAATTCTTCATCAGTAATTCTTCATCGGACGAAGACGCATTTTTTATAGAGGATAAGTCTTACAAGTGCACAGTATAATTGAAATGCTCGTGAATTTTGATGGAACACATAGTAACAACTAATGTCATTCTTCTGCTACTTCTGTAGGCATTGTCTGAATTCGGCTAGTTAAGTTTGTAATGTGGGCACAGTTGTTGGTCTCTCAACATTACTTTGCACCAAGAATTGTTGATAGATGTTTGGAAGCAGTCTGGAGGAAGCCTTGGAACCAGGTTTCATTCCTGTTGGCACTCTTTAGAAAGGCATATCCTCAGTCTTGAAGGTGCTAAGACTTCGTTTGAGATTCCAGTCCAGATCACCTGCCCCTGGATTGTCCCAAATCCGACCATCTTGAAATCAGGAAGATGTCAAGTCTTATCCAAAATATACGTAGAAAGTAGTTTTGAAGCCCCACACTAAGACTGCAGCAAAACTACGTTTTAAAAATCTCATGTGCTGCAGGCGGCTGATTGAGTGCTAGGAGGACTGGTTTGTTTCATATACAATTGTTGGTTTAGATGAATTTGATTGGTTACAGGAATTCATTAGCTGACATCAGACTGAGGACCTTTTGAAACCTGACCCCGAATTGCATAGTATAAGTGTCTATGATTACAACACTACATGGCAGTAGTCCAAATGTTAGGAGGGACTTAAGTTCCTGGAAGATTTCGGATATGGCTTGCTGACTGGTGAGTGACAACAAGCATGGCACCTTGGACAACGTTCAATGGATGAAAAGCTGACTAAAGGGAGACAGGGATCTTATACTATATAAGAATGGTGGATTTACTCATACCAAATGATACTGATGACCATCAAAAATACTAGTGGCAATGTAGCTTTGCATGAGTTCAATGATCAAAAAATGATGGCTGATTCGGAGAGGACAGTATTACTTTGACTTAAATGTTGGGTATTACGTCATGTGATGATAGCCATGATTATCAAATGTTGGTGACATTAACCAAATATATTTGATATACGGCTTCTATTAGTTTTCGTGAAAAAGGATCACTTCTCACAATTATTCATAAAGAAGCCAGTGTTGATTATGCAGTATAATTCATCAGTGTCTTGCATTGTGCCTTCGAACTGTTACTTGTCTATATTATTATAATGTGTGCCTTGCTTGTGCTCGCTTATCTCACTCGATTGTCTGTCGATCAGGTGTCGAATAGTGTTTATCTCTTCTCATTCCTAAGATAGTCTATCAAAGAAATTTATGGATTCTGAAACAATCGATGTGCACATTCAGAACAATTTGGTTGCATTCTCCTCTGATCGGCCGTTTGCGGAATGCCAGTGATTTTTTTAGTACATCAAGAGTTTGATTTCAATAATAAATTTCATATGAGTTTCTTTGTACATGTATGTGTATGTTCTAATCCCTGGACATTTCAAGAAATCTAGATTTATACAAGCATACTGCTTTAAGATGTCACGCCTACTGTTCTACTGGCTCTATTTGTCTTACTACGACCTTTTTTCTCACAGTGATGTTCCTTTCATGGAACTAGTCATAGAACCCAATGTTGTGGTGCATCAGGTGCATTCCTGATGCATTCAGACTCAAACGACTGAAACGCCGTCTGGTGGATAGATCACTTCGACCTACATAGTGGACCTAAATATTATATCTGAGTGTTATCTGACTACTTATACCAGTCAAAGAGTAGCACATTCTTCATGCATCGCTTTGTATTGCTGTGTGTATTGCTTAGTGTGTAACGCCTGTACCTACGTACACTTTGACATATAACCGCACAAATTTTGCTGTAAACGGATTTAAGCGTAGATTTCGGATATCATTACGTATTTATTGAGCATGTGAAGATTCACTTGTAAGCGATTAGACAGTTGCAGGTTTACGGAAAATGCTTTAAATGGGAAGGGTTGAGCAGACGTCAGTTATGCAGAGAAGACGCATTTATCAAAGACATATGTAAACCAATTCAGTAACGAAGTGATATCTGCGTTAAATGAAGAAGATATGTAATTCTCCATTGAAAAAAGCAGCGTTTTTGAGCTGGTAAATACTCCAGATATTGCAGTACAGTTAGATCACGTCAGCACTCACCTACGACATTGTCGACTGTAAATGAAAATTGGTGTAGAAGTGACACAATTTTTATAACAGATAGGAAATTTCATTGTACTCATAGAGGTACGCATTTCATAAGCAGTTAGAGTGATGTTACATTTATTTTATTGCTGTCAACATCCTTGGCAAATCCACTAATCGAAATATTTTCTATGGTCTATCGCAGGTTTGGCATAGACATTTTGATTTGCAATTAAAAGTGTTCTCTGAGCTAGTTGGTTTAGTTGCAAAGCTTTCGTCGTCCTTCCGGACAACATCGTCAGTGCCATATTTAGCACAAAGTGAAATGATTTAAATTTCTTCATGCGTGATGTAATTGCGTCTCCTGGTTACTATCTTTACATATGTATTGACCACTTTTTATTGACTTGGATTTTAAACTTTTTGGTCACCTGATTTACTTTTCATTAGTCAGAATCCAAGAACATAAATCAGCCGTGAAAAGACATGATATGTATTTTTTAGTATCAATGCATACAGACAATTATGGCCATCAATTTGATTGGGATCATGTCAAAATCTTAAACAGAGGAAACACGTAAAGTGCCAGAGAATTCCTAGAAGCCCGGTACTCAAGCGAAAATGCGATTAACAAACACGTTAATATAGATGAAATATACCAATTAATGAAAAGTAAATCAGGTGACCAAAAAGTTTAAAATCCAAGTCAATAAAAAGTGGTCAATACATATGTAAAGATAGTAACCAGGAGACGCAATTACATCACGCATGAAGAAATTTAAATCATTCCCTTTTGTGCTAAATATGGCACTGACGATGTTGTCCGGAAGGACGACGAAAGCTTCGCAACTAAACCAACTAGCTCAGAGAACACTTTTAATTGCAAATCATCCACCTGAGCTACAAATCTTCTCTATTATTCCAATTGGTGTGGTGTGATTTTAGCTGATGCATGCAAGTTATACAAATCTTATTAACTAAATCGTTTGAAATAACATATGTGCTATTGATAATACTAACGTCCTTCGTCATCGGACGTGTATATCCAAAACATGAACCGACCAACTTGAAATTTTTGATTTCGAAACCAAAATAACCTCATTTTATTTTGAGAAATGTATACAAGATAATTACAGTTCCCCTGATGTACAGACAATTTCATCTCAGAGATTGCAGGTGTTGTTAATTTGTGCAACATCACGTGACCTGTATTCGTACAGACTCATTTCAGTGTTGAGAGTTGAGAATTCCGCAGAGGACTTCATTAAGTGCTTTTTATATTTCAATATAATGATGGCTTACATTTGTTTTAGTTATCTGCTGTGATATATGTGCATTCAGTTGCTATTTATGACACTTCTTCCGATTTTGTAATAAGTCGTCTACTAGTAAATCATTACCTATTTGGAGATTTCTGTCAATGAATTTCCTCTTTTAGTTTGCTCAATAAATAGTATTTTTAGTATTCAAACGTATGTATAAATATGTACTAGTATGTAACTTACCATGCACACCTGGCAAGCATAAATTTACGATTCTCCAAATGACATTTATTCTCATTAAGATATACAAGGGGTATATTTGACGAGAGCCTTCCCTTGCTTTATTTAATATTTGAAATGATAAAACACACATAATGATGTTGAGCTATTCTTAAACTCTTCACTATACTGAACATTTCACGATCACATTAACATTTTATACCACATGAAATAATTTTTACTTTGCGGAAATATGATAAAGCATACAGCGTTAAATTCCCTTCCCAAGCAATATCGTTGAAAAGAGTAACTCTTCGCCTCTTCTTTAAATTTCAACTTAAAATGAATCGAATGAAACCTCACTCAGTCACCCACATTAAGGGTTGGACCAATTTAAGAATTAAAATTATTCAGCCAAACTCATTCAAAGCGGTTTTTACCAAGTACGCGTCTTCTTAATTTTTGAGAGCTACGATATATTTGCGATGCTATCTTGAACGTTCATGAAAGTTATTTCAAAAAGGTTGAGATGCTTAGCGGAATGTTAGGCTTAGGCACTCACTTAACCCTACTGAGTTTTTTATTAAAGTATCACAGTTGACCCCGTTTACGGATAATTTAACTAAATGGAAGCGTCAGTGTGTTCGTCTTCAATCAATTCCACACATAAAGAGGGGAAAGGAAATGAATTCACCTGGCTTATGCACCCAGACTATTGATAAACTAAGTTTAACTTAAAACTCTTCATTACACTAGAAAAAATTTCAGCGGTAAATGAAGGTATGAAACACGAGAAGGACTAAGGACGGAATGTATACGATTTCAACCTCAAATGGCAAAGAGCATAATTCATGATAATTCAAATGTAAGACTTACCCACGGTAGGGTTCACAAAAAGAAACACAATGCAGAGCAGAAGCACAGTTGAAACCTTCATCATTTCAAATAATAATTTACTGCAGAATGCTGGTCTATTTATACTTATGATAGATCAATCACATCACATTGTAGGGCGCCAACAGTTTGCGAAAACAAACCATTGTTTACCGCAATACGATTGTAACTGTCTAAGAAGTTGTTGACTAGCATGTGAGCAAAACTGAGGAGTAATAAACATGCAAATATTGATGAATAGCAATAGAATTTACATGTAAATATGTAAATAACACAGACATTCAAAGACTATCAGCTAGAAAAACTGAAAACAAAGTCATCATCTGACAGATGCCTGACGCAAATGCTCTTGTGTATCACTAGAGAGAAGATGCATAATAAATTTAAAAGTAATTTCACGAGATTAAGTAAACAAAAACCAACTTACTATTTAGTAAATGTTTGGCAAATTCATTTGCTGTCATAATGATTGAAAAAGGTTTACAAATAATACTGATGAATTGTTGGCAGTGGATGGTTGTAGGCAATCAGCCATAAGAAGCCTTGGACATAGGTTTCGTGCTGGTTGGCACTCGTCAGCAAGGCGGATCTGCAACCTCGAAGGAACTCATGTCCCTCCTTTTGAGATTCAAACTCGCTTCACTTAGTGCTGCAGTCAAAGATATTACCACTAGTTAATGACTAGTGTCCAGACAAAAAACAATGATACAACTATGGATGACACTTCAGCTTCCGTCTCTACACTGATGTAAAATTCATATTTTGTGCAAGATTGGGTTAAGATCAGCGACAGCTTCATCACAAAAATTGAAACAGAAAAGGTCCTTTGAAATGCTCGAATGGAACTGGAACGAGAAGCAGGAGTTGGTCGTCAGTGCGAAGGTAACATGGAGGACGATGAGCTGATGGTAAGAGGAGATGAAAGCATGTGAGCAAACGTTGACCCAAGCGATGACAACGTTTGTGGAGAACCAAACGAAAAGAAGGAGTGTTGCTGGAACCGTATGTCCCACTAGGGACTGAAGAAGACAATAATGATAATAATCTATTCTAGACAAAATATTTTGAAATTGTAATACACAAAACAATTTTCGTCTGAAATCAGTAGAATGCAGATTTTGTTTATCAATTTCGCTTGATGACGTTTTAATCGAAAACTTAAAAAAATTGAAATTGAAAAACAAAATCCGTATTCTACTGATGTCTGACCAAAACTTTTTTTGTGTATCACAATTTCAAAATAATTTCTCTAGAATAGATTATTATCATTATTGTCTTCTGCAGCCCTTAGAAGATCATACGGCTTCAGCCACATTTCATCATTGCATTGGATTCTCAACAAACGTTGTCATCATCTAGCTCCACATTTGATCACATGCTTCCATCTCCTCTTCCCATCAAATCATCCTCCTCCATGTCACCCTCACAATGTCGACAAACTCGCCACCTCTTCCAGGGATGTCACGAACATATTTATGAAGATCTTCTCTTCGATATTCCTCTCATAACAAACATTCGCAATACGGAGGTACTCTACCTCGATAAAATGTTCCATTTTATTCAGAACATTCTCACAAGTTATCGTTGCTGAGGGAATTAGTTCAGCCCATGTACCTGATAAATACCTGTTACAACGCCCATGTCATCCAGATGTTTATCTTTGGATTGGACACTAAACAATGTCATATGTTGAGTCCTTTTCTTCACTGCAGACTGAATTCTATCAGTCACGTTTGCAATGAGGCCACCACGTTAGGTGGCTCGCCACCACACTACGCTGAGGATTGTTGTTGCTGTTCGTATCCTGCTTCATTCTCTTCTTTGACCGACTGTCACGTCAGACTATTATACTGCCTCATTTACTCACCTTGATGTCAAAAATATCCTTTGGCTATTCGATATATTATTTTTTTTATTTTTATTTTGATTACAGCTTGATTCCACACCGTATTTTCAGTACAAGTGTGGAATTTTCAGCATGGATATCGGTAGCCCAAATATACAGGCCAACCATAGATATCGGGTGTGCTTTGTCAGGTCATCGAACCCCGGACCATGTGCATGGTCGGCGACAGTCCTAAACACTGTGCCAACGACGCGCATATTGTGCCGATGAACGAATCTATCACAATATACTACGGATGAATCTTGTCAGTAGGACACTCCAGACTACCAGTTACATTCAGCCTAAATCGTACTCGTCAAAATCACTCTAGGCTGATGATCAAACTGGACTTTGAGCTAACGCATTCCAGAAGGCTTTCATAAAGACGAAGTGGGACAGTAAATTGAAAGAAAATCACCTTAAGTTGTCAATGCATTTGAAACGTCAAGGAGTTTTCTGCACGATATCGATTATCTACAATAAAAAATATGTTCCTTCAGAGCACACCAACTGTCATTGATGCAAACAAGTCTAGGTAAACAAATCAGGATCTGAGAAAGTTGACACTCATTGGAAACTCATTGCAATCATCAACATGATTTTCATATAATCACCGTTTGATATTGCACAAAAATCACCGGATATAATATGGTTGACTGTTTCTCATCAAGATAATGAAATGGAGTGTAATATGGGGAGTTTTTTAACAGAGCTGATTTAGTTGAATGAGGTCACTTAATTAATTTGTCCAATCGACATCATCTCAACTGCAGGCGACAGCACTGAAGAGAATGTCGAAGCTGAAGTCAGAAATGCAAAATGAACCTTCATCACTCTGAAATCAGTTTGGAAATCTTCTGCATTCGGCATAATGAATCAGAATCGTATATTCAGCACCGCTGATAAGTCTGTTCTTCTGCATGGGTAGGAAACTTGGCGCATTTCATTTGGTACTTGAAAGAGGTTACTAAAGGATTTTATCAACAGCTGCATTGGCTGCATGCTGAGCCTTGAGAACCAACGAACCGAGAACATATTTTTCGACAAACGCCAAGAAAGAAATGGGACAGTGTCAAGAGACGCTGAGGAGACCTTTGGATACAATCTCACAACAAGCCATCGCTTGTGTGGAACACGAATGAGTAACGCTGAGTGTAAATCCGGTGGTGACACGAAGGCAACCGTGCATGGAACAGAGGAGAGATGACGAACAGACGTGGGACAGAATAAATGCAACTGCAGAAAATAAGACAATATTGAGACATACTATTGAAGCCCTATTTTCACTCGTAAGTCAAACGAAAACAATAAATACAAAGCTGCAAATTAATCATAACGTATTTCCAAGTATTAGTTTTGTAACGACTTTTCGTTGGATTGGTTGTAAGACTTCATCATTAGCTGACATCAGTTCAAGAACCATTGGTTAATCTAGGAATATTATACAGCTGTTTCGTCAGCCTGGTTTGGGCCGCTTAAGAAGTACCCACTCACCGTCAGGATTCAAACCCAATAAAATTCTGGTTTCAAGACGATATTTTAGTCCATCAAGACACCAAGACTCGACAAAAATGGCCCATGAATTCTAACTAGTGACAATTCATGACATGGCACGACTGCTTCGCAATGTCTTCTTCGATGAGTAACTGCCTCACCTTCAACCTGCTGCACCATGCTGGTCACAACTTCCCACTGGAACGGCAGGTCACTGCGTGAATAAAGCCAGTCGCTAGTGGACATCTATCGTTTTTCAAGTATTGATTTTGTAGGGATTTTGTTTGATTGGTTGGAGGATCTGTGAGTGATGTTGAAGTGTCCTAAATTGAGGTGAAGAAGCAGCTGTTCAGTATTCGCAGGATTTCACATGATTGTCTGACTGATAATAGATCATGATGCAATCCTGCATCTGATCAATCAAAAGATATTTTCAAAACGCCAACAAAGTATTACCATCTAACATTTTCTACGAAGTACTATGAAATAGAGTTTGTCTTCTTCCACTGTTTAATTACTAATGCACCTTTTCAGATCCGTACGTATCTTGTTAATCGATGAACCTGTGTACCAAGATTCATGAATATGTCATTGGAAAACAATACATTTTCATATATACACAAAACATGTTTACATCTTTAAATCGTATGTCTAAATTAAATAATGAGTACGTTGTTTATCTAATAAGCATGCCTGTTATGGAAACTCAACTTCATATGCTCTTCTACGTGTCCTCATTGGACGTCCAACATATTGATTTCCACTTCACATCATCAATCAAATATCTGTTCAGCTTATATTCATTCCGTCACCATTTCCATCTGTATATTTCCACGTGACGTACTCTCCATGACTATCGGCTATTCAAAAAAAGCTGTAACTCAGATGTTGGTGAAATACAGGCAGTGTGGTAAGTGTGTAGTTAGCCACTCCTTGTCTTATCTCTACTTGTTCCAACCATCTGTACAGCTTTCTTTCTATGTCACTGTTGCAACATTCAGGTATTTCTCGAGGGTGATTTCCCTACTGATGGTGCATAATAACGTCTACATTTTCCTGAGTACTACTGTCATGGTATCAAGATTAGCTTCCCTTTACAGTGTGAATGTTAACGAAATTGAACTGTCGTCTGTCTACTGCGTTTCTTGAAGCTCTCAACTTCGTTTCTGATTCCGCTAAATTGACAGCGGTCTATGGCTACATCTACCGAGACGTTATATTCCACGACGAGAAACGAATAATCGTCAGAGGAATCGTGTCTCTTGAACATAAATTTCAACTGTTGTCTATCTGATTATATGCTGGAAAATTTTATCTTCTCATGCAAATTGAATTAGAGCAACAATGTTATTACTAATGAAGATTTTATGAATTGACCAAAACTAAGTAGAACTCTTTAGCTGAATACTTTCTATCGACTATAAGAGACTTACTAAGGGAGGTGAATACACAAATCGAGAGGAAACGTGATTCTCCATCCAAATCCTTGAGATTCCTCAAAGTCATTATAGCGTTTGAAGCTAAAGTACTAAAATTTTCGACGACGAAGTAACTCATGCGCCACGATATGCTACCAACTCCACCATTCACTGTAATCATTAGACGAAGAAGCAAAATATTGTCCGCAATCACGGAGTTTCTGTCCATTATGCAGTCTCTGTGTACAAAAAGAAATGGTGATGGATTTGAACCTGCATGTGAGAGATATTTTGCTTATTTGGTATAAGTATCTCTTTTCTATTTCATTTGACCTTCTATAATTGTTATTTTTGTCTCAGTTGGAACTATCTTTCGTCATTAGCGTCATCAATCTCACTTTAGTGTAACCGTTGACATTCATTCAAAAATTTTCAACATTTTGAAGTCTTCTGAAAAATTATGGTTTATAATTGTGATGCGAGCGCACCGTAACTAATTATTGTTTCACAGTGCGTTAGAGTTTTCAGTGCTGGAGGTGAAATCATGATAGCCACACCCCTTAGCGTGTTCCTGGTTGTCACCAAGATGGTGGAAAAAGATCACTGACGCTTCAGTTAATAATTTGTGTAGTTCATTTCAAATGTATCTGCTGTAACAGATTTATAATGATTCTTCACTGCATTTTCACGCTTCTTCAGCTATCTGTGCATTTACACCAACCTCAAACATGACGCAGATCCAGAACGACCGCCTGCTTACATTCATTCCCACCACAGGTAAAAAACATCAATATAAGTGAGTCCATCGATGCAGTAAACGAGAACATAGAACATTACTCAAACTCCTATGTTCTCACAATTATTCCACTTTGCGGTGGCATACATAACTACTCAGATATGAAGAAGATGACATGTGTTTCATATGTCAGTACCAACAAGTACGACACACTTGAAATTCAAATTAATGTGAGGATGTATATATTTAGTTACAAGATGAAGAGAAGAAGCTGAAAGTACTAAACGGGTCATCCCATCTTGAGACTAGTCAATATCACTCACAGTTCCTCCAACCAATCAAACAAAATCCCTACAAAACCAACACTTGAAAAATGACCTGATGCCCACTGGCGACTGGCCTTATTCATGCAGTGACCTGCCGTTCCAGTGGGAAGTTGTGACCAGCATGGTGCAGCAGGTTGAAGGTGAGGCAGTTACTCATCGAAGAAGACATTGCGAAGCAGTCGTGCCATGTCATGAATTGTCACTAGTTAGAATTCATGGGCCATTTTTGTCGAGTCTTGGTGTCTTGATGGACTAAAATATCGTCTTGAAACCAGAATTTTATTGGGTTTGAATCCTGACGGTGAGTGGGTACTTCTTAAGCGGCCCAAACCAGGCTGACGAAACAGCTGTATAATATTCCTAGATTTACCAATTACAGTTTACAGTTTACAATTTATTTAGGATAGTAGGATATACTCCTGTGTTAATACTTTGGATTTTGTTGCATACAGATGGTCCAATCTTGCCTTGAATGAATCATCGTGTGCTGCTGATACGACATGTTCTGGTTGGGAGATCCAATGGTTCACAATTCGATGCGGAAAACGGATCTGCAGATGCAGACGATTCGACCGTGGCTTTTGAACCTTGAGGTGATGTCCTCGCAATTGGTTGGTGCTAGAAGGACGAAATAAGTTAGATACATTAGCTGCAAAATCGTTTCTCGGGATACGGTATGCTAGTATTATGCCAATCCTAAGTCGTCTGTATGACAGTGGAAATAAACTCAGTCGACTTAACCTCTCTTCATATGAGAGGGTTGAGAAACCCCCTTATTAGCTTAATTCCTACTCTTTGCACCCTTTCTAATAAGTCTATTTCGTATTTGAAACACGGGCTCGCTGCCTGGATCCCATATTCCAAATATGGTCTGATATAAGTCGGATTTAATATGTGAAATATATCAGCGTCAAAGTTCGCAAAAGCCTTGCGTATGGCCCATAATATTCGAAAACCCTTAGTGGCTGCAGCTCTACAGTTTGTAGCTGTTTTCAAGTCATGCTGCACAACCACTCCCAAGTCCTTGTACTCAGTGACCACTGGGAGAGTAATGCCATTCATTGAGGAATTGTGCACATGACTATGAGATACATGCATAACTACACTCTTGCTTAAGTTAATCTCCAATGCTCAGTGCTTACACCAATCACTTAACAAGTTTAAATCTTCCTGCAAAGCAAGTTGATCACTGTCATCGTGTAAAGCCCTCCATATCTTGATGTCATCAGCAAACAGTAAGCAGGATGACTTAACTACCGATGGAATCTCATTAATATAAATCAGGAAAAGAAGTGGGCCTAGAATTGTACCCTGAGGAACGCCACTCTTAACCGATTCCCATGTTGATAAAACCCCGTTAACTCGTACTCTTTGTCTTCTGTCCTTTAGAAAGTCTTGAATCCAGTCGGCAACCACTTTATTGATTCCCAGACTACCCAACTTTACCAGAAGACCTGAACGAGAAACCCTGTCAAACGCCTTGCTAAGGTCGATGAATATGGCATCCACCGGTATATTAGCATCAGCTGAGCTTGCCCAACTTTCTCTGGCCAAAAGAAGGTTGGTGAAGCAAGAATGACCTGCTCTAAAACCATGCTGTTCCACAGCGAAAAGTTTGTTCCCTTCAATGAACTGAATGATAGCATCACGAATTATTCTTTCTAGTAGTTTAACAACAATACTGGTCAAACTAACAGGAGGATAGTTCTGAACTAAGTTTCTCGATCCGGTTTTGAAGACCGGACTAATGATGGCATCTTTCCAGTCTCTTGGACATTTAGACTGGTACAGAGAAATATTGAAGATTACCGACAATGGCTCGGCTATGTTTCCAGCCAATGCTGTTAATATACGTGGGTGGAGTTCATCAGGGCCACTGGACTTACCAGGATTGGGCCTTAGAAGCCACTTTAGGACGGTGTCCTTTCCAATGTATAAGGGTGCCATTTTCAAGTTACCTTCTGGAAAAGTTACAAAGCTGGTATCAATATTATCAGAGAATACTTGACTAAAGTGCTTGGACAAAGCCTCAGCCTTAGTCAAGTTATCCTCAGCCATGTTTGTCTTGTCATCTTCAAGCACAAGAGGTGGGTTAGCATCACTCTTACATGTTCTTCTTTTGATATATGAGAAGAGTCTTTTTGGACAGCCTGATGAACTTTTGACTAACTGGGTTTTCGTAAGCTATCCTTGACTGGTAAATCAAATTTTCACACTGGTTTCCGGTTTCACAGTATTTCAGCCGGAACTGCTGTAGCCCAGTAGAAACAAAGAGATTCCAGAACCATTTTCTCCGTCTAAGGAGTGTTATAGCTTGACTATTGATCCATGGTGGCCGATTTGTTGGTCTTTTTGGAACCCTCCAGGTATTTAAATCAGTGGTAACCCTCTCAAGTGTATTCTTAAATCTATTCCATTCATCTTCTATGGATGAGACCATATTGACTGACCAGTCGGCAGTTGAAGCACGCTCCTTTATAGCGACTATGTCAGCATGCCAAACACTAGGTCGGGATTTGGGTTGAAAACTGACTAAATTGCCAGCCCTTAAGTAAAAATCTAACACCCCATGATCACTGTTTGCTAGAGGTAGATGAATAACTAGACCATCCACGTCGTCGTTGTCATGTGTAAGCACTAAGTCCAGCAAGGAAGATCCTTGGGTAGAACCGAATCTTGTACTACCTAAGACATGTTGTGTCAGGGCATTTTCCATGGTAGTCAAGAGTAACCGGCTGTCAAACTTATTAGCGGAACCTGGAGATATGACAACTACCCAGTCTATATGAGGTGCATTGAAATCACCTAGAATAAGACAGCTACTGTGTTTACTCCATTGTTTGAGGTGATCTAAAATAAAGTCATCACACTGACAATAGGGACTTCTACACAGAACTCCAATGAGTAGAATGCCAGTTGCAAAGCTTACTTCACAGCTAATTACCTCACTTGTCCCACTGTCATGCGCTTCAGATTTCACGGAACGAACATGTAGGGAGTTGTTGATGTACAGAGCAACCCTGCCACCTCTACGACCCTTAACCTTGTCGCTGCGCAAGCAACTAAATCCGCATAGCTCAGGTGTGTCATCTAATCCAGAAACCAGCCATGTTTCAGTAATGGCCACAATACTTGGGCTAAGGTCTTCCACTAATACACCTAGCTCGTGAAATTTGTTCCCGACACTACGTATATTAGTGTACACTACCTTCAGGCTTCCTAGGCGGTCCGGCTTATCCACACAGGTCTTGGAAGCATACATTTCCAAGATGTGACTATTTGAAAACCCACCAGTTTAAGGTTAGTCTCACCAATTTTCGTCTTGTTTCTAGCTGGGACAAAAGTTCTTTTCGTTTAAGTTTGTCTTCAAGAGATAAATCAGGTCTGACTGAAATTCCTGACCCGGCAAGGTTGTGTTCATAAGCCAGTAGATGATTCCGTTCATGAGAAGAACCTAAGACTGCTTTAAGCAACCTACGCCGATTAAAACATTCATCATGTCTTTTGCCTATTCTAATCAGCTTTTTAATTGATACTCCAGGGAAATACGCTGGGAGCATCTTCATTATTATACTATTCACTAATTTAAGGTCGTGATCGTGCCTTTTCACGGGATCAGAGTCTTTGGACTCTTCTAAATTTCCAACAATTATGTTAGAGTCTCAGGAGAGCTTGTCGTATATAGCAGTGATTACGTCTTTTCTCATCACTATTGATGCAGCCTGGCTACAGGTGATAGACGTTTGCCTACCATCAGTATATTACTATATTTCTTCCGATTGCTTATTTTTGTCACCCACTTATCATCTGCCTGAAGTTGCTTCTTAGGGCTGCTGCAGTTTTTGATGGTACAATCAAGATCAGTGTCTGCATCACCTTCATGGTGAACTTCGCTTACAGTGTTCTCTGGTGCTGAGATGCTGTTTACAGCTTCCGTTTTGTTACCTTTTCGCTAACTAAGACGCTTCAAACGCCTAGTAGGTTTTACTTCCGGTGTAACTGGGATAGTAACCGCCAGTGTGATGGCACTTACTGCATCATCTTCAGACGTGCAGTCCGTGTCACTCTTACCAGCCACGCTATCATCAGGAAGTTCCATGGCTTAAGACATTATTTCGTGAGCCTCCCTTAAAGTCATCTTTGGGGAGCAACACATTCTGCACATCCAGTGGGATGTTGGAGCACTACAAAGATTGTATGAAGCTGGATGTAATCCAGTACACATCTTATGAAACCAATTTTTACATTTATTACACTGTATTCCATCATCTACCAAAAAGTAACACTCCACCCTATTACATTTATGTGGTACTTTTCATATAATGAACTTCTACTGGAGACAGCCAAGATTATTTAACCAATATGGACTATATAAGTGGGTAAAATCAAAACTTAAAAAAGTGTTCTTGAAGTGAATAACACAACAAAAACAGCGATTTGTCAAATACGTGAAAATACGTGAAAAAAGCACTCCCTTTTTAAACAGCGCGCGTTGTTCCGTAACTGATGTTGGCTCATGATGTATTCCTGCCACCAATCCAACAAAAAAGTCTCTACAAAACCAATACCTGAAAACACGTTGTGATTAATTTGCAGCTTTGTATTTATGGTTTTCGTCTGACTTACGAGTGGAGCATCGGGCTTCAACAGTATGTCTCAAGATTGTCCTATTTTCTGCGGTCGCATTTATTTGGTCCCACGTTCATTCGTAATCTCTCTTCTCCCACATGTCACTACCGGATTTCCACTAAGCGTTACTCATTCTTGTTCCACACAAGCGATGGCTTGTTGTGAGATTGTATCCAAAAGTCTCCTCAACGTCTGTTGACACTCTCCCATTTCTTTCTTGGCGTTTGTCGAAAATATGTTCTCGGTTAGTTAGTTCTCCAGGTTCAGCATGCAGCCAACACAGCTGTTGATAAAATTCTTTAGTAACCTGTTTCAAGTACCTAATGTGATGCGCCAAGTTTCTTGGCTATACAGAAGAACAGACTGATCAGTGGTGTTAACAATCGGATTCTGATTCTTTATGCCGAATGGAGGAGATTTCCAAACTGATTTCAGAGTGATGTAGCTTCGTTTTGCATTTCTGACTTCAGTTTTGACGTTCTCTTTAGTGCTGTCGCCTGTAGTTGAAACGATGTTGGCTAGATAAGTGAAGGAAGTGACCCTATTCAAGTGAATCAGCTCTGTTAAAAAACTCCCCATATTACACTCCATTTCATTATCTTGATGAGAAACAGTCAACCATATTATATCCGGTGATTTTTGTGCAATATCAAACGGTGATTATATGAAAATCATGCTGATGATTGGGATGCATTTTCAATGGTTGACAACTTTCTGAGGTCCTGATTTGTTTGCCTGGACTTCTTTGCATCAATGACAGTTGGTGTGGTTTTGAAGGACCATCCATATTTCTTATTATGCATAATCGATATGGTGCAGAAAACTCGGTGGCGTTCCATGTGCAGTGAGAACATATGCTGATTCTCTTTCACTTTACTGTCTCACTTCGTCTTTATGAAAGCCTTCTGGAATGCGTTAACTCAAATTCCAGTTTGATCATCAGCCTGGAGTGATTTTGACGAGTACGAATTGAGCTGAATTTAACTGGTATTGTGGTGTGTCCTACTGACAAGATTCATCTGTAGTATATTGAGATAGATACGTTCACCGGCAGAATACATCAAATAGCTGAGAGATGGATTTGACATCAAAGTGAGTAAATAAGGGAATATATTATTCTAAAATGACACGTAATCAAAGAAGCAAGAGAAGCAGGACACGAACAGGAACAACAAACCTGAGCGTACTGTTATGGCAAGCCACCTCACATGGTGACCACATTGCAAACGTGACTGATAGAATTCAGTCTGCAGTGAAGAAAAGGACTCAACACATGACATTATATAGTGTCCAATCGAAACATAAACATCTGCAGGACATGGGCGTTGTAACAGGTATTATCAGGTACATGAGATGAACTAGTTCCCTCAACAACGATGACTTGTGATAATGTTGTGAATAAAATAGAACATTTTATGGAGGTGGAGTACCTCCGTATCGCGAATGTTTGTTATGAGAGGAATATCGAAGAGAAGATCTTCATAAATATGTTCGTGACATCCCTGGAAGAGGTGGCGAGTTTGTTGTCAGTGTGAGGGTGACACAGAGGAGGATGAGTTGATGGTAAGATGAAATGAAAGCATGTGAGTAAACGTGGGGCTAGATGATGACAACGTTTGTTGAGAACCGAAGGCAATGAAGACGTGCTGCTGAAGCCGTATGTTCTTCTGAGGACTGAAGAAGACAATAATGATAATAGTCTATTCTGTGGATATTATTTTGAAATTGTGATACGCAAAACAATTTTTGTCAGACATCAGTAGAATACGGACTTTGTTTTTCAATTTCAATTTTTTAATTTTTCAACTTAAACGTCATCAAGCAAAATTGATAAACAAAATCTGCATTCTACTGATGTCAGACGAAAATTGTTTTGTGTATTACAATCTCAAAATATTTTGTCTAGAATAGATTAAATTCATTATTTTCTTCTTCAGTCTCTAGAGGGGCATACGGCTCCAGCCACACTCCTTCTTTTCGTTTGGTTCTCCACAAACGTTTTCATCATCTAGGTCCACGTTTTCTCACATGCTTTCAACTCCTCTTACCATGAAATCATCCTCCTCCATGTTACCTTCGCACTGACGACCAACTCTTGCTTCCCGTTCCAGTTTCACTCGAGCACTTTGAAGGACCTTATCTTTTTGAATTGTTGTGACGAAGCTCTCACTGATCTAAACCTTTTCTAGCACAAACAATAAATTTTACTTCAGTGTAGAGATAGAAGCTGAAATGTCATCCATAGTTTTATCAGTGTTTTTGTCTGGACACTAGTCAGAAACTAGTGGTGATGTCTTTGACTGCAGCACTGGGTGTCGCGAGTTTGAATCTCAGAACAGGGGGGCATGAGTTCTTTTGAGACTGCAGATACGCCTTGTTGACGAGTGCTAACCAGCACGAAACCTAGGTCCAAGGCTGATTGCCTACAGCCATCAATTGCGACCAACTCATCAGTATTATTTGAAAACCTTTGTCTGTCGTCATGACTGCAAATGAATTTGTCAAACATTTACTAAATTGTAAATTGTTTTTTAATTACTTAATCTCGAGAAATTACTTTAAGATTCATTATCTGTCTTCTGTCTAGTGATACACAAAATCATTTGCGTCAGACATCTGTCGAATGACGACATTGTTTTCGGTTTATCTAGCTGATTTTATTATCAGTCGCCTGATAGTCTTTGAATATCAGTGTAATTTACATATTTACATGTATATTATATTGCTTTTCATCGATATTTGCATGTGTATTACTCCCCAGTGTTGCTAACAGGTTAGTCAATTATTACTTAGACAATTATATTCGTATGACGGCAAACAACTCTTTGTTATCGTCAAACATAGACGTCCTACAGTGTGATGTGATTGGGTTATCATAAGTATAAATAGGCCACTATTCCGCAGTAAATCATTATTTGAAATGATGAAGGTTTCAAGTGTGCACTGTGTTTCTTGTTGTGAACCCTGCTTTGGGTAAGTCTTACATATGAATTATCATGGATTATGCTTTTAACCATTTGGGGGTGAAATCTGATGCATTTTGTTGTTATTCCTTATTGTGTTCCATAATTTATTTGCCACTGAAATTTCCCCAGTGTAATGAAGAGTTTTAAACTAAACTTAGTTTATCAGTGGTCTGGGTGCATAAGCCAGGTGAATTCATTTCCATTCTGCCCTTAGTGTGGGGAATCAATTGAAGATGAACACACTGACGCTCCCATTTACTTAAATTATCAAAGAAACAGGATCAATTCTGATCCTTTAATCAAAAACTGAGTAGGAGTTAAGTGGGTGTCTGAGCCTATTGTAGTGCTAAACAACTCAACCTTTGTGAAATAACTTTCATGAACGTTCAAAATAGCACCTTAAATATATCGTACTTCTCGAAAATTTAGAAGAAGCGTACATGGTAAAAACCGTTTGGCAGAATAGTTTTATTACATTAATTTGTCATTCGATCCATTTTAAGTTTGAATTTGAGGAAGAGGCGAAGAGTTACTCTTTTCAAAGATATCGCTCGGGAATAGAATTTAACGCTGTATGCTTTATCATATCTCCGCAAACTAAAATTTATTTTATATGGCAAACAGAGCTAATGTGATCGTGAAATGTTCAGTATAGTGAAGGGTTTAAGAATAGCTCAACATCAATATTTGTGTTATATCATTTCAAATATTAAATAAAGCAAGTGAAGGCTCTCGTCAAATATTCCTCTTGTATATCTTATTGAGAATAAATGTGATTTGGAGAATCGTAAATTTATGCTTGGCAGGTGTGCATGGTAAGTTACATAATAGTACATATTTATACATACGTTTGAATACTAAAAATACTATTTATTGAGCAAACTAAAAGAGGAAATTCATTGACAGAATTCTCCAAATTGGAAGTGAGTTCCCAGTAGACGACGTATTACAAAATCAGAAGCGTCATAAATAGCCAATGAATGCATATATATCACAGCAGATAACGAAAACAAATGTAAGCCATCATTATATTGAAATATGAAAAGCACTTAATGAAGTACTCTGCGGAATTCTCAACCTTCAATACTGAAATGAGTCTGTACGAATACAGGTCACGTGATGTTGCATATAGTAAGAGCACCTGGAATCTCTGAGATGAAATAGTCTGTAAAGTAGGGGAGTTGTACGTAACTTGTATGCATTTTTCAAAATTAAAAAAAGGTTTTTTTATTGCTCGGATCAGAAATCACAAATTTAAAGTTGGTCAGTTCACGGTTTGGTTATACACGTCCGATGACGAAGGACGTTAGTAATATCAATAGCGCATATGTTGTTTCAAACGATTCGGTTAACCAGATTTGTAAAGTTTGCATGCATCAGCTTAAATCACACCACACCATTTGGAAGTCAGTGTTTCTAAAATATGGGTGGAAACCCTTCTTCTGAACACAGGTCCCGTCACAATCAATTTTGTGTGCCTTTTGATGATTTTTTTCAAATCTACTGTAGTCCCTGAAAACGTTTTCTGTCATTGCTTCTATTCTTATACATTTATATTTTGTATGCGGTGATGTTTTTCCGTTAAAAATGATATCACACTAAAATAAACTTTATCTCGCTTCAGCAGTGCTGTTGGTGTTTCCGTGCATTACACCTTTCATCTTCACTGATGACGACCGTAGGTGATTTCTTGCACGAAAACAGAATCCTATTTTACCACTGTTGCTGATGACGTCTAACGTTATCTCTGAGATAAGTCACAGCCATACTTCCCGCTTATCTTAACAGTGTCTTCTAAAGTGGGTTTCACTGAATATCTGAAGGTATGCTGCACTAATTCCAGTTTTCTGTCTTTCCATCATCAATCCGACTTCTAGTAAAAGATACATTTGTCATTTTGGTGGGCTTAGTTGAAATTCGGCTATCGTCTCTGACTGCAGCACCAGGTGATATAGATTTGAACCACAGGCGGCATATGAGTTCCATCAATGTTTCACACGCTGCCCGAAACTTACGTTTAAGGCTTCCTGCTGACCAACTCCAATCATATTATAACAATATTTTTACTACACTGTATTGCCTAACCATCTAGCATGATTGTCACATTGGCAAACCTGACTGCTCGAATTATGTCTGCATCAAATAAAGGATGAGACGGAGAATACAAGTTAATTACTAGTGTCTAATTATAATCCTTATAATTGCCACAAAATGTGTTAGATAATAACTTACTTGACGCACTATTTGCAGAATAACAGCAAGCCCTCTGTGTACCAGTGGAAGTTTAAAACTGTCAGCTACTCTGTAAACACAGTTTCTGAGAGTAAAGAGACACAAAACTTCATTGTTACAGAACACATAAATGCGTAAAACAACTGATGTGAGTGAAAATCAAATAACTTTGTCATATTTCAGCTGAACTGTTTCGTCAGAAAGAGTCAGAAGTGATAAATTCATCAATTCTTGCATTTTTTAATCGGAATCTCGTTAGTGTGTTTGATCATCAAGATAAATGCTAAATGGCAGAAACCTGATCTATTTTTGCTTCACATAAGATAATATTTAGTCCAAAACACCTGTATCAAACTGCCACCACACCAAAAAGAGCATTTTGATTAGCATATATATATCAGAGTAGAAAAAGATGTTAAACTGAATGCGACACCATTTCAACTGAATATTAAATGCACAACCCGAAATGATCTACAGGTCTCATTGCACGAAGTGTAACACATAATTCCGCCCACTCTTCATTACAGAAGAAGACATTAGATGTAAGTGTTCATATGATTTGTTGTTCATTTCATTTGCAACACTTCTAAATTCTTTACGCAAAGCAAAACAAAGTGAGAACATGAACACAACTTAGAAAGACAAGGTTTCCCACACAGTGCCGACTACTACTCATTCTTTCTAATTTAATGTGGTCACCACAATTTTGCTGAATATTTGACTAGATCATGACCTTCTAGCAGCACTGAGATGAAATTAACTCGAAGTCACCTATGGTTGAAACTTTTGGTTGATTAAATGACAACTCACAGTGCCGTGATATTCAGTGAGATAATCAATTCAAGCACTGTATTTGAAAGATATTCAGCTCCATGCAGAGCATCACATGGCCGGGTAACAAACAGTATAGCTGAGAGATCTAAGAGTGTAGAATCATCAAACCGAAATATAATATTAAATTCAAGGAAATCAAAATTCTGGTGTGAACAAAACCAGATGATATCGTTTTATATCTCTGGCACCTCCTCAGCCACATAGATTATAAAGTTACTCAAGAGAAAGACAGTTGCATCGACCTTAGAAAAACATATTGATACATGTAGTTCTACGTGTTTCTTCAGAAATTGCCAACAGTGATATTTGTTAATTCCACCAGTCTTTGCATCAGTGCATGTTGATCTTGTCAGTGTATTCGAATCACGAATGGCAATCCTAATAAGCATTCACTGGCGGAAATGTGAAATTTTCCCACCAGACAAAATATGTACTGCTACAAAACGTCTGTGCCAAACTTTCAGTAGATCGAAGAAAATATTTCGATTAGTGGATTTGTCAAGGATGTTGACAGCCATAAAATAAATGTAACACAACTCCAAATGATTATGAAATGCATACCTCTATGAGTACAATGAAATTTTCTATTTGTTTCAAAAATTGTGTCACATCTACATCAATTTTCATTTACAGTCGACGATGATGTAGGTAAGTGCTGAAGGGATCTAATTGCACTGCGATGTTCCGTGTATTTACCAGAACAAGAGATTATAAATAAGTCAAAAACGCTGCCGTTTTCAATGAGGACTTCCATATATTCTTCATTTAACTCAGTCACAACTTCGTTATTGAATTTATTTAAATCCAATTGGACATTTAAAAGGCACAGATGTGAAAAGAACTTAAATATTTACCCACTAAATCTTGATAGACTGACTGTAGAATACTCAAATATAGTTATACACTGAAATGCATCTTATGAAGTATATTTTTTAATATTACGGAAATGCATCCTGAATATTAGCTCCATATTGTAAACACCATAGTAGGCGTACTTGCAGGAATGTTTGAGGAGAATCTTCACTGATCAGTTTTACTTTAAGTAAATTACAAACATAATGAGCTTCGTTCAGTTCACATGACAGTGAACATCAAAATACTGGGCTGGAACTTACTTCTGTGGTTCACTCCATTTTATGAAGAGCGATTTCTTAATCCTGTCATATATTTACTTATAGGTATATTCATTCTATTTATCATGAAACAACCCAATTTATCATTGCACTATTATCGTAACCTGTTCTTTGCCGACTTGTGAGCACGCTTCGCGACTCTACACATACTATTATTTCATCTTCACATTTTCTTCGCTATATCACCTTCTGGCACTAAACCTGATCTCTCTCTGAGTTTGCCTTCACAGCCTAGTGTGTAGCGTCATCTGAAGGTTTTCTCAGTGTACGTTCAACCCAATCTCATTTTATTTTGCATATAAGTTGGTAACTGCTTCATTGAGAAAGTTACTTGTTGCTTATCCTTGATTGCTGTCTGATGAGCGTAGGTGTCGTTAGAATAAAGTCGCCTGTCGATTGTGTTTGGTACAAGTAGCGATTGATTATTTAGCGCCTTTTCATTCTGTATTATAGGTTGATACAGATTTTATTCCATGTGGCTTATAGAAACTTCCAAAGTTCTGCTGCGATGATTACCCTGGTCATGTCGCTGATGAGTCCTAGTGTTATTTGATTACCTCTGTAGGGATGTGCTTTATAGCTGCGTAATTTAGTTGGAATAGAATGACAGCCCACCACGTCTCTGAAATTTGTTCGCTTAATCACCGTTCTGACTTTGTATTATAGTAGTCTGACACTATATCTGTTCAACCGCTCCATTCTAATCCTAATTCATAGAATAAGACTTGACTCCGTAATCTCATACAGGGCTCCAATGGCATACTCTGTTTCTCTGAAGTAGTTTTCAGCTAGCTACGTGACTACCTATAGGCTCTTTTCTAACCACAAGATGTCCCTCATTTCACAATGAGGGTGTGCTCAACTCTCCGTTTCTTATTCTCATCTTTTCCCACTAGCCATTTAATCTTCAGAAACTAGCCTGCAGTCTGCTAGAAATGATCTTGGTAATGTATTTATTAAGTCACTGAAGTACGTACAAGTGCTGACCGGCTTGACGGTGGTGCTAAAAATCTGAAGTCAGTCGTTTCGAGAGCAGTTCGCAAATTATTTAGCTTTCAACGCTATTAAAGGGCCTCATTAGGGTCGACGAAGCTGAGATACAGAGTTGACTGAAATTCTTGACTGCGTTTTACGATAATGCGCAGCGTCGCGATTTCGTCACTACGTGCTGTTTCAATCACCATATTTTGCATAGCATCAGTATGAAAGTGATTTTGTGCCAGTTCATCCACAGTCCGAAGCAGCACTTCTCTGGTAAATTAAACCGGGTTGACATTCTCCCAATTAGTGGGTACTATTCCTTCCTTCCCAACTTCCTAAAATGTCCCGCGAAGATAAGTGTCGGATTCATTTTTTTTCTACAGAAGGAATTCAACCTTGTCTCGCTACCTTCGTGTTTGGATTACCGAAGCTTCGTGTCGTACAACTTATCTTCATTTTTAGGGATAGATGTTCCATCCAACTGCCACGATGACACCTACCGACTCCATCAGTGCTCAAGATGTTGTGCGAAGAATCTATCAAAATTCCAGCCAAACATCCAGAAGCAGAAGAGTAAAGTACATCCACTAACTTAGACGGCTACTGGATAAACGACGCCCGTGTTTAACAACCAGTACAATAGGCAATATTTCGATTAGAATATTTGCGAGAGTCAATGACCAAGAACAAGAGGATGAAACAACACTCAAGTTGAATATGAAATAGGGAATACGTTTGAATGAATAGGAATTTGTTTCCATATTAGTAAATTATGACGCTAAGCTATGATCACTTTTTATTCGAGTAACAGGAAGTAGTTAGTTAAAAGGAAGACAAATTACGTGGCACTGTTGCATTTCGAAATTTGTTGTATAACAGTCTATAGAAGAAAGACGCTTCACTGTTAAATTACTTAAAAATTTGAACTTAATCACGCTCCCTTTCTATCCTAAAATCAAGCAACAAACACAATGACGGTGAGCATGGTAAATTGTGATAAACGTTACTTTTCATTTCATTCTCAATTTTTGAGCGACGTTGTGTAGAATACAACAAGATTGCACAATATTTCATGTATAAATGTCTTTGACAAATGCCTTTCCTTTGTATAACTGACGTCTGATCAACCTTTTCCATTTAGAGCAATTTCCCTAAACGTTTTAAAAGACTTCGATTGTCCAATAGCTTTCAAGTGAATCTTCATATGCAGATATCCGAAACCTATGCTAATAACGATTCAAAATACAATCTGCGAAATGGTTAGTCAAAGTATACGTAGATATACACATTATCCGCTGAACTTAACAACAACAGTACAAAGTGAGAGGATATGCGCCTAATAAATACGTGAAGCTATGTGCTCATGACCAACACGTTTAAGTAGTCACGTGATATTCAGAGCAATTCTTTGAGCTTGCTACACACAAGATGGCAGTTTCTATAATTTGAGATTAAATCCAACTGTGACGTACGTGATACAGCACATTAAGTGCTGACGCAAGCTACATGAAATAAAAATTATTGTGAGAAATCAAGTTCGTTCCACTACTCATAGAGCCAGTAAAACAGTAGGCGAGATATCAAAAAGCAGTCTGCGTGTAGAAATGTAGATCTGCTTAAATGTCCAGCAAACCTGAAACATGCAACATCCCTGTAAATGAAATAACTCACGAAATAAATAAAACATAAATTGATAAGCACTACTGTCCCTGCGAAATGCTGACAAAATCCACCAACATCATTACCCAGGTAAACAGAATATATCACACATAGACAGTAACAAGAAGTGCGGATTGTATTCAATCTGAAGAATAAAGCGAATTCAAAGGCCGGAGAGTGTAAAGGACCAAATCAACAAAGTCGCTCACGCAGACTGCACAAAACTTGCCGAAATTTTGTGGTGAATCACCTAATCGTCCATTCAAGTATTCAGTGAAAACAAATCATAAAATCCTAGTTGAACAACCTGAAAGCAATAAGAAGCTAGAACTGAGTGCATGCTAAGCGAGAAAACGTGCGGTGCTTCTAACCCGACCAAGAAATCCAGGATGTAACATTTGTAAATTCCATCAGACTGTCTGGTGCAATAGTGCACGCGGATTTCAGAAGGGATTACGAATTTCTCTCACACATCACCTAACAATTCACGTTAACATTCAGTGTGCAGTTTTCCCTCTGACAAATGTAATTACTTGGTATAAAATATCTTTCTAAGCCACATTGGGCAATATGAAACTTTTGGATAGGAATATTTGTAAGAATACAACACGTCTATATAGATGTGATGTGGGTCAGCTTCTTATTGAGAATGAAATGGAGATGCCTTGTTTCAAAATAAGGCGTCTACAGTCAAATTTGCAGAGCAACACACTGACTTCTACTCATTCTCTATTCCAGAAGATGATGAAAGTAAGTTGTTATACCTGGGACATTCGTCAGAATTTGTAGTATTCAAATATATAAGTACATTTCTCAAGGAATTCCATAGGCAATTCATCATGAAAATCAAACTCTCGGTGTGCTCATAACTCACCGGTATTGATGAAACGGCCAACTGGAGTAGAATCCAAGCAAACTGTTGTGAATGTGTCTGTCGGTTTCTTCAGAGTTCATAAATTTCTCTGCTGCAGTATCTCATGAATGAGAAGAAATGAACACTATTCGACACGCGAGTGATTATCGTGAAGGAATTGATTGAGATAAGCGAGCTCAATCAAGTCACACATTATGATTATATGCAAGTAACAATTTGAAAGCACAGTGCTTTTTTGTCCTATGCAAGACACTGATGAATTATACTTAATAATCAAGACTGTCTCTTTTGCAACATAACTTACTTGTGTTGGTTGAATTCTTTATGAATGGAAATCAAACCATTATTTGATGAAAGTAAAAAAGCAGCTATAAGTTCAATTTGGTCTGATAATTGCAGGTAACGAAATGTTGTCACATTATCTTCTGAGTATCATCCATAATCGACCAAACCATCTGTTTCATTCCCGCTTGCTACTATATATGTTGTGTGATGGCTTCCGGTTTGGTTCACTGCAAGTGTTCGTTTCCGCTAATTTTTCCTTACCATATAACCTTCAAGATCGTTCAATGATGAATGTTGACAAAATTGTGCATCTTCTTGTAACTACTACTGGATTGTTTGTATTATCACGGATAGATGGCCGATTAGTTATCACTTTCTTTCGAAATAATGTCTTCATCACAGAATTCAGTAAGATTTCGTTTCGGTGTTATCACTGAATGATATATAAAAGCACTGACTGAAGTTTGAAGTTAATCTCGACATTGATTTCAGAGTGATGAATGTCAGTCTTGGTTTTCCAGTCATCAATGCCTTTGACTGTCGCATCTGTACCGCCATCAGAAGAATGTCTCGAAATTTAAAGGTCATTTAACTATAAGTAGTGTTGGCTATATGGTCATACGAAAAGTCAATTATCGAAAACAAGGGTCTACGACAAATGCAACCATCAGCCTGCGTCATACAAATGATGTGAACTTATCACAACCTACAGCTTACTGCTGTTGTATTAATTTACTAGCAGTCACTTTTCTGAAACATTACTCAAGTTCCATTTTTCAGTAGGCTACCCCTTCGCTATTTCATAGAAACCGTGAGATAACTTTTCTATTCGCCGCTTTAGAAGATTCAGTGTCAGTTGATCCAGTGTCCTGTAATATCTGTTATATGACTTCAATGATCAGTGTTCAAAATTCCCCGTAGATAAGCTTTTCTCTTCGTCCTGAGTGCATTTTACAGCATGTACGTGTAGATTCAGAAACTTAGTTGGCATTAGCAAGAGTCGTTAATTGGTGTTGTTGAACTGCGTTCTGAAACAGATCGCTTTATACAATGACACCAGTTTGGCGTTTCTGTGAGCCCTTGATATTGAGTCTATTGTTGGCTCGTAATTTTCCTCTAATTACATAATTTCTAAATCCAAATATAAAGAATACTGATTTCGTGGTAAATTCACAGTACTTCTACGCAAATCAATTCGTCGTTCCTTAAACATGTCCACTGTTTCTCTGCAGCAAAGTGTTCCGCTCTCCAGCAGTGTGTCCTGATTGCCTTTTGTATTTTTTCGAAGAGAACAACGCCTCATTAAAGAATTATTTTACTCTTTGACATAAATGTTAACAGGAAAACTTAATAAACATTTCAGTTTCCTCTGATTATATATATATATCTTGTCGTGTAGGAGTTCTGAAGTTATTCATGCCATCAAGCGTTAATTTCATTTAGTTCAACAGCACTTAGGGAAGAGTTACTCTTTTCAAAAATATCATTCTCAGATTGCTAGATAATATATATACATATATGTATGTATATATATATACATAGGTAATCTTCACAGCAAAAAAGAATGTCATCAATGATGTACCGTTTCAGATACTACTAATATGAGGTTGAATGCTTAGCAATAGTGTATGCGATATGAAGTTCAATCCTTGGCAGACGCACTTCCTTACCTCTCTTAACCGGAAGGGCTGGTATTATTGCAGCAACCTCACCCCATAAAACGTACGACTATTACTGTTACTTCAAAGCTCAACCAAGAAGTCCTGTCTTCCACTTGGATCGCACAGGAATAAATAAACAAAAACTGAATGCGACATTGATTATCAAACTGTAAGAATGTAGTAGATCTGAGGAAGCAAAATCAATCTACACCAATCTTTTGGAATTCACATAAATCAAAGCATCAAATTTTGCATAATTAGGTGATAGTATTTTTTCAATGTTTCCATCTTATCAGCATATAGCATAAACGTACTCAAAAGAAAATTAGGGAAAACTATTAAGGAGGATCTATGGACACTTGTTTCTTCAGAGAGAGTCGCAAATGATTCATGATAGTTACATTATCTTTAAATACTCGGATGTGGATATCTTTACTCTATTTGAAATTTACCAAAGAAAATTTTGACAATAGATGAAGGCATTCACAAGTAAAAATCTGAAGTTTTCCCTGAACATTATTGATTGCTTGATTCAAAGTAATCGTGTTTAATTCTTGGAAGACCAATGGAAGCACTTGAATTGTCGGTGGCACAGTGGTTAGGACTCTCGCCGACCATGCACATGGTCCGGGGTTCGATCCTCTGCCGACGCACACCCGATATCTATGGTCGGCCTGAGAAATTTGGGCTACCGATATCCATGCTGAAAATGCCATACTTGTACTGCAAATACGGTGTGGCATCAAGCTGTAATCAAAAATAAATAAAATAAAATAAGATAATAATCTTAAAGTAAGTGCTACTATACTTATCTTGACTATGTGAAAGCAACCCAATTTAATATCAACTTTGAAAATTTTTACACTACTCTACACCATTTTTCTTTTACAGACGGCGACGAAGGAGGTAAGCGTTGAACAGGTCTAAGTTGTATGACGTAGTCAGTGTTTCCAGGATTATTTTTAAAGAAAAAACGGTTAAAAACAACGCCTGTTTTCAGTGTCGACTTCTAATTCTATGAAATCAGCTCATTTTGCACACACATGTACAAAATCCAAGTGTCACAAAAGAGAAAATTACCTGAATTCATACTTAGGAGAATATTAACAGGCTAACTGTAAACTCCATGTCAGGTAAATTTATTTGATCAAACACACGGCAATATAGTATTCTTAACTGGATGAGGTTTCTTGCATGGATTGGTGTTCAAAAAACATCCCACAACTTCATAATTTGCTTTATATTTATTTTCCTCCATCGTTTACCCTTTCGTTCTTTTTGCAACTGTCCATATCTCTTGTATATGCATTGCTTCATTTCACTTGCACATGTTCGGTTTTGAGTCGATCAAGAAATATTCAGTTATAAGCCCTCTGTTTATCCAACTTTAATAATTCTTAATTCGTTCAACCTATCTCTGCGCTGTGAGATGTAATGCAAGTGAATTCAGTGCAGTGGCTGAGCGTAGTCTCTGGATTATTTAGCCTTATAACATTAATCAGTGTGGGTCTACCTGAATTTTTATGTTCTGATAAATTATCTCACATCGATCTAATATTTTGTTTCATGTAATTAAACCAACATTCATTACATGGTATATCGTGAACAATAGTATCTTTCCTAATTGGGTCTGTTGATTACCACAACCTACGCAGTTTATCTCTGAGAGAGTTGGCTGTTTGGTTCAACTGCCACTATCATTCCAGCCTCATTGATATTCGCTAGTAAGGCCTCTGAAGTTCCTTCTTTATATGACAGTACCACATGGGCTTTGAATTCTATTATTTGTTATTATTTTTATGTCCACTATCAATCTTATTGAAATCAACCAATAAATTGTGTTCGAAACACCACTCACCGTGTATTAAATCAAAAATACTTTTCTAACATGGCATTACACTCTACCACACTTCTCAAGGTCTACACTATCAACAATGATATATTTGTAGTCTTTCTGTTTGAAGACTTATCATTAAATGCACATGACTATCACACCTAGAAGCGAAATTTACAAGTCAGCTTACTTTCGAAATAAATTGATTTCAGGGTGATTAACTCTACAATATTTTCGTAAGAGCTTCCCAGTTGCAACAAGAAAGGTGAAAGTAACTGTAGAATACCCTAGTGAACTCTGTTTAAGAGTGGAAATTCAGAGAATTATCAGTTAACTGACTGACATCAGGCAGTATACTGTACAACTGAAATTAAGGCTCAAACATACATTCACTTAATAAAAATAATTAAGAAATCTTACTCGAAAAATCCGAAATGTCAAGTTCAGGTGAGTAGGGTAAATCAAAAATCATTGAAAGTGTACGTTCAGCAAATTGATACATTGAAAATATTATAATAGAAAAAAGGAACTCTATCGGTTAAACATGGGTGAAACCCATTAGATGATTAACCTCTCGACATGGGTGTTGAGTTCTGATGAAATAAAACTTATAGAAAAAAGACTAAACGTCAATGAAGCTGTTTATAGACTGCAACCTTAGGATGTCATTTCTAGCATAGAAGTGGTATTGGGTGAGTTAGGGAAACCCTCCAATGAACAAGTTAGATCACGATGTACCGTTTCAGATACTATTAACATGATAAAGAAAGCATTCATTCGGTTGACAATGAAATTAAATGAGTAAATTCAGTGGCATAACAACAATTACGTCTCGACTGTTTGGACAGATTACGTCCATTTTGGTTTTATCTACTGAACGAGCCGTTTCTGCATGCAGAGTTTAGGAGTTAGCATGCGGATTGCCATGACCCTCCACAGTTTATAGAAGTTCGAAACATTCTGATTTTGGAAATTTTTCAGCATACTCTGTAGATAACACTGAAGTCAGTTGGCGAATTCTCTCGGCTGACCAATTTATTTACTTCATTGACTATGTATGATAATTGATCTCCTTTATTTTTAAGATAAATTATGATATAAGTGTTTCAAAATGATTTGTTGTACTGTCTTCAGTAGTTATAATATTTTTGATAATTCCTATTGTAGCATTAAGAACACAATATTCAGCGAAGTGACTCTTTTCAACGAATTTATTATCAAGCTGTACAATCGTATATATATGGTTTTTTATCAAATTTATATCCGGTGAGGGAATTAGGTCAAAGGTGTGAATACATGAAATAATCACAGTAGTATGAAATGCAATTTAAATATTTGTGATTATAATCATAGTTTAATGTCAAGTGGCACAATAATTAATGTCGTATATAGAATAATACATAAGGTGTATAGAATTTTGGAAAGGGGTATATAATTATAAGATTAGTAGACGAATATAAAATGTCACATAACATCTTGTGAAATTTGATAAGATAGAATTCAATATTGTAAAAATAAAAATATGAAAATCAATAATTTTGGGTTTAAAATGTCAAGTGGGTCAAGTGAAAAAGATTCAGAGTGAGAACAATAATAATAGTGATAATAATAATCGTAGTAATAAGGGAAAAGTACATGGAATAACTAAATAAACAAAATAAAATAAATGAATGTCTATCCTTCTACGGCCAAGGCAGAAGTAGGGATTGTACATACTTCTTTTGCACACAAAGGTTTCGCCTAAAGTCATGAATTGCCAAGGCCTCAGCTGTCTGTAGAAGTCTGTAACGAATAAAACGTGGGAAGTTAGCATGGATTCTATATATGATCTTAAAATCATGGTCGGGGTTGACAGGTTGACAGAAGTCGATCTGGTGTTCCAAAATAGAGCCTCGCACACACTTTCGTTCTCCCCTGTAAAACCATGCAGCTGGAATATGTTCTCGTATCCGTGTGGAAAGCGTCCTCTGACTAAGGCCAATCGTCCTTGCTCCACAAAAGCAGGTGAACTGGCAGATGCACAAGGAGGCAGCCAGACGGGGGAGCTTATCTTTTACAGAGGTAGAGAACAACTTGCGGCTAGAGAACGTCATATGTAATTTTGCTGCATAGAACGTCTTACTGACAGATTTAGACAGACGATTTTTGAGCACCTTTGAATTCCAAGTTCATGAATAAGGTTTTCTTTGGAACTGTGTCGGTGACCAGTTTAGACTACTTATCTTTCATGTTGCTGTCAATAAATAGGTTAGGGTAACCGTTTTCTGCGATGATGGGTTTTAAGAAGTCAAGTTCCGAGTGAACGGAATCAGAACCACAAATTTTCCTTATCCTAGAGCAGAGCGAATGAATTAAGTTCCTTTTCCTAGAAATAGGCACCCAACTGTAAAACATTAGTTAGTTGTCCGTTCCTAGTACGTTTCCGGTGGATCGATCTTTTGAGAGATCCGTCATTACGTCTGCTGAGGCACACATCAAGAAAGGGAATACTTAGTTCGGACTCCTTTTCTATGGTGAATTGTAAAGAAGGATGGCGGTTGTTGAAAGCAAACAAGATATCATCAAGAATTACATTTCTATCGCAGATAACGAAAGTGTCGTCTACGTATCTTTTATAAATGTCAAATTTTTATTTTAAAAAAAACATATATATACGATTGTACAGCTTGATAATAAATTCGTTGAAAAGAGTCTCTTCGCAGAATATTGAGTTATAATATTGCCTGACAAACAATATTTTATTTTGAAACCTCCAGATACATATGATTACTATGACGATGACTACTCAAATGGTGAGTGATTAGTTGTTCTTCATTCAGTTTATTGACCAGAAAACTGAATGTTATTTTGTAATAGTCAATCACTTCAGATTATAGAGAACCAGTCAGTAAAAACATTTGGTTGAGGCTATGTCTCCTTGCTGAGCTTTTTTCCCCTGAGTTGTGGTCTTCTCTTTATTATTTTCGAAACATTACATATTGACAGCAAAGCCATTCAATGACATATTATTACTCACTTGGTCTCCGAGTTAGACAGGGAATCACCACGAATTATCTTCATTCCGCTGTCTTCTTTGAATTACGTTTCAGCTGGCTTCGCGAATGTCATAAAGTTCCATTTCTTCTCAGACAGTAGCTTCAATATCCCTGGAAACCAGCGCGTAACTTACCACTGTCCACTCAGAATCCTGACGAGCGATATATTTATCTACTGTCTCATGGTGTTGCGTCTAATCAATCTCCGTTCCATTGCGGATATTTGTTAGTCAAATGGCTAGTGGATTTTTCTTCACCTGCAGGAGTTACATATTACTTTCTAACTAACTGTTTTATAACATCCGGCTAACATAGATGTTGGTCAAAGTTTGCAAATTCTTGAAAATCCTTTGGTGATGTGTCAAGTCTCTGAACCATAAGGACGTGAGTGTTGAATATTTGGAATTTAGATTGTAGGAGACATGTGCTGAATTGCATAACTTGCTTTTGACATCCTTATCCATGTCACGCGCTGTTAAATGATGTTCCCTGCATAAGTGTCAAAGGTGAACTCCGTGAAATTTCACCTGTTGGTAGTAACTGCTGTTAACAGGCTTTTTTTAGCTCATTATCTGCATCACCTCTTTGATGCCTCGTTTTCTAACTTGACGGTTTTCATTTGTCGATTTGTGATTTTGCATGACATTAGAAATAAATTCTCAGAGAATTCCAAAATTTCTAAATTTTTCCAGGCAGTCTGAAATATGGCTACTGAATGATTTAGCTGATGGCACGTTTTGAATGTTCTTCGCGAACCGTGATAGATGTTGGCAATTTATTCAGTCAGAACTTTCACTTTGTAGACAGGTGGCACATACGCCTTGTTGATACAATTCACAGCTTTTTGGAAACATTTTGTAATTATATCACCGATAAAGTGTGTCCAGCATGTTTCAGAGAGTTGAGCGAGTTCGTGACATTTGAGATTCTATACATTATATTATTATCATTGTTCACTTCGGTTACTAGTGAATCATTGGGCTTCAACTGCACGTCTCCACTTGCTTCTGTCTTCTGCTGTACTTTTCACCTGCATCCATGTTAGTCCAGGCTGTTTCAACTCTTCTTCACACCATCTCCTCCATGTCACCCTTGGACGTCCCACTCGCCGCTTCCCTGTCGGGTTCCACCCGAGCACTAGCCTGACGCGCGATGTCACCCAACGGCCTCTTCAGCGAGTGTCCAATCCATCTCCACTTTCTCCTGCATATTTGTTGAGCGATTGGTTCTTGTTTTGTTTGTTCCCATAGTTTCTTGTTTGTGATTCTTTCCGGCTATCTGATCTTCAGTATGGAGTGGGGGCAGTTGTTGATAAAGCTCTGCATTCCGTTGGAAATATTCTTTGTGACCTGCTAAGTTTCAGATCCGTATAGAAGAACTGACTGACTTGACATTGTATTGAAAAACCGAATTTTGTTGTTGATGCAGAGTGACGGAGATTTCCAGATTTGTTTCAGGTTGATGAATGTGTTTCTCGCCTTCCCGATTCTCGATTTCATATCCTCGTCCGTTCCTCCTGTAGTTGAGACAATGCTTCCTAGTTAAGAGAATGAAGTAACCTCTTTCCAATCCCTCCCGTTGATGGTGATTGGCGCTGGATGTTGCTGCTGCTGTTGTTGTTAGTTGGTTATTTTCATAACCTCCGTCTTGTTTATGTTCACCTGGAGTCCTGTCTTCTCTGGCTGGTGAAAAATAAAGTTATTGTTTGTACTTTTAGAATTTTTCATATGTTTGTTCGTTGAAGTTTTCGTAGCAATTTGTTTAAGTTTTGCGGGTGGAGTTGCTGGCACCACGCCCCAACCCTCCCTCTTTATCCGGGCTTGGGACTGCCTAGAATAGTGACCTAATAATCTAGGCGAGGTTGATTCTATACATTAGAAAGCCTTAACAACCATGTGAACGCGAATTATTCATATATACAATACGTGACTGTATACGTTGTATTACATTTATCGTGAGAACTCGACATCTGACAGCTGCTCATTAAAACCAGTAACAGATCGGTTGGCATTCAATCTGTATTAGAAATCAATTATGCCCCAAAAATATTTCCTTTAGCATATTTGTAAGAGTAGATCACAGAGATAAATAAAATCAGACATTGTTTCAGTTGAATAAAAGTTGATTATCTGCGTTTGAAAGGTCTTGCATTACTCATAGTTTGCGTTATATTGTTGCTTAGCTGCATTCACATTTTATTCTAGGAGCAGCACCCGGACTAAGTATGTTCTTTATTTCTGTGCACATCTACTAACTCATGATTGAGCGTACAGTGAAATTTGAGATTTTCTATCTCTTTCTACATCGTAATTTGCATCAATGACAACCATTTTTTCTTACACGGTTTAACTCAGCACGAATTTTCAGCTGAGTAGAAGTAATAAAATCTCCAGTTTCTTCGCAGGAAATATCAATTGGCATATTAGTCATTGTCATTGGGGTCGATAAATTAGGCACTACAATATTTTGGCTTAATAGCAAATGTGTCCCCCTGTGAAGCATTGAAGTACACAAGTGGAATAACGAAAACTAACTTTAACTAATACAAAGTCTCATTCCCTACAAATTGACGTCTAACTGCCAATCTTTTGAATATTGGGAGATCTTGGATGCATTAAATCTCTTTGATGATTTGACTAGTAACATGGTCGAACAACCACTGGAAATAGTGTCAATATTTTTCATCCTCAAATGTACTGGTCGAAATGTATCTTCTTTATGAGGAAGACCAGATTGTGTAATAATTTCATTTTGTTTGTCTGTTATGCCGGATAATCATTAAAATGTTCTCACTCAACATGATTGCTGTTTTCATTGAGGACTCTTCTTATGTTGGGCAGTGAGAATTATTGTATTCATAAATATATGGCACTGAAACGCACTTACTGTCTTTTCCAGGACCAGTGAATACTACTGTAGATAGTGAGTCATGATATGCATGTTTTCTTTTTAACGCAAGTTGTTGATATGAAAATTCTATGAAATGCTACAAGACATTGTATGAAGTGGATTTTCAGCAGTTATCCTTTGAAACAGAAGATTCTCTGTGTTTTTTAAAAATTTAATACACTGTTTACCAGAATAGTTGATTTGAAACACAGCTGTGGAGTTGCATGAATGTAAAAATCTCGTTTTTTATTTTTTTTATGTATTTTGATAGCCTAACTTCAGATCGTAGACTCAAAGCGTTGCGAATGCCATAGAGTATCGTTGATAGTGTACCTACTTTGAAGATAAAACCAATTTCTAACAAAATGCTTGGAGGGCGTCCGGAATCCCTCTTCTTTATGCAGATATTCCACGTTGAAATCATACAGTATGAAACAATTGTGTGCTTTACCAATTCACAAATTCTCCTTATCTCTTCGTTGGCATTACATGAAGTATTTTTTGACATGTTACAAATTTCTTTTCTAAAGGGATCGGACAGAGCTGGAATCAAATTTGCTTTAGTCTTCAGGGAAAGGAATTTGAATTTCATGGATTGTTTCCCAGAGGAATCTAAATTTGCCCTCAGCCTGAATTAAGTTATCCAGAAACAACAAATTTATGCTTGATTAAGCCCTACGCATCACTCTAAGAAAATACGTCAGACGGGGCTTAATGAAGCCACCTAGAAATTTCCGTCAGAATTATTGAAATCTTTCGTGTGAAATCCTTCGTATTATGTACAGAACTGAAAATTTAGCAGTTGTTTAATATGCACAGTCTGTATCAGATTTGAAAAACTGCCTGTTGACTTGTTTCAATTGGTCAATTCTAGAACACAACTTGTTAATATATTCATAATAATATCGCTTCCATACAGCTGTGACCAATAAATGTATGCTCGAATTATCATTCATCAAATGTTAGGAAGTTGGATCCTTTTGTTCACTGATTCATACAAAGTTTTAAGTCAATGGTTTGGGGAGATGTAGTTGCTTTCAAGTGAGATCATGAAATTACTCGCGTTAGAAAACCACTGAAAACAAGAAAATTTAAATAAGGGTGCTAGGCTTGTAATTTGAGGGTTTCAAGTTCCTTTCCTCGACGGTTCATGTAAGCGAAATAGTGAAGAGTCTCCTGAACTAAAACGAAACATATGAATAGTACTTACTGATTTTCTATGGCTCTCAAACTCTATTCAGTTAGTGATCAAAACATGATATCAGACTCTAAGACAACAGCTCAAAGATAATGAAATTAATTTTTCACAAGAATGGATACTAAACAAAGAGTACTCTTTTCGATAACTTCATCATCAGGCTCTACAGTTATATAGACATTGTAGTGAATGAATGAACTAGTGTTATGATCAACAATAATGTTAAAATAACATCCAATCAATAATATTGATAGAATACAGCTCAATAGCATCAACATAACAACAAACTGAATGTCAGAAAAATTAGGAAAGATAATATTACCAATTCATGAATTTATAGTCTTCACTGATGGCCATGGCGGTAGTAGGGGCTGGATTTGATATTTTGGAAAACACAGATCATTGGTTGTTTGAGGCGAATCGCAATAGATTCTGCTGTTTGGAGCGTGTGGTGCTACGATGCTTTTTGCAATTTATTAGGCACCCGGTAGATTATAGTGAAAGATTCCTCCACACTGGCTTTGTGACCGGTTCGCACCAGAGATAACAATATCGAACTGATAATGGTTTTAACTACACCTTTACTTAGCCATTATGGGAGATGTTCTCAAACACAAAAAATCAAGTTTCTAGAGCAAAGGCCAATATAACTCGCTCCACAATTGCAGTTGAATTTGTAGATAAAATTTGCAGTGGCTAGTCTAGGAAGTTCATCTTTCAATCGAGGTAGAATAATCGGTCGTGAAGGGAATATATCGGCGGCTGCTAGTTGTCATAGATGTAATGAACTTGACTGGTACGCCAATATGCCTATGTGTCCGTTGTATTTTCCAATTTACTGAGCCACACAAATATCATAAGACACCAGCCGGTTTGTGACTGTTAGATACTGTATACATTGGGAACAATAGATCATATTTATGTACTTAATTCATCACACTACAGTCAGCTCACGTCCGTGAGAATGGATTGTTCTCATTGACTGGTGATTGCCTTGATCACTGGTTGAGGATCCGAAAAACATCATGTTGAGACAACAGAGAATGAATTGATGACACACTAAATATCAGAACGTATGAGATAAGAAAGATCCACATAGTAACTCCACGAAAAGAAAAATCCCAAGATTATATCAGATTTCACTAGGTTATCTGATGGATTATCTCAGGAATGAGAAGAAACAAACACTGTTCGAATCCTCACTGCAGAATGGCAAACAGCGGATTGAGATAAGCAAGCACAGCTAAGTCACACATTCTGTGTATAAGCATGCAAAGTTCTTAGCGTGCAGTGAGTTTCTGTCCGATGCAAGACACTGATGAATAATACGGAATCTTCATCACTGGCTTCATTAGGCGAGTGTGACACAAGTGGCACAAGTGATGACTCATCATCGCACGATGAAAACCTCACCTTCAACTGAAATGAAAACTGTTTTCTCCAAATTAGTCATGGTACTGTGAACTCGGAATACATGGACAGCCGAAACTCGAATAGTAGAACCGCTTCTTGTCAGTATCATTGTGGCTGAATCAGGTCATCATTCTCACTAAATATCAGATGTCTGTCTGTGTTTAGGCAGTGTTTCTTCATTCTGCATTAGTGGTAAATTCCCTGATACATCATTCATACATAGCTTAGGTGAAAGAGAATCTTCAAAACAGACTGGCTTCCATGGTTTAATCAATTGGAAGAGTAGACGATATCTTTGAATTCCATCAAAATGTTGCAGTCGCTGACGCAGACTGCACTAACCTTCCTGAAATTTTGTAATGAATCACCCAAAATTCCATTCAACTATTCATTGAAAACAGATCAAAATATTCTACTTGAATATCATGAAAGCGATGGGGCATTAGAATAGGGTGGTGAATAAATGCGAAAACGTGTGATAATCCTTAGGTTGGCCAAGAAACCAGGATATAATGTTTGCTATCTTCATAAAACTGTCGCAACAATGCATGCGGATATCGACAGAGTTCGTGAGTTTCCCCCATATATCACCTAACAATTCATCAACTTTCAAAGCTTTGTGCCCTTTAGCAGAAAGAGGAACATGATATACGCTCTTTCCTCGAGGATTCGGAAGATATGCAGCGAGGAAGTGATTGAAGAAGAACTGCGTAATCTCTGAAAAACCCTGATGGAAAACGGTTTCTCGCCCAGGTTCCTGGACAAAAATCTCAAATCTAAGAGGACTTCAGAACAAGTCCAATCCGTTCCAAAGAAAATACTTCTGCTTAATCCAGAATTCAAAGGTGATATCGAAGCAGAAATCCTTCGCAAAGGCCTCTGCAAATCTCTAAGGAAAACATACTTCGCCGCGAGCCTACGACTGACGTTTTCTTGCAAGAAACTGTTCAGCCAGAACGTGAAAGACAAGCCGTTGCATTGGGCTACCTCAACGTGCATATACCAGTTTACTTGCTCTTGTGGAGCTGAGTACATCGACCGTACCATGCGCCGACTTGGAAAACGCGCTCGCGAACACTACCCAGCCTGGCTAGTAAAAGGAGACCGAAAACGTGTAGACAGTTCAGTGACAGAACATCTAGTCAACTCAGGACATTCAGCGCCTTTCGAAAAATCCTTCAAAGTAATATACAAAATTCAATCAAACCTACCAAAGGGAGTCAAATCAAGACATCTGGGCACAGCTGAGGCGCTAGCTATCCAAAAGCTCAAACCCACTCTTTGTATCCAAAAGAATTACGTCCAACCCCTATCCCTACCATGGCCATCATAAACAGGTAAACTTTTTTAGTAATGACAATCTCATCGCCTTTCTTATCTGAACTTCATGTTTATTCATGTTATTTTAAGTTTCTCTTAATCCCTGTCTACACTACCATATTTTCATATCCACACTTCCTGTTTATTTTGTCATTTTACTATTTCTACATATTTAATCCCTGATTGCATAAACAAGTATTCATCATATTAATTTTTATCTAAACATCCTGTATATTTTGTTATTTCTACATTTCTATCCCCCAATTGCACAATGTTAATCTTGTTACCTATTATAATGCTACTTTGTTTGAGTTTTATCCGTCCCCCTGTTTATTATGGCATTCTAATTCCTAATTGTAATTTTTTATTAATTTGACCCTTAACCGGAAATTATTCTGGAACTTTCCCATCCATTCGATATAAATATACGAATGTACAGCCTAGATGATGACTTCGTCGAAAAGAAAATTTTCTTCGCTGCAATTGTCTTTTTAATAACACCTAACAATTCATAAAATAATTCACCGAATTCTACTCATTCTCTATTCCAGAAGACAATGAAAGTAAGTTGTTATATGATCAGCTTTCGGTTTTGTCTCTAGCATTTTGAGAGGTCATGACTGATAACACAATAGAAGACTGAGGATAAATATGCAGGCTGAAAATCGATTATCTGAAATCTCCATCCAACCTTTATCACCGAACGCAGCCTCCGCAAATGTATTTCAAGTTCTGAATGGATAATATTTTCAGGTTTTGCACAACTGAGAGAATAACCCGAATTTTTTTCAAAGAGAGATCATGAGGGAGTGACTGAGGGCTGACGGTATCTCGATATTCACGAAGATAAATATATGTATCGCTAAAATTGGACGATCAAGACATCTTCTATAGACGAAATTTCATCTTGCCTTGGCCAACTTATAGGGCAATACATCCACCATATACAGTTTATCGGTTGATCATTTCAAAAGACTCTTCAATCGACCGTTAACTGTAACTTGTCCAGAAATAGAAACAACAGAGAGAAATAACTACCATTAGACACCACTTCTTCAGTAAAGGCAGATGTTTCGATTTCCAGGAAGCTATAGAAATGCGCAAAGGGAGCAGGACCACACGGAGGTCCTTCTGAAGCACTGAAACGTGATAGCGAGACATCGGTAATTATGATCATGCCACTAATACTAAAGTTTTGGAAGGAAGGATATGTTTCAAACGATTTGACTTACGGTCTAATTGACAAACTGCCAAAATTATACCTACTCAGGCCTCCACAAAGGCTGGAGTGGAATTTCGATCTTTTCATTGCTAAGCAAAGTAATAATTCGCATGCTAATAATGCTTGAAATGATAAACAATAAGGCCGGTTCAAAAATAGGACCAGGACAAAGTGGATTCAAGTATAGCATAACATGTGCAAATCTATTATCAACTCTACACAACATTATTGATCACAGCCTAAAACGGCAGTTAATTATCCAAGTCAATGTCATCGATTTTTAAAAGACCTTCAGTAGTGAGGAGTGCCTAAAATCTACATGAACCACATTCAACAGCTATAATGACAAGAAACAAATGTTCATGAAACTGCAATTTAATTGGGAAGTGGCTGGCGAAATCTTACATCTGACATTATCGAGAGCGATAAAACGGACTTCTATTGCCGCCATCCATTGCTTGTCATTTTTCAGCCGACCAATTTCGATTGCTCAAGTGAAAGATAAGCTACCTAGCTTCGATGTGTATCTTTAAATTTAGTTGCTCCTGTGGAGAAAGCTATATGAGGCGAACAACTAGACAGCTTAACAAACGCATTAATGAGCATCTTCATTCATGGTTAGAAAAAGGTCAAATAAAATCCATATGTAGATAACAAAGTAAAAACAACAGGAAACATCAGTCACTGTCAACCGGAAAAATTTAACAGAGGTAACTCCTTTCACTTTTCTACACATCGTCGTTCCAACTACAGGCAACAGCATACATGCAGATGTCAAAACTGAAATCGGAAAAGCAAGACTGACGTCCATCATTCTGAAATCAGTTTGGAAATATCCTTCACTCAGCATAAAGAACAAGATTTGTATTGTCGACACTAATGTTACGTCATTTAGTGCTTCTCATATGGGTGAGAAACTTGGCGCACGTGTGAAAGGAAACATTTCAAACAAGTTACTGCAGACCCTTATCAAAAACTGCTTTTGCCTTGCAATGAACACCAGATTAATAAAAACAACTGGCAACAAAACAAACTTTGAGAATGGACCAACTGAGAGCTATTCGCGCAGCAAATATGCAGAAGAATAAAGCGTCGGTGGCACAGTGGTTAGGACTCTCGCCGACCATACACATGGTGCGGGGTTCGATCCCCTGCCGGCGCACACCCGATATCTATGGTCGGCCTGAATTTGGGCTACCGATATCCATCCTGAAAATTCCATACTTGTACTGAAAATACGGTGTGGAATCAAGCTGTAAATCAAAATAAATAAAAATAAATAAAAATAAAGGAGATTGATCGGAGAGACACCCAGGAGACCATCGTGTGGTATCACGCCCCTGAGAAAATGACGATTTTGGAGTGAAATACATGAAGGAATATGTGTGCCCCTGTATTTCAGGTAAACATGATATGGAAATTATTTTTCACCGATAGTGTGTCCTCCAGACAGTCTGACACTGACAAACAAGCAATTGGAATCCACCAGAAGAAACCAAGCCTATGTGTACAGAAGAAATTTGTACAGCCACTTTGCTTACCGTGGCCATCGTTACAAGACAGGACTACGTCGCCCCCCTCCCCCTATTAAATTATAATTGTCCAAATTATTTTTATTTTTATTTTGACTTCATCTTTAATTACGTGTTATTCTTGTAAAATTAATTTATTCTATCCATTTCTACCTTTTAATTGTGTGTATTAATTTTCTTCTTTAATTATCTACCCATTGACATTTTGACACTGGTTAATTATTGTTAACAAACGTATCGCCACGTGTTTGGTAAATTGTTGTGTATTGTAAAAAAAATGCTATATATATTAGAGTAGAGCCATAGAAGAGGATCTAATTGAAAAGTAAATATTTCTTCGCTCAATCTTTCTGTTTTCTCAAACAATAATTCACAGCAATAATATCATCAAAAAAACGGTAACACATGCATGTCCATTTGATGAACAATACTTTACTGAATTCATTTTAACCGCATGGTTAGAGCAAACATTATTACTTGTCATGCAGGTTGAATATTGGACAATTTTATTCTGAATTCAGTGTTCATATTTCATGCACTCTTAACAATATTTTTCAAAACTGATTTTTATTTCCACTTGCTTTTCAGCCAAAGACTTTTCCTATGATTTCCTTCAACTCCTCGGCAAATGTAAGTTTATACAAAATAAACAAAATTAAGCGCTTGAGTTAACTGAAATTAATTCCAAATGATCTGAGAACTGGATAGATTTTTAGGGTTTTCCTGGAGAGGATCTATGGTTTCTCAATATATATGTTTGTCGACTTTCTGTGTGAGTGTATAGAAAACACTTTGATTAGTATGTTCGCTAACTTGCAGTTTCATTTTGCAAACTCTCAACTCTTGATTCGAAACACAGTGGTCAACTCTACTCTATAAAATCCTCATACTGCCAGTAATCCTGTTGTGAGTAAGTTGTCAGACATGCGGCTGGGCAGTTAAATTGAGCAGAAAACATTCAGTTCCGGCAAAAAATACAAGTCAGCGAATAGTATTCATATGAAATGACCACGAATCGAATTCACAGTTTTCAGACTAAGTGCAATCCACACATCTACAGGTGAAATTTCACAACTATTTCATTTGAAAATCGAAAATATTTAGATTTGATTGATACCGTGAATAAAATTCAAAGAAGCAAGATAGGTGCCTGAAACTATGACGCACTATATAATTGAAACGCTTAGATGTATTCCACTGACAGCATGCAGTACTGTAATCTGACAAGTTGTACATTTTCACTTGCGTATTGGAACAACTGTCAATCGTCTTGATCAGAGAACTTATATTCATCTGAATGTCTCCGGTTTCTAAAACTAGTTGTGGTGAAATGTTACCTGTAACTATGTCAGTTGCTAATAGTTAACAGACTTCGGATTATATATAAATATGAAACTACCAGTTTGCTCAATTAGCTAGCTGAGCATCAGATGGTTTTTATAGTGCTTTGGCTGTCTGAGTTACAGGATACACTCGTAATGTGCTCGTCCTTAAACAGGCGGGATGTCAATTCCGTCTTTATTTCATTTCAGTCTGTCTATCAACCACTACTGGTTGGTATTAATAATAACAATAATAATATTCTTTTCAATAATTTCTCTTCAGGTTCTTACAATTATAAAATATAATATTTGTTGTCGTTACAATAAGGCCAGTTATGCGGCAGATACATTTTTAACGTAGAATAACAGATTAGTTATGGGGTGTCAAAATAAATAGTCGTATTTGTGTGACAAACGTGCTAGGCTGAATTCGATTACAAAATAATGTAAAACGGGAGACAATGGTGATTAATCATAATAGATTTGTAGAGTGGGGGTAGGAAAATTGACAAGTCAGTTCAAGGTTATAAAAGGTGTCAGGTGAGTGGCTAGTACAAAGTGGTCTGTGTTAAACAGGAGATAGTAAGACTGCATTGGGAGGTTCATAATGAGATAACGAATATGTGAAATGAAACAGGTGGAGGCATATATTGAGAAAAGATATTATATCACTAATAATAAGTCCGGATAGTATAAACGAAAAAAAATTCGATAGTATTGAGAGAATGTTTGCAAGAAGGGCATAAATTATGACGAATAATGATAATATTAATAATAATAATAATAATAATAGTAATAATTGTAATAATAAGCAAAGGAAAAAAAAGCCAAGAGGGTTAAGGGGAAGGAGCACTCTTGGTGAGAAGAAGAATCATCAATCCAAGTTTGGCCACGGTAGGAACAGCGTCTGGACGTGTTCTTTTTGGATACAAAGTTCCGGTTTAGTCGATCTTATTGCAACAGCTTCAGCTATGTGTAGAAGACGTAAGCGAACTGTACGTGATAACGACTTCGGAATTCGGTATATAACCCTGAAAGCTGTGTTGACATCGATATGATGTCCAGTATCGACCAAGTGTGACAGGATCGAGCTTTTTATGCACTTAATTTCCCCTCTGCTGAACCAAGCTGGTATATGTTCTCGAACCCGTAGACGAACCTGCCTAATCGTGCGCCCTATATAACTTGAACCACAGGAACAGTTGAAATGGTATATGCATGAAGAAGAGCTAAGATTAGGTAAAACATCTTTGAGTTGCTGGGTGAACATTGGACGGCTACTGAAGGATAGACACAGACGTGCAGAGTAGAAAGTTTTCTTGATCGCCCTGGTTAAACGTTGCGATAGAATCTCCGCAGGAGTATCTCCCTTGAATTGGAGACGTAAAAACAGAGGCTTTTTCTCCACCGTTGTCAGTTCATGTTTACGGCTATTGTAACCTATGTTTGCTTTAATGAACTTCTCTGGATATCCGTTCTCACTTAGAATGTCTCGGATGACCTGGAGTTCTTTCTCTACACAGTCTTCGGAACAAATCGACCTTGCTCTAAATGCTAAGCATCTGATCAGATTGCGTTTGTATTTCATCGGTACAAAGCTAAGGAAGTGTGTATACTGAGCTTTGGTCTCTAGCTTTCTAAATATGGTTCTTTTGACGGAACCATCCTCTCTTCTCGTTAGTAGGACGTCGAGGAAGTGTAGAGAGTCGTTGCATTCTCCTTCGTAGGTGAAATGGACCGCTGGGTGAGCATTATTGAAGTTGCTCAAAATCAAATCACTACTTAACCCTTCATCGTACACTACAAAAGTGTCATCCATGTAACGACAATACATTTCCATATTTGCTATTTCCTCTTTCAACGGACTATTTTCTAGTTTTGCTAGAAATATATTCGCGAAAATAGGTCCCAGTGGGGATCCCATGGCTACTCCATCAATCTGTCTGTATATTTCATTATTAAACAAGAACTGAACATTTGCTGTACATTTAGCAAGTAGTTGTTTCAGATTACTAATCGGAATATCAGTGCACAATTTCTTTTCTATAATCTGTTCGCAGATATAGTCGATGGTTTCCACTAGAGGCACATTAGTGAATAGAGATGAGACATCAAGTGATGCCATGTATTTGCCAGTTGTGTTCAAGTTTTTGATCTTATCAATAAATTGAAAGGTATCCTTGACGCTATGCTTTACTAATTCGTCATGCAAGGGTTGAAGTAGCTGTACCAGCCACTTCGCTGTCTCGTGATAGGGTGAATGAGACATGTCTAGTATGGGGCGTAGGGGTACTCCTGATTTATGCACTTTCGGTAGACCATACATGCGTGAGATGGTGCTACCTGTGGGTTTTATGTTTTCGAAAGTCTTTGGTGATATATACCCCTTACTCTTCAAATCCTTTAATAAGTTTGTTATTTCTTTCTCTACTTTCTCCGTATGATCTTTCATTGCTTTCGGCTTCTGAAACTTGCTGCCATCAGCTAGTATCGAGTTCATCTTGTTGATGTAGTCCTGCCTATCCATAATGACTATCCCCGGTCCCTTATCCGGTCTCGTAATAACTATGCTTTCATTTCGTCTTAGTTTTTTAACAGCTTCTCGATGTGCTTTTGTGAGTATACTATGGGGCTTATGCTTGTCCTTCTGTCTATACTGATAGCAACAGTCTACCAGGATTGATTTGAATCTTTCTAGGTCCTCATCAGAGGAGGCGACCAAGTCCCCTGTTTGTATATAGAAGTTCTCGAACTGTACATCGGTGTCAATCTGACTAATATCCGTACGAAAATCGCAAAACTTAGGTCCTAGAGATAACGCTTCAAGTTGTAGTTTGTCAAAAGTCACGCTAGAAAAGTTATGCACGTACCTTTCGGGATTAGCAGGAAATCTACATTCGGGAGTTCGGCTTTCTAAGCCTTTCATAAGTTGTGTTCGTTTTTTCGAGGAATTTGATTCGGCGATTTCATCGACATATTCCATAAATTGTAGTCTCATATCCTCTGGAAGGTCGAGAAGTGCATAATTCCGTTGTGATATATTTAATTCCAGTTGTGTGATGTCAGACTGTATTGATTCAAGCTGATTAAGAGCATGTCGTTTCAAAGTCACTTTACTTTGTGGTATTCTGTTTCTACGTAATGATTTCCAATAGAGTTTAGGATATCGATTTTTCTGGATACAATCGTGAGCACCCTATTGCGTTAAAGGAACTCAATGATTTCCTGAAGTTCAACGTACGGCTCTCCGAATCAAGAATATGTATCGAATTTATAAAGGATTGTATCCAGAAAAATCGATATCCTAAACTCTATTGGAAATCATTACGTAGAAACAGAATACCACAAAGTAAAGTGACTTTGAAACGACATGCTCTTAATCAGCTTGAATCAATAGAGTCTGACATCACACAACTGGAATTAAATATATCACAACGGAATTATGCACTTCTCGACCTTCCAGAGGATATGAGACTACAATTTATGGAATATGTCGATGAAATCGCCGAATCAAATTCCTCGAAAAAACGAACACAACTTATGAAAGGCTTAGAAAGCCGAACTCCCGAATGTAGATTTCCTGCTAATCCCGAAAGGTACGTGCATAACTTTTCTAGCGTGACTTTTGACAAACTACAACTTGAAGCGTTATCTCTAGGACCTAAGTTTTGCGATTTTCGTACGGATATTAGTCAGATTGACACCGATGTACAGTTCGAGAACTTCTATATACAAACAGGGGACTTGGTCGCCTCCTCTGATGAGGACCTAGAAAGATTCAAATCAATCCTGGTAGACTGTTGCTATCAGTATAGACAGAAGGACAAGCATAAGCCCCATAGTATACTCACAAAAGCACATCGAGAAGCTGTTAAAAAACTAAGACGAAATGAAAGCATAGTTATTACGAGACCGGATAAGGGACCGGGGATAGTCATTATGGATAGGCAGGACTACATCAACAAGATGAACTCGATACTAGCTGATGGCAGCAAGTTTCAGAAGCCGAAAGCAATGAAAGATCATACGGAGAAAGTAGAGAAAGAAATAACAAACTTATTAAAGGATTTGAAGAGTAAGGGGTATATATCACCAAAGACTTTCGAAAACATAAAACCCACAGGTAGCACCATCTCACGCATGTATGGTCTACCGAAAGTGCATAAATCAGGAGTACCCCTACGCCCCATACTAGACATGTCTCATTCACCCTATCACGAGACAGCGAAGTGGCTGGTACAGCTACTTCAACCCTTGCATGACGAATTAGTAAAGCATAGCGTCAAGGATACCTTTCAATTTATTGATAAGATCAAAAACTTGAACACAACTGGCAAATACATGGCATCACTTGATGTCTCATCTCTATTCACTAATGTGCCTCTAGTGGAAACCATCGACTATATCTGCGAACAGATTATAGAAAAGAAATTGTGCACTGATATTCCGATTAGTAATCTGAAACAACTACTTGCTAAATGTACAGCAAATGTTCAGTTCTTGTTTAATAATGAAATATACAGACAGATTGATGGAGCAGCCATGGGATCCCCACTGGGACCTATTTTCGCGAATATATTTCTAGCAAAACTAGAAAATAGTCCGTTGAAAGAGGAAATAGCAAATATGGAAATGTATTGTCGTTACATGGATGACACTTTTGTAGTGTACGATGAAGGGTTAAGTAGTGATTTGATTTTGAGCAACTTCAATAATGCTCACCCAGCGGTCCATTTCACCTACGAAGGAGAATGCAACGACTCTCTACACTTCCTCGACGTCCTACTAACGAGAAGAGAGGATGGTTCCGTCAAAAGAACCATATTTAGAAAGCTAGAGACCAAAGCTCAGTATACACACTTCCTTAGCTTTGTACCGATGAAATACAAACGTAATCTGATCAGATGCTTAGCATTTAGAGCAAGGTCGATTTGTTCCGAAGACTGTGTAGAGAAAGAACTCCAGGTCATCCGAGACATTCTAAGTGAGAACGGATATCCAGAGAAGTTCATTAAAGCAAACATAGGTTACAATAGCCGTAAACATGAACTGACAACGGTGGAGAAAAAGCCTCTGTTTTTACGTCTCCAATTCAAGGGAGATACTCCTGCGGAGATTCTATCGCAATGTTTAACCAGGGCGATCAAGAAAACTTTCTACTCTGCACGTCTGTGTCTATCCTTCAGTAGCCGTCCAATGTTCACCCAGCAACTCAAAGATGTTTTACCTAATCTTAGCTCTTCTTCATGCATATACCATTTCAACTGTTCCTGTGGTTCAAGTTATATAGGGCGCACGATTAGGCAGGTTCGTCTACGGGTTCGAGAACATTTACCAGCTTGGTTCAGCAGAGGGGAAATTAAGTGCATAAAAAGCTCGATCCTGTCACACTTGGTCGATACTGGACATCATATCGATGTCAACACAGCTTTCAGGGTTATATACCGAATTCCGAAGTCGTTATCACGTACAGTTCGCTTACGTCTTCTACACATAGCTGAAGCTGTTGCAATAAGATCGACTAAACCGGAACTTTGTATCCAAAAAGAACACGTCCAGACGCTGTTCCTACCGTGGCCAAACTTGGATTGATGATTCTTCTTCTCACCAAGAGTGCTCCTTCCCCTTAACCCTCTTGGCTTTTTTTTCCTTTGCTTATTATTACAATTATTACTATTATTATTATTATTATTATTAATATTATCATTATTCGTCATAATTTATGCCCTTCATGCAAACATTCTCTCAATACTATCGAATTTTTTTTCGTTTATACTATCCGGACTTATTATTAGTGATATTATCTCTTTTCTCAATATATGCCTCCACCTGTTTCATTTCACATATTCGTTATCTCATTATGAACCTCCCAATGCAGTCTTACTATCTCCTGTTTAACACAGACCACTTTGTACTAGCCACTCACCTGACACCTTTTATAACCTTGAACTGACTTGTCAATTTTCCTACCCCCACTCTACAAATCTATTATGATTAATCACCATTGTCTCCCGTTTTACATTATTTTGTAATCGAATTCAGCCTAGCACGTTTGTCACACAAATACGACTATTTATTTTGACACCCCATAACTAATCTGTTATTCTACGTTAAAAATGTATCTGCCGCATAACTGGCCTTATTGTAACGACAACAAATATTATATTTTATAATTGTAAGAACCTGAAGAGAAATTATTGAAAAGAATATTCTTCGTTCAGATTGACTTTTAATTCATAATATGGGAATTTTCGTCACTAACAATAATAATACGTGAGGCATACAATTACTTGTCTCGGTCAACCATTAGTTTGAATTTTTTCAGACAACTTAAAGCCCAATAACATTTAATGAACGCAAGCTGCTATGAGACATTTTGGGTTTAGACATTTTTTCAAGTAACATATTTAAGGTGAATAATTTTTGTCTATCATGTACCAAGATTGTTCCAGTGATAACGGCACTCATTGTTATATCATTCATAAATTACAACATTATGACCCACTGTTTGTCCCTTCCATCATTGATAAAAGACTGGAAAGGTAAGTGATATGCTCCATTTAGTTAACGTGAAGAATACTGAGAAAACATACACATATGCACTGAGCACATTATTATTATTGTTCCCTTGGGTTCCTAGTGAAATATAGGGCTTTAACTGCACGTCTCCACTTGCTTCTGTACTTTTCACTTGCATCCATGTTAGTCCATACTCTTTCAACTCTTCTTCCCACGATCTCCTCCATTTCAGTCTGAGACGTCCCACTCGTCGCTTCCATTTCGGGTTCCATTTGAGAGCCTGACGCGCGGTGTCACCCAGCGGCCTTCTCAGCGAGTGTCCAATCCATCTCCACTTTCGCCTGCATATTTGTTGGGCGATTGGTTCTTGTTTTGTTTCTTCCCATAGTTTCTTGTTGGTCATTCTTTCTGGCCATCTGATCTTGATTATAGAACGAAGACAGTTGTTGATTAAGGTCTGCAACAGGCTGTTGCAAATATTCTTTGTGACCCGCCACGTTTCTGATCCGTATAGCATAACTGAATTGACGTTTGTATTGAAAATCCGAATTTTGCTGTTGATGCTGAGTGACGATGATTTCCAGATTGGTTTCAGGTTGATGAATGTGTTTCTCGCCTTCCGGATTCTCGATTTGACATCCTCGTTCGTTCGTCCTATAGTTGAAACAATGCTCCCTAGATAAGTGAATGAAGTAACCTCTTTCAAATCCCTCCCGTTGATGGTGATTGGTGCTGTATGTTGCTGCTGTTGTTGTTGTTGCTGATCACAGATCAATTAATAATGAACTATAGAGACCTCCGTATATTTTAGCCAAAGACGCACTTCCATTAAACGTCTATGTGAACAAATTATATTCCTTCCAATGAAATTCCCTTCAGGTTCTTACAATCATAAAATGATTTGTCTGTCGTTACAATAATTATGCATCAGTGGTGCGGCAGTGGAATGCTTGTGGTCTGTGATTTGATTCCTGGTTGGTGAAAATTTTTATTCCTTCAGCTGGTTGCAAATCTAGCAAGAATGGGACTTTGTCAGCAAGGCTGGAAATCCCACCCGGTTTGAAAGACACCACAGATATTAAAGCCTAAAGATAAAAGCTTGAAGCTCTATGCTCCTCTATGAAAGCATAGGAATTTGATGACATGTTACAATAATGGTGAGTCATTCGGTGGATGCGTTTTGTCTTTGATTAACAGATTACTGGTCACAATTTGACAAAGTAAACAGGATTCACTTCTCAGACGTCCTGGTATCAATACAGCAACAAAATATTATGAAATGTGAAACAGCGATGGCGATTGGTCAACAGAAATTCCTAAAATTTATGGAAGCAAGATCGCAAGTGATTTCAAGTTTATGTAAGGAGTCAGGTGAGCGTATAGTACAAAATAGTATACATCAAATGGGAGGTAGTAAGAGTACAGGGAATAGTCCATCATGAACCAATTGGGAAACTAAATCGAAAACAGGTTCTATTTTATCACATTTGATGGATACAGTACTTTGAACCTATGCTAGCGTAGCCTTTAGGTTTATAAACCACATTCCAAAATCATTATCACTCACAGTTTGCCTGCGTCTTCTGCATGTAGCTGAAGTTCCTGTAATAAGATCTAATAAATTGGAGCGTTGTATTGGATGAGAAAATGCCAGATTCTGTTCTTACAGTCTCTAAATTTTGCTTTACCTCAGCAGGTGCGCCTTCTTCTAATCTCTCTCTTTTACTTTGTTCATTATTTTTTGGTTCCCTTTTTATTTCTTCTTTACAGTTATATTCCTTTAATTATGGCATTCAATTTATGCACTTCAGACGTAATATTAGTGCCTACTTTCTGAATGTACACAAGTTAGTTACTAGTGTATTGTATCTATTCCTTTGTTCGGTGCAGACTGAATTCTGGCAGTTGGGAATCCTGGACAGAGGTGAAGAATCTAGAAGACCTGGATTTCGTGGATGATTTATCTTTGATGTCACACAAAATCGAAGACTTACAAGCGAAAACCGACAAACTGGTCGAAGAAGCAGCAAAGATAGGACTCCAGGTGAACATAGACAAGACGGAGGTTATGAAAATAGCCAACAACAACAGCAGCTAAATCCAGCGCCAATCACCATCAACGGGAGGGATTTGAAAGAGGTTACTTCTTTCACTTATCTAGGAAGCATTGTCTCAACTACACGAGGAACGGACGAGGATGTCAAATCGAGAATCGGGAAGGCGAGAAACATATTCATCAACCTGAAACCAATCTGGAAATCTTCGACACTCACTCAGCATCGGCAACAAAATTCGGATTTTCAACACAAACCTCAGGTCAATTTTCCTATACGGATCAGAAACTTGGCAAGTCACCAAGAACAATTCCAACAGGCTGCAGACCTTTATCAACAGCTGTCTTCGTTCTATACTGGAAAGAATCACCGATAAGAAACTATAGGGAAGAAACAAGAACCAATCGCTCAAGAAATATGCAGGAGAAAGTGGAGATGGATTGGACACTCGCTGAGGAGGCCGTTGGGTGACATCGCGCATCAGGCTCTGGAGTGGAAGCCGAAAGGGAAACGGCGAGTGGGACGTCCAAGGGTAACATGGAGGAGATCGTGTGAAGAAGAGTTGAAACAGTATGGACTAACATGGATGCAAGTGAAAAGTACAGCAGAAGACAGAAGCAAGTGAAGGCGTGCATTTGAAGCCCTATGTTCCACTAGGAACCTATGGGAACAATAATAATAATAATGAATTCTGTCAGTTAATTTTTCAATGTGGCCAGCATTTTAGGTGGCTCGCCATCACTGTTCACTTTCATCTGTTAATGTTAGATGATGTACTGTGATGATGATCTGTATAGAATTGTGGCCACAATGCAAAACTGATTGATAAAAATCAGTCTAAACGAAACAAAGAAACAGACACATTACACTAGTTACCTCTTCAACTTTCTAACATTATCGCTATCATCTATAGCTATCTATTATCTCTTTACTCAATAAATGCTACAATCTCCTTGATTCCACATTTAGTTATTTTATGATAACCTACTAAACTCACGGTCTCTTCAGACTAGAACGTTTGTCGTACACTAGTAATCTGTAATACTACGTAAAAATGTACCCTTCGCATTACTTGCTTTCGTTGTAACGATCAATGTTATAACTTGTAATATCAGGAAACAGAAGAAAATTTATGGACAACAATGGTGTCGTTGAGATCCAATTTGAAGAGAATAACACAAGAGCTAAATACGAAAGAAGTTTGCTGCCGGAAATATTCATTTCGTTTCATTTAGTGTGCTCCTATCGCAAGGTTTACAGATTGAACCATGCCAGTTGCAGCAACACGTTTTGCATAGAAGACAAAGAAACACTGTGAGGTAATCTACTTTCTTATCTCTCATTCACTGAGCATTACGCTTTATACTGACTCATGTTTTCTTACAGAATGCATGTCAGGATTTAAAAGTGAGCAATGATATAATTGTATTCCATTCGCTGATATTCCTAAGAAAAAGAAACATGGCGAAAACCAAATTTTAGATTTTCAAAGACTATAAGAAAGTCTTAAATATATAGATAATAAAATGTGTCTGTGAATTGCAGGTGGATAGGCAGTGGAAATTCGTTTTACACGCTGGTATGTTCCTTCACAGTCATACACCGAAAAATGATAATAATTCAGCACTAATTATATGGTTAAATAAACGGCTTCAAATACGTTTGTTTCATACTTCATGGAAGGCATTCTTACTGCATGCTTTCTGAACTAGATGATGAAAATAAACATTAATACCTGCTCTACATTGTTAAATGTTGGATAATTATCCTGTGATTTCAGTCTTTCTAGATTCTTGAATTCGTTATCATTTACTCATAAGTGATTTCAATTTATGTTTGCAATTCAGGGGACCGATTCTTCGATGATTTGAATGAGCTGATGCTTAAATGTAAGTCAATATTATTTCATTATTAGTATTATTATTAGTGTTCTTTCGGGTTCCAATTAGAACATAGGACTTCAAAAACACATCTCTTTTTTGTTCTATATTCTGCCATCCTATTCAGCTGGGTCCACGACTTTCCAAACACTTGCATCTCTTCTTTACACTATTTCCACCATATCATCCTCACAGTGACGACCTACTCATCGCCTCCTATTTGGATTTCACTCGAGCAATGACTCGGCGTTCGATGTCATTCAGAGGCCTTTTCAATGTATGCCCGATCTACCTCCATTTTCTCCTACATATTAACGGAGCGATCGGTTCTTGATTGGTTTGTTCCACTGCAGAGTTTCTTGTTGATGAAAATTTGAATAAGCTGTTGGAAGTCTTGTTAGTGACACCCAGTGCAATTTTCTGACCCGTATAGAAGAAACGAATTCACATTGATGTTGTAAATGCAAGGCTTGTTCCTTATGCGGATGATTTCGAAACTGGTTTCAGGTTTATGAAGGCGTATCTTGCTTTTCCGATTCTTCCTGACTTTGACATCTTCGTTCGTTCTGCCTGTAGTTGGAAAGATGCTTCCTAGATAAGTAAAAGAGCCAACCTCTGTTAAATCTTTCCCTTTGGTGGTGATTGGTGCTGGTTGTTGTTGCTTTTGATAGGTTACCTTCATCAACTCCGTCTTCTCCATGTCCACCTGGAGTCTTGTTTTCGCTGCCTATTCTGACAAATTGTTGACTTTCCATTGTTAGTCTTAGTGTTTGTGTGACATTAAAGATAAATCATCAACGTGCGAAATCCAGTTTTTCTTGAGTCTTCTTATTGGTCATTGCAGCTTATCCCTGACACTTTTCACCCCAACAGTCTGACACGTAATCCGGTCCACCACAATTAAGAATATCACCTTGGGCGATGTTAGAGAGCCACCTATATAATATATATATATATATATTGCAATATTGAAATATATAAGCTATTTGACAAATCATAGATAAATTATATTAGACAGGCAATTGTGTGTCTGTTAGTTCCAATGTCGTTGGCCTTCTCTAATTTCATGTAATTTTCGTTGTGCTGTTTGCGTTTTATAAATAGGCATGCATCTACGTATCAATACTTACCCCTCGACTGAGACATGGATCCTCGAATAAAATTTGAATGTGCAGTATTTGTGAATTGCACGCGACTTCATTTACGTATTATTCAAAGGTGACTTTTGTGGTACACACTAACTGTTATCAGCTTGCATAGTTAACACGATAATCGTATGCTTGTCATTCTATCTTTTAATGAAAACTGGTTGTATTTTAAGGTGTCCAGAGGATGATATATATAAATCAATATGTTATTTCTGTGTAGATGGTTTGGCCAAGAACACACCTTTCTCCTTCACCTGTTTCAAATCAGTTTCTTATCCATTTATTCGATGTTTGAAATGGAATTCGTCTGTGCCACACGCTTCCTACCCGTCTCGATGATAATTACAGCTTGAACTTAGTAAAGCGAAAATAACCTGGTAATTGTGCATCTGATCGATGGCAATGGCAGTTTTCTCAAGTAGCTAGCTGTGTATCCTGTGGTTTTTAAAGCAGTTTGACACTCTGAAGTGATTCAAAACGCGTGCATAGGTGATGTGCCCCCTTCGAAGCAAGCAAAATGTCCATTTCTTCTTTATATCACTTCAATCTAGTTAGAAATCACTACTCGTTGATGTGTGTTGTATACGGTACGCCTCTTAATCGACCAGGGGTTTATAATATGATAAGCGTATGCTAATAAAGGTCATTTGGTTTCTAAACATACTCTGTGCAACATATACTGGGTGAATCTTTTTATTCACCCTTCTATTCGATTAAAAGTAGATTATTACGGTGAGAGCGTTGAATTAAATGCGAAACATGAAATTTCTCATGATGACACAGTTACTTTTCGCTATTTTTCTGATAATAGACAAAGGAGGTAAGTGCAACTCTTCGTTATATAAACTAATGAATACCTGGAACACAAACTTGTGCAATCAGCAGAGCGAATGCAGCAGTGAAATATACAAATATCTGTTCATTTAAGTAGAAGACTATTAAAAATCATATCTCAAACAAAACTAAGAATATTCTGTTTAAGAACCCAGTCGAGTTAAATATGAAATGCCCGATAAGTTGGAAGCACCGGGCTCCGCAGTCAGAATCAACAAAGAGCAACGTGCAACTGAACTTATTTCTATTACAGATAGAAGTGGTGCCCACGGTAATGACGATGGTAAGTCATGGTATGCGCTAGGTTTTTTCCCAGGTTATTACAGTTATAATGCATGATATTACAATCAGGAGGACCAAGAAATAGCAAAATACACAGAGAGAAGATTTCCAGTCTCTGTAGTTTATCGATGGTTTCATTCATCGTAATTTTAATGTCTCTTGAGATCTGCAATTTATTGCAGCGTGCAAAAAATTGATTGAAAGGGTTAAGTGAGTATAATACAAATAATTATAACCAAAATTAATGTGTGACACAAAATAAATAATTGGTTGAATCGAGCAGGGTTATTCATCTAGTAATTCGAAGGGCTCAACGTTAAGAAAAAAATAGACTCAAAAAGTAATACACAAGTCAATCAAAACTTCTGTAGAAACATCAGTATATCTACCAACCACAGTACATAAGCAAGTGTAGCAGTTTAAGAACCAAGCAAATTTAAACATGAAATCCTTGATTAAGTGGAAGCACCAGGCGTCACTGTGAAAATTTACAAAAACTAACACGTTAACGAACTTATTTTTTTCACAGATGGAATTGGTGAGCGTGGTAATGACGATGGTAAGTCACGATATGCACCAGTTTTTTTCTTACATAGTCGAATCAACCTAGGCCATATAAATCTGAAAAATTGATTGCTCAGTCAAAATCCAAATAAGAAGATATAACTCATTCTTATCCACCAACTATGTCAATTAACAGACAATTACCCTTGTGAAAATAGTTCTCACGGATTTTCGACTCCGTGAAACTTCTTCAAGAATGAATTCATTTTCAAATGCAACAGTACTCCATCTGAAGCAGGTAGGTAGCAACAAGCATCACTCCTTGGAAATGATCACAAAACCTATTTGAAAATAGGTTAGACAGGGAAGTATACTAAAGAGAATCACAAACACAGAGAATTTATATCTCAATTTCCACCACTCAAAAATATCATTTTTGTTATTGAATGTGTGTATTTGTATGTTTACTTTGCTCGACGATGAAGGTGAGCGTGTGCTCTCACCAGAGAGCTGAGATATAAGAGAAGTATATTTTTGAAAACGTCTTAATAACTTTTGAATTCATTGACAATAACTATTCGAACGGGTATATACTTCATTCTGAGAGCCATTCCTCATTCTGAACAAACTCTCATCTCTTCCTCGAACGATTTCCTCCATGTCACCCTGGATGTGACAAACCGATAGTTGCTTCCCATTTGGATTCCACTCGAATGATGGCCTGGCGTGCGACTTCATCCGGCGGCCTTGTCAATGCATTCCTGATCCATCCTGACTTTGCTGGTTGGTTTGTTAATCTTCAGAATTTCTTGTTGCTTATTCTTTGTCTCACGCCATTTCATCTTCGGCATGGAGCAAAGAGTGATGTGGGAAATGTGAACCCAGTTCCTCATGCTGAGTCAGTGTGAGAGATTTCCGAACTACTTTCAGGTTGATGAGGGCGTGTCTTGCCATTCTGACACTGACTGGATTTGATATCTTTGGTCGTTCCGCCTGTTATTAAAACGATACATGTTAGATAAGTGAAGGAGACAACCTGTGTCAATTCTCTCCCGCTGATGGAGATCGATGCTGACTGTTGGTGCTGCTGATTTGTAATCTTCATCACCTCTGTATTCTCTGCGTTCACCCGCAGTCCTCTTCTCCATGCCTGCCTCTTTAGCCAGTTTGTTAATTTTCGCTTGCAAGCCTTCGAGTTTATGTGACACCAGACTTATATCATCCGTGAAATCCAGATCTTCTAGAGTCTTCTAATCAGGCATCCAGCGTATTCCTGACTGCTCACCTGAATAAGTAGGAAGCACCGGATTCATAGAGAGGCTGTTAGAAACGTAACACCTCTGCGTTTCAGGCAGGTTATAACTGAAGCAATTCGCTTAATACATCCACTATATTAACTAGATGAACACGATGAATGCGCTCTGTTACTATCAGTGTTCAATATCAGTAAAATATATATATATAAAATTTGCAATAGCCTTGAAAAATGTTTAATTAATCGAATATCACAATTTCATATAAGTCATATTTAGTTGCAGCTACCATGCCTCAGTCGAGTGGTAAGTAATAAAAACATATATGAATTCCCCTAAATTAAACGAAAACAGCACACTGAAAACTACATAAAATCAAGGAAAGCCAGCAACAGGGGAATAAACAGACACAAAGTCAACTGCCTATTTGAACCAAGCTTCGACTTATCAGAATGTTGATATCTTTGAATATGTGTGCGCAAGCACAGTGTGAACAGTTTTATTCAAACATTAAAGAAGGCATCATTTCACAATATCGCAGGGGTAGGAAACATATTAAAGATTAAAAATTAGCAGGTACCTGAATTCAGCCTAGTAGTTTCTCGAGTGAAATGGATAAAACGAAGTGTTTTACACATTCTGTGCAAATGCAAACAACTTCTTGGATGTCTACTGCACTTGTGTCCAATCTTGAGTGATTTCGATGAGTGCTGAATAACCATTATAGAAATAGCTGTTAAATGTTGATTTTAAAACTGATTAACACCTCCACAACAGAGATTATTTCATAACAATGTTGAGAGACAATCATATCCAATTTTCCATTTTACCTAACTCACACCACCCTCTTCACTCACAACTCTCCCCTTGCATCTCATCAGGTAAAACCAGAAGCCTATATAGAAAAGTATTTGCTCGCACCAGCAAGCAAGTACAAAAACTCAACCATACCCTACTTAGCTCGTGTTCTGTGCAATAAAGAAAGCATTAGGCGTGACACCTATAATTCATTAAATAGTCACTAGTACAATTGGATCTCGTCTTTCCAACTCACATCATCAATAGTTACAACATTTTCTCTCTTTCTTTTCCTTTTCTATCTCTTCTTTTTTTCCGTTATGTGCTGCTTTGTTTCTTTCTCTCGCTTACGCCAGTTAATATGTCAGCTCCCACTTTTCTAACACCTTCAAACACTGTTTCAGCTCTACCTTTGCTACCGACATGTCTATATGTTGTTGTCAAAACTAACCGAGATTTCCTTAATCTATGTAGAATTCTATTTATTGATAATATACTAATTGGATGCAATACTGTAGTAAAAATGCTGAGAATTCCATTCTGTATCACAAGTACTGTTTTGGAATAAAGCAAATTATTATTATTTAAAACAGTTAGTCCCTTTTATAAATTTTGATAGCATTATTAGAAGACGGAGATTATCTGAAAAATGTGATGTATTAGCGCTATACATTCCGAACAATCTGATCACACATTTACTTGTCAAGTCAATATATATGGGAAAGTTAAATTAAACAAGGTGACAAAAAAAGAATTAAGAATAATTAACACAAACTTTTGGTAATCCAATCAAATAAGGATTACTAAGGTAGGTTAAGAGTAATAACAAACTGTTTTTGAATACACAAGGGGGCTTAAGTTTATGAATGGCTATAGCCTCAGCGTATTTCAGTAAACGTCCTTGACCGTTTTTATAGATGACCTTAAAGGCTGAGTTAACATCAACCTTATGGTTCACCTCGATTAAATGTTTAGCTATAGACATTAGCATGCTCATCCCTTCGGATGAAAGGAGTGTTCTTGATATGTTTAGATTCCTTTCTAAACCTCTACACCATCACGAGCCACCGAATTTATGATAATGTGCCTTTAATCTAAAATTTATGCAATACTGTAGCACCACTGGCTTCAAATCTGTAGCCGAAAGTAGATAATTCGTGTCAATTAGTATGCTTGTTTAGATAGATGAAGTGGTTGAGTTATACTACTTAAAACAGAAACGTTTTAACACACTTGCAAATATGGAAGATGTGAAGCCTCAAATATCAAATAAATCACAGTTAAATAAGCCTGTCTTTATTCAACTAGATGTTAAAGGTGAAACCATTGCAGCAATAGTCAACAAATGACAGACCACGTTACTAGGCAGAACCTATTCTGCAGCTAAGTTGGTTCTCGTCCATCGAATAACATGCTCTTTGGTGCAGTCAAGAGTCGACAGACACCCTAATCACGTCAACTCCAACTGTGTGCACAAATTTACGTGTATCTGCGGGAGAAGTTAATTTGAGAGAACAGAATGAAGGGCACACCTCCAATTTTCCGAACATGTGCCGAAAAACCTACGTCTCAAGGGAGCAAACTGTTATAATAGCGCCATTACCAGACATCTCTTCGATACGGGTCCTGAGGTGGAAATGGCGAAATTCTGTACAGTTATCAGTAGATGCAGGAGCTCGATTCTCCTCAGGTTTGCCGAAGCAATTTCTATTAAACGCTTGAAACTAGATATATTTACTTAGAAAGAAGCACTTATTAGTCTTTGCTTGCCCTGGTAATTAGATATCTTTATTCTCTCATTTGATTATGTAATCTTCGGCTTTAACCTCCCCCCTTTTATAATTTTTAATTTTGCTTGTCTCTTGTTTCTATGATTTGAGTTGAATTCAGTAGATTGTTGTCTAATTTATTAGTCACTCAGCATCTTACACATATCTCATCTTTGATACGTTACTCCTTTACCGTTGTAAAAAAATAACTCATGTCTTCTCCAAGGATCTAAGGGTGGTTTGGGCCGTAAGTAATCCTGTGTTGTATATTCCGTTTGCATGACATTATGAAAAAGTGAATCGCATGAGAAAGCATGAATTATAGCCCTCAGGAAAATACGACGAAGGTTGAAATACACAGAAAACAAGTTGTGTATATTTATTGCAAGTGACTATGAAATGGGAATTTGTTTACAATGATGGCGGTTGCCTAGCGTCTTGAACGCTGAAAAATAGTATCAATCAAAATCATTAAAATCGTAGAAAAAAGATAACTTCAAATACAATATTCTCTTGATACAAAATACCTCACAAAAGTCATTCTTAACACCATGTGTGCTGTGGTAGAGTACAGAATGGAATCTTAATAGTCGCCAACCACGTTAGATATCACAGAACTAACTTGTAACACCATTGTTGATATTTCTTGCAGTCATAATCATCTCCGCATAACCGATTTCAATTTTCACTTTTGCACTTTTTTTGTTTCTTTTATAAAAGAATTGCTGGGCTCTTTGCTGATTTGTAAGTTTGAATAACATAAACAACTTTATTTATCGATTGACGTCAATTAATTCTGTGAGATTATATGAGAATTAGATAGACGCTAAAGGTTTTCTCTAAGTGGAATCTTCATTTATTGATACCCGTCTGCTGAATATTCAGACAAATGCATAGAAAGCATTTCGATTAATATGTTTGCTACACCACAGTAACACTGTACTAGTTCCTAATTCCTCATACACAACAGTGGCATCAACTTTGTTGTCATACGTTTCATTACTGTCAGCAAGTCATTTTTGAAAGCATTGTCAGACATCCTAATAAGCAGTTTCATTCAGTGACAAACATTTACCAGAATATAACAGGTAGCCTTTAGTTTCACTTCTTCAAGAAATATCTATCAGAAAATATCAATAATACCAAATGACTATAAATGAAATTCACAATTTTCAAATTCATTGCAACTAAAAGGACATAGTGAAGGTCAAAATAACAAAGGGAATCACTATACCAAATAAGTGAGGTAATAGTACACCTACCCTAGCTGCAATCAAAACAAAGTTCACCAAAGGAAGTTTATTGTGACGACGAATGGTTCCTGATTGCTAGGACTTCCACAAGATTTAGGATACGTCCCAAACAAGTTGTTTATATAAGTTTTAAGGACGTGTAGACATCAATTTGTTTTGTCTCTATAATATGTATAGAAATACAGGCACTGGTTCTCCTATTCTCAATGTCATCAGGTTCTCACCTCATCACCCTTTATTAACTTCGTATATATTCCTATGACAAGTCCGTGTGTGATCTGACTGTTCGAAATGTGTTGTGCAAATACATCACATGATTCAGACAAATAACGTCTTCTTATTGCTTTGTTCAAATTCATAAAAGAAAATAAATGTTTTAAACGATGAGTAAGTTGTTTAATATAAGCTGAGATTTTGTCAATTCTGTTTTAATACTTTGATAAAGCTATTAGCATTATATAGCGAAACATCAGTAAAAACAATATCGTTTTGTCGATATAATAGAGAAGATTTGTAGCTCAGGTGGATGATTTTGGTGTGATTGTGTTCTCTGAGCTGGATGGTTTGGTTGCGAAGCTTTCATTGCTCTACTGAGCAACATCTTCAGCGCATACTTCGATGTGAAGTGAGCTTTTAGAATTCTCTATGAGTTTATTAGTCATTCCTTCTGCTAACCTTGAACGTGATTGGTTGTTTTTGTGTGACTTCTCACTTTCTAGTTCACTTGTTTTGGTGTTGACTGTTTCCTTGACCTGAAGTTTGACTTTGTTTTTGTGTGAATTTCTTCGTATGGATTGGTATATTTTGTCAATCTCTATGTGTCTATTGATTGCTGATTCATCTGAATACCAGGCCTCTAGGAATTCTCTGGCATTTTTGCAGTTCCCTTTGTCTAAGATTTGAACATTGTCCCAGTCGAATTGGTGCCCGTGGTTGTCTGCATGTAGTGATATGAGGGAGTGTATGTCGTGTCTTTTGACAGCTAGTTTGTGTTCGTGAATGCGAAGACGAAGAGGGCGTCCACTTTGACCAATGTAATGTTTGTCGCAGTCGTTGCAATTTATCTTGTAGATCACGTTAGTTCTATGTAAGCCAAAGGACTCAACGGCAAAAGAAGACAAAACTAACGTGATCTACAAGATAAATTGCAACGACTGCGACAAACATTACATTGGTCAAAGTGGACGCCCTCTTCGTCTTCGCATTCACGAACACAAACTAGCTGTCAAAAGACACGACATACACTCCCTCATATCACTACATGCAGACAACCACGGGCACCAGTTCGACTGGGACAATGTTCAAATCTTAGACAAAGGGAACTGCAAAAATGCCAGAGAATTCCTAGAGGCCTGGTATTCAGATGAATCAGCAATCAATAGACACATAGAGATTGACAAAATATACCAATCCATACGAAGAAATTCACACAAAAACAAAGTCAAACTTCAGGTCAAGGAAACAGTCAACACCAAAACAAGTGAACTAGAAAGTGAGAAGTCACACAAAAACAACCAATCACGTTCAAGGTTAGCAGAAGGAATGACTAACGACATTCAGACCAAAGAAGCAGCCAGCATCGAGACAAGCAAACTAGGGGATGAAATGTCACACGAAAACAACCAATCACGCTCAAGGTTACTAGAAGAGATGACTAATAAACTCATAGAGAATTCTAAAAGCTCACTTCACATCGAAGTATGCGCTGAAGATGTTGCTCAGTAGAGCAATGAAAGCTTCGCAACCAAACCATCCAGCTCAGAGAACACAATCACACCAAAATATCGTTTTGTTTTTCATTCATTGGGAAATTCAAAGGAAACCTTTATTATAGTGAAAATCTTCACTTCTCTTCAAGGTGAAAATTGTGTGCTTTCAGCCGGAAATATGAAGACTTCAGTGAATAGATTTACCTTGAAATAACAGATTTGTGAAATGATACAGATCTCGGCATATATATTCAGAAAAGAGGTATTATCACTAAAAATAAGTCAGAAGGAAACAAATGGAAAATTTAGTGTAAACCTTTGTAACTGAAACGGTAAGAACGGAGAAAAAGAATCAAAATATAATAAAGAAAGCAAACTAAGATAAAGGATAAGACGAAGAAGCACTTTGTTGGGGGAAAATAAATTTTAATCCACGTTTGTCTACACTGGAGACAGGGTATGGCTCAGTTCTTTTTGAACACATAGTTCCTAGTATACTTGATCTTATTACAATAGTTTCAGCCATTTGTGAAATACGTGGTTGAACTCTACGTTATAATGACTTCTAAATGCGGTGTTTGACCTTAGAGGCTGTGTTGGTTTCGATCTGATGATCTTTATTCACCAAATGTCATAGAATTGAAATTTCTATACATTGAATTTCCTTCTTATTCATCCAAGCTAGTAAATAATCTTGAATCCGTAGATGAAGGACATTTTTTTCGATATCTGAGTGGACATTCGATCATCATAGTCACTAATTTCTTAATATTTTGTAACTGAATCCAGGCTAGAATATCTGTCAGACAAATACCATTGAATCTGTCCCTCAATAACAAGTAATTTATTATTCTAGGTAGACAGTGATATAAGCTGTAAAACGTGCCATTATCTTGTGGATAAATACATTTTACAACAGTAGGCATCGGAAGTAAATTTCTTGAGAGAGATATACTCTTTTCAGACTGACTTTTAGTTCCTAATATAAGAATATTTTACACTAATAAATCTTGCCATTTTCTACGTGTATTCAGGTGAATACAATATATGTCAACAAATCTTTCGAACAATTAAACTTAATGGCCCGTTTGTCGTAGGGTAGTATATCTAATAAACAATCTAACATGAAATTACTTACTACCACAGTGCACAGGTATTACACATATGTTATGAAGACAAAGGACACGGTTCAGGAATGTTTATTACAATTTCGTACCTCCATAGAGCAAAACTATGTACACCTTACCTTTGAGGTATCATTTGCACAGGTCTTCCAAGTTGTGCTACGTCTAGTTTGTATATGATATCTCTTTGTGTTCCTTTCACGTCTCTCATGTATCTCCGCAAAGCAATGTGTTATTCGCTTTCTCCAACATCAAATCTATCTCCGGGCTGTTTGATGTTTTTATTCCGTTGAACATCTCTTTATGCATATAAATATATACTACTGATAAATCTAACCAGTAGCACACACCATGATACATGTCCCAGCCCTTCATTATCTGGGCGTTTCGATAATTCTAAGGTGCACATTAAAAGACGCATAAATTGTCCTTCAGTAATCTTATCCGAAGCAAGCATCTGTTTCCATGTATTTCTTTGAAGAAGTTCTAACCGGTTTGCTGAGAAAACAGTTAAATTTATTTATTTGACTTTCTCTTTAATTTATACAAACGTGACTATTTTTTAAATATGTCTACTTTTCATGCAACACCTTATGATTGTAAAATAAAAAAAATAAAAACAATGATCGAAGATGTTATGAAAAACAACAGGATCAGTAGTAGATATTTCCATTATAAGTTTCATTTACCTGACATGCATGACAGGCATGATACTGTTGTGTTAAAAAGAACTGACTGTCTATTCATATTTCTTTTTTTTGCATTTCAGGGTAAAATATACACCTCATACAAAGAAGAATGTAACTTCTGGAAAGCGTTATGTATTGAAGTTGACATTTTTAATATAAAAGTGAAGGATGTTTTTTTTTTAAATAAAATTTATTTAGCGTCTTAGCTTTTGTATATAAGTGAATTTTTAAAATAAATAATTGGTGAAAATTATGTATTTTTGATTTTAAGAAGAAGTGAGAGTAGTTTTGGTAACCAGAAACCCAGACAATACCATTAAAACATCATTTAGCCTCGGTGGCATAATGACTCACTTCGTATCTTAAGTTAATGAGTGAATGAATTCTTTTGAATGGATGTGTAATGTGTTGCAACCTAATTTGTTGGGTTATAGTCTGATCGAAGGAAACCCATCTCCAAGTTCTACTGTAAAGGCAACAAAACTTTGTTGAGGCCCACTCTTTCACGAAAGTTTAAAAGGCAGGGAAAAGACGACTATTCTCGAGTATTTTAGCTGTTCTACTAAATAATAATAGAATCAGAATTCGAATTTATGTGAACAGTGCGGTGAGGCAGGTAGCTACACAGGTAAGGTATGCTTCTCAATACAAAACATGTGCTGTAAGAGATAGTTAGTTAACCAAAGCTCAACTTTAATCGACATCTTAATATCAAAAGAAACATTACAAACTAGTTGGGATCAAACGCTCTCCACTCCTGCAGACAGTTACAGGTAATTATCAGGTTCATTCACTCAAATATACCCATATCGTTAAGTAACACATTGTTAGTGTACACAGAACCACAAAGAGAGATTTTATTATTATTGTTTCCTTTAATTCCTAGAGGAATATAAGGCTTCAGCCGTGCGTCTCCATTGCGTTCGGTCCTCTGCTAGAGTCTTCACACGGCTCCAAGTCTGCCCACATGCTTTCATCTCTTCACATGACCTCCTCCAAGTCACCCTTGCACTGACGACCAACTCGCCGTTTCTCTTTCGGGTTCCACTCGAGCAATGGCTTGTCTAGTGATGTCATTTGATGGTTTCCTCAGACTATGGCCAGCCAATCCATCTGCATTTCTTCCCTCCTATTTGTTTCACAATCGGTTCCTGCTGTGTTAGTTGGTTCGCTCATTACCAGAGATCACTCTCTGTTGCTGATCTTTTCTGGCCATCTGATCTTGAGTATTGAGCGAAGACAACTGTAAATGAAGGTCTGTAGTTTGTTTGAGATACTCTTTATGACGCGCAGTGCAATTCTCTGATCCGTATAATAGCACTGACTCCACATTGGAGTTGAAACTCCGGATCTTATTTTTGATGCTGAGTGCAGTTGACCTCCGCAGAGACTTGAGAGTAAATGAAAGCTTGTCTTGCTTTTCCGATTCTTGCTTTGATATCCTCATCAGTTCCGCCTGTGGTTGAGACGATGCTTCCCAGGTAGGTAAAAGAGAGTTTTTACAATTAAAGAATAAATATGGACAAAGGTAAATAATAAATGCAAAATCAACATATCACATTCAAATGTGGAAATAATGATACACTCTCTAGAGAAAAACGTGAAGTAATCATTAAGTTAATCGAAATGTCTTTACGCGTATAAATATTACCAATAGATCATTGAGGAGGGATTTTACAAATAATTCGTCCAATAAACACCCGGTTGACGAGTCACAAATAGGACGAAACAGTCATCCTGAAGTAAACTAACAGTTCTATTTTCCAAATATCAGCCTATTTGCGTAGTAACAGAGTAATCGTTGCTTATTGCTGAACTGATTTTCACATATCATGTGTTCCAACGCAACCAATCAAATCGAATGATAACGGCTAAATATAACAAATGAAAGCAGTAACAACACTGACATCAAATAAAAACGGACCTATTTTATTTCTTTAGTATCTAAGCTACCACTTGTAAAGCGAACACGTCACATTTTCCTTTGATAGAGTCTCACAGTGTTATACAGTAATATTTACTGATGACGTTTCGAGCACAATTTATTGCTCATAATCATATCAAGGTAATCACACGACTTCCTAAATTCATTTATATAGTTCCATTGTTTTTCACTTGATTTTCACTTGATTTGATTGGTAGTATTATTTTCCATATTTCAGGTATTAGTGATGATTCATTCCTATTGCATGTGTTGGGTGTAGATTCGATGAACATCTGAGACCCTACGTAGGATTCTAAATAAAGCAGGAATTAGAGTGGCATTTAAACCTACAATCTCACTCTGGGACAAGCTCTGTAGGTGAAAGGACCCAGTGAACCCAATTAGACAAAATAAAATAATTTACAAAATACCCTGCAATGACTGTGGGGTCAACTACATAGGTCAAACTAGTAGGTCAGGGGTAGTCAGATTGTCAGAACATAAGAGTTTAGCTAAGGTAAGAATGGTTGACCCAGAGAAGATAAGTAATTTAGAAAAAAGCTCGGCAATTGTAATGCATGCATTAACACACAACCACACAATAGGGTGGGAGAGGGTTCAAATTCTAAAAAGTAATCTAGGTAGGTGGAGAGAGAGGTTGATTACTGAATCCTTGTTCATCGAATCTACACCCAACACATGCAATAGGAATGAATCATCACTAATACCTGAAATATGGAAAATAATACTACCAATCAAATCAAGTGAAAATCAAGTGAAAAACAATGGAACTATATAAATGAATTTAGGAAGTTGTGTGATTAACTTGATATGATTATGAGCAATAAATTGTGCTCGAAACGTCATCAGTAAATAATACTGTATAACACTGTGAGACTCTATCAAAATAAAATTTACCCATAATGGAATTACACTCTACCACAGTGCCCAAGTTTTATTCTTATATCAACGTCACATTTTGTAACGTCTTATGAAAGCTGTACTGTTTAAGTGTGCTGTCTTCTCTGCAATATTGTCAGCAGTTAAAAAGTGAAAATATTAATTATTCCTACAGCACAATTTAGAACAACAGATTTAAGTGAACAGTAGCGTCCTTTCGATTCGATCTCATCAGGCTTAATTCTAGTATACATAACTTTAAAAATAAAAATTCGAATATAAACCAATCCTGGTGTATTGTCTATTGGATAATAAGATGGTGCATGTAAATTGTGCAAGTGATTATAATACTTGTAATGATAATAATAACGGTTCTATCAATAATAAGGATGAAAAATTGAGGCGATCGGTGATGACAAGAATACCGAGAAACAGCTTGGTTAAACAAACAAATGTTAAGGTAGACATAGCAGTCCATAAAGGCTAAGAAAAACAAATGAACCGATTAAGTAATGCTAGATTGTAAGGGAAGCAAATGAAATATGTTTTAATGAAGATGTGATAAGAATAGGGGATGATAAGAGAGTTTAAGTAAGGGTTGGTGGAAAAGTCATCAGATGGTTTTGCCTTAATATGCCAATGGGGGGATAATGGCTGTACGAACTTCTTTTGAATGCATAGTTGGCTAAGCTGTCTATTAGTAGTGTGTCGATAAATAGAGGTATTTTACGTGCAGTAATTTTCTGACGTTTTCTCTCTAATGTTTTCATGTTTCTTTATGAAATTACTCGGATAGCCCATCTTCGTCAAGGAATCGTAAATAAATTCACATTGATTTTGTAAGTGGTCATCCGTACATATCTTTCCTGCTCTTATCTTAAGATATTTAACAACAATTCTTTTATACTTAGTGGGCACGTAATTAAGGAACTGTGTGTTTCGCCCCATGAATGTGCTTTTTACATACACACTTCTCCCGAATGCCCCATCTTCTCGCCTACTTAGCAAGACATCCAGAAAAGGTAGTTTACTATCCTGCTCCTCTTCACAAGTAAAAGTAAGCGAAGGGTGGATAAATGTAGCATCGAAATATCGGTAATAAATATCAAACTACTTAATGATGTCTTTCAATCTCCCGTTTTCAAGTTTTAAGAGGAACAAGTTGGCTAATATTGGACCTAATTGTGAACCTACGACTATTTCATCTACTTGACGGTAATATGAGTTATTGAAGACAAAGTAACGTTCATTGCCAATTTTTAGAATTTAGTAAGTTTCCCGTTGTGGATTACTTGGCATGCAGCATTGTCGTACAAATGTAGGATGAGATGTATAATTGTCGGTGGCACCCCATAGTAGCGAAGTAGTTGCCAAATCACCTCTCGATCGACGCTGTCAAAGGCCTTTTCAAGGTCAATGAAGTTGAGATAGAGAGGTGACTGCTGTTCCAAGCTTTGTTCAATGATGATCTGTAATGTGGCGATCTGATCAATACATGACTTGTTTCTCCTGAATCCAGCCTGTTGTTGTCTCTGTGACCTCAGTTACACCATTTGCATTTGTTGGAAATCAAGCAACATTATCCCAAAATGTTTTGCTCTGCTGCATACGCCGGGTCGAACGTAAGTTCATCTCCCTATGTGCGGTTGATTCTCACCAGAGTAAAATCAGCTCATTCATTACACCTTTTTATTCAATATGCACGGGACCTAGTGAAAAAGCTTAATTCATTTATACAAATAGATCCTTGACTAGATCTCCGTTGAAGTTTTTATTTCAAACCTACCAACCATCTTTTTCGTTATTCCCACTAGTTTGAAGAATTCGAAAGTGATGGACCATCGAGGTGCTATGATTAGAAGTAATAAATTGTGCCTGAGTTATCCCACTGGCATCATACTGCAACATTGTGCTTTAAGTCTGATAAACTCAGCTAAATGGTGCCACAGAGCTTACACTGTTAATACTGTAGTCCACTTCATAGTGAAGAGCCTTGTCCCCTGTAAGCCATCTTTATTTTGCCAATAATAGGTTGGGCGACTACAGTCCAGACGTAATCAAGCAGTCTGAAATCTTCCCATGTTAAACAAGTGTCAGAATGACAGGAAAATGGGTGTTTGTGTGGGGAATGAGAGGTGAGGTCATGACGTCAGTGAATGGAAACACAAATATCATACATCTTTTTTGTCAGAAAATATCTCAATACTTTTATTTGATTACAGAATGGGATGAGTGTATAACATTGTTACACTTCAAATAATATTCAAAGGAAGTATGTGCAACCAATCCCAGAGTGCAGTGATTTTATTCTACGAACCCTTGAACTACTGAAAACAAAACAGTAGTGTAAGAAAAGTAGTAGACATTCATAAGTAGCCCAACAAAGGATCTTTCTCATAGTTTATGAAATTCACCCTGTAATGAGCCATTTTAATCACTTCTATCGCAGTTTTAACAAAATTCTTATCAATTTTACACAAATGTTTCCACTCTTGCAAAGTATTCAACTATCCTTCGCACATTTATTTTCCTCCAGAAAATCGGACAAATAAGTGTGGCATGAAACATTATTGTGGCTTATAACAGGGAACATGAAGATTTGTCATGATCCACTGAGTTTCAGATAAATGCGACTTTTAGTCTGGATTCACCAAAATAGTTGAATGCATTTAGTTAGGAACGTATAAGTCTTTAGCTCTTCATATGATACGTGAATAGCTGGCAGTGTTATCAAAATTTCAGAGATTAAGTCTCGTAGTTGTCAGCTCCTGTGTTTATTTATATGTCAGTTCCTCTCTGATTAATTCGTGCATGTTCTGGGTCATCTCTTTAATTCGTGACCGATGTGTCACCGATGTAAACTATAGAGATTTTCGGTATGACCAAGTAAAGAGCTATTTTTCTGGTGAAGTGGTAAATAATCCCCCAAAGTCAGTGGTCTAAATCAATCTTTAGGCAACATTCGATGCCGAAGTTCACTGTCTAAGTCTACTCTTTAAGCGGAAATCTCCTGTTCAACCTCCCTTGACGCTTAGCACGCGGTGATGTTACGCTTTTTTGCTGTACGATTTTTAGCTAGTTAAGCAATCATTCTCGTACTACAGTTTTGATCCCGAAATATATTCCGTATTTTGGACTATCAGTTTTGTGTTTTGCTTTGCCTTTGACCTACACAGAACAAATCCTGTGGGAGTTGGGGGTGGGCACCGTAAACAACAGCACTTCTTCAACTTCTAAAGTATTCTCTGCACTACCGCTTCCTCAATTAGTCTTCATGGAGGTGACCCCACTGGAGGTTCTTTTATTCGTTAATATACTTGGCTGATACAACACGTAACTGTGAGAGTTATATCCAGTCTGCTAATCCCACTTTTGCTTATTCATCATGACCTATTAGTTTATAAGTAAATTTCACCACAACCAGCTTCTTCGAGTCATTTAGTACTCTCAGGTATAATACTAAACAAGATGCTCATTCTGTCTTGTAGCAACCTGGTTCGATGCATTTGAATCTACCGATACTAAGAAATGTCGTTGCATTCTATGTATTCTATGTTATAAATGTCGTCTTCTTCAGTTCAAGGTGGAACATAAAGTTTAAGCAGATCACATCCTTTTTTTTTTGCAGCCTTTTTAGTTGACTCTACGATTGTTCACCTTCTCGTCACACAATTTCCTCCGTGTCACTTTCGGGTGCAAACTTGTTGTTTCCAACTCCGTTTCCACTCGATGGCCTGTCACTTTACATTGTTCTCAATTCACATCTCCTGCAACCTTGTTGCGTAGTAGGTTTCTGGTTTGTCTGTGCGTACATTCGAAAAACAAACCCGATTTTTCAGGAATATTGGTCAGGTTGCATTTGATTGTTTACTCATGCCTAATATTTCATGGTGCGTCCACAATTAGAGCTACGAGTGTATTGTGTGAAGAACAGAGTACTCTTTGCATATTATTATTGTTTTAGCAGTAAAACGAATTTGGACGTCCGACGTCTGTATTTACACTACAAATGATTTCGACGAGTTCCCCTAGAGATGATAGATTCTACACTGCACTAATATATATGCTGTTGGCGAGTTAGCTGTCTAAAAGCAAAACGATATGCAGAAAAGTGGAACAAATTTATTGTAGTTTCTGTATTTGAAATTTAGACTGCTAAACATCCAGCTTTACAGCACATAGTGTTAGCAATGATTACATAATACTTTCTGGGAACAACATCCATCTTTATCAAAATATGAATGCTTCCAGCTGAAATTGAAGAAAAAAGGTTGATGGTTCATTAAGTTTAGATATTGAAATATGAAGTGACAGAGAAATATAGAAACAGTTAGGAATTCATTCAATACACTGAATATATGGACTTGAGTAATATTCAATATCCTTGATAGTTGAGAGATTTCATATAAGTGAAACTAGTATACTGAAGTTTGCAGTGGCAAAATAAATCTACTCAAATCTGGAACTACATCTTAGTTGAATACGTCATATCAAAATATGGAGAAAACATTGAATGAGACGAGGGTAAATTCTAAGATAGAGTTAAATTATTTCGATGAAAGCACACAGCACTATTTCATGAGTCCTTCTGGAGGACGATTTACGGATCATAATCATATCAATGTGCTCATATAACTCTACCTAATTCGACCACAAATCTCTGATTTAAGTGATGCGTTATTCATATTGTGTGTGTTGGGTGTAGAATAGATAAAGTTGCACTAGTTGGTTGGGGGATTTCCTCATGAGCTGACATTAGTAAGAGAACCATTGAAAAACCTGGCAGTACTGGACATCTGTTTCGTCCTGGTTTGAGACTCTTCATCAGTGAGCACACACTCACCATGGTTCGAACCCAAGACCTTCTGGTTACAAGGCGATCTCGTAGACCTTCAGGCCACTAGGACACGATCCAATGTCCTATAGATTCTAACTTCTGCTAATTCACGACATAACACCACAATTTCGTAATGTCTTCTTAGAAGAGTTACTACCTTGCCTTCAATCTGCTGCGCGTTTCTGGTCACGCCTTCGCACTAGAGCTCCAGGTTAACTGTCTGAATAGGGCCAGTCACCAGTGAGCGTCAGATTAATTTTCAAGTATTGCCTCTGTTCTCTAACTGATGTCAGCTCATGATGGAATCCTCCAAACAATCAAACAAAATTTCCTATAAAACCAATACTCGAGGATGCATTAGGTTTTAGAAATTTAACCCTGCTCCACCCTGTGGTGAGATTTTTTGAGTTTCCTACATAATCCATCCTTGTGTGACTGTATGTTTCTTATTCTGTACCGATCTCGTTATGCTGAATTCTGAAAAGCATATAGTTTTGTATATATTTCCCCCAATAGTTCCATTAAAATGATCAACATTGCTTATCACTACTCACCACTTGAATTGTTTCTTTCTTCTGGAATTGAAAACAAATAAGTTTATGTTTCGTACTTAAAGAGAATGTTGTTGAAATCATAACTGATTCACTAAGAAGCTACTTCATGTCTGAAATTGATTTTCAAGAGTTAGTCCGTTGGTATTTAATCTGTTTCATGTTTGATCACGGATTGATATCAACTACAAAACCACTGAAAGAAATGAGTTCTGGATGACTGTTTTGTCCTTAGAATATCCTGACAAGAAGATCTCGTGTTTTAACTCTTTTGAGTACATATTGCTGGAAAGTAACAAACTAGAATGAAACAGCTGTCCAGTGCTCCCTGGTTTCAACCACTTTCCTAACCGACATCAATTAGTGATCAGATTTGAAACAAACACATTCCAACAAGCCAACTCTTGGAAACGAATCTGATGCTCGCTACTGATAGGCTACAGGTCCAAGTTATATGCAATCCTAGTAAAATGCCGTGACCACTGGGGTCTAATGGGTCGTATATTAATATAAATACCCTTCAAAAAGCTATCTGTTCGTAATGGTAAACCATGAATAGGTAGAAGTTGGAAAACATGTGTCACTGCATTTCATTCTAGTGGATCAATCATCTACAGGAGTCCTTTGTGACCAGGAGATTAATTGTTTGAACTCTGGCAGATACATGCTGATGAAGAGACAGCTGTCCAACACTCTCTGGTTCCCAATGGTCCTCTCACAGACACTAATTCATGATAACAGTTGAAACAAAATAGACGTATTTTACGTTGTACCCTTGAGTTCTGATTACATCATGTGGATTCAATGGAGTACCTCTCCGTTTCATTCTGTTAATTGCCTTCGTTTGTAGCTGACTCCACGATCTCTCACTAGCTATCATTTCCTCTTCACAAGATCTTCTCTATTTCACCCTTCAAAAACGATGTTGGTTTGAAGTTATTCACCTTCGTAATGTGGCGTAAATAACATACTCATTGACGCGCTCTCCTGGCTTGTGACTGTCTCAATTTGATCCAGTATCCTAATAAATTTTTCAAATTTTGATATGCCACTATCATTTTGCACTATGTTGACTGTTAAAACCACTGTCATGAGGAGGGTGTTTTGAATGAATTAGTTGACTCATTCACCCCGAAGCATTGCAGACACCATTCACTTCGTCAATGCCAGATGAATTCCAGTAACTAGGTAATATCATCTCCTTTTGTGATCGTTTATCAAGTCTGTGATAACTAACAAACATTAAGACAGAGCAAATATCGTAATTAATATGTGAATTACTGTAGTAATGGTATTGTAGACTTACGCACAGAATACGACATTGAAACGAATAGTATGTTAAGCACAACTTGTCCATGCAATTTGCATAGTGAAAGATTTAACGGAATAAACTGATATTTTTGAAAAACTGAAATTATCTGCTTGCATTCGTGAGTATACTGACTTGAGAACAGATTCTCTTTCACTTTATAGGAGTGCTCTATATAGCGTTAGCATATGGCATTTGAATATGTTCCACAGGTGTTCAAATGAATTATTTTGTAGTCGGAATGTTTAAAAAACCACTAGAAGCAATGCAAGCGTGAGTGAGTGAATGAGAATGAAATTTCCATGTAAGTGAGCAGTCAAATTCATGCTAGATTTTATCTTAATACTTCAACCATTAGCATAAATTCGAGGTGAATTTGTGAGGCGATGCTGTGGTACACACGTCTATTTAACCAGAATATTCTCACTCAAAAGGAGGAGATCACGAGTGAAGTTTGTGTGTCGCACATGCATTTGAGAATTAACATTTGTCAAACACAGTGTCAGGGATACTCCTGAACCTTTTATAACTGCTTTGCAACCAAAGCTCATATACTTCTCGAAGGAGACGAAGGAGAATTATCATAAGAGCTCCCTCTTGTGTTTTAGGTCAGACAGTAGTGTATCAAACAATCTACCGTGTAATGCACAAATGTTTATTGTGACGGTCTGAATGCAAAACAACCGATCTCGACTTTCCACTGTATATAGCTGGCATATCTTGGTTGAGATACGCACTATCATGTAGAGTTCGATAGGCGAGGAAAAGACGAATGTTCCCTGAAATTTTTGCGGTTCAATTGAACCACAACGGTAAATAAAATCAAAACTAAAATTCCCTACAACAGTGTCGTAAGACAAATAGGCAGCTTACTATACAGACAATTTCGGTTTCTGAATACAAAATAAGTAATGTAAGACAAAACTGGTCAACTTTAGTTCAACCGTACAGGGTGCCTTCTTACTTAGAATTGAAGAGACAATTTCCATCAAGGTGATATCAGTAGATCTTCCCACAAGAATCACGCACATACCCACCGGTGCTTCCCTACAGATGGTCACAGCTCATTAACACCTTCCTTCACTCAAACAAACACATATCGTTAAACAACACATTATCAATGTACGCACAACCACGAAAAGAACTATTCCAACCAAAGCTGGAACAAGGCAAGACAAAGGCGAATAACAATAAAGTTCGAAATCAACATGCGATTTAAAAATTAACGATACGTATAAAAATATGTGGTTAGTTGAAATGTCTAAATAAGTATACGCATTATAAATAGATCGTCCAGAAGGGATTTCTGAAACAATTCTTGCAACAGATACTGTCTCGATTCCAGTTTCGCTTCAACATTCTGGACAAAGAGAAGCTGTTATGCAAAAATCTCTGCTGAAAATCCTGTCAGTTATATAAACGATGTCAAGAATAAAGCTACTATGATTTTCTACTTCAATCTAAGATTACAATTTTGATGAAATTTATTCACCATGGCAAGTCCTTCTACGTCTTTCACACTACTCTATTTGCACTCAACATGATCAATCTTGTGATTCAATTTTCATGTATACAATGAAATTTCTGCGAAATCAGCACTTTGTATTTCTAATGCAGTTCACAATCTGCAGTTGTCAACATTTATTATGCTTCTGCTTCATGCTGAATGGCAGTGATGAATTCCGACGAATTTCCATTTATGCCCTCATTTGTCACATGTTCTAATTGAGAATATAATCTTAGACAGTTATGAGAGAGATTCACTCTAAGGAATTCGCTAACATTCACAGAAGATGTGGAGTTTGAAGTGTCGAAGAAATCACCATGATGGAACAGATTCCATCTTCACGCAACTTGATTGCAAAGGTGATAATATTTCAGGAATAATCGACACAAGTGTATCTAATATCTGACTATCTAGGACTCATCGTTCAGCCAAGTTGGCTTTTGTTCATCGTAAAACATGCTCTTTGGTGCGATCGGAGATCGAAAAATACCATTCTCTTATAACATCTATCTGTGTACACAAACTTACATGTACCTGAGTTAGCAATTACGATAGGTGAACATAAGGAAGAATACACTTCCAGCTTAGGTCTCAAAAGAATAGACGCAAGATAGGATAGCGCGTTCTGAAATCCATTCAAATAATCATATGACAATATAATTCAAATCTCTTCAAGCTGACCGAAACAATCGTAACCGAAAATCTGACACACGACTCCTACCCTCAGAAAGAAGCGGTTGACAGTGTTTACTTGCCTTTGTCTTTAAACTTTCACTCGATTGCGTAATCTTTATTTTAAACCTCCTTAGCTTCCTTGCTCAAGTGTGATTTTCTTCGTCTTTTAATTCTAAGAATTGAGCTTACCAAGACACACTGTTATTTCCTTTATGAGTTACTCATCGTCCTATTCACATTCAGTCGTCATCACGCATCTCTATCGCCGTGGTATCCAAAGTCATACTTTTATTCAAACTAGAGCATTCTGTATGCTTAAGCTATCTGAGTGTTCAATAAATTTAGAGCCATCCTGTTATTGAGTGACATTATGCAGCATTTGTCAGTATGTTAAAACTCTTGTGTACAGAAACTAAATCAATTATTTCGACTGCATGCAGCCGATGAGAAGTCTAGTGTAGTTTGCATGTTTTCATCGGATATGCAAATTATACTACAATGTTAAATTCATGTTTAAACCTTGATGGTACCAGGGAGCAACCATTTTCTTGGATGGAACAGGACAAGGAGAATATTATAACCCTCTATGTGTCATATTTAATAATTAACAGTAATACGAAGTTACAGACAGCAGTTTCAACTTATTCATAAAATGTCGGTTGAACTATGTGAAATGAATGACTCACCTGCAGGCGTGGTTATGGCAAGGAGCACAATGCAGAGTAGTAACACAACTTGTAGCTTTATCATATTGAATGAAGAATTTCTTTAGGCAAACATCACTGTTTATACTTTTGAGTAGTATGTCATATGATACTATACGACGTTTAATTCAAATCAAAACAATATTCACAATGTTTATGTTTTTATTAGTATGAACAACTGCTGAAAAACAATACAATCTGCATTTCCTTTGAGGTTAAAACTGTAAACATCGGTGAATATAAATAAAATATATCATACATTCATTTTAAGTTTAATAGAAGAATATTTTCAAGAGCTACTTATGAAAAACTTTGAGCCTCTCACAGAGCACGGAGTTTTACGTCGGTGTGACAATGGTAGAATGCTTGCCGACCACGCCTCATATAGTCCGAAGTTCTATACACCACTGAAGAAGGAATCCATTAACTCGCTAAGCCATATCGTCTAGGCAGCTTACTAAAGATACATAAAGTCAACCTGCCACTGCGTTTAATTTCGGGTCAGGTTTCCCGTACTATTCAATAGCAAAATGGCTAGCTGATATTTTAGAACCTGTACGAAAACTGATGTGCCACTTTTCGCTTCGTCGATTATATTGACCATATCGATGTAAAGAACAAAAATATGCTCTCTCTTAACATTGGGTCACTATTTGCCAACGTTCCACTCACAGAAACTGTCTGTCACATTTGTCAGTAAATATACGAAAATCAGCTGAACATCAGATTACCGATGATTTGCTTAAAAGAACTACTACTGAGATGTACACTCAATGTACAATTCACATTTAACGGTGTTATTTACAGAAAACAAGATGGGATAGCGATGCAAACTCTACTGGGCCCAATACTAGCAGAATGCTTCATGGCAAACTTCGAGAACGGCCCACTCAAATCAAATATTCACAATTTACAATTGTATGTTAGATATGTGGACGACATCTTTATTATCTGTGATGACGGCCACGATTTAAATCAGTTACTGCAAATATTCAACAAATGCCATTCACCTCAGAAGTTCACTCTTGAAATTGAAAACGAATCTAAAATCCTTTTTCTTGATGTTGAACTTACAAGGAGAGCTGACGGAATTTTAAGTAGGTCCATTCATAGGAAACCCACATGGAAATGCCAATTGACAAGCGTCTACAGCTGGGTATCAATCAGTCGAAAAAGAAACATAATAAGATCTCTTGCCACTCACGTCCGACGCATCTGTAGCTCTGATACCATGGAAGAAGAACTAAACTTCCTGAAAGAAACCTTCATACAAAACGGTTATACATCAAGATTCGTTGACAAAAACATCAAACAGGAAATTCAAAAGAAAGAGACACCATCCGTGCCAAAAATATACTTTATATGAAACTCGACTTCAAAAGTGACCTATTCAGTGACGTCCTTAGAAGGAGAATCCCGACTTCTTTAGGAAGAACTTTCTTTGCGGCAACATTGTTAGTAGTGTTCTCCAGTCACACACAGATCTTCAGAAGCTCAAAGGACAAGATCTCGCACTTGACCACTTCTATCTGTATATTTCAGTTCACTTGTTGCTGTGGAGCCAGTTACATCTGTCATTCAACGCGCATTCTGTCAAAAAGGGTCAAAGAACACTATCCAGCGTGGCAGCAGAAAGGAATTAGTGTCTGTAAACGAGTGCAATAATCAAACATTTCGTCAATACTGGTCACTCCATCTCAAAAGCCCCTCCTTCAAAGTGAAGAACACCCTACCAAAGACTGAACGTTTGCTCCTTCTTTGCATTGCAGAAGCCTTAGACATTCAGTTGAAAGGACAATAACTATGCATACAGAAGAAAACAATTCAACCACTGCTACTCTCATGATAACAACTCCGTTGATTTGAATCAATTTTTGCTTGTTCACTTGATTTGATTTGTATAATTATTTTTCTAAATACTAAAAACACTTGAGTAATTCTGTGTGTTATTTTGTTTCCATGTACACCCTCGGCACAGCTCTTTCATCAAGCTATTCACATTATTACGTAACCCTTTTTTAACAATCGTTTGTGATAGCTCATCACTTTTGTTACTACCCTCTTATATCAACATCCAATCTATCTGAACTTACTAATTACATTTTTGTTTGACAAATCTAATGACCACAAACAGACAAAACAAACATATATTTGAGATTGTACAGGTATGAAAATGAATGCGCCGAAAAGAGACTCTTCGCTGAACAAGTGGTCTTCTGTTTATCAATTGTGTATACCATTTCTTAGATACAAAGCCAGAGGATTAGTGTGGCTTATCTAAATAACATTGTCTAATATTGCACAATACGTCTTCCTCGTGCGGGATATTCGGATGAAGTAGTAATCATCAGGAACTCAAGTGAGGCAAACATTATTCCCTTATGTAGAGTAGAGTGTTGAAAAACACTTACATATGTGTAAACAAACATAATCAAATGACAATTATAATGTGGTGTTGAGAAAAATATGATTGTTTATGCAGGAGTGTTGGCCAGTGTCTTGAACAGGGTGAACAATCAGTTGTTACTACTAGAGGTAGCTGTAGTTCAACTCCCCTCACCAGATTCAGATATATCTAAAAATATTTAGGTTGTTCATAAATCCATTGTCGCGCGAAACTTCCAGGTATATTAAATTCCACAGTGGAAATAATTGCTCTTCAAACGTAAGAATGAAACTGTCATCTCAGAACCAAATCAAGATCCTTTCGAATAGCATGCCATTACCATCACCTTTAACGCTTGAAAAGCTTCCTACAGAAACTAGCACAAAATCAAACGAAGCCAAAAGTCAGCTCAGTAAAGTTAACTGGAGTTCCATGACGCTTTCCAAGTAGAGTCAAAGTATACAATTTGACAAGGAGAAAATCAAAATCAATCTTTATTAAAATACTTTGCAAGAAAGATCATTTTTCATCGCAGTAAATAAAATGAGTGTATCACAATTGAAACTATCATTGATTAGCCTTATCAGCGGAGCCTATCATACATAATTCAATCTCCATCAGATTTAGACTTTGGAAATACGCTTTTGTGTTTTCTTGATTTTCTGGTACACTTTTACTAAAAAGTTAAAGTCTTTCGGGCAAGTTGGTTCTCGTTTATCATAAAACGTGAACTCTGTTGCAATCAAAGATCGATGGATAATCTTCTAACGTTAACACTAACTGCGTATACAAATTAATATGTAGATCCGTTAGGAATAACGTTGAGGGAACAAAAAAAGAATACACCTTCGAATTAGTCAACACGTATCAAAAACCTGAGTTCTCAAGGAAAACAAACGCATAACATGATAGAAATTCCTGAAATCCATTCAAATAAACATTAGACAATATAATTCAATTCTCTTCCAGTTGACCGAAACAGTCGCAGTGGATAATCCGACACCAGGGATTTCACCTTCAGAAAGAAACGGTTGTCAGTGTTTAGCCAATTTTGTTATAATCACTCATACGTTTAAGTCATCTTCATTTTTACCTTCTGTAACCTCCTCGCAAAAGCATAATGTGGCTTGTCTTTTATTTCGAATATTTCAGCTGAACAAATCACAGGTACTCCTCGTCCTATTCACCTTTCGTCTTTTCCATGCAACTGTTTCTCCATGGTATCCCAAACTATATTTATGTTCGAACTTGAACATTCTGTGTCCATAAACAATCTGAGAGTAATTTTTTTAAGAACTCTCTTTTGTTATTAACTGACAATATGCAGGATTTGCCATTATGTTGAGACTCTTGTGTACGTAAACGATTTGAGTTGAAATTTGTGTTTACAGAAACTTTAGCATTGATTTTGTCTGTACGCAGTTGTTGGGATGTCAACAAAACAAGCAATGATGGTACCATCTTATTGTGCACAAATTGTTGTTTTCGCTTTATTCAGATTATAAATTTAGTTGACAAGAGTTACTTTGCTGTAGAATGTGTACACATCCAAATTGTTTACTCTGTACACTGATTATCTGCTGTTCGTTTGATGAATCTCTCATTTGTACTTTCAAATATTGTCTCAAATATGAGCATGACGGGGGTATAAGGAATAATTTGATTGTTCTTATAGACAAAAGACACATTCAGGTAGGAGTTGAACTGTGTACGTTAAAATTTATTGTTTTTGCATATTGCTTCATGACATATTGAGAAAACCGATAGATATTGATATCGCGAGAAGAAAGAGAAGAATGGGTTGGCGTTTGATTTTGGTGCACATCGAAGGACATGTTATAGAATTATATATGTCCAAACCAAGTTCACTTTTAACGGTTTGAAAAAATTTGGGCATTGGGTATATGATATTCATTATAATAAAGGTTTTTGTATTTCCCAATGAATGCAAAAAACAAAACGATATTGTTTTTACTGACGTTTCGCTATTTAATGCTAATAGCTTTATCAAAGTATTATTAAACCGGAATTTACAAAATCTCAGCATATATATAACAAACAGTTATTATTATTATTATTTCCTTTAGTTCCTAGAGGAACATAGGGCTTCAGCCATGCGTCTCCATTGCGTTCGGTTCTCTGCTAGAGTTTTCACCTGGCTCCAGGTCTGCCCACATGCTTTCATCTCCTCTTCACATGATCTCCTCCAGGTCACCCTTGCACTGACGACCAACTCGTCGCTTCCCATTCGGGTTCCACTCGAGGGCTTGTCTAGTGATGTCACTTGATGGTTTCCTCAGAGTGTGGCCAATCCATCTCCATTTCTTCCTGCCTATTTCTTTCACAATCGGTTCCTGATTGCTTCGCTTCCAGAGATCTCTCTCTGTTGCTGATCTTTTCTGGCCGGCCATCTGATCTTCAGTAGTATTGAGCGAAGACATCTGTTAATGAAGGTCTGTAGCTTGTTTGAGGTGCTCTTTGTGACACGCCAAGTCTCTGATCTGTATAGTAGTACTGACTTCACATTGGAGTTGAAAATACGGATCTTATTTTTGACGCTGAATGTTGTTGACCTCCACACAGACTTGAGAGTAATGAAAGCTTGCCTTGCTTTCCCGATCCTTGCTTTGATATCCTCGTCAGTTCCGCCTGTAGTTGAAACAATGCTTCCCAAGTAGGTAAAGCAGGTAGTTTCTTTCAGGTTCCTCCCATTTATGCTGATTGTTGTCTGTTGTTGTTGTCCTAGAAACTGTATCACCTCTGTTTTCTCTATGTTCACCTGGCGTTCTATCTGTGATGCTTCTTCTGCCAACTTGTTACTTTTCACTTGCATATCTTCCAGTTTGTGGGAAATCAGACATATATCATCGGCGAAGTCCAGATCCTCCAAGTTTTTTGTGTGAGTCCATTTTATACCTCTTCCCTCGTTGCCCGCTGTTTGTCGCATTATCCAATCTACTGCAATCAGGAAAATCATTGGCGATAGTAGGCAACCCTGTCTTACTCCTGTCTTCACTTCGAAGGATTCCGTGAGCTTCCCGTTGTGGATTACTTGGCATGCAGCGTTGTCATACAACTGTTGGATGAGATGTATAATTGTCGGTGGCACCCTTAAGTGGCGAAGTAGTTGCCAAATTACCTATCGATCGACGCTGTCGAAGCCCTTTTCAAAGTCGATGAAGTTGAGATAGAGAGGTGACTGCCATTCCAAACTTTGTTCAATGATGATCCGTAATGTGGCGATTTGATCAATACATGACTTGTTTCTCCGGAATCCAGCTTGTTCTGGTTGAAGTTTTTCATCCAGGGCTTGTTTGATCCTTTCCAGTATGATGCGGCTTAGTATTTTGCTTGCGATGGACTGGAGCATAATTCCGCGCCAGTTCTTGCATTGACTTAAGTCTCCCTTCTTTGGTAGTTTGAATAAGTATCCTTTCTTCCAATCCTCGGGTACTTTGCCTTCTTTCCACACCTTTCCAGTAGTGGCGTCATCAAGTCTGCTGTTGTCTCTGGGTCCATTCTCAATGCTTCTGCTGGGATTCCATCTGGTCCTGCTGCTTTTCCAGCTTTCAGCATCTTGATTGCCTTCAGGAATTCTGTTTTCGTCGGGGGGTTGATGTTCACTGGTAATTCTGCTTCCGTTGTTGGTATTGTTGGGCGCGTTGTAGGTGGCGGTCGGTTTAGTAGTCTTTTGAAGTGTTCAACCCAGTGTTTCCTTTGCTCCACTTCTTTGGTGAATGACTTTCCATTGTCATCCTTCACTGGCTTAATTTGTGACGAATTTTTGCCTGAGAGGTACCTAGTTGTTTGGTAGAGTGTTGCGAGGTCTCCTTTGCCTGCTGCATGTTCTGCTTCATTGGCCATGGCTTCATAATACTTTCTTTTGTCTTTTCTGGCACTCTTCTTTTTCTATTGTTCAGTGTATTGTAGCTTGCATTCAACTCCTGTTTCTGTTGCTGGTTGGTGCACTGGAGAATCTTTTGTTTCACCATCCTTCTCTCTTCTATTAGCCTCCAAGTGTCCGTAGTGAGCCACGGTTTGTCCTGTCTCTTCTTTCTGCCCAGAACTTCCATGCAGATTTCGCTCCATACTGTTTTCAGGTTGTCCCAGTGTTTTTCGACGCTGACCTCTTCGCTAATGTTGATTTGTGTCTCAGCTTTGTCCTTTATACTTGCAGTAAAGATATACTTTGTATCCTGGTCCTTTAGTTTTTGAGTGTTGAACTTGGCTTGTGGTCTATCTGCAGCTCCTGATTCTCTGAAAGCTTTTAATTTGAGTTGGATTGTTCCTTGTACGAGGTAGTGGTCTGAGCCAACGTCTGCTCCTCTTCTTGCTTTTGTGTCCAGTAGGCTGCGCATAACAAACAGACAGGGGGTGAGAAAATAGACATAGGTCAAGTTAAAGGGACATATTGAAGGAAAAAATAGCGATGAAGATAACTATGCCAAATAACAAAGGTAATAGTATGTCTGTTATGATATCGAAATAAAGTTTACTAACTTGATCATCGTTCGTCTGTCTGGGGCATTTTTAGTTGTCAAGTTGGTGAATTGGTAAAGATAACGAAATCATCATGTGTAGATTGTTGGATTTGATAAGTGTATAAGATTATAAAAGCAGCGTGTGTTTACATAATGAAATTGCTTATCACATTCGTGTTGGTTTTGTCACTTGATGGGGGGAGGGAGGTGTTGTAACCAGGTCAGATTCTGTTTTAGTCCATCATTTCTATTCAGGCAATTTTGATTCCACTTGATATGAAGTGCTTCTGATATTAAACGTTCTTTGTGATTTCTGAAGTTTTTCTGGATTATTTCAACATTGTCAAAATCAATTTTGTGGCCTGATTCTATAGCATGTAGACCTATGGCTGATGATTTTTCAAGTCTTTGTAGTTCAACAGGATTCTTCGGTGGTCGAAGAGATGCTCTACGGTATTCATTTCTTCTGATTTTGATTTCTCGAGAAGTTTGTCCGATGTATATCGCATCACATTCCAAGTATTTTATTTTATAGACACAATTAGATAGCGAATCTTTAGGGATTTGGTCTTTTATATGGACAAGGTTGCTTTGAAGTGTGTCTGATGTTTTGAAGAAAGCTCTAATATCGAGCTGGTTGAGTACTCTTCTGATATCGTCTGACGTCTCTTCTCTATATGGAATGACGACTGTTGATGTCCATGTTTTCGAGATGCGTTTTCGGCCATACTTAATGTCTGTGTTGATTTTGTTGATGAAGTTCCATGGGTAGTTGTTTTGCTTGAGAGTTTCAGTAATGTTTGATATTTCTTCTTCTTTTTCTTTCTCGTCGGTTATCACAGAGTGTGCTCGTCTAAGAAGACTTGAAACAACTGAAATCTTTGCGCTGATGGGGTGTGATGACTTGAAGTCTAAATATTCATTTCAGTGGGTTTTCTTCCTGAATATGGATATACTAAATTGTCCGTTTTCCTTTCTCTTAACTAGGCAGTCTAGAAATGGTAGTTCACCGATGTCTGATTCTGCTTCCGAAGTGAATTGGATTCTGGGACATACACAGTTTATTTTCTCCAGGAATGAATTGTGTAGATCTCGTTTTAGTATTACAAAAGTATCATCCACATATCTTAACCATATTTTAGGAGTGAGTATGCTTGAAAAGATGTTATTTTCGAATTTATTCATGAAAAGGTCGGCGACTATTGGTGAGACTGGTGAACCCATAGCAACACCATTTGTCTGTCTATATAAACTCCCTTTAAATGTGAAATAATTATTTTCTAGACAGAATTTTAAGATCCTAATTATTTGACTGGTGTCCAGTGGACATCTTTGTGATAGCGTTGTATCTGATTCTAGAAGACTGGAGATGATATCAAGACTTTCGGTAATGGGGATACTAGTATATAATGAGTTAATATCATAGCTTACCATAATGTCTTCTTTATCAATTTCTCGGTGTTCTATTTGGGATTTGAAATCATATGAATTCCTGACAATGTTTTGAGTGTCCTTTTGTAGTGGTTGTAGTATCGAGAGTAAGTATTTAGATAGGTTGTATGTCGGTGAGTTGGTGAAATCTATTACTGGTCTCAATGGAACTGTGGGTTTATGTATCTTTGGTTGACCGTAGAAGCTTGAAGGTACATAAGACTTTGGTTTTAGTTTAAACCAGAGAGGATTTCCAATTTTGGGTTTCATTTCTTGAAGGACTCTGTTTGTATTTATTTTCATTTTGTTGAATTCGGCGGATTTCTTCTTCTCTTCAATGAGTAAGTATGGTCCTTCAGATAGGTGTTCGATCGCCTTCTTTTCGTAATCCGTTCTGTTCATAATCACGGTGACATTTCCCTTGTCGGCTTTCGTTATAACGATGCTTTTGTCCTTCTTCAAATTTCTTAAGGCTTCATATTCTTGTTTGTTGAGATTAGATGGTATGTTTCGTTGTGTCATTAATATGTGTGATATCTTTTGACGAACAGATTGTGATTCTTCATTGGTGAATTGTTGTAGAGCAGGTTCAATCATAGGTGCTATTTCCTGGACCGATAATGGCTTTCTGGCGATATTGAAATTCAGACCTTTCTGTAGTAATGAGATTTCATTTTCGGTTAGTATCTTGTCTGACATGTTATGTATGGCTCTAATATTCTTCATATCATTTGTTGAGGTTTTCTTTGGTTGTTTCTTTTCTTCGAGTTTTAAGAATTTTTGTATTTGTCTTCTTTTAGTGACATTATGAAAATGAGATTCTCGTTCATTAAACAGTTTTTGGAAGGATTCATAGATATGACTTGTAACAAGTAATGTTAAACAGCCGTCTATATTTTTGATTCTCGTTCGATAAGATTCAAGTTTGATGTCGCAGTTATGTATTCTTTCTCGTAAAAATACCTTGGAGGTATGATTTGCAGCAAGTATGGATTTGTGCGAATATTCAAGAGGTTTAACTCGTAGTGACTTAGGAATAATTCCACTTTGCAGACAGCGTACGTTGAAAATACGATGATTATAGAAGTTACATTTATGCTTTCTTCGACCACCGAAGAAACCTGTTGAACTACAAAGACTTGAAAAATCATCAGCCATAGGTCTACATGCTATAGAATCAGGCCACAAAATTGATTTTGACAATGTTGAAATAATCCAGAAAAACTTCAGAAATCACAAAGAACGTTTAATATCAGAAGCACTTCATATCAAGTGGAATCAAAATTGCCTGAATAGAAATGATGGACTAAAACAGAATCTGACCTGGTTACAACACCTCCCTCCCCCCATCAAGTGACAAAACCAACACGAATGTGATAAGCAATTTCATTATGTAAACACACGCTGCTTTTATAATCTTATACACTTATCAAATCCAACAATCTACACATGATGATTTCGTTATCTTTACCAATTCACCAACTTGACAACTAAAAATGCCCCAGACAGACGAACGATGATCAAGTTAGTAAACTTTATTTCGATATCATAACAGACATACTATTACCTTTGTTATTTGGCATAGTTATCTTCATCGCTATTTTTTCCTTCAATATGTCCCTTTAACTTGACCTATGTCTATTTTCTCACCCCCTAACTGTTTGTTATATATATGCTGAGATTTTGTAAATTCCGTTTTAATAATACTTTGATAAAGCTATTAGCATTAGATAGCGAAACGTCAGTAAAAACAATATCGTTTTGTTTTTCATTCATTGGGAAATACTAAAACCTTTATTATGATATAGAATGTTCAAATATGCATATTGCAGCACGGAACTGTGAGCACACTATTCCAACTGTAGCAACAAACAGAATGTCGAAACAGACGCATCGTATTTTATCGCTTATGCCATAATATACTGCGGAGATATGTGAGTATGATATCTGGTCCAAACTCACTGTCTGTGTCACACCCGATTAAGAAACGATCAGCTGAACAACCGGAGGTGAAAAAGAGAAGATCGCGAGACGTTCCACTCCTAACTCAAAGAAATAATAACAAAACTTCATACTTTTTTAGAAATTATGGTACCAATTCATGTATCTTCAAACGAAGCGTCTGAATTACTTCAAAGCCTCGAAGAATATGCTGTAGCAGAATCAAGTTGCCAAAGTGTGCATATAATTTATTATCAAAATCAATGTATCTGGACTGCATGATACAAGAGAAATAGCATCAAAGCTCTCAGGACATCAGAAAGTGCTCAAATTCGTCTACATGGATGGCATATGAGAAACCTTTGAATAATAAATTGGTTTTAAATGAAAAGAAGACAGAAATTGACTCTGAGCAATATTGCTTCGGGATTTTGTGACAACATTTCAACGATAGTCAATAATATGGTAGTAGATTTTAAATGATAAACAAAACATCTTCTGAATGTGGCGCCATCT